>CM077476.1:18054663-18654663 GCA_039654755.1 Calcarius lapponicus | reverse complement strand
AGCCTCTTCCAGAGCTTAACCATCCTTGGAGTGGCAAATGTTTCTGGGGTGTAATGTAAATCCTCTTTGCTGCAAATTAAGCAGATTACTTCCTGCCCTCCTCCAGAGGGCACAGAGAACAATGAATCACTGGTTTTGTTGCAATAACCTTTAATAAACTGGAAGACTCTTCTCACCTTTCCCCAGTCTCCTTATCATCTAAACAAATCTTCAGGACTGAGATTTTGGATAAAACCCTTATCTTTCTTGCTCTCTGTTGGATATTCTTTTATGTTCTTGCTTCTTTAAATGCTGTACTCACAGCAGGAACCAAGCTCTCACTAGTAACAAGTAGAGCAGAATAATTACCTCCCTTGTCTTACACACAGCACTTCTGATAATATACTCCAGAATGAGATTTTCTGGTTTTTTGGAAGTGTCATCTTATGGCCTGTGAACCACTATAACCCCAGATATTTTCTGCAGTACTGCTCACTCATTTAATTCCTCATTTTGCTCTATTTGCTCTGCCCTTCCTGACTGTGCCTTTTTGAATGTGTCATTAGGAAATTTTGTCTTATTTCAAACTCTCCCTCCCAAACTGACAAGGTTCTTTTGAATTCCAGAAAGTTTCCCTATTTCCATGTCCTAGTTTGGCATCAGCCAAGATTTTGTGTGCATGGCAGCAGCATATAAGGTGCTAGTAAAATAATTTTGTGGAGTTGAATGCATGACAGAACCCTGCAGGAGTATGCTTGAAATGTCATCCCAGAATGACAGAAACCAGAGTTTAAACAATGGATTTGGGTTTTGGGGTTTTTTGTTCAGAGCCAATTGTTTATAAACATTGTGGTGATTTAATCCAAACCATTTCTAGGATATAACCAGGCTGCTTCTTGAAATCCATCTGCAAATTCAAGTACATAAAATCTAAGTTTCAGTTTGAGGAGAGAAGGAAGAAGTCAGAGTTGGAGGAAAAGGTCATTAAAAGGATTGTTGACCCACATGTTCAACAAAAGAGAAGAAATGAAAATGTACTGGAGAAAAGGAAGATGAGGCCAGGCACAAGGATTCACAAAGGTTTTCTGGAAGAAGAGGAACAGAGGAATATCAGCAGACATGTAACAGATATCCTGGAGGTTGAGAAGAAAATGTGAAGAGAGACACAGTTTTCCTTAGTCAGGAGTAGACCAGATTTGAAGAACAAAATTAATTTGGAAAGCAGGCAGATCCTGTCACCAAAAAAAAAAAAAAAAAAAAATCTTGCAGAATTGCAGAATGAAAACATCATGGGCTAAAGCAGAAATGTGTTTGGGATTTAGACCCCAAGTCTTGTTTGTGGAAACAACTCCATTTGGGACGGAAGGAGAGCAGAGAAAACAGGGCAGTAACCTCAGTGGTGGGGCAGGAGAGGGTTCTAAGAGGAGATTGAAAATGTGGATAGCAGGTAAACAACCAGATGAAGGGAAAGAGCAGTAAGAGATAATAAATACTTGTTTATCTTCTCCAAAAATAGATGGTGCTCACTATAGCAGACATGGGAATTGAGATGGATTATGCACAGTGCAAGCTTAACTCACAGAGGGCTTTTCAAAGCTGTCTTGCTAAACCATGGAGATTTTCAGGAGTTTAACCCTTGGAGAAGCTGTATTTGATTTACCTCTTTGTGGAGAACCCAGTCAGCAGAGGTATTTAAGGCTGTATGTATGTGTAAAGAACCAAAACCTCACTGGGTAACCACTTCTCATGATGCCAGCCCCTCCTTTGTGTGCCATCTCTGTGTCACAGCAGTCTGGGGTTTCCCTGCACATCTCCTGTCACTTGAATTCTGTGTACCCCGGGCTGACAGCACAGAGGGGTGAGCCAAGCCCACTGGTGTCTGTGTGATTGGATGCTCCTGGGCACAAGAAGCACCTTTTGCTGCACAGCCTCTCTCATGTGTGAATCATTCTGTTCTGCTCATGCTTCCTTCACTCTGCATCCCTTTGTTGCTCAAGGGCTTTTTGGTTTTACTTAAAGAAATCTACATCCTCCTTCCTTTTGATGCTTTGCTGTAGTCCAGTTGTGTTTGAGAGCTGAAAGAGTTGAATCTGAATTTCAACTCATTGAAGTCTACATTTAGGTTGTCCTTGTCTGCTTTCTGGGGCACCAGTCAGCACAAACTCGGTCTCTGTGCATAAATAAGTAGCTGTAAGAAAGGTAGGTTCTCGTCAGACACACACACAAGGGCACACAAGGTTCTGTAAGAAGAGGGAAATAAGGAAGTGGTTATATAAATGTCACAAGGGGCCAACTGAGACATCAAGGCATTTTGGACAACTGGGAAGTTTTCCCTGATACTATTCTGGGCACTGGCTGTGGTAGACACCACTATGGGGGGCATCAAGTAAATGAGATGTGAGAAAAAGAGGGGTTAATCAAGGAGAGATGGTGTGGCCAGAGTCCAAAATGAAGATTTTTGCAGCCTTTTGTCACAATGCAGATGCTGTGAAGAGCAGTAATGGGGAGGACCCAGAAACAACAAGGTTTGAAGGAGCTGTGTAATTCTGAGTAGAGAAAGAGTGGCACAGCTTTGGGATGGGCACTGCTGACTCTTGGCATTCCTAACAGCAAGCCTGAAGCTGGCCTGGCTTGACAAAACCACTCCAGAGTCCATTCTCCAGGAAGTTGTGAGATCAACAAATGCTGCAGTGAGATACTGTGAGGAGCAGATTTAGATAATTTTCACATAGATAATGATGTGCAGAGCAGGAGCTACTAAAATATCCACATACAAGATAAAGCTTTCCTTAGAGATTAAGCCTGCAGAAAAATAACAATAATAATAGGAAAAATAATTTTAAAATCTAGTTGCCTTATACTTACAGCCTATGTGCAAAATATCCCCTTCTGTTTGTGGTATGGAAATGCCTCATGACATGGTGGCATGCAAGAATTCCTCCTCTGACTTTCTCCCTCCATTTGCAAATCACTCCAAAAAAGGTAATTTATGCATCTTCTTCCCTGAGGAATCATTCTGGCACAGGGTTTCAGGGCTGCACTTCCACTTTGTGCAGGTTATACTTCGAGTCCTGAGGGCAGTTCTGGGTCCCACAGTAGAGGAGAGATCTAAAGTTATTAGAGACCTATAAAATTGTTAGGTGGGGTGCAAAGCTGGTGAAGGGCCTGAGGGGGAAGGCACAGGAGCTGCAGCTCAGGAGACTTGGCTGGTTCAGCTGGAGGACAGGAGGCTGAGGCCAGACCTCACCAGGGTCTGCAGCTTTCTCATGGGGGCAGCTCCCACCTCTGCTCTTGTGACCAGGGCAGGAGCCAGGGGAATGGCTGGAGGTGTGTCAGGGGAGGGTTAGACTGGATATCAGGAAAAGATTCTTTCCCCACAGAGTGGTGGGGTGAAGCCACATTTCTCTTCACAGAGAAAAGCAAGGCCAAGAATATTTCTGGGATTCACATTCTCTGAACCTCAGAGAAAAAAACACAATTCTTGTCATTTGCTGTGCCTGTGTTTGTGCGAAAGTAGAATGCAACATGGAGATTGTTTACCTAAAGTCGTGCTGTTTTGTTTCCTTGGCCTGTCAGGGCCAAAACTCTGTGTGTGTGTGTGTGTGTATGTGTGTGTGTGGGGACTGTCGGGTGACAGTCACAAGATTCAGTGCAGTGTGTGCAATTGTGTGCAGGGTTGAGTGCTTGGCAGATTCAGTTTTAGATGTATAGAATAATATAGTATAATAAAGTAATTAATTAGCCTTGTGATATCAGTGGAGTTCCCCTCATCCTTCCTCCTTCATCAGGGTCCTCGCAGCATTGCCATAGTGGGGCACTGCCCAGGCTCCCCAGGCAACGGGCACAGCCCCAGGGCTGCCAGAGCTCCAGCAGCACTTGGACAATGCTCCCAGGCCCTGAGCCAGAGCTGGACTTCAGTGATCCATCCCTGTGTGCCCCTTCCTCAGAGAGCCCTCTGTGCCCCTTCCAGCTCAGGGATTCTGTGATGCAGCTTTCACACAGTCTGATATCTGCCCCTAAGTGCCACACCAGAGTGTGGGTTATAAAATGTCTTACAATGTGTATGAAAACACAGGACTCAACTTTCCAGACATTACTTAACTTAGACATGTTATTACATTTTATTGCTAAGCTTACTATCTTTTCTTTTTTTTTTGTCTATGAAATAACCACAATATCAGCCTGACAATGATAAACATGTTGCTTTCCTGCTGCCAAACTGAGAGTTCTGAGTCTGAATGTTATTACAGAGAATCAATATGTGTGGCCCCAGTTCTGATCTGCAGAGCAGATAACTGTCAAAGCCTGCTTTTAATTTCCTTCCAAATATTAGGCTATTTTAGAGTGATCTTTGTAACAGATTACATTGCTGTAAACATTACTGGGTAAAATAAATGAGTCATTCTTTAACTTTACCATTCTTTGTTATTTTTTGTGATAATATCTGGAGTGACTGCCTTCAACCCTAAACTTCTATCCAGAAACATTGTAGCCTTGCACAAATAACTTCAGCCTTAGCCAAGTACAATTTCAGGGCCAAAATCACCAAACTTTTCATTCTTAGCCGAGCAGGGAGCTTAGGAGCATTCTCTAAACTTTTTCAACAAGCAATGTCTTGGAGTTTCTCTAAAATTACTTTCTGGGTTCAGAGAGGTGTGGGCTCCTCATCCTTGGGATGTTCAAGACAAGATTGAATGGGACTCTGAATTTCCTGGTCTAGTGGAAGGTGGCCCATGGTCCCTACCAAACCATTCTCTGATTTTTGCTGAAAAAGCAGCAGAGGGGACACAAGCAAGCCAGGAATTTTCTGGAGTGCTCCAATGGAAACTCCCTGATACAGGGGATTGAGGAATCAGGGAGAGGAAGTTTCCTGGACCTGATGCTTAGAGACAAGAAAAACTGGTCTGGAGTGTGAAGGCTGGGTCAGCCTTGGATTTAGGGATCATGCAATGGAGGGAAGGATTTTGGGAGGAGGGAACTGGGCAGAAATCAGCCTCTGAACCCCAGAGTGGCCTCCCAGGTTTCATTAGAGTAGACTTTGGCCTGTTCAGGAACTGCTGAAATAAGAACCATGTAGAAGATGCCTTTGGAGATTTCAAAGTTTTACCTTGTCCAAACTCTAGAATGTCCAGAAAATCAGATGAGAGTGGCAGAAATCCTGCATTGATGGTCAAATAGCTCCTGGCCCAACTGTAATATCAAAAATAAGCACACAGAAGGTGAAAGAAGGGATGAGTGACCCCACAGGAGTACAGAGAAGCTCTTCAATATTCAGGCAAGTGTAGGATAAGGAAGCCAAAGCTCAACTGGAGTTAAATGTAATGAAGGGTGGGAAAAGCAACATGTGCTGGCAGCAAGAGGAAGATGAATAAACTGAGGGCCCATGTGGCAGTACCAGCTGTGGGTTTCTGTGGGTCTGGATTGAAGGCACTTGAGACAGTAATTCATGTTCAGACTCAGGTGTTCATTATTTCTTATCAGTAAAACAGTCTCACTGCTGTGAGTTCAGCAGCTTTTCATTAGAAGGCACAAAATGGCCAACAATCTCATGTTACAAGGTCTTTTAAGACTAAACTATCCAATTAAGAACTGACACCTGGATTATTTTCCCCTTTAACTCAATAACTGATCTCAAAGAGCTGCAATGTAGACTTTTCTGCCCAATTACAAAATGCCACCCAAAACCACGGAGAAGAAGGAAGAAGAAGCATGAAGAAGAAACCCAGGATGACACCTTGTCCCCTCCATGTTGCTTCCATCCACAACATACTAAAAATCCCAGAATCTAAATTTCTCACCAAGTGAGAAATACACCTACACTACTCTCTATAATCTGTTTCAGACTTTTGTGGATTCCAGTCTATCTTGAAGTCTGGGAAACTTTCTCCATGAATGAGGGGCAAAGTCAGTGCTGCCCTGGGGGTCAGGGCACCCCAGAGCAGACAGAGAAATATTCCCAGTGCCCTGGCTTTGCACAGACCCACTGCTGAATGACATGAGGGATGTGGTGACAAAGAGCAAGGTGGTAAGAAGGAGGATCTACAGAACCAGAGCTCATTAGAGTCTCCTCAGTCCCTGGGAGGATGCAGAGCAAATAACCCTGTAAGCCCTTTTGAACAACATGAAGGACAAGGAAGTGTTTGTGAGTAGTACCCATGAATTTATGAAGGGGAAATCGTGTCTGATCAACCTGATGACTTTCCACAATCATTGTTAGGTCACTGGATGAGGGAGGAACGGTGGAATTTGTTTACCCTGACCTGAGCAAGGCTTTCAGTGCTTACTCCTGGAACGCTCCTGCAGACAAAGGGATGGATTAAAGCCTAGACAAAGGGGAAGGAAACGAACGGAGAGGAGAGGAGAGGAGAGGAGAGGAGAGGAGAGGAGAGGAGGGGAGGGGAGGGGAGGGGAGGGGAGGGGAGGGGAGGGAAGGGAAGGGAAGGGAAGGGAAGGGAAGGGAAGGGAAGGGAAGGGAAGGGAAGGGAAGGGAAGGGAAGGGAAGGGAAGGGAAGAGAAGAGAAGAGAAGAGAAGAGAAGAGAAGAGAAGAGAAGAGAAGAGAAGAGAAGAGAAGAGAAGAGAAGAGAAGAGAAGAGAAGAGAAGAGAAGAGAAGAGAAGAGAAGAGAAGAGAAGAGAAGAGAAGAGAAGAGAAGAGAAGAGAAGAATCAGGGGGGAATTAAAAATCAGTCAAATAGCTGGGACAGTAGTAAAGATGGAGTAAAGCAAACAGGTTGTCCAACAGGACAATAGACAGGAATAGAAATATACTAAATTCAGGTAAATTAAGGAAAAAGCTTTCCTGCTTTGATGGTAGTTGACCACATGTCTACATTCCTGGATGTATCCAAAATTCAATTGGTTGAGACCATCAGCAACCTGCTCTAGCTTACCCAGGATTTGGGGGGTGGAGGGAGTGGGTGTGATGTGGTGACAATCTCCACAAGGTCCATTCTAACCTCAGTAATTCTTTGGTTCTGTGAATTACAGGAAAAACAGTTTCTAATAAAGGTGCTTGACTGTGAGCTGCTGGGACAAAAAGACAGGACTGGAATCCAAGAAAGAATTCATCGCATTTAGATAATATGAAATTTATGCATTTTTAGGTAGAAGATGGGAATTCATGTTTTGCTGGAAGTGGTGTATTATGCCTCTATGGTTAGTTGACCAAAAGATATTAGGAATAGGCTGATACATGTAATTTGATGAAGCTGAATGAATTAAAATGTGGTCTACACTGTATCTTTTTTAGTTCATATATTACATTTCAAAGTCAGCTCTTTCCTTTTGCAAGCTTTTCATGCTGTATATACCCTAATCATTAACTTTCTAATTTAACAGTGTGCAGTACAGTGTCAAATTGGTTTTATGTCCACAGCTTCCCTCTGTGATATGTTACCACTGTGAAAAATTCTGTCAGATTTGATAGGAATAATCTCCCATGTGTGAATCCCACTGAGTCAAACTCTCCTTAATTAAATCATAACAGTCCAGCTGGCCTGCTCCATCTCGCCTTAGTGGTGTCCTCTGTTACCCTTTCTGCTTTTTTTTAGTCTTGTATTTTCCTTAGTGCAAAAGACAGGTATTGCACATGAATCTTTCTGAACACGTCCTTGCTTCCAGAAGTGTGCTGAATACATATGCTAATATTGGCCCATTTTTTGGTGCTTGCCTCAGGATGCTGCAAAGGAGGTTTTCTCCTTTTGCACAGTTGCTAATCTTCAAATGCTCTAATTTTTTCCCTTTATTATCATCTTTTTGCCTTTCTTTTTAAGTACCAGATCTGGCAAGATTCCAGTTCCCTTTAGCAAGTTTTGTTTTCTAAAATAATACCAGCTGTTCCTGGGAAAAGTGGCTTGTTTTAATGATTCCATTTCTTCATCAATTCCCATGGGTGTTCTTGTTTCTCACGTGGCTGAAATGCTGCTGCCAGTTTCCCTGATATCTTGATTACTTCTGAGCTGTCACAGGCCACGTGCTCTTTGTCAAAACCTTATGCAACCTGGTCAGAAACAAAGTTGTTCAGAACTATTATGGGCTTGCTGGTGATAAAAACAAGGTGAGCACATAAATTTCCTCTGCATTATGCTGATCATTTCACTAGAGATACATATACAAGGCACAGCTAAAAGGCAGAGATAAAATTTCATCGTTTTTATTCATGCCTTTCCTTCTCTTTGTACAGCTGGATAAATTTAAGCCTAGAATTTCAATATTAAGTATGCTTATTTGTTTCAGGAATTGCAGCAATTCCTCTTATATTTAAGGTGCTTCCCTGTAAATTTTGATTTTTTCTAATATAACACGTAGCTGGAGAAAAGGTATTAGAAGGCAAATGATCAAGTGGGGCAAGAAGATTGATTGTTTTCTTTCATGGTTTCTATTTCACTCCAGAATATTCGCCAAAAAAATGCTATAATCAATTTTAGAATGTGCTTTTATATGGAGATAGTGTTTGGACTTGCAGGGATCTTTATGTAAATAAACCCCAACAGCTCCTTAGCATTCAGTTTACATTTTCCTCTAAGTCTGTGCACATGCTTAGTTCTGTGCTCCTGTGCCTCTGCTGCTTCTTGCTTCAGTCTTGGCACACTTTTGATTTTTGTAGACTTTTATCACACTTTCTCATCTTTTTCTCCCTAAGCTAAACATTTTAAACTCTCTTGCCTCACATTTAATTTCCTTCAAGACTCTCATCAGTTGATAATATTTCTTTGGTCTGGCTTAGTTTATGAACATGTTGCATTTGAGCTCTCCTGTGTGATGTGGCCACCCGGATATTAGAGAAACAGAGAGAATACAAATCAGCTGGAATTGCACATGGATCTGAGAACTGGAGTTAATTAAAGGTATAACAAAAGCGTCATGACTGCTGTTTAGAAAATAGGAAGCTTTCTGGAAAATCATTGTACCAGAGTACAGAGATGAAGGAGTGTATTTGAACTCCTTGTATTTTTAATTTAGAGTAGATAGTTTAAAGAAATACCCAAACAAAGCAGCAAGCAGTGATGTAAAAAATTGCCAAAGTGCACAAGTGACTTGCAGAGTACATTGCCTTTTACCTTAGATTACACCAGCTAAAACCATGCCAACAGCCCAGAGGAGATGCTGCTTTTCAGGATATTTCAGAGATAAGCAGATCATATAATTATATTATATGATTATATTATGTAATGTTAATGTATTATTTCAGAGAGATAATCAAAAATGCTTCCCAAAATCAATATTTACAGAGCTGGCTCAATAAATAATTGTGTTGCCTTAACTAAAAATAACAATTTTATGAATTTTGTATTACACTGAAAAATGGCTTAATAATCTGCATTTTCTTTGGACTAGAAAAAACAATAATTATTTGCAGAAGTAGTTATGTTATGGTAGAAGAATTTACCCAAAAATCACATCCTGGAGCTCATGCCTTACAGACCTAGGTGGGTACAAACACAGAATTTGGACAAACAACTGAAATTTCAAGTAGTAACTAGCAACATTTGAAGTGTCTCTATCTTTAGTGAGACATTTCCCCCATTCTCAGTTTTCATATCTCAGAGTGCCTTTTAGCCCAATAAATGTGACATCAAAATCTTTATGCAAGGAAGTGTTTCCTGAGGGATGCTGGTTTTGCCTCATGCTCTCCTTGTGAACCACCCTGGGGATTTCTCCAACAGGGTTTCTGCCTCAGACATTCTCTTTTCCAGCTTCATATCCAAAGCTCTGCTACCTTAATTGCCTGCTCTTTTGCACCTTCTGGACTATTGCAGCTGCAAATTTAATTAATTTAAGTGGTTAGATTCTATCAGGCCATGCTGGAACAGTGAAGCAGTCACTGTGTTGTATTTTTGCCTTTTCAGAAGTAGAAGAACTTCTACAGCAGAGGGTTTGGCAGATGGATTCTTCCAGGCTGTAAATGCAGGGTTAAAAAAATCCCTTTTTTACTGGCTGAACACAGATCAAGCATGTTGCTAATATAAGCAAGGAGCATGTTTTCTCTCATCAGGAAACACCATTCCTGGTTAAAGTCAGACACTTTGCACTGTCTGATGGGCAGGTGCCAGAGAAAATATTATATAATACATCCCATCAATTTTCATCTCCTTAAAAATCATAATTTCAGAATATACAGCAGCAGAGAGGCGAGGAGCTGGCTCCAGCCATGGCTGAGGCCAACATCTGGCACTGAAGATGCATCTTCATTAACACTTCAGTTCATATTTGTGATACTGAAAGGCAGAGAGGAACTGGCTCTGCAGATCTCAAAGGGGGAAAATAAATAGCAGAAGCAATAGCTGAAGAATCAGCTGTATTTCTATCTGTATGTCAGAAGATAATTGGAATTGTGAAGTTATATTTCCAAAATGACAGAATAAAAAGAAAACTACACCAGCTTATTCTACTTCATACCCATGTGTGCAGTCCCTGGGGGGTAACACAGGGATTCTGTCATTTGAGAGAATCCTGTGGGAAATGGATTCCCAGGAAGCAGCATCTGATGCTCACATATGTTTTCAGCAGAAGGACAGGGACTTCTGTGTGTTTCCAAAGGAATGAAATCTGAACTTTTATTAAACTTTGCTGTTCCAGTAACTTGTGAAAAATCCCCAGTTCTCTATCACTACTAAGGGCACAAAGTGGAGTAAAAGCTGAATTTAATTTATGCTATTGCTTAAAAATGGATTTTCTGGGCACTCTGAGCTTTAATTAGCATATTAGATTATTTTTGAAAGCTAGCAGTTATCTGGAATTTGGGAATCAGTCGTGGAGAGGCAACTACAGAAGCCATATTTGACCTGGAGGATGTCAGATCCAAAGTTTATATTTCACAGATTCAGGATGTATTTTGTGACCATCTAAGCTGCTCTGTGCATATTCACATGCACTTCTCCCTGCAACAAGGCCACTGACTCATGACAGAACGTGAACCACCTTTAGAAAGACCCCACCTATTGATTTAAAGGGATCAGATGATATACAGCATATGCCTTGGCCATGTCCTTTAGGTGTTATAAATTGTGATTAATTCCCTGTTTCCATTTCTTTAAACTGCTGGATAATAACAGGGGCATGTCAAATGCCCTTGCTGGGTTTAAAGAGGCATCTGATAAATTTCTGTTCATCAGACTCTGACCAAACCACCTGTAAGTTCCCAATGTTAAGCTGGACACTGTAGCTCCTTAGGTCTCTGTCCTGTTCTCCAGACCAGTTTTTGCTCTGACTGCTCCTCTGTGAATCAGAGACAGTTTGGAAGGGCACATGTGGAAGCTGAGTCACAACAGCTACAAAGAAATGCTCTTTTTCTCTTCAGTGCTCTTCTGTTATCATGCATTTTGTCATCCATCCCAATGGTGTTCAAGAGGTTGCCTAGAGAAATTTCCAGCCTGTCCAGAGCCAGGTCTCTGCATGTGATTCTTTGTTCCTGCAGGGAAGAACACTGGGATTTATTGTATTAAAAATGCCTTAGTGTGCCATGCCAAATATTTCACAGCTCTGTGATCTGCTCACAGGCTTTCTTGATTATCATATCTCAATGTTTATGTAATCTGAAAACTTTCAGGAACAAGTGTATATTTACACTATCATTATGTCTCTGTATCATTGTAAAAATAAGATTATATGTATACAATAGAACAGTATTTATAGGACATTACAAGTCGCATTGCAATTATTTGATGCATTCCCGTTAATTGCAGTGAGACTATCAGCTTGACACATTCAATTTGATTTAGTATGTGCCATTCTGATTTTTCATGGTGTTCTTGTTTTTAGGTTTTTTATCTGAATGTTAGGGGCACAAAGCCAGAAGTCTAAAAAGTCTGATTATATTATATCAACAATATAGTCTCCATTATGATTCCTATTTTTAATCTTATCAGAGAAAGATATCAAATCTCTTTGGCATAATCTGCTTTCCATTAAGCTGCTCTCTCCTCGTTAGGCTTGTGATGAGTTTAAGCTGTTGCCACACAATGAGAGGAATAACTAAAACAAAACAATAAATATGATAGAGTAGGAATTGGGGGTTGGCCTGTTTGCTTCTGCTTCCTGGTGGCTGAAACATTTCCTTCCCCTTGCTTGTGACATTTGCCTTTGTATGCAAGTCCCACAGTTGTGTTTTGGAAATCACAGAATGGCCTGGGTTTGAGGGGACCTTAAAGATCCTCCAACCTTCTTCATGGACAGGGACACCTCCCACAAGAGCAGGTTGCTCAGAGCTCCACCCAACTTGGCCTTAAACACCTTCAGGGATGGGACATCCAGGTAATAACTAAACAAACAGCTAAATAATAAATAAATAAACAGATACATGAACCTGATCTGTTTCATTATTATTATTTGTCTACTGGCTGACAGTCTGTACCACACACAGCAGTAACTGGAGCATCCACAGAGGACCTGAAGTTTTCTATGCAGAATCTGCTTCAGAAATCTGGTTTCTAATGATGCAATTCCATAATACTTGAGCAGAGGATCTTCCAGCACTGGTAGAAAGGCAGGAGCAGAGCAATGGTAAATTTTTTGTGGATGTCTGAGTAGGGATCCATGACAAGAGCCAGGAAATCTCCAAGGAAGGCCAAGAGCAGTAGAGGCAAAGTCAGGGTGATCTCAGCACTGACACAGCCACCTCCTGAATTATTTAAAATTATAGATAAACATTCAATGGAGCAGAAAGGGAAAGAACCCACAGTATGAGGTGTTCTTCCTCTGAAATATGCAGTCTTTACCAGCACAGCTTTCTTATTATTCTCATGCGTATTTTTCCAAAGTATGATGATCATTTTGGGGGCCCAGCTACCAAAATATCATGTTTAAACTGACATGCTTTTGTAACATTTTTAAATAATTGATTACTGTCTTAACTTTTCTACTCCTTCAGATAACACAAGTAACAAGAAAGTTTATCTACTTTTTGTTTCTTATTGAGTCCTAAGAAACCAAAGGGTTCTAAGAATTTAGGAAATTTACACCTCATAAAAAAAACCCCAGCCATTTCCAGTTTCTCTGAACAAGTATGGAAGAAAAATCTTATCCATATTTATTTGTATATATTCTGCTGTGATTCGAGAAAATGTAATTAGAGTATAGATGTACATATAGGGAAATTTGCAATGTTAATTAATAAAGCTTCAGAATAGACTTAGGAATTTGTTCCCATGGGCCAAGAAACCAGCACCTGCAGCCCTCTGAAATGTCCTCAGTGTCTCTCACCATTCCATTAACTGCCAGGAGAATCCCTTTCCAAGAGATTTTACTATGTATGGTCTCACACATTTGTATTTCAGAGGCAAGTGCAAATGTCTGTCAGACAGGAAGGATTTCTTCTCATCTCTCCCTCCCTCTAATTTGATGTGAAACTTCAAATGATGCATGAATAGCTTTTGCTAGAGCACTGCTTTGGCTTTTGAAAGAAATGCATTTGACCATTCTTAGTGAGTCTTTTTAATTTGGGTATTCAGGTGGATTGGTGGCTACACCAGCTTGGAGGTTGCTTTTGTTAGGTACAGGGGGAGGGGCAGTCAGGGGAAGGTTTTCTGATTTTGCCATTTGCTGTCAGCTCAGAAGAGTTTATTCCCAAGGGAAGCTTTAGGGGTTTGGTTGATTCACCTTTGAAAAAACAGTTCTGATGGTAACTTGCATTTCCTTCTTATTTGTCTTGAGGACCCATTGGCTGTTACCTACCTGGAATTCATAATGTGCTCTCTCTGCTGGACAAAACTTTATTATATCTCTTAATCATCATCTTAATCCAATACAAAGCTCTCTGCAAAGCTTTAGAAGCTTTATAAATGCTCTGCAACACATGCAGGAGGCTGCATTACGTGATTCATCTTCCACTCAGGAATTCTTTAAGTGGATTGTGCTTACTGCTATTGACCCCTGGGATGGGGTTTCATGGATCTCTGACAAAATTTGTGTCCAGCATCGAGGTGGCTGCTCCCATGTGCCATACACAGCGTGTGCACTGTGGTAATGTTAAACTAGATTCCAAATTACTGAGCTGACAACAGATGGATGGCTTCTGTGTAAGAGCAGAAAGCAGGAGTGTGTTTCAGAAGATGATATCTCTTTCCTAAAATATTTATCTATTCTTAAAGACAGTGTAAATCAGAAGCTGTTGAACAAAGGCTGTCAGTATTACTAGGTTTGTGTGATTATCTCTCAGAATTTCTTCTCTCATCAACTACAACAAGCCTGTTTTTTTTGTTGGTGGTGGCTTGAAATTAAATAAGATTCTCAGTCATATCACATTGGAGCTTTAATCCACCTCTTATTGTTGGTACCAGGCCTCACTGCTTTTCTCCCTTGCAACACCCTGTTTGGGTATTTCCTTGTGGAAGCTGTGTTTCCAGCCAGCTGTGTCTCACTGCTCCAAAGCTGCTGAGCATCTGAGCCATCATTCTGCATACTACATAAACGAAAACAACTATTGTCATATTTGCTTTTTTTGTTGTTGCTGTTGCAGCTCTCCTTTAGGCAAGACTGCTCCTAAGAAAATTGTTGCTGTGTCTGGTGATGCTGGACCTCAATTACCTGTGCAGCTCAACATCTGTCTAGATCTTTGTGATGTTTTGCTTGTGGACCGCATGCATAAATAAGAAAAGATTATGAACAGGGCAAGAGCACAGGTTTATTCTGTCCATCTTAAAGGTTTTGCCAAGTGGGTTCTGTGATGCTTTCTTACGAGTATTTAGTAGGAAGTGGGAGTCACTTGGTTTAGCATTTTAATGTGAATAACTCGTACTCCATCTAGTGAGCAACACTGTAGAGAACATTTGTCTGTTCCTGTCACTGTGTTCAGTACCCCAGCTTTCCCCCTCAGAATGGCAGATGTTTGTGTATTGGGCACAGAGCTTTTTTCCCCCATATGTTCCAAAGAATACTCTCTTGAGTTTGGGATTAAAAAGTTCAGTTTAAGCAAACTATTCACCCAGGCAGCCCATAGTAATTCTTAGCCTCTCTCAGAATCACCTATGACTTTGTACTGGATTTGGGGGCTTTTTTTTTGAGTATTCCTTTCTTTAGCTACCTTGATTAATACATCAAGAAATAGAATGAGGTAGATGAAAGAAAAAAAATGAGGAAGAAAAGAGTCACTTATTCAGTTGTTAACTGCCACTTGCTAAGGAGTGCAATGCATGTTTTGAGTGGAAGGCTAAGAATCACTCCAGTCCTGTGCTGAAGTTCCTGCCATCAGATATCCAGAGGTGATACCTTCTTTAAGTATCACTTTTAGAAGAAAAAAAAGTAGACAAACTATTTTGTTAAATCTCTAAGGTATTAATGGGAAATTTACAGTAATTCAGGATATGCTTGCTTCTCAAAATGTATTTTAAATCACTAAATCAGTCATGGACAAACCTGGGAGTTTTACTTTAAACTAAGGCATGTGATGAGAAATATTTTATATACATGTATTCCTAACAACTGCCTCTCTGAAGAGGTGCCTCTGACCCCTTTCTTTGTCTTCTGTAAAGATTAAAGAGAAGACAAGCATGTAGTAATGAATGTGGACACAATTCTTTAAGCATGTTTTAAAAGGCACAAGTACTTTCTGCATTAGAGACTCTGGCTTGACAGGGAAGCAAGTTAGGAGATTATTTAGCTGCTGGTGTCTCCCACACCAATCCCAGATTCCCAGGGTTTAAGCTGGCTGCTGTCCTCACTTGCCCTGCAGCCCCAGTGCTGGGAGAAACCAGCACACTGCTCAATACTGCTGCAATTTCAATTCTGTTCAGTGGCAAGGACAGAAAGCAGCATTGGGGACCCCAAGGGATAAACTGATCCCTGTGGCTGCTCCATGACCTACATCCCCTCCCAAACCCCACTCAGTCCAGCGTTCTGGATGCCCCCTCTCAATCTCAGTGCCTCACTCACGACCTCACAGCTCCCCCTTCTCCCCAGCCTCTTGCTCTGAGTCTGAGTGTGATCTGAAATGGTTCCCCTGGATGTGAGTGTGTGCTCCTTTCCCCAGGGCAGGAACAGAACCCAGATCCTGTGGACAAGGATGCTGCTGGATGGGTGGGTGGATAACAGATGAATGGATGGGTAGGTAGATAAATAAATGGAGGAATGGATGGATAAATTGATAGGTAGATCTATAAATGAAGAAAATGATAGATAGATAGATAGATAAATAGATAGATACATATAAATGAAGATAGATAGATAGATAGATAGATAGATAGATAGATAATAGATAGATAGATAGATAGATAGATAGATAGATAGATAGATTGATAGATTGATAGATAGACAGACAGACAGATAGATAGATAGATAGACAGACAGACAATACAGAGACCTGCCTCTCCGGGGGATTGTCCCTTCGCATCCGGCCCCGCGATGCTGCCGAGCTGTTCCCGGTCCAGCCCCACTGCTCCTCCCCGTGACTTGCATCTTTTCCGCCGGGTTTTTCCTTTGTGGCGGCTGCTCTCTGGTGGGAAAATGTGCGAATTGCAGCAGCCGGATTGGGCCCCGCCGCCTCTGCCGCTCCCAGGACAAGAAGCAACTTGCTGGTGGTCAATAAACTTCATTTTAGTGATGCCAAGGAGGGTCCAAGTCTCATCTGGTCAAGCCTGACTGAAGAAAGGTGGTAATAGTTTTATATATGACAGATATACAAGCACTACTGGGTGTTTTCTATTAGGCCTCCCCATCACTGATGCAATCCAGGGGTTTTAAAAAATACTTCCCCCCCCCCCCCACCCCTGCAAGTGTATGAACATGGGAGTAGGAGTATCATGACATCAGGATTGTGTTTCACCTATCCAGATATAAACTCTTTGGAAAATAAATTAGCTGTCATGCACTTTTAGAGGTATCTGCTAAATGTGTTGGGTTTGAATCTGTTTACTTTATAATTTTTCACTAGGAACAGTTTGTGCACCTGTCTTGAAATTGGTTTTCAGTTTTTCTTTGCCAATGTGTCCCCCTTTAGGACATGTGATACAGGTATGAGTACCTGTCTGCTGCCTAAACAGTGAATAAACTCTTTCTGGATTTCTGCCTACAGAATGGATGTTTTCTTTTCTGTAAGTCTCTTTTCTTTCAGAGTATCTACATGCTGTTGATCAAAAACACTGAGCACGTCAAAGGATCATACAAAAGAAAGATGAGTATTCACTGCCCAGCTTTGTCAAATACAAAAGTATTTTAAAATAAAATAAAAGACAAGATACGAGTGGGATAACAAGAGTCTAAACTTCACTGCTTTGTGTGAAGGATGACCTGGGTAGTTCAGTGGTCACTCTGTATTCTGGTGGATGGTTTAGCTGTGTCAGAGGCCATGGGGCCATCCTGTGATCCCAGACAGGGCCTGGTTTGCAGTTGCTGCTGGAATCATGTGGGAAAAAGGGACCTGCAGCTGAGGCCAAAGGAAATTAAACAGAGAGCCCCAAACCCCTCTGCTTTCCCAAGTATCCTCCCAAAAAAGGACATCTCTGCTGTTTCAGTAAAACATAAACCAGATTTCCCTTATGCTGGGGTTACACAGCTCTTACCACTGAGCTGGATGTGGGTTAGAAATAGTGTGGGCCACTTATTTAACTGCTGAACTGGTCCCAGTGTCTTCAGAAGCACTAGGCATGAATTGAGGGGTGATCCCCTCCTGTTGGTGCATCTGTGTTCACCTGTGCCATGAGCAAACACCATCACTCCTTGATGTCTGTCTTGTTGATTGTATAGGGGTAAAATGTTTCTAAAATCATGGAATATTCAGGGGGGTTAGAAAGGAAGGGTAGGCCTGGTAGGCCCTGGGAAAATGTTAAGGTAGGCCCTGTGAAAATGTTAGGCTGCACTTGTATAATTATTTGATGACTATGATAAATTACATGACTGTTAGATGTGATGATTGTTTGGCAATTGGATATAATTATTGTTTAATAGTAACAAGAATCATGAGAAACTGTGTTGGAGGGGTTTGATGGAAATTACAAGAATCCATCTTGGATGAAATCAATGTATACAATAGAACAACATAGGTTTAATAATTAATATGTGGTTTTGTAACGACAAGGGTATAAAAATGTGTTCATCTAGAACCCATGTCGGAATCAGATTTGGGTCTGTACCCCTGACACCTGTCAGAACTCAGGACATCCCTCTGGCTGTCCTGGATTGCCAGGACCCCTGCCAGGGGGCTCAGAGACCCTGGCACAGAGCCCAAGATGACCCTGTGGTTTTGATTATGACCCGTGGAGCAAATTACCAACCTTAGATGAAGATCTGCAGGCCATGATGTTTTAAGTAGAATGATGGTGAATTTATCACAGGGTGAAAAATAGATTTTTGGGGTTTTTAGAATGGGGGTTCAGGGGGCAAGATGGGGGAATCTGGTCATGTTCAGCCTTTCTCCTTCTTCTTCTTCTTCTTGGCCTTCATCTTCTGGATGATGTTGGCACTTTTAGATTGGTTTAGAGTAGAAGCTCACTGTCTAACATGGGTGATAGGTATTGGGAAGCAATTGTAAATATTCTACACATAGTTTTTAGTATAAAATGATAGCATCACCCTGGGGCAGGTGGAGTGCCTTAGACTGTCTTGCTGAGAGGACCTCAGCTGGACAGGAGAAAAAATTTTACAGATAAGAAACAATAAACAACATTGAGACTGAGAAATGAAAAGCTCTGACTCCTTCTTTGAGCACCAGGCCGGGAAAAGAGACTTTCTGATACATCTTGGGGTCACTGTGAGCAGCAGAGACCCCGAGAGCACCCAGAGCTCTTCAATAAAAGCACCTGCATGGAATCACTCTGTGATTGTGTGTTCCTGAACACTAACATTGTGGGAATTACTAAAGGTAAGAAGATTTTCAGAAAGCTGGGAAAGGAGGCCTTAGAAACAGAAAGAACAGAAAATTTAGAGCCAGCTGCAGCTGCAAAACCTGAAAGCAGAAAAAGTTACAATGGTACAGCAAGCAAGGACATTGAACTTGAGTCTTAGGCTGGCCTAAGAAAGACTTTAAGACTGCAGAAAAATATGCTTAGCAAGGTAGCAGAAGGTTTTGAGCTCAATACTGGAGTACTGTGTATCATTAATAGAAAGCAGACAAGCAAGCTTTGTGTGAGGCAGGTGTGCGTGTGCTTTTAATAACTGGCTAAACCAACTGTCTGCAAGCTTTAACACTGTGCCATTGACTAAAAAGTTTTTTAAATGCTCTATAACAAAGCAATCTTTGGCTGCTGCTGGCTGTACATGAGCTTTGCCATCTTCCCATTGTCTCAGCCATGCAGTGAGGCTGGTGCTGCAAATAAAGCTCCAGGAACAGATCCCAGCAGTCCCATCCTGTGTTTGAAAAGGAAAAAAAAACCACCAACACATGTATCCTTTGAAAACCTCAGTTCAGAACTCCTGCTTTCCTTCCAGGCACTGACCAGGCTGTGTTTGAATCCCTTCTCCACTCCCCTTCAGGTACCACTGGGCCCTGGTTTCTCATCTCAGTATGTTCATGCCATCCATGGGGTACAGGATTTGGAACCTGGCTTGCAGAAGGGCCAAACCTGGCACCAGGAGACAGAAAGCTGGGTACTGGACACTTCCTGTTACACTGGCTGAGATAGAGGTTTCCTTTTGGTTTGCTGATACCTTCTGATAATTTTTTTGCTCTCCCATTGGAAAGAAAGGCATTCTGGGGAAGAAGAGTGGAAGTCAGGAAATCTAAGTCTTAAGCCAGACATTGAGAATTGGAGAAAGACCAGTGCAAGATTAAAGGATCATATATACACTTTCTTCCTCCTACCTAACTCATTTATTTCTTCCTCCTTTGTGTCCGTTTTGGCTCCTTTCTGATCCATGCATCTGCTTTGACTTCAGACTGCATTTGCTGCCTTTCCTGCTTCTCCACAGAATTCCCAATATGCTTTTACTGGGTTGATTGGACCCCACTTTCCCTTTAATTCCTTTTGTGATTCCTTTCTT
Source organism: Calcarius lapponicus (assembly GCA_039654755.1). NCBI lineage: Eukaryota > Metazoa > Chordata > Aves > Passeriformes > Fringillidae > Calcarius > Calcarius lapponicus. Next base: position 18,634,777 of record CM077476.1, on the reverse strand, counting down.
ACAAATGTCACATCAACCAGCCCTTCCCAAGCTGTTCTCAGGGTGGATCCTACCCATGTTTCTTTGTCCTTACCCTGCTTGGTCAGCCTGGTCAACCAAACAGCTTCATGCTTGTCCTCTCTTGGTCCCTCTTGCATAGGATCTTTCCCTCTATCCACTGCTGTCCCCTCCTTCTGCTCTCCCCTTCTCTCCTTCACTTTCAAATTTGCTCCTCAGCTGAATCCCTGTTTTCTTGCTCAGATGACCAGACAGATCTCCAAAATTAGCCTGTCCAAAGCCAACCTCTTCCCACATCCATTCCTTCCTGACATGTCCTTTTAAGACAAAATGTGCAATCTCTTTGCCCTGGACAGCACATGGTCTGCCTGGTTCTTACTTTCTTACTATAATGCTCAAACACTTCTAATTCCTATCTTTAGCTAGCCAATGAGATAAAAGGTGGAAAAAATGGATCCCACTAAGCACAAAATTCACAAATATGAAAATACTTACTTGCCTTCAAAAGGCATTCATGGTAGAAAAGTGTTGCAGCTGAGAGGATTTATTTCCAAATGAGAAGTACTGAGATTGTCATGAATATAGAGGAAGGAGAGAATTTTTTTCCTTTTACAGCTGGAAAAATCAGCACACATAGAATCACAGAATGGTTTGGATTGGAAAGGACCTTCAAGATCATCTTGTTCCAACCTCTTGCCATGGGCAGGGACACTTCCCACTATCCCAGGTCCAGCCTGGCTTTGGACACTTCCAGGAACAGGGCAGCCCCAGATTCTCTGGGCAACCTCAGGCCTCACCATCCTCACAGCAAGGAATTTCTTGCTAATATCTAATCTAAATCTGCTCTCTGTCAATCTGGCAGGTATCTTCTGTCCAGAACTGTCTTTGGAGACTGGAGAATGTCTTTGAGGAAATACATGAACTTAGACTTTTGAAGCAGGAAATTTTCATTTATTCTTTAAAGCTGAAAGGTACACAGGAAGGTTTTAGAGGATATGGACTCAAGAACTGGTGTCATTAGAAAGGGAATGCTGCTGCCTAGGAAGAAATATGTTCTTCATTGTGTCTGGGGAGCAGCAGCAGCATTTCTGCCTCAATCAAAACACTGAAGCCCTGACTTTAAAGGAGTCTCTGGAACAAGGGGAGATCTGTCCACACAGCAATACCTGCAGGCTCATCTTTAAAATATTCTTGGGAAATCTATTGCAGCTGACCCAAGAGGCAGTGGAGGTTCATGCTGCTGTTAAGACTGAATTGGTTCTTAACTTTAGGAGAGGACAAACAATTGTAGGAGATCTCCTTCCGAAATAGAAAGCATTCAAAACTCAGCCTCCTCCAAACAGCCTGTGCTTGAAAACGCCTTTATTTCCTGGAAAATGTAGTGCACAGCACAAGAGCAACATTTGCTACGTTTGCCCGTGTCTTTGCTAAGCACACTTGGGAGAAGGTTTGTGTAGAACGTTTCACGTTTGCCTGGATTATTGACGCCAAACCAAACGTCTCAACAAATACCAAGGGAGAGCATTTATGTGCCAAAGAGCCCAGGTGGGAGATATGTTTCAGAATTTGTCCTTGCAGTAGCCGGAAGGCGAGAGAGGAGATCCCAGCCGAGGCTCGGGGCGGGCGCCCCGGTGCAGTTCCTGCTCCGGCCGCCCCGCGGCGCTCTCGGCCCTCGCTGGGCGCGCGTTGGAGCTGCGGGGCGGGGTGGGGACGCCAATGAGACGCCAGCGTCACACCAGTGGGATGCTGCGGGGCTGGCACCGGCCGAGACCCCGCAGAAACGCCCCGGTTGCTCCAGAATACGCCCTGGTTTAAAGCCTTTCCACAGGATGAGCTGGGAATCGCCGCATCGAGACGCGCCTGGAAAATCCGAGAGCACAAAGTGAAACAGGGAGTGTGAAGGATGGAGATCTTCTCCCAGGGCCATCCCTGCGGGATCTGGGAGGATTTCACCGGCGGTCTGGGGTAGCTCAGGTTGGTTGGTAAGCACAGAGTTACTGCCGGGAGAAATAAATGTTTGCTTTCAACAGACTGATGGGGAAAGCACTCGCTGTACCGAGCGCAGACAGAGGGAGGAGGCTGGTCTGTGTCTCGGAAAATGAGCCTCAGAACAGGTACCCGTGGTATTTACAACACAACCGAGAGCCGGAAGGTTAGGAATGATTCTCCCAGCTTTCCTCACGTTTGCAGCCAGCTGGGAGCTCCAGTTCCGCGGGATAGCCGGGAATTCGGGGTGCAGCCCGATTGTTACAGAGACGGAAGAAGAAATCCATCCTGGGAGCTGTCCGGGAAGGAGAGGTCGAGAGTATTGGTCCATCTTTTTTTTTTTTCTCAGGAAAACGCTGTGACTCTGGGAAGCGTCTGTTCTTTTGCTCTGCAGGCTCCTCCCACGCCATCCTATCCCCAGAGTGTGCTGGAGGGGAGCAGACAGTGGCTCCAGGGATGGAGAAGGAGCCTTTATCCGAGGGGACCACAAAACCGGGCATGGGACTGCTGAGATTTCATCCAGCGGATCTGAATTCCCAGATGAAGGACCAGGAAGGATTTTGGAAATGGAAATTGCTCAGGCTTCAAGTGCGGGCAGAATTCTCTTTTAGCACCGCTGTGTTCTGAAACACAAAGCCACACCAGGAACTGAGCAGGAGATGCTGCTGTAATGCTTTTCTAGCATAGTTTTAAATGACAGAGTGAAGAAAAACTGGGTTTTTTTTTTTTATTCTTCTGAGGATAAAGATGTCATCGGTAAAACAAAAGATGAGGAAGCCTGCAATATCACTGCATGTCCCAGGAGATAGGTGAAATCTTTGGCACATTTATGCAAATCTTTCTTTTTATGGGTATAGTTCCTTCTTTTGTCCTAAAATGCAGTGTGCCTCCGTCTGGCAGTATTCAAGCTTCTTTTTTTTTTAAATTAATACCCATCCATTTCACTGTTGTGACCCAAAGGAAAACACCAGCATTGTCTCTCTAGTGCTGCACGGTAAGTGACCCTCTATCATTTCTCCAAAAGAATTCTGAATACACTCTGAAAGAATACAAACGTCGGTGGAAGAGCAGCATCTTCTGATGAGCAAAGATAATATTACAGCCAAGAGCTCCGTTAGGGATCACTGTTCTTACCCCTGAAGCTGAAGGACACCATTTCCTTGCTGAAATTAAGGCAGCAACAATAATTGGGGTCCTGCACTCAGGTAGAAAATGTCTGTGGAAGCTCTTCTCGGCCTGTGTCTTTCCCCCTGCGGCAGAGTGATGCCAAAGATTAGGATAAGGAGAAGGAAATACACATTTCCCCCTCAGAGGTACCGAGAGCTGAAAAAACAGGCACAGAGGAAGTTGATTGCAGGTGTCATAGTTGTTTTTGCGTGGCAAGAAAAAGAGAGAGAAGCCCCACTTTCCCAGCACATCTGCCTGCGGTGCTTTGACTTCTCGGTTTGACTTCTCTGTTGGTGATAACGACTGCAGCCCGAGAGATGGACGTGCCCCTGGAGGGGAAGACAGGAGGAGCTGCCCTTTGATGTATGTCAGTGGTTTAGATCTTATCATGCGCCCAAGTCAAGGGGTGATAAGAGGAAGTCGCCGAAAATTACTTCGTTCGCGCAAAATCTTTTAGTAGTTAAAGTTTACGGGAATCCTGAAGTCAACCCTGACTGTTACTTTCTCCTGCTGATACAGGCACGAAGTTTTTACTTTAAAACAAATGAAGACATCAGAGAATTTTTAGGACTTGACCTCTTGAGTATCGTTTGACAACATCACTCATTTTAGCAAACAAAAATAAGGGGAAACCGCCTAGGAAATTAAAGAAAAGGTACCAAACCCAAGAGGGTTATGATATTTTATAATGATAATTTTTAATAGCGTAGTTTCTTTTATAGTAAAATCCGAGCTAAAAAAGCTCGAGACACAGGTAAATAATGCAAGCACTATTTTGTTCCCTCCTTAATTTTTTAATTCTCTAAGAGAAAGGCTGGGCTGGGCTCGCAGGCAGCTGTGCACATCCTCAGTGCATTCGTCGCAGAAGCAGTCGAAGGTGTAAATCTGTCTTCGGGGCCTGCCTGACCCTGAGGTTTTTTTATCTGGTTTCTGGCACGAATTCCGCTTCACAGTACCCGACTGTGTTCAGAACCCCTCGATATTCCCTCCACCTCCGTTTTCCCACGGCTGTTCCTAACAGGTCTGCTGTACACATCTCCCTCTTAGCGAGTTTGAGTCTGCCTCTAATCATCTCACAATAAGCCTTGCAAATTCCTGGAGCCCCCTTCAAACACCTGGTAATCAATTAGTTCTCTTCCATTACACTTTTTCTGATAATCCGTGAGAATCTTTAGAACTTTTTTTCTTTTCCTTTATCTTTTACAGAGTTTTTGTTGAACCTCTGAGGTCTACATTTCAATTGTTCTTTTAATGGCCAGTCAGTTAGTGTGATGAGAGCTTTATCTTTGCTGTTGTCTCCGTTAGCTCCTCGTTATCGCTTGTGTATTGCGGAGTTTAATTTAGGGGCTCCCTGTTTGTTTCCTCGCCTTTCGCATTAACCGGCTAATACAGCCCTAGGCAGATACAAGACTTCAAGTTCAGCATCTTTTTCACATAGAAAAGTGTAAAAGTCGGGCGAGGTGTGATACCCAGTCAGAAAAGAACAGCATTAGGATGTTGGGTCCCAGGACAGCTTTATCATCCTGCTGTGAAGGCGAGCTGAGGTGATAATGAAACTTTTACTTAAGGACAATTCTTTATCAGCTCTCGCTTTCAACAGCTTCTCTGACTCGCCACACCTACTAATCGTCCTGTGCTGATTAACAAGTGGAGAAGAGAAGGACAATCTCTTCTGTGGCAGCGGAACTTGCCGTGTCTACACAAGGCAAACCAAAAGCTGTGTATGAGGAGTTCGTGGTTGCGAGCTGGGATGCGATACCCAGAGCAGCGCTCTGTGTGTGGGCAGGGATCCCACTCCTGAGAGAGGAGAGCTTTTACATCGCACCTTTTTTCTCCTTTTTGGCGCAAAGAGTGGGGGTTCAAGCAGCAAATCCCGAGCCAGCAGCGCTGCCCCGATGGAGAGGAAATATTCCCCCTTCCGACGCTGGGTGGGGATGTTGGCCGCGGACCGCAGCGTTCCTCGGTCCGCCCCGGCTTTGCCGACACAGGGAGACAAAAAATCAACCGTGTGAGCTGAGCTGCTCGCAAAAGGAGTCGGAGCACTCGGGGGCTTCCAGATTCCTTCCCCCCAGGATTGCTGGCCCACACCGCTCTTTTTCGGACGCTACTAAAAGATGCTGGGAGCGGCCGAGGACTGCGGATGGCTTTTTTGGAGGGTGATGGTCTGTGGGAGACGGAGCGGAGACAGAAAGAGGCAAGTGATCTTGTTTATTCTGTGTGTTTGCGTGTGCCAGAGCGGGGCTGAAACCCTCCGCTACTCCCTGCCGGAGGAAATGGAGCGGGACTCCTTTGTCGCCAATATCGCCAAGGACCTGGGTGTTCCTCTGAGCCAGCTTGCGGCTCGCAAAGCCCGCGTTGTGTCCGAGGGGAACGAGCAGCTTTTCCGACTCAATCAAAACACCGGAGTCCTGACGGCAAAGGAATCGCTGGACCGAGAGGAGATCTGTCCGCAGAGCGATACCTGCACGCTCTTCTTTAAGATATTCTTTGAAAATCCATTGCAGCTTATCCGAGGGGAGGTGGAAATTCGTGACATAAATGACAACTCGCCCGTGTTTCCGGAGAAGGAGATGGTTTTAGAGATTCTGGAAACAGCATCTCCTGGCTCCCGTTTCCCCCTGGAAAGTGCCCAGGACAAGGACGTGGGCATTAATGGTTTGCAGAACTACAGCCTCGGGCCCAATCCTCATTTCTCCCTCGCTATTGGGACAGCGAAAGATGGAGTAAAATACTTGGAACTTGTCCTACAGCGCCAGCTCGACCGTGAAGAGCAGGGAGAGCTGAATTTACTTCTGACCGCCACCGACGGGGGGTCACCACCCAGGTCGGGCACGGCTCAGGTCCGGATCGTGGTTGTGGATGCCAATGACAACACTCCTGTCTTCGAAAGGGAGACGTACGAGGTGCGCCTGGCTGAGAACAGCTCCCCGGAGCAGCTGGTGGTCAGAGTCGCGGCCGCGGATCCCGACGAAGGATCCAACGGGAAAGTACGCTATGCCTTTACCCAGACATCGGAGCGATCCCGGCAGCTCTTCCAGCTGAACCCGACCACCGGTGAAATCCGAGTCGCCGGCAAGCTGGATTTTGAGGAAGCAAAATCCCACAAGATGGTGGTGAAAGCCACGGACGGCGGAGGGTTATCTGCGCACTGCAAAGTGCAGGTGGAGGTCCTGGACGTGAATGACAACGCCCCGGAGATAGCGCTCACCTCCCTCAGCGCCTCCATTCCCGAGGACGCCCCGCCACGCACCGTGGTGGCTCTGTTCAGTGTGCGCGACCGGGACTCCGGGGACAACGGCAGGACCGAGTGCTCCATCGACGGGGACTTGCCCTTCAGTCTCACCCCCACTTTTGATAATTACTACGAACTGAGAACAAACGCGGGTCTGGACAGAGAGAGGACGGCGGGGTATAACATCACCATCACAGCCACGGATTGGGGCAGGAAGCGGCTGAGCTCTCAGGAAACCATCTTCGTGCAGATATCGGATGTGAACGACAACCCCCCAGAGTTCACCCAGGAGATTTACACCATGTCTGTCACGGAGAACAACAGCCCCATGCTCCGCATCGGCAGCATGAAGGCCACGGACGCCGACGCAGGAATAAATGCCCGTGTGAACTACGCACTGGTGAGGCAGGAGGGCAAAGAGCAGCCCGAAGTGTCAGTCAACGCTGAAAACGGGGATGTTTATATCCTCCGCCCGCTGGACTACGAGAAGGTCCCTGCCTTCGAGGTGACAGTGCGCGCAGCCGACGGCGGCTCCCCGCCGCTCAGCGCCCAGGCCGTGCTGCGCATCGTCGTGCGCGACGAGAACGACAACGCGCCCGTGCTGCTGCACCCGGGCCCCGAGAGCAGCGCGGCCGGAGAGCTGGTGCCGCGCTGGGCGCCCTCCGGCTACCTGGTGGCCAAGGTGGTGGCGGTGGACGCGGACGCGGGGCAGAACGCGTGGCTGTCCTACGAGCTGGCCAAGGCCACGGAGCCGGGGCTGTTCCGCGTGGGGCTGCACAGCGGCGAGGTGCGCACGGCGCGGGCAGTGACAGAGCGGGACGCGGCCCGGCAGAGGCTCATCGTGCTGGTGCGGGACCGCGGACAGCCGGCGCTGTCTGCCACCGCCACCCTCGCCGTGTCACTGGTGGACGGTTTCTCCGAAGCCCATTTAAGGGTGAGCGAGGAGGCACCGGCCGCCGAGCCCGACGGGCCGCTTACTCTCTACCTCATCGCCTCCCTGGTCTGCGTGTCGGTGCTGTTCCTCGCCACCGCGGTGGCCGCCCTGGTAGTGAAGGTGTGGCGGGCCAGGCGCAGCGAGACGGAGACTTTGCCCACGTTCCCGACGACGGCCACGGAGAGCAGCGCGGGCTCCCTGCCCCGCAGCTACGTGTACGACGTCTGCTTCGCCGCCGGCACCGTCAACAGCGAGTTCCGTTTCCTCAGGCCGCTCTTCCCCTGCTTCCCCGCCGGGCTGCCCCCCGGGCCCGGCGAGCAGCGGAGCTCGGTGTGCTCGCAGGATGCCACCAACCTCGGGGCCGAGGGAGACTGGGCTGCGCAGGTGAGGGACTGACAGGGCCATCGGGCAGGCGGGAGGGAGGTGTGACAAGCCCTGGGAGCAAGGGCTATTTGAGCTGCAGAACTGCTGGTGGAGGAGTCCCCGGGGTGGAAGGAGATGATAGAAAGCGTCTCAGAACTGCTGCAGAGGCCTCCCAGGAGGATCCAGCAGGGCTCAGCTGCTCCCCAAATGCTGACTAACCACGCCTCTCTGCATCATAGAAGGATAGAATATTTTGGGTTGGAATGGACCTTTAAAATCCATTAAGTCCAAACCCTCATGCAATGAGCAGGGATACCTTCAATTAGATCAGGTTGCTCAGATCTCCATCCAACCTGACTTTGGATGGATATTTCCAGCAGTGGGGCACCCACCACCTCTCTGGGCAGCTAGACCCATATCTATGCTGAGTATTCGTGATAGATCAAGTCTTTGGTGTCACTTCAAAGGGGAGGAGTTGGGCCATGAGAAGGTGAAAAGTACAGGTAGAGACGCGTCGCAGCTGATCCGGCCACAAAACCAAAACGCAGAGTATCATCACATAATTTCAGAAGGCTTCAAGCACCATCCCATACAAAGTAACCCCATACCACTCCAGAAAGCTCCAAGCGTGCACCCTTCTTGTTCTTTAGCCCAACCTTTCATACTCTTCATGTTCATGCATTGCATCTGGGTAGGTCCTATTTACCTTTTTGTCATTGGTCAGTGCCCCTGGGCACTCCAGGTCTCATTACCTTCAGTCCTGGTCACCTGTCCTGCACAGCTGTAGCCCCCTGGGGATGAGGCTGCACCACAGCCCCACCACCAGTTACCACAAACCGTGTGCCTACAGACATGTGGGTCCTGCCCATGCACTGTGCAGAGACCTGGAGCAGGACTGACACCATTCCTAGGTATCCATCCTCCCAGAGGTGGCAGTAACGGGAAAGTAGTGGCCTGTCCAGCATCAGATGGGACTGCAGGGACAGCTGTGGAAAGTGTGTCACCAGCTATGTTCCCTGCACTGCTGTTGGGAGCTGGCACTCTGAGCTGCCCTGTGCCATTCACCAGGGTGATGGCAGAGCTGAACTCAAGGTGTCTTACTAACTGCTGGAACCTACGGAGGTGGGAACCTCTGCCAATAAATTCCTTTATGTTTTTGTGACTTGCATGGATAGTGTTGGCCAGAAAAGTGTGGTTATCAGAGTCAGTCACCTCCTAGTATGGGATTCTGTGGGGACTCCATGGAGAGTGTCTGAGGATCCATCTAGCATTTCACAGTAGACAGGATGATGAGCATGTATGAGGTTGGAGAAACACAAACACTGTCAGAGTCAATTAATATTTTCATATTTCACAACCATCAGTGACTGGGACTCACTTTACTGCAGTGTCAGAATCACAGTAGCCTCAGGCAAGACAAGGACCCTTCTTGATATATCAGCATTAAACCACATTTACTATTTGTGAGAAAGTGGTTTCTGTTTGGGGCTCTCACCATTTCAAATTACTCAAAACTCATAAAGGTATTATAGAGACTCGTTAAGATTTTGCAATAGTACCCTTTTGGAGAATGGTTTCTGACTTCAGATGTTCTCCATTCAGGTCAGAGATGCACCAAGTCTTGCTTTCACTTTGGTTCCCGGCAGACAGTTGGGGTGTGACACAGGCAGTTGCGTAAGACACATCCTCTGAGTTTCTCGGTGACGCCTGCTTTCCTTCAACTCCCAATGACAACTGCTCTCTCTGTTCTTTGCAGGGCAGTGCTCCCCTCTCTGAAGATACGGGGCCCAGAGCTGCAGGTGCAGTTTGCCCTGCAAACAGGGAGCTGGAGCTAAATGTCAGTTCCGAGCAAAACCCTTGGCTCGCCCATCAATAAGTGAAGAGAAAGACGAGTTTGCCTGTCCTCACAGGGAAAAGGGAACAAAGAGACCAAACACCTCCCTAAAAAGTACCAGGGAGATGAAACCTTCTCAGTGAGAATACTTTCCCCTTGTGCAGTACTTTATTCACGTAGGTATTTTGTAATTGTGCTGTCGATGGAGGAGAACCGTGCTGCATGTTGATTACATAATAATCAACTATTATCATAGTAAACAGTAATTATCATACATAACAATGTATGATTGTGAGAGTGCTACTGCTTCTACATACTTGGAGAAATACGGAAAATTGGCAGCAGATCTTCAACTTCTTTTTACACCGCCTTCTCTGGGGGATTTCCGTTTGTGCTTTGTTTATTTCTTTCTTTTTATGGAGAGAGCTTTGTAATAATATCTTAATTTTCTGCCGTGTATTCAACCCCAGGCGAAACAGAGATTATGCAAAATTAAGTGGTGCTTGCAAAGGAATTTCTTACAAAATAGGCAGAAGCTGTTTACATTTTGAACTGCTGGCATTGGCACACTTGACATATTTGACCAGGAGTTTACAGACTCTCCTAATTGTAAAGAGTGGGCTTTGAGCAATGTATTCTTTCTTCCTTTCTTTTTTTTCATAAAGTTGAAAATACTATTTCACGGTTTTTAAAAACCAAGATAATTAAAAGTATTGTTTGTGTTTTTTCAGTAAAATAGGCAAAAGAATTTACAATTAGCTTAGGACGCTGTAGAATATAGGGTGTTAAGAAACTTTCCGTTTTTCTTTCGTCAGTCAGTATTAAACTATAAAGTAATGTGATAATTCCTGTCAGTGAACCATTTTAAAGAGTCAAATGAGTGATGACAGAAAACAATAAAGTCTGCTTGGAACTCCCTCGGGTGTGTGTGCTGTCTCGAGATCACTTTGCTACAGTCATGGCTGAGGAAAAAGCCAACTCAAGAGCAGGATTTCGAGACCAAATCCGTGCATCTGGAGTGGAATTAATGCAGGGGAAATCAGAACGAGCTGGGAAATAGAACGGTCTCAGAAGTCGGAGCAAGGCGGAGGAGTTTTTTTCTGAGTGGAGCTGAGGTCTGAGATGCTGCCTCCAGCCCATTCCCAAAGGCACCCAGCAGGAGAGATCCTGAACTGCGGGAACAATCTCTGTCCATTCCGAGAACGACTCTGGTGGTTAAAAGACCACCTCACCTGGAGGCTGGACCCCTCTAGCAATACACAGCTGTTCCAGCTGAGCAGCCGGAAAGTAATTTATTCAAAGCGTTCACACTTTGAAGGTTTGGGTTCCCTTTGAAGGGAAGGGAGGGGGAACCAAAACAAAAGGAACAACCCAGCTTTAAATAAACTCCGTTTTGAAGTCGACGGTAAACAGAGGCATTGCTCATTCAGCCAGTGGCCATACTTTGAATACGGTTGTATGGACATTTAAATCTCTATGCTTTGACCTAGGAAGAGAGAAAACGAGCTGTTAATCTCTGCTTTCCAAGGCTTTGGGCTGGGAAATCTTCGAATCCTTCCACAGCTCGGCCGCCTGGTGCCGCTGCTGACCGGGAAGCTCCGCGCAGCTCCAGAATTCCGCCTCCCCCGCGATTCGGGCGGGCGGGGCTGCACCATCTCGGGCTGCTCCGCTCGGGGGTCGGCAGGCTGTATCGGCAGCTCCATCCAGCTCACGGGAGAGGAGATCGGGTCTCTGGAAGGGAATGAAGCCGAGGAAGAGCGAGGAACCGCTCCTGGGGCGAGCGGTGGCTCTGTTCCTTGTCCTCTGCGTCTCGGGGATGAGAGCAGAAACCGCTCGGTACTCTGTGCCCGAAGAGGCGGAGAGAGGCTCGTTTGTGGCCAATATCGCTAAGGATTTGGGACTAACCGGTGAGGAATTATTGGTTCGTCAGGCTCGAGTGGTTCCTGAAGGAGAAAAGCAGTATTTACAGCTGAACCAGCACACCGGGGATTTGGTGGTGAGAGAGCAAATGGATCGGGAAGAGCTGTGTGGACAGAGCGAGCCCTGCTTGGTGCGTTTCCAGGTGCTGCTGGAGAGCCCACTGCAGTCCTTCCGAGCTGAGGTAAGACTCACCGACATAAATGATCATGCTCCTGTGTTTCTAAATAAAGAGATAATTTTAAAGATGCCGGAATTGACAATGCCGGGGACTCGGTTTTTGTTGGAAAGCGCTCACGATCCAGACGTGGGGAACAACAGCCTTCAGCATTATAGTATCAGCTCGAACGAGTATTTCCATGTGTACACCCAGCGGCGAAATGACGGCGGGAAGTACGCCGAGCTGGTGTTGGATCGAGCCCTGGACCGGGAGCAGCAGGCAGAAGTTGCTTTCATCATCACGGCTGTGGATGGTGGGAATCCACCGCGGTCTGGCACAGCTTTAATCCGCGTGGTAGTCCTGGATATAAACGACAACAGCCCGGTATTTACCCAGACTCTGTATAAAGTCTCTGTAATGGAAAATAGCTCAGAGGACACCATAGTGGTGGTAGTGTCTGCCAGCGATTTAGACGCAGGAACGAATGGGGAAATATTGTATTCCATATTTCAAAATTCAGAAGAAAATCTCCAAACGTTTAAAATAAACCCAGAGACAGGCCAGATTCGACTCAAAAAGCCTTTGGATTATGAAGAAAAAAAGACCTATGAGATAGACGTCCAAGCCACGGATGGAGGGGGCCTGTCCACGCATTGCAATGTGGAGGTGCAGGTGAAGGACGTGAATGATAATGCCCCCGAGGTGATTATCACCTCGCTCACCAGCACCCTCTCCGAAGCCGCCCCGCCGGACACCGTGGTGGCCCTCTTCAACGTGAGGGACCGGGACTCGGGGGACAATGGCAGGACGACCTGCGAGCTGACAGGAGAGCAACCCTTCAGGATCACGCTGCTGGCAGCCGACGCGTACGCGCTGGTGACATCGGAGACGCTGGACCGGGAGCAGGTGGAGGAATACAACGTGACGGTGCGAGCTCGAGACGAGGGCTCCCCCGCCCTCTCGGCATCCAAAACCCTGCTCGTGCGGCTCTTGGATGTGAACGACAATGCACCCACCTTCACCCAGGCCATTTACACCATGGTGATGAGCGAAAACGAGCCCGCGGGGAGGAGCCTGGGCCGCCTCAGCGCCACGGACCCTGACGCGGGAGAGAACGCCCGCGTGAGATACTGGCTAGTGCCGCCACCGACGGGCGCCCTCGCCGCCGCATCACTCGTGTCAGTGGACGCGGAGAGTGGAACCGTCCGGACTTTGCGGCCACTGGACTACGAGAAGGTCCCTGCCTTCGAGGTGACAGTACGAGCAGCCGACGGCGGCTCCCCGCCGCTCAGCGCCCAGGCCGTGCTGCGCATCGTCGTGCGCGACGAGAACGACAACGCGCCCGTGCTGCTGCACCCGGGCCCCGAGAGCAGCGCGGCCGGAGAGCTGGTGCCGCGCTGGGCGCCCTCCGGCTACCTGGTGGCCAAGGTGGTGGCGGTGGACGCGGACGCGGGGCAGAACGCGTGGCTGTCCTACGAGCTGGCCAAGGCCACGGAGCCGGGGCTGTTCCGCGTGGGGCTGCACAGCGGCGAGGTGCGCACGGCGCGGGCAGTGACCGAGCGGGACGCGGCCCGGCAGAGGCTCATCGTGCTGGTGCGGGACCGCGGGCGGCCGCCGCGCTCTGCCACCGCCACCCTCGCCGTGGCCCTGGTGGACGATTTCTCCGATGCTTTCCACCAGCTTGGCCACGATCCCTCAGGCGGACAGCAGCCGCAGGTGGCCGAGGAGGAAATGCTCACCACTTATCTCATCGCCTCCCTGTGCTGCGTCTCGTCCCTTTTCCTCTTGTCCGTCCTCGTCTTAACGGCGAACACGCTCTGCAAAGCTCGCGTCCGGGCAGAACTTCCCCCTCCCTCTCCCAGCTGCTACGCGGACGGAGACTTCGCCAGCGACGGCGTGGGCGTGGGCAGCACGGGCACTCTGTCACCGGCTTACCGCTACGAAATGTATCTGACCAGCGGCTCGGGGAGGAGCGAATTCCAGTTCCTGAGGCCCATCCTGCCCAGCCTTAATAGCAATGCTGAGGCGGGACTGGACAAGGACGAGGAGCCGCGACGCCACTCGCAGCCCGCCTGCGACCGGGAAGCCCAGGCGGGGAGCACAGCCACTCCTCCCTTTTAGCCCTAAGACTGACCAGTAGGCTCGCGTGTCCACGACTGAGCCGTGCTGGGACGCACTTCCCTTCCCCGTGCACAGCCTGAGATTCCCCAGTAGTTGTAGTGCCGCTCCCTGCTGTTATAGGCGTCTTCTCCTTGCGTAGGCTCCAGGCCGGTTTCTCCTGCCGCGGAAGGCAGCTCTGTCCCTCCGAGTTCAGCCTAGGCCTCATACCGCCCTGGAAAATCGTAGTGCCTCTCTTCCATCCGCGTTTCTCGAAAGCCGCGGACGTACCTATCGCTAGACAAGACCACACCAGACCGCGAAATCGGGCCAGGGAGGGGAGGAGATTGGAAGCGGAGGAGCTGCCGACGATGCTGCGGCACAGGATCTCTCCCAGAGATAGTGCCTATTCCCCCTAGAACATCTCTCCCCGGAGGGTGTGAGCGCATCCTGCCACAGGAGCCCCGCTACGTGATAGGGATCGCGGGCCGGGCCGAGCCGCGGCGGCTGCAGTCCCAGCGCGCACCGCTGGGTGGTGCCCTCGGCCAAGGCGGCGCCGAGCGGCTGCGGCAGCGGAGGCGGCCGAGCCCGGAGCGGCACAGCCCGAGCGAGCTCAGACCAAACCAGCCCAGCCCAGCTCAGCTCAGTTCAGCTTAGACCAGCCCAGCTCAGCCGGGCGGAGGTGGCAGCGGCTGCGGCAGCGAGCGCTGCCCCGTGTCACCCGCTGCCGGCACAGCCCGGCTGCGTTCCGCACCGCCGGCCGGAATCTCAGACAGCGAGGGAAGGCGCCCGGCCCGCTCTTCGCCGCTCTCCGCCCGGAATCGCCCGGGACACCCGCCGCCACACCGACACCGACACCGACAGCGAGACCGGCCGCCGCCGCCGCCGCGCCATGGCGCTCGCAAGGCAAGTGCTCTGTGTGTGTGCTTTGCTGGGGCTGCCGCTCGCTCGCGCCGAGCCCATCCGCTACTCCGTAGCCGAGGAGGCGGAAAGCGGCTCCCTGGTAGGCGAGCTGGCGGAGGACGCGGGGCTGACGCCGGCGCAGCTCTCGGCTCGCCGCGCCCGCCTGGTCTCGGAGGACGGCCGGCAGCATTTTCGCCTCGAGCGCGCCTCCGGCCGCCTCGTCGTGGCGGGGAGGCTGGACCGGGAGGAGCTGTGCGCCCAGGCCGACACCTGCATGCTCCCCTTCGAGCTGCTGCTCTCCAACCCCCTGCAGTTCTTTCGGGTCGAGGTAGATCTGGAGGACATCAATGACCATTCGCCTGTTTTCCGAGAAGATCGAGTCACTTTTAGGATCCCTGAAACGAGTGACGCCGGTTCTCGTTTTCCCCTTGAGGGTGCTCGGGACCTCGATATTGGCAGCAGTAATATCCAGGCGTACAGCATCTCTCCCTTGAACGAGTATTTCATTGTCTCCTATGGAAGTCGGAGTGGGGATGACAAATATCTTGAACTGGTCTTGGAAAAGCCACTAGATAGAGAGGAACAGACAGAAATGAGGTTCAAAGTTATTGCTGTTGATGGTGGCTCTCCCCCCAGAACTGGGACCACGGAAGTGAAAATCGTCATTCTAGATGTGAATGACAATGCTCCCATCTTCACACAGGAGGTGTACATAGGGAAGGTTTTGGAGAACCTGCCAAAGGGCTCTATGGTTCTGACTGTTCTGGCAACTGATCCGGATGCAGGAGTTAATGGGGAGATTTCCTATGAACTTAGCGAAGCAGTAGGAGAGAGCGACTCAGCATTTGTGATTGATCCCATAACTGGTGAAATTAGACTCACAAAACCTCTCGACTTTGAGGATTCAGACCATCATGAACTCCGTGTGAGAGCCACAGATGGAGGGGGCCTTTCAGCAATCTGCAAGGTGTTGGTGGAGGTGGTGGATGTGAATGACAATGCCCCAGAGCTGGTGGTCAGTTCCTTCAGCAGTCCCCTCCCCGAGAACACAGTGCCCGGCACGGTGGTTGCCCTGTTTACGGTCAGGGACCGGGACTCTAGTGCCAACGGGAAGATCTCCTGTGTCCTGCAGGATCAGCTCTTCTTCTCCCTGCGGCCAGCCTATAAGAATTACTATGAGCTGGTGACAGTGAGCGCGCTGGACCGCGAGGAGACGCCTCGGCACATCCTCAGTGTGACGGCAGCAGATGCGGGCTCGCCTCCTCTCACCAGCACGCAGACCTTCACCGTGGACATCTCCGACGTCAATGACAACGCCCCCGTCTTCAACCAGAGCTCCTACACCATGTACGTGCGTGAGAACAACGTCCCCACGGTGTTTGTGGGAGCCGTGAGCACTGCAGATGCTGACGTGGGGCTGAATGCCAAGGTGACCTATTCCCTGGCTGCAGAGCAAGGGCCAGAGCGGGCCTGGTGCTCCTGCATCTCGGTGAACTCTGAGAAGGGACACGTGTTTGTGCTGCGGCCCCTGGACTACGAGCGCTTGAGGCAGACCGAGGTGACGGTCAGTGCCTCTGACGCGGGCTCTCCTCCCCTCAGAGCCAACGTCACCGTGCGCCTGGTCGTGCTGGACGAGAACGACAACGCACCGCTGGTGCTCTACCCGGCCCAGGAGAGCAGCCCGGCCTCCAGTGAGCTGGTGCCCGTGTCGGCTGAGGCGGGCTACCTCATCAGCAAAGTGGTGGCCGTCGATGCCGACTCGGGACAGAACTCCTGGCTCTCCTACCACCTGCTGAGGGCCACCGACCCAGGCCTGTTTTCCGTGGGCCTGCAGAGCGGCGAGGTGCGTCTGAGGAGGCCGGTGACAGAGAGAGACAGCATCAAGCAGAAGCTCCTTGTGCTGGTCAGAGACAACGGCAAGCCCCCGCTGTCAGCCACGGCAGCTCTCAGCGCTCTCTTGCTCAAGGACTTCTCCGACGTGCGCCTCCCGCACAGCAGCCCGGCCGCCGAGGATCAGGCCGCCTCCCTGACCACCTATTTAATCATTGCCTTGGTCTTTGTCTCCCTCCTCTTCCTCATCTCCACGGCAGTGCTGCTGGCTCGCAAGGTGTGCAGGAGGAAGGAGCTGAAGGCTGGCCATGTGCTCTATGCTGCCGACACCTTGCAGAGCGGCCTGGCCGATGCAGCCGCTGCAGGGAGCCTGCCCCGCGCCTATTGCTACGAGATCAGCCTCACCACGGGCTCGGGCAACAGCGAGTTCAGGTTCCTCAAGCCCATCCTGCCCAGCCTGCCCCCACAGCCCTGCGCCGTGGGCCAGGGCCCCGATGAGGAACAGGATTTCCCCGGTGTCCCTGTCAGCACCGAGGACATGGCCCCAGACAGTGCTGGCACTCTCTCTGCAGGACAGTTCAATGCTCTTTCCTTCAACTAGCTGCGGTCTGCACAGACAGTGGCTTTGTGGATCCTGGGAGGAGGGGATCCAGGCTGCAACATGTGGCTGTGATTGCTCCAGTGTTAATATGTTCCCAACTGGCATAGCCAATTTTCTGCAAGTTCCATGCCAGTGTAAAATTCGTCTTCCACTCCAAATGCAGAAAGAAGGCAAAAAAGATACTCTGATTCTCTCCCTCAGATAATAGTATATTTCTCCTCTCTCAGAGCCCTTTCTGATAGTATTTAACAATGCACTCCCCGTTTTACTCTTCTCTCTCTTGCTGTCAGACTTGATCTTGTACTTCCTATCCTTTTTATACCTCAGTGGCACAGTTGCACAGACAAATCTTACACTGGCTGAAATAAAACAGAAAAGCAAGACAGTTCTGAGCATTGTATCATGATGTTCTCTTAGCCAACAGATGTTTCATTCTGGGATTCTGGATGTCATTTCTGTAATGTGAGGGCTCTGTGGGTTGTGCTTTTTCTCAGTGTGTCTGTCTGTATGGCCATTTTGCATCTGCAGATACTTCACTACTTCTGCCCAAGGAAAAAGTGAATTTGTCCATTCCACCCATTGCAATGCTGACCATTCCAACTCTGAAGTGCAAAAGGCTATTTTTATGCTATGAATCCAGAGGTAGCAACTTCTTAGAGGCTGAGTGCAGGAAAATGCACAACAAAATCATCCTTTGGTCCATGTGGGGGTTTTGTGTTCCGTTCCACTCAGATTATCTTGGAAATACAGCAGCAGGAGGTATCTTAGGGTAGGCTGTAACTGTAGAGAGTCATGAACACTTAGTGATTGTCCTTGTGTGCATGAAAGCATCATATGTTCGGCAAAGATAATTTTCTGACATTAGAACCAAGAAGGACTTGGGACCAGGACTTTGAATTTTGTTTCTCATTCTTGTTTCTGAATTCACTTCCTTTTTTTTGGGAGAAGGCTGTCCCTGCAGGATGATCTCCTTTTGTACTAGAGGGCTTGTATTCCCATTTTTGCCCTATCATGTTCTCCTCTCTGAAATGTACTGAGCATTATTCTGCTCTAGAGTAGGACCGGCGCCCCATCGGGAATACCTGGTTGTTTGAATAATGTCTGTGATGCATGGAATATTTGGAAAGACTCCCTCACACTGTATTCTGCTGAAGTTATAGAGATTTACATTGTAAAGTGATACACCTCTGAGTTTAATGCTTTAAGAAAATGTGTTAGACAGAAATAAAGGGAAGACCTTAACACCTTTCGTGGAGACAGAAGTCTTTGTAGAGTCGTTCTTTACTGGAAAGCTCCTTCAAAGACTTCCACAAATTCTGCGAGTGTTTTTCTCACTATGTCCCTTGACTGAAGCAATGTTGGGTGGGTAGAATTCCTGACTGTGAAGATGCAGGGGTGAGAGAATTAATTGCCATGCCCGTGTAGTTACCATCGCTCTATCCCTGTGCGGTTTATTCTAGCGGGCAGTGCTGCGTGGCCGTCTTGGGCTGAGCGTCGTCTTTCGGCTGTCCCGGTTCAGGCCGCGTTCCGGTGCTGGCCCCGGGGGTCTCGCTGCGTTCGGGATCGCGGGCCGGGCCGAGCGGCAGCGCGGGCTGCGGGCGGCGGCGGCTGCAGTCCCAGCGCGCACCGCTGGGTGGTGCCCTCGGCCAAGGCGGCGCCGAGCGGCTGCGGCAGCGGAGGCGGCCGAGCCCGGAGCGGCACAGCCCGAGCAAGCTCAGACCAAACCAGCCCAGCCCAGCCCAGCTCAGCTCAGTTCAGCTTAGACCAGCCCAGCGCAGCCGGGAGGAGGTGAAAGAGGCTGCGGCAGCGAGCGCTGCCCCGTGTCACCCGCTGCCGGCACAGCCCGGCTGCGTTCCGCACCGCCGGCCGGAATCGCAGACAGCGAGGGAAGGCGCCCGGCCCGCTCTTCGCCGCTCTCCGCCCGGAATCGCCCGGGACACCCGCCGACACACCGACACCGACACCGACAGCGAGACCGGCCGCCGCCGCCGCCGCGCCATGGCGCTCGCAAGGCAAGTGCTCTGTGTGTGTGCTTTGCTGGGGCTGCCGCTCGCTCGCGCCGAGCCCATCCGCTACTCCGTAGCCGAGGAGGCGGAAAGCGGCTCCCTGGTAGGCGAGCTGGCGGAGGACGCGGGGCTGACGCCGGCGCAGCTCTCGGCTCGCCGCGCCCGCCTGGTCTCGGAGGACGGCCGGCAGCATTTTCGCCTCGAGCGCGCCTCCGGCCGCCTCGTCGTGGCGGGGAGGCTGGACCGGGAGGAGCTGTGCGCCCAGGCCGACACCTGCATGCTCCCCTTCGAGCTGCTGCTCTCCAACCCCCTGCAGTTCTTTCGGGTCGAGGTAGATCTGGAGGATATCAATGACCATTCACCTATTTTCCGTGAAGATCGAGTCAGATTTAGGATCCCCGAAACGAGCGAGCCCGGTTCACGTTTCCCCCTGGAGGCAGCTCGGGACCTCGATATTGGGAGGAACACAGTGCAGGAGTACAACATCTCTCCTGAGAACGATTATTTCACTGTGTCCTATGGAAGTCGGAGTAGTAATGACAAATATGTTGAACTTATTCTGGAAAGGGCACTAGACAGAGAGGAGCAGGCAGAAATTAGTTTCAGTGTCATTGCTGTGGATGGGGGCTCTCCTCCCAGGAGTGGAACCATCGAGATCTCTATTATCATTCTAGATGTAAATGACAATGCTCCCAAATTCATGCAAGAGTCTTATATAGGGAAGGTTTTAGAAAACATGCCAGAGGGCTCTGTGGTTCTGACTGTGCTGGCAACTGATCCAGATGCAGGAGTTAATGGGGACATCTCCTATCAACTCAGCCAGGCAGTGGGAGAGAGAGAGTCAACATTTGTGATTGATCCCATAACTGGTGAAATTAAAATCACAAAACCACTGGACTTTGAGGCAGCACAAATGTATGAGCTGATTGTGAGAGCTACAGATGGAGGGGGCCTGTCAGCAATCTGCAAGGTGTTGGTGGAGGTGGTGGATGTGAATGACAATGCCCCAGAGCTGGTGGTCAGTTCCTTCAGCAGTCCCCTCCCCGAGAACACAGTGCCCGGCACGGTGGTTGCCCTGTTTACGGTCAGGGACCGGGACTCTGGTGCCAACGGGAAGATCTCCTGTGCCCTGCAGGATCAGCTCTTCTTCTCCCTGCAGCCAGCCTATAAGAATTACTATGAGCTGGTGACAGTGAGCGCGCTGGACCGCGAGGAGACGCCTCGGCACATCCTCAGTGTGACGGCAGCAGATGCGGGCTCCCCTCCTCTCACCAGCACGCAGACCTTCACCGTGGACATCTCCGACGTCAATGACAACGCCCCCGTCTTCAACCAGAGCTCCTACACCATGTACGTGCGTGAGAACAACGTCCCCACGGTGTTTGTGGGAGCCGTGAGCACTGCAGATGCTGACGTGGGGCTGAATGCCAAGGTGACCTATTCCCTGGCAGCAGAGCAAGGGCCAGAGCGGGCCTGGTGCTCCTGCATCTCGGTCAACTCTGAGAAGGGACACGTGTTTGTGCTGCGGCCCCTGGACTACGAGCGCTTGAGGCAGACCGAGGTGACGGTCAGTGCCTCTGACGCGGGCTCTCCTCCCCTCAGAGCCAACGTCACCGTGCGCCTGGTCGTGCTGGACGAGAACGACAACGCACCGCTGGTGCTCTACCCGGCCCAGGAGAGCAGCCCGGCCTCCAGTGAGCTGGTGCCCGTGTCGGCTGAGGCGGGCTACCTCATCAGCAAAGTGGTGGCCGTCGATGCCGACTCGGGACAGAACTCCTGGCTCTCCTACCACCTGCTGAGGGCCACCGAGCCAGGGCTGTTTTCCGTGGGCCTGCAGAGCGGCGAGGTGCGTCTGAGGAGGCCGGTGACAGAGAGAGACAGCGTCAAGCAGAAGCTCCTTGTGCTGGTCAGAGACAACGGCAAGCCCCCGCTGTCAGCCACGGCAGCTCTCAGCGCTCTCCTGCTCAAGGACTTCTCCGACGTGCGCCTCCCGCACAGCAGCCCGGCCGCCGAGGATCAGGCCGCCTCCCTGACCACCTATTTAATCATTGCCTTGGTCTTTGTCTCCCTCCTCTTCCTCATCTCCACGGCAGCCCTGCTGGCTCGCAAGGTGTGCAGGAGGAAGGAGCTGAAGGCTGGCCATGTGCTCTATGCTGCCGACACCTTGCAGAGCGGCCTGGGCGATGCAGCCGCTGCAGGGAGCCTGCCCCACGCCTATTGCTACGAGATCAGCCTCACCACGGGCTCGGGCAACAGCGAGTTCAGGTTCCTCAAGCCCATCCTGCCCAGCCTGCCCCCACAGTCCTGCGCCGTGGGCCAGGGCCCCGATGAGGAACAGGATTTCACCGGTGTCCCTGTCAGCACCGAGGACATGGCCCCAGACAATGCTGGCACTCTCTCTGCAGGGCAGTTCAACGCTCTTTCCTTCAACTAGCTGGGGTCTGCACAGACAGAAACTTCATAGGTCTTGGGAGGAGAGGATCCAGGCTGGAGCAAGGGGCAATGGTTCCTCTAGAGAAATTTGTCTTTAAAATTGGTTTAACCAACTTCTCATAAATTCTCTTCAAAATACATGTCTTCCTCTTCACAAAGCAATGAGGGAAATATAAGCAGCCAAGGTGTTCTCACATTTTTTTAATGGGTTTCACCTTTACTACTGCCTTTTCTAACAGACTTTATTTATGTGGTCAGAACTCAATCTACGATCTGCCTTCTCTTGCTGGATGACAAGACAGCACATCTTTTTCTTCCGATCTTCAAGACAGTATCACTGTTGTCCAAATGAATCATATCCTTACTGAAATACAAAAAGTCTTTTTCCCACCTCTAGAAAACAAGGACGTTGTGACTACTAATATCACACATGAGCACTAGGCCCTTTTTTCCCTGGTTTGTGGATGTCTCTGTCTTAGATGTGAGCTTTGTGTGCTTTGCTTTCCTGTCACTATGTTTGGCCATGCAGATGTTGAATATCTGCAGATGCTTCTGTAGTGTTACCTGGTGAAGCAGGGAGTTAGTCCCACCCAGACATTGCATCACAGGCAATGCCAGCCCAGCAGGGAAGAGAGTGATTTGGACCCTGTGAAAACAGCAGTATCATCTTCCTTATCTAGTTTCGAATAGAGCAGTAAACACGCAAAAAGGTCTTCCTTTGGCTTAGGAGATAGGCTTGAGTGTTTTGTCACCTCAGGATTGCCTTGGCATTAGAGGAGCACAAAGAGTGTTAGGGTAGACTGTAACTGAACAGAGCTGTAACATGTAAGAGAAACAAGTTCATTGTCATTGAATGCATTAAAGGAAAATTCCACAAATATTAAAAGACAATTATTGGAAGGTAGAGTCAAGAAGAAATTAAAAAAAAATGTTAAGATAGCTCTGTTCATTGTTGTTCCTGAATCCCAAGGCTTCTTGATGGGACTGGAAAGTTGTCCCCATATGATTTTCTGTGTTTGTCTTAGAGCATTTGCATTCCCATGTTTGCCCTTTCTCCTTCTAGCCACTGAAATGTGCTGAGCACTATACTGAGCCTGTTCCTCTAGAGAAGGACTGCCCCCCCATCTAGGATAATTGGTTGTTTGAACGATGTCTGTGATGCATGAAATAATCAGAAAGACTCCCACACACTTTATTCTGATTAAGTTATAGAGATTAACATTGTAAAGTGATGTACCTCAGTGTTTAACAATTAAAAAAAATGTGTAGGACTGAAATAAAAAGGACGTCCTAATTCCTTTTATGAAAACAGAAGTTATTCAGACACGTGCTTACCTGGAAAGATCCTTCAAGGCTTTTCAAAATTCTGTGAGTCTTTTCTCAGTGTTTCACCTTGACTGAAGCAATGTCTGGTTGGCACAATGCCTGTGTGTGAAGATGCAGCCAGGAGTGTGTTCATTGGCATGTCCGTCCTGTACCATCGCACTATCCCTGTGCGGTTTCTCCTGTCGTGGAATGCAGCTTGGTCGTTGCGGGCTGAGCCTCGTGTTTCGGCTGCCCCGGTTCAGGCCGCGTTCCGGTGCTGGCCCCGGGGGTCTCGCTGCGTTCGGGATCGCGGGCCGGGCCGAGCGGCAGCGCGGGCTGCGGGCGGCGGCGGCTGCAGTCCCAGCGCGCACCGCTGGGTGGTGCCCTCGGCCAAGGCGGCGCCGAGCGGCTGCGGCAGCGGAGGCGGCCGAGCCCGGAGCGGCACAGCCCGAGCAAGCTCAGACCAGACCAGCCCAGCCCAGCCCAGCCCAGCTCAGCTCAGTTCAGCTTAGACCAAACCAGCGCAGCCGGGAGGAGGTGGCAGCGGCTGCGGCAGCGAGCGCTGCCCCGTGTCACCCGCTGCCGGCACAGCCCGGCTGCGTTCCGCACCGCCGGCCGGAATCTCAGACAGCGAGGGAAGGCGCCCGGCCCGCTCTTCGCCGCTCTCCGCCCGGAATCGCCCGGGACACCCGCCGCCACACCGACACCGCCGCCGCCGCCGCCGCCGCCGCCGCCGCCGCGCCATGGCGCTCGCAAGGCAAGTGCTCTGTGTGTGTGCTTTGCTGGGGCTGCCGCTCTCTCGCGCCGAGCCCATCCGCTACTCCGTAGCCGAGGAGGCGGAAAGCGGCTCCCTGGTAGGCGAGCTGGCGGAGGACGCGGGGCTGACGCCGGCGCAGCTCTCGGCTCGCCGCGCCCGCCTGGTCTCGGAGGACGGCCGGCAGCATTTTCGCCTCGAGCGCGCCTCCGGCCGCCTCGTCGTGGCGGGGAGGCTGGACCGGGAGGAGCTGTGCGCCCAGGCCGACACCTGCATGCTCCCCTTCGAGCTGCTGCTCTCAAACCCCCTGCAGTTCTTTCGGGTCGAGGTAGATCTGCAGGACATCAATGATCATTCACCCGTCTTTCCCGAGGAACGAGTCACTTTTGACATCCTGGAAACGAGTGATCCAGGTTCCCGTTATCCACTGGAGGTAGCTTGGGACCTGGATATTGGCAGCAACACAGTCCAGGCATACAGTATTTCTCCCGAGAATGAACATTTCAGTGTCTCCTATGGGACTCATATTACAGGGAAGAAGTATCTTGAGCTGGTCCTCGAAAAGCCAGTAGACAGAGAGAACCAGGAAGAGATGGGTTTCAGTGTTATTGCTGTGGACGGTGGCTCTCCTCCTAGAAGTGGGAGAATCCAAGTGAAAATAGTCATTTTAGATGTGAATGACAATGCTCCCATCTTCACACAGGAGGTGTACATAGGGAAGGTTTTGGAGAACATACCAGAAGGCTCTGTGGTTCTGACTGTGCTGGCAACTGATCCAGATGCAGGAGTTAATGGGGACATCTCCTATCAAATCAGCCAGGCAGGGGGTCAGAGCGAGTCAGCATTTGTGATTGATCCCAAAACAGGTGAAATTAAAATCACAAAACCTCTGGACTTTGAGGTAGCAGACAAACACGAGCTCAGTGTGAGAGCCAGAGATGGTGGAGGGCTGTCAGCAATCTGCAAGGTGTTGGTGGAGGTGGTGGATGTGAATGACAATGCCCCAGAGCTGGTGGTCAGTTCCTTCAGCAGTCCCCTCCCCGAGAACACAGTGCCCGGCACGGTGGTTGCCCTGTTTACGGTCAGGGACCGGGACTCTGGTGCCAACGGGAAGATCTCCTGTGCCCTGCAGGATCAGCTCTTCTTCTCCCTGCGGCCAGCCTATAAGAATTACTATGAGCTGGTGACAGTGAGCGCGCTGGACCGCGAGGAGACGCCTCGGCACATCCTCAGTGTGACGGCAGCAGATGCGGGCTCGCCTCCTCTCACCAGCACGCAGACCTTCACCGTGGACATCTCCGACGTCAATGACAATGCCCCTGTCTTCAACCAGAGCTCCTACACCATGTACGTGCGTGAGAACAACGTCCCCACGGTGTTTGTGGGAGCCGTGAGCGCTGCAGATGCTGACGTGGGGCTGAATGCCAAGGTGACCTATTCCCTGGCAGCAGAGCAAGGGCCAGAGCGGGCCTGGTGCTCCTGCATCTCGGTCAACTCTGAGAAGGGACACGTGTTTGTGCTGCGGCCCCTGGACTACGAGCGCTTGAGGCAGACCGAGGTGACGGTCAGTGCCTCTGACGCGGGCTCTCCTCCCCTCAGAGCCAACGTCACCGTGCGCCTGGTCGTGCTGGACGAGAACGACAACGCACCGCTGGTGCTCTACCCGGCCCAGGAGAGCAGCCCGGCCTCCAGCGAGCTGGTGCCCGTGTCGGCTGAGGCGGGCTACCTCATCAGCAAAGTGGTGGCCGTCGATGCCGACTCGGGACAGAACTCCTGGCTCTCCTACCACCTGCTGAGGGCCACCGAGCCAGGGCTGTTTTCCGTGGGCCTGCAGAGCGGCGAGGTGCGTCTGAGGAGGCCGGTGACAGAGAGAGACAGCGTCAAGCAGAAGCTCCTTGTGCTGGTCAGAGACAACGGCAAGCCCCCGCTGTCAGCCACGGCAGCTCTCAGCGCTCTCCTGCTCAAGGACTTCTCCGACGTGCGCCTCCCGCACAGCAGCCCGGCCGCCGAGGATCAGGCCGCCTCCCTGACCACCTATTTAATCATTGCCTTGGTCTTTGTCTCCCTCCTCTTCCTCATCTCCACGGCAGTGCTGCTGGCTCGCAAGGTGTGCAGGAGGAAGGAGCTGAAGGCTGGCCATGTGCTCTATGCTGCCGACACCTTGCAGAGCGGCCTGGCCGATGCAGCCGCTGCAGGGAGCCTGCCCCGCGCCTATTGCTACGAGATCAGCCTCACCACGGGCTCGGGCAACAGCGAGTTCAGGTTCCTCAAGCCCATCCTGCCCAGCCTGCCCCCACAGCCCTGCGCCGTGGGCCAGGGCCCCGATGAGGAACAGGATTTCCCCGGTGTCCCTGTCAGCACCGAGGACATGGCCCCAGACAATGCTGGCACTCTCTCTGCAGGACAGTTCAACGCTCTTTCCTTCAACTAGCTGCGGTGCACACAGACAGAGTCTTCCTGAGTCTTGGGAGGAGGCACACCAGGCTTCAATATGTGGCAATTGTTTCTCAAGAGTTTATCTGTTTTTGCAGTTAGATCAACCAACTTTCTCAAAGTTTTACTCAGAATAAACACAATCCGCCACTCCAAATACATCGATGGAAGTAGAAGAGGACAAGGTTCACTTACTCTTCTTAGTAATTTGTTTCAGCTCTTTAACTGCCATTTTTAACAGGCTTCATGTATGTGGTTAGCACTCACAGCTGTGTTCTTCTTTCTCTTGCTGTCTGACAAATCAGAGGACCTTTTTCTTCTGACCTTTAAAAAATATCACTGTGGGCAAAACAAGCCATATCCTCACTGAAATGAAAAAGGTTTTTTTGTACTTCAAGAAAGCAAGGAACTTGCTAGTACCGAGTCACAATGTCATGTGAACCCTCGGCTCTTTCTTCCTGGATTATGGATGTCTCTGTCTGAGATGTGGGCTATCTGCGCTTTACTTTTTCTCACTATGACTGGCAAGACAAGCTTCCTTATTCATTCTGACACTGAATATCAGCACATGCTTCAGTAGTGCTGCCTGGTGAAGGCAGTTGCTACCACCCAGCCATGGCAACACAAGCAGTGCTAGCTGAGCAAGGAACAAATTGATTTGGATCATTTTGATAGAGGAGTCTCATCTTCATTATCTAGCTCGGATTAGAGCAGCAAAATGCAGAACAAAACCTTCCATTGGCTTACAAGAAGGGCTTGGGTGTTCTGTCACCTCAGGATTGCCTTGGAAATACAGGAGCACAAAGAGTGTTAGACTGTAACTGAACAGAGCTGCAGGAACATGTTGATTGTCTTTGGCCACATTGAAGGAAAACTCCACAAATACTAAAAGGCAATTATTGGAAGTTAGAGTCAAGAAGAACTTTTTAAAAAAGACATTGAGTTTGGTCTTTTCATTGCTGTTCCTGAATCCCAAGGTTTCTTGAAGGGAACAGAAAGCTGTCTCTGCATGATTATCTATGTTTCTGTCAGAGCATTTACATTCCCATGTTTGCCATTTCTCCTCTGAAATGTACTGAGCACATACAGACCCCGTTCCTCTAGAGAAAGACAGTCACCCCATTTACAATAACCGGTTGTTTGAATGTTGACTGTGATGCATTAAATACTTGGAAAGCCTCCCTCACGCTGTGATGTGCTGAAGGTATACAGTTTAATATTATAAATTAGTATAATTGTGGGATTAAAAAGTAAAAAAATGTGTGATACTAAAATAAAGAGAACATCCTGACTTGTTAACTGGAGGCAGAAGTCTTTGTAGACACGTTATTTCTGATAAAACCCTTTCAAGACTTTTCGGAATTGTGCAACTTACCTTCTCACTATGTCCCATTGTATGCAGCAATGTTGGGTGTGTGCAGTTCCTGAGCATGGAGATACAGGCGAGAGTGTTCATTGGGAGGCCAATGCTGTCATCATCGCCCTATGCCTGTGCTGTTACTCCAGCTGAGGGATGAGTCTCTCTGCTTCTGGGCTGAGCTTCGTCTTTCGGCTGCCCCGGTTCAGGCCGCGTTCCGGTGCTGGCCCCGGGGGTCTCGCTGCGTTCGGGATCGCGGGCCGGGCCGAGCGGCAGCGCGGGCTGCGGGCGGCGGCGGCTGCAGTCCCAGCGCGCACCGCTGGGTGGTGCCCTCGGCCAAGGCGGCGCCGAGCGGCTGCGGCAGCGGAGGCGGCCGAGCCCGGAGCGGCACAGCCCGAGCAAGCTCAGACCAAACCAGCCCAGCCCAGCCCAGCTCAGTTCAGCTCAGACCAGCCCAGCCCAGCCCAGCCCAGCCCAGCTCAGTTCAGTTTAGACCAGCCCAGCTCAGCCGGGAGGAGGTGGCAGCGGCTGCGGCAGCGAGCGCTGCCCCGTGTCACCCGCTGCCGGCACAGCCCGGCTGCGTTCCGCACCGCCGGCCGGAATCGCAGACAGCGAGGGAAGGCGCCCGGCCCGCTCTTCGCCGCTCTCCGCCCGGAATCGCCCGGGACACCCGCCGCCACACCGACACCGACACCGACACCGACACCGGCCGCCGCCGCCGCCGCCGCCGCCGCCGCGCCATGGCGCTCGCAAGGCAAGTGCTCTGTGTGTGTGCTTTGCTGGGGCTGCCGCTCGCTCGCGCCGAGCCCATCCGCTACTCCGTAGCCGAGGAGGCGGAAAGCGGCTCCCTGGTAGGCGAGCTGGCGGAGGACGCGGGGCTGACGCCGGCGCAGCTCTCGGCTCGCCGCGCCCGCCTGGTCTCGGAGGACGGCCGGCAGCATTTTCGCCTCGAGCGCTCCTCCGGCCGCCTCGTCGTGGCGGGGAGGCTGGACCGGGAGGAGCTGTGCGCCCAGGCCGACACCTGCATGCTCCCCTTCGAGCTGCTGCTCTCCAACCCCCTGCAGTTCTTTCGGGTTGAGGTGACTCTCGAGGATATCAATGATCATTCACCCCTCTTCCCAGAGGATCAAGTCAGTTTTGACATCGTGGAAAGGAGTGACCCAGGTTCTCGTTTCCCACTAGAGGCGGCTCGGGACCTCGATATTGGCAGCAACACAGTCCAGGAGTACAGCATTAATCCCGAGAATGACTATTTTAGAGTCTCTTACGGAAGTCAGATCACAGGCAAGAAGTATCTGGAATTAATCCTGGAAAAGGCACTAGACAGAGAGGAGCAGGCAGAGATGAGTTTCAGTCTCATTGCTGTAGATGGGGGCTCTCCTCCCAAGAGTGGGACCACCCAAGTTAAAATTATCATTCTAGATGTAAATGACAACGCTCCCATCTTCACACAGGAGGAATACATAGGGCAGATTTTGGAGAACAGGCCAGAGGGCTCTGTGGTTCTGTCTGTTTTGGCAACTGATCCAGATGCAGGAGTTAATGGGGATATTTCCTATCAACTGAGTCAAACTGTGGGTCAGAGCAAATCTGCATTTGTGATTGATCCCATAACTGGTGAAATTAAAATCACAAAACCTCTGGACTTTGAGACAGCACACGTGCATGAGTTGATAGTGAGGGCCAGAGATGGTGGGGGCCTGTCAGCAATCTGCAAGGTGTTGGTGGAGGTGGTGGATGTGAATGACAATGCCCCGGAGCTGGTGGTCAGTTCCTTCAGCAGTCCCCTCCCCGAGAACACAGTGCCCGGCACGGTGGTTGCCCTGTTTACGGTCAGGGACCGGGACTCTGGTGCCAACGGGAAGATCTCCTGTGCCCTGCAGGATCAGCTCTTCTTCTCCCTGCGGCCAGCCTATAAGAATTACTATGAGCTGGTGACAGTGAGCGCGCTGGACCGCGAGGAGACGCCTCGGCACATCCTCAGTGTGACGGCAGCAGATGCGGGCTCGCCTCCTCTCACCAGCACGCAGACCTTCACCGTGGACATCTCCGACGTCAATGACAACGCCCCCGTCTTCAACCAGAGCTCCTACACCATGTACGTGCGTGAGAACAACGTCCCCACGGTGTTTGTGGGAGCCGTGAGCGCTGCAGATGCTGACGTGGGGCTGAATGCCAAGGTGACCTATTCCCTGGCAGCAGAGCAAGGCCCAGAGCGGGCCTGGTGCTCCTGCATCTCGGTGAACTCTGAGAAGGGACACGTGTTTGTGCTGCGGCCCCTGGACTACGAGCGCTTGAGGCAGACCGAGGTGACGGTCAGCGCCTCTGACGCGGGCTCTCCCCCCCTCAGAGCCAACGTCACCGTGCGCCTGGTCGTGCTGGACGAGAACGACAACGCACCGCTGGTGCTCTACCCGGCCCAGGAGAGCAGCCCGGCCTCCAGCGAGCTGGTGCCCGTGTCGGCTGAGGCGGGCTACCTCATCAGCAAAGTGGTGGCCGTCGATGCCGACTCGGGACAGAACTCCTGGCTCTCCTACCACCTGCTGAGGGCCACCGACCCCAGCCTGTTTTCCGTGGGCCTGCAGAGTGGCGAGGTGCGTCTGAGGAGGCCGGTGACTGAGAGAGACAGCGTCAAGCAGAAGCTCCTTGTGCTGGTCAGAGACAACGGCAAGCCCCCGCTGTCAGCCACGGCAGCTCTCAGCGCTCTCCTGCTCAAGGACTTCTCCGACGTGCGCCTCCCGCACAGCAGCCCGGCCGCCGAGGATCAGGCCGCCTCCCTGACCACCTATTTAATCATTGCCTTGGTCTTTGTCTCCCTCCTCTTCCTCATCTCCACGGCAGTGCTGCTGGCTCGCAAGGTGTGCAGGAGGAAGGAGCTGAAGGCTGGCCATGTGCTCTATGCTGCCGACACCTTGCAGAGCGGCCTGGCCGATGCAGCCGCTGCAGGGAGCCTGCCCCGCGCCTATTGCTACGAGATCAGCCTCACCACGGGCTCGGGCAACAGCGAGTTCAGGTTCCTCAAGCCCATCCTGCCCAGCCTGCCCCCACAGCCCTGCGCCGTGGGCCAGGGCCCCGATGAGGAACAGGATTTCCCCGGTGTCCCTGTCAGCACCGAGGACATGGCCCCAGACAATGCTGGCACTCTCTCTGCAGGACAGTTCAACGCTCTTTCCTTCAACTAGCTGCGGTCTGCACAGACTGAGGCTTCATGGCTCTTGGGAGGAGATCCTAGGACTGCTGCGTGTGGTACTGCTTCCTCTATCATAGATATGTATTTTTAATTGGTTTAACAAACTTCCCGTAATTTCTCTTCGAAATACATGTTTGCCACTTCACAAAGCAATGAGGGAAATATAAGAAGCTGAGGTGCTCTCACTTTTTTTTTAATGGGTTTCCCCTTTTACTACTGCCCTTTCTAACAGGCTTTATGTATGTGGATGGAACTCAACCTTTGATCTGCTTTGTCTTGCTGGATGACAAGACAGAGCATCTTTTTATTCTGATCTTCAAGACAGTATCACTGTTGTCCAAACAAATCATATCCGCACTGAAATAGAAAAGTCTTTTCCCCATCTCTGGAAAACAAGGAAGTTTTGAGTACTAATATCACACATGAGCACAAGGCCTTTTCTTTCCTGGATTCTGGATGTTACTGTTTGAGATGTGAGCTCTGTGTGCTTTGCTTTCTTGTCACTATGTTTGGCCATGCAGACGTTGAATATCTGCAGATGCTTCGGCAGTGTTGCCAGACGAAGCAGGGAGTTAGTCCCACCCAGACATTGCCACACAGGCAATGCCAGCCCAGCAGGGAAGAGAGTGATTTGGACCCTGTGGAAACAGCAGTATCATCTTCCTTATCTAGCTTAGAGTAGAGCAGCAACTGGCACAAAAAAGTCTTCCTTTTGCTTAGGAGATGGGCTTGGATGTTCTGTCACCTCAGGATTGCCTTGGAATTACAGGAGCAGAAATAATGTTAGGGTAGACTGGAACTGAACAGGGTTGTAACATGAAACAGAAATATGTTCATTGTCATTGAATGCATTAAAGGAAAAGTCCACAAATAGTAAAGGACAATTATTGGAAGGTAGAGTCAAGAAGAACTTAAAAAAAAATGTTGAGATAGCTCTGTTCATTGTTGATCCTGAATCCCAAGGCTTCTTGATGGGACTGGAAAGCTGTCCCTACATGATTTTCTGTGTTTATGTCAGAGCATTTGCATTCCCATGTTTGCCCTTTCTCCTTCTAGCTAATGAAATGTACTGAGCACTGTACTGATCCTGTTCCTCTAGAGAAGGACTGCTACCCCGTCTAGAATGGTTGGTTGTTTGAATGATGTCTGTGATGCATGAAACACTCGGAAAGCCTCCCTCAGGATTTTATGTGCTGAAGTGATACAGTTTAATGTTGTAAACTGGTATATCTCTGGGATTAGAAACAGAAAAAAATGTGTTAGAAATAAAGAGAACACCCTGACTGCATTAGGGGAGACAGAGTACTTTTTAGAGTAGTTCATTCTGGGAAGCCCTGCCAAGGCTTTCCAAAATTCGAGGAGACACTTACTCAGTGTGTCCTTTGTCTGAAGCAGTGTTGGGAGCGTACAGCTCATGAGTGGGGCGATGCAGCAAACTGAGGTGCAGCTAATTTGCAGGCCAGTGCTATCACCCTATCACAGTGCCGACATATCACAGTGCGGTTTTTCCTTTGGTGGAATGCGGCTTGGCTGTTGTGGGCTGAGCCTCGTCTTTCGGCTGCCCCGGTTCAGGCCGCGTTCCGGTGCTGGCCCCGGGGGTCTCGCTGCGTTCGGGATCGCGGGCCGGGCCGAGCGGCAGCGCGGGCTGCGGGCGGCGGCGGCTGCAGTCCCAGCGCGCACCGCTGGGTGGTGCCCTCGGCCAAGGCGGCGCCGAGCGGCTACGGCAGCGGAGGCGGCCGAGCCCGGAGCGGCACAGCCCGAGCAAGCTCAGACCAAACCAGACCAGCTCAGTTCAGCTCAGCTCAGTTCAGCTGAGACCAGCCCAGCTCAGCCGGGAGGAGGTGGCAGCGGCTGCGGCAGCGAGCACTGCCCCGTGTCACCCGCTGCCGGCACAGCCCGGCTGCGTTCCGCACCGCCGGCCGGAATCTCAGACAGCGAGGGAAGGCGCCCGGCCCGCTCTTCGCCGCTCTCCGCCCGGAATCGCCCGGGACACCCGCCGCCACACCGACACCGACACCGCCGACGCCGCCGCCGCCGCCGCCGCCGCCGCGCCATGGCGCTCGCAAGGCAAGTGCTCTGTGTGTGTGCTTTGCTGGGGCTGCCGCTCTCTCGCGCCGAGCCCATCCGCTACTCCGTAGCCGAGGAGGCGGAAAGCGGCTCCCTGGTAGGCGAGCTGGCGGAGGACGCGGGGCTGACGCCGGCGCAGCTCTCGGCTCGCCGCGCCCGCCTGGTCTCGGAGGACGGCCGGCAGCATTTTCGCCTCGAGCGCGCCTCCGGCCGCCTCGTCGTGGCGGGGAGGCTGGACCGGGAGGAGCTGTGCGCCCAGGCCGACACCTGCATGCTCCCCTTCGAGCTGCTGCTCTCCAACCCCCTCCAGTTCTTTCGGGTCGAGGTAGATCTGCAGGACATAAATGACCATTCACCTATTTTCCGTGAAGATCGAGTCTGTTTTAGGATCCTGGAAACGAGCGAGCCAGGTTCACGTTTCCCCCTGGAGGCAGCTCGGGACCTCGATATTGGCAGGAACTCAGTCCAGGAGTACAACATCTCTCCCAAGAATGATTATTTCACTGTGTCCTATGGAAGTCGGAGTAGTACTGACAAATATGTTGAACTTATTCTGGAAAGGGCACTAGACAGAGAGGAGCATGCAGAGATTGGTTTCAGTGTGATTGCTGTAGATGGCGGCTCTCCTCCCAGAAGTGGAACCATCGAGATCTCTATTATCATTCTAGATGTAAATGACAATGCTCCCAAATTCATGCAAGAGCCTTATATTGCGAAGGTTTTAGAAAACATGCCAGAGGGCTCTGTGGTTCTGACTGTGCTGGCAACTGATCCAGATGCAGGAGTTAATGGAGACATCTCCTATCAACTCAGCCAGGCAGTGGGACAGAGCGAGCCAGCATTTGTGATTGATCCCATAACTGGTGAAATTAAAATCACAAAACCACTGGACTTTGAGACAGCACAAACTCATGAGATGATTGTGAAGGCCACAGATGGAGGGGGCCTGTCAGCAATCTGCAAGGTGTTGGTGGAGGTGGTGGATGTGAATGACAATGCCCCAGAGCTGGTGGTCAGTTCCTTCAGCAGTCCTCTCCCCGAGAACACAGTGCCTGGCACGGTGGTTGCCCTGTTTACGGTCAGGGACCGGGACTCTGGTGCCAACGGGAAGATCTCCTGTGCCCTGCAGGATCAGCTCTTCTTCTCCCTGCGGCCAGCCTATAAGAATTACTATGAGCTGGTGACAGTGAGCGCGCTGGACCGCGAGGAGACGCCTCGGCACATCCTCAGTGTGACGGCAGCAGATGCGGGCTCGCCTCCTCTCACCAGCACGCAGACCTTCACCGTGGACATCTCCGACGTCAATGACAACGCCCCCGTCTTCAACCAGAGCTCCTACACCATGTACGTGCGTGAGAACAACGTCCCCACGGTGTTTGTGGGAGCCGTGAGCGCTGCAGATGCTGACGTGGGGCTGAATGCCAAGGTGACCTATTCCCTGGCAGCAGAGCAAGGCCCAGAGCGGGCCTGGTGCTCCTGCATCTCGGTCAACTCTGAGAAGGGACACGTGTTTGTGCTGCGGCCCCTGGACTACGAGCGCTTGAGGCAGACCGAGGTGACGGTCAGTGCCTCTGACGCGGGCTCTCCTCCCCTCAGCGCCAACGTCACCGTGCGCCTGGTCGTGCTGGACGAGAACGACAACGCACCGCTGGTGCTCTACCCGGCCCAGGAGAGCAGCCCGGCCTCCAGTGAGCTGGTGCCCGTGTCGGCTGAGGCGGGCTACCTCATCAGCAAAGTGGTGGCCGTCGATGCCGACTCGGGACAGAACTCCTGGCTCTCCTACCACCTGCTGAGGGCCACCGAGCCAGGGCTGTTTTCCGTGGGCCTGCAGAGCGGCGAGGTGCGTCTGAGGAGGCCGGTGACAGAGAGAGACAGCGTCAAGCAGAAGCTCCTTGTGCTGGTCAGAGACAACGGCAAGCCCCCCGCTGTCAGCCACGGCAGCTCTCAGCGCTCTCCTGCTCAAGGACTTCTCCGACGTGCGCCTCCCGCACAGCAGCCCGGCCACCGAGGATCAGGCCGCCTCCCTGACCACCTATTTAATCATTGCCTTGGTCTTTGTCTCCCTCCTCTTCCTCATCTCCACGGCAGTGCTGCTGGCTCGCAAGGTGTGCAGGAGGAAGGAGCTGAAGGCTGGCCATGTGCTCTATGCTGCTGACACCTTGCAGAGCGGCCTGGCCGATGCAGCCGCTGCAGGGAGCCTGCCCCGCGCCTATTGCTACGAGATCAGCCTCACCACGGGCTCGGGCAACAGCGAGTTCAGGTTCCTCAAGCCCATCCTGCCCAGCCTGCCCCCACAGCCCTGCGCCGTGGGCCAGGGCCCCGATGAGGAACAGGATTTCCCCGGTGTCCCTGTCAGCACCGAGGACATGGCCCCAGACAATGCTGGCACTCTCTCTGCA
Source organism: Calcarius lapponicus (assembly GCA_039654755.1). NCBI lineage: Eukaryota > Metazoa > Chordata > Aves > Passeriformes > Fringillidae > Calcarius > Calcarius lapponicus. Next base: position 18,599,812 of record CM077476.1, on the reverse strand, counting down.
GGACAGTTCAACGCTCTTTCCTTCAACTAGCTGGGATCTCCACAGACAGAGGCTTCATGGATCTTGGGAGGAGGAACACCAGGCTGCAACATGTGGCAATTGTTTCTCAAGACTTTATCTGTTTTTGCAGTTGGATCAACCAACCTTCTCAAAGTTTTATTCAGAATAAACACAATCTGCCACTCTAAATACATCGATGGAAGTAGAAGAGGACAAGGTTCACTTACTCTTTTTAGTAATTTGTTTCAGCTCTTTAACTGCCATTTCTAACAGGTGCCATGTTTGTGGTTAGCACTCACAGCTGTGTTCTTCTTTCTCTTGCTGTCTGAAAAGTCACAGGACCTTTTTCTTCTGACCTTTAAACAATGTCACTGTGGGCAAAACAAGCCATATCCTCACTGAAATGAAAAAGGTTTTTTTGTACTTCAAGAAAGCAAGGAACTTGCTGGTACCGAGTCACAATGTCATGTGAACCCTCGGCTCTTTCTTCCTGGATTATGGATGTCTCTGTCTGAGATGTGGGCTATCTGTGCTTTACTTTTTCTCACTACGACAGACAAGACAAGCTTCCTTATTCATTCCGATGCTGAATATCAGCAGATGCTTCAGTAGTGCTGCCTGGTGAAGGCAGTTGCTACCACCCTGACATGGCAACACAAGCAGTGCCAGCTGAGCAAGGAACAAGTTGATTGGGATCATTTTGATAGAGCAGTCTCATCTTTGTTATCTAGCTCAGATTAGAGCAGCAAAATGCAGAACAAAACCTTCCACTGGCTTACAAGAAGGGCTTGAGTGTTCTGTCACCTCAGGATTGCCTTGGAAATACAGGAGCACAAACAGTGTTAGACTGTAACTGAACAGAGCTGCAGGAACATGTTGATTGTCTTTGGCCACATTGAAGGAAAACTCCAAAAAATACTAAAAGGCAGTTATTGGAAGATAGAGTCAAGAAGAACTTTTTAAAAAATATGTTGAGTTTGGTCTTTTCATTGCTGTTCCTGAATCCCAAGGTTTCTTGAAGGGAATGGAAAGCTGTCTCTACATCATTATCTATGTTTCTGTCAGAGCATTTACATTCCCTTGTTTGCCATTTCTCCTCTGAAATGGACTGAGCACATACTGACCCCGTTCCTCTAGAGAAAGACAGTCACCCCATCTACAATAACCGGTTGTTTGAATGTTGACTGTGATGCATTAAATACTCGGAAAGCCTCCCTCACGCTGTGATGTGCTGAAGGTATACAGTTTAATATTATAAATTAGTATAATTGTGGGATTAAATAGTGAAAAACTGTGTGATACTAAAATAAAGAGAACATCCTGACTTCTTAATTGGAGACAGAAGTTTTTGTAGACACGTTATTTCTGATAAAACCCTTTCAAGACTTTTCGGAATTGTGCAACTTACCTTCTCACTATGTCCCATTGTATGCAGCAATGTTGGGTGCGTGCAGTTCCTGAGCATGGAGATACAGGCCAGAGTGTTCATTGGCAGGGCGATGCTGTCATCATCGCCCTATCACTGTGCTGTTACTCCAGCTGAGGGATGAGTCTCTGTGCTTCTGGGCTGAGCTTCGCCTTTAGTCTGCCCTTGTTCAGGCCGCGTTCCGGTGCTGGCCCCGGGGGTCTCGCTGCGTTCGGGATCGCGGGCCGGGCCGAGCGGCAGCGCGGGCTGCGGGCGGCGGCGGCTGCAGTCCCAGCGCGCACCGCTGGGTGGTGCCCTCGGCCAAGGCGGCGCCGAGCGGCTGCGGCAGCGGAGGCGGCCGAGACCGGAGCGGCACAGCCCGAGCAAGCTCAGACCAGACCAGCCCAGCTCAGCCCAGCTCAGTTCAGCTTAGAACAGCCCGGCTCAGCCGGGAGGAGGTGGCAGCGGCTGCGGCAGCGAGCGCTGCCCCGTGTCACCCGCTGCCGGCACAGCCCGGCTGCGTTCCGCACCGCCGGCCGGAATCGCAGACAGCGAGGGAAGGCGCCCGGCCCGCTCTTCGCCGCTCTCCGCCCGGAATCGCCCGGGACACCCGCCGCCACACCGACACCGACACCGACACCGGCCGCCGCCGCCGCCGCCGCGCCATGGCGCTCGCAAGGCAAGTGCTCTGTGTGTGTGCTTTGCTGGGGCTGCCGCTCGCTCGCGCCGAGCCCATCCGCTACTCCCGTAGCCGAGGAGGCGGAAAGCGGCTCCCTGGTAGGCGAGCTGGCGGAGGACGCGGGGCTGACGCCGGCGCAGCTCTCGGCTCGCCGCGCCCGCCTGGTCTCGGAGGACGGCCGGCAGCATTTTCGCCTCGAGCGCGCCTCCGGCCGCCTCGTCGTGGCGGGGAGGCTGGACCGGGAGGAGCTGTGCGCCCAGGCCGACACCTGCATGCTCCCCTTCGAGCTGCTGCTCTCCAACCCCCTGCAGTTCTTTCGGGTCGAGGTAGATCTGGAGGATATCAATGACCATTCGCCCGTCTTCTCCGAGGAACGAATCACTTTTGACATCCCGGAGAGGAGTGACCCAGGCTCCCGTTACCCACTGGAGGTAGCCTGGGACCTCGACATTGGCAGCAACACGGTTCAGGCATACAGCATCTCTCCCGAGAATGAACATTTCAGTGTCTCCTATGGGACTCATATTACAGGGAAGAAGTATCTTGAGCTGGTCCTCGAAAAGCCACTAGACAGAGAGGAGCAGGAAGAGATGGGTTTCACTGTTATTGCTGTAGATGGTGGCTCTCCTCCCAGAAGTGGGACCACCCAAGTTAAAATTGTCATTCTAGATGTGAATGACAATGCTCCCATCTTCACAGAGGAGGTGTACATAGGGAAGGTTTTGGAGAACATGCCCGAAGGCTCTGTGGTTCTGACTGTGCTGGCAACTGATCCAGATGCAGGAGTTTATGGAGACATCTCATATCCAACTCAGCCAGTCAATGGGACAGAGCGACTCAGCATTTGTGATCCATCCCATAACTGGTGAAATTAAAATCACAAAACCACTGGACTTTGAGGCAGCACAAACTCATGAGCTAATTGTGAGGGCCAGAGATGGTGGGGGCCTTTCAGCCCATCTGCAAGGTGTTGATGGAGGTGGTGGATGTGAATGACAAATGCCCCAGAGCTAGTGGTCAGTTCCTTCAGCAGTCCCCTCCCCGAGAACACAGTGCCCGGCACGGTGGTTGCCCTGTTTACGGTCAGGGACCGGGACTCTGGTGCCAATGGGAAGATCTCCTGTGCCCTGCAGGATCAGCTCTTCTTCTCCCTGCGGCCAGCCTATAAGAATTACTATGAGCTGGTGACAGTGAGCGCGCTGGACCGCGAGGAGACGCCTCGGTACATCCTCAGTGTGACGGCAGCAGATGCGGGCTCGCCTCCTCTCACCAGCACGCAGACCTTCACCGTGGACATCTCCGACGTCAATGACAACGCCCCCGTCTTCAACCAGAGCTCCTATACCATGTACGTGCGTGAGAACAACGTCCCCACGGTGTTTGTGGGAGCCGTGAGCGCTGCAGATGCTGACGTGGGGCTGAATGCCAAGGTGACCTATTCCCTGGCAGCAGAGCAAGGCCCAGAGCGGGCCTGGTGCTCCTGCATCTCGGTGAACTCTGAGAATGGACACGTGTTTTGTGCTGCGGCCCCTGGACTACGAGCGCTTGAGGCAGACCGAGGTGACGGTCAGTGCCTCTGACGCGGGCTCTCCTCCCCTCAGCGCCAACGTCACCGTGCGCCCTGGTCGTGCTGGACGAGAACGACAACGCACCGCTGGTGCTCTACCCGGCCCAGGAGAGCAGCCCGGCCTCCAGTGAGCTGGTGCCCGTGTCGGCTGAGGCGGGCTACCTCATCAGCAAAGTGGTGGCCGTCGATGCCGACTCGGGACAGAACTCCTGGCTCTCCTACCACCTGCTGAGGGCCACCGAGCCAGGGCTGTTTTCCGTGGGCCTGCAGAGCGGCGAGGTGCGTCTGAGGAGGCCGGTGACAGAGAGAGACAGCGTCAAGCAGAAGCTCCTTGTGCTGGTCAGAGACAACGGCAAGCCCCCGCTGTCAGCCACGGCAGCTCTCAGCGCTCTCCTGCTCAAGGACTTCTCCGACGTGCGCCTCCCGCACAGCAGCCCGGCCGCCGAGGATCAGGCCGCCTCCCTGACCACCTATTTAATCATTTGCCTTGGTCTTTGTCTCCCTCCTCTTCCTCATCTCCACGGCAGTGCTGCTGGCTCGCAAGGTGTGCAGGAGGAAGGAGCTGAAGGCTGGCCATGTGCTCTATGCTGCCGACACCTTGCAGAGCGGCCTGGCGATGCAGCCGCTGCAGGGAGCCTGCCCCGCGCCTATTGCTACGAGATCAGCCTCACCACGGGCTCGGGCAACAGCGAGTTCAGGTTCCTCAAGCCCATCATGCCCAGCCTGCCCCCACAGCCCTGCGCCGTGGGCCAGGGCCCCGATGAGGAACAGGATTTCCCCGGTGTCCCTGTCAGCACCGAGGACATGGCCCCAGACAATGCCGGCACTCTCTCTGCAGGACAGTTCAATGCTCTTTCCTTCAACTAGCTGGGATCTGCACAGACTGAAACTTCATGGATCTTGGGAGGAGGGGTCCCATGTCGCTGCATGTGGCTATGGTTCCTCTATAGAAATTTGTATTTAAAATTGGTTTAACCAGCTTCTCCTAAATCTCTTCAAAATATGTCTGCCCCTTCACAAAGCTATGAGGGAAATATAAGAAGCCGAGCTGCTCTCACTTTTTTTTAATGGGTTTCAGCTTTGCTACTCCCTTTCCTAAGAGGCTCTATTAGGTGGACATCCCTCAGTCTATGATCGGCTTTCTCTTGCTGGATGATAAGACAGAGCATCTTTTTATTCTGATCTTCAAGACAGTATCACTGTTGTCCAAACAAATCATATCCGCACTTAAATAGAAAAAGTCTTTTTCCCACCTCTGGAAAACAAGGAAGTTGTGAGTGCTAATATCACACATGAGCACTAGGCCCTTTCTTCCCTGGTTTGTGGATGTCTCTGTCTGAGATGTGAGCTTTGTGTGCTTTGCTTTCTTGTCACTATGTTTGGCCATGCAGACGTTGAATATCTGCAGATGCTTCGGCTGTGTTGACAGGTGAAGCAGGGAGTTAGTCCCACCCAGACATTGCGGCACAGGCAATGCCAGCCCAGCAGGGAAGAGGGTGATTTGGACCCTGTGAAAACAGCAGTCTCATCTTCCTTATCTAGCTTAGAGTAGAGCAGCAACAGGCACAAAAAGGTCTTCCTTTGGCTTAGGAGGTAGGCTTGAGTGTTTTGTCACCTCAGGATTGCCTTGGCATTACAGGAGCACAGAGTGTTAGGGTAGACTGGAACTGAACAGGGGTGTAACATGAAACAGAAACATGTTCATTGTCATTGAATGCATTAAAGGAAAAATCCACAAATACTAAAGGACAATTATTGGAAGGTAGAGTCAAGAAGAACTAAAAAAAAATTTGAGATTGCTCTGTTCATTGTTGATCCTGAATCCCAAGGCTTCTTGATGGGACTGGAAAGCTGTCCCTACATGATTTTCTGTGTTTATGTCAGAGCATTTGCATTACCATGTTTGCCCTTTCTCCTTCGAGCCACTGAAATGTACTGAGCACTGTACTGATCCTGTTCCTCTAGAGAAGGGACTGCCACCCCGTCTAGAATGATTGGTGGTTTGAATGATGTCTGTGATGCATGAAACACTCGGAAAGCCTCCCTCATGATGTGATGTGCTGAAGTGATACAGTTTAATGTTGTAAACTGGTATATCTCTGGGATTAGAAACAGAAAAAAATGTGTTAGAAATAAAGAGAACACCCTGACTGCATTAGTGGAGACAGAGTACTTTTTAGAGTCGTTCTTTATGGGAAGCCCTGTCAAGGCTTTCCAAAATTTGAGGAGATACATACTCAGTGTGCCCTTTGTCTGAAGCAGTGTTGGGAGCGTACAGCTCATGAGTGGGGCGATGCGGCAAACTGAGGTGCAGCCAATTTGCAGGCCAGTGCGGGCACCCTATCACAATGCCGACATATCACAGTGCGGTTTCTCCTGTCGTGGAATGCAGCTTGGTCGATCCGGGCTGAGCCTCGTGTTTCGGCTGCCCCGGTTCAGGCCGCGTTCCGGTGCTGGCCCCGGGGGTCTCGCTGCGTTCGGGATCGCGGGCCGGGCCGAGCGGCAGCGCGGGCTGCGGGCGGCGGCGGCTGCAGTCCCAGCGCGCACCGCTGGGTGGTGCCCTCGGCCAAGGCGGCGCCGAGCGGCTGCGGCAGCGGAGGCGGCCGAGCCCGGAGCGGCACAGCCCGAGCAAGCTCAGACCAGCCCAGCCCAGCTCAGCTCAGTTCAGCTTAGACCTGCCCAGCTCAGCCGGGAGGAGGTGGCAGCGGCTGCGGCAGCGAGCGCTGCCCCGTGTCACCCGCTGCCGGCACAGCCCGGCTGCGTTCCGCACCGCCGGCCGGAATCGCAGACAGCGAGGGAAGGCGCCCGGCCCGCTCTTCGCCGCTCTCCGCCCGGAATCGCCCGGGACACCCGCCGCCACACCGACACCGACACCGACACCGGCCGCCGCCGCCGCCGCCGCCGCCGCGCCATGGCGCTCGCAAGGCAAGTGCTCTGTGTGTGTGCTTTGCTGGGGCTGCCGCTCGCTCGCGCCGAGCCCATCCGCTACTCCGTAGCCGAGGAGGCGGAAAGCGGCTCCCTGGTAGGCGAGCTGGCGGAGGACGCGGGGCTGACGCCGGCGCAGCTCTCGGCTCGCCGCGCCCGCCTGGTCTCGGAGGACGGCCGGCAGCATTTTCGCCTCGAGCGCGCCTCCGGCCGCCTCGTCGTGGCGGGGAGGCTGGACCGGGAGGAGCTGTGCGCCCAGGCCGACACCTGCATGCTCCCCTTCGAGCTGCTGCTCTCCAACCCCCTGCAGTTCTTTCGGGTCGAGGTGATTGTGAAGGATATCAATGACCACTCGCCCGTCTTTCCCGAGGAAAGAGTCACTTTTAAGATCCTGGAAAAGAGCGACCCGGGCTCTCGTTTCCCACTGGAGGCAGCTCGGGACCTCGATATTGGCAGGAACACAGTCCAGGAGTACAACATCTCTCCCAAAAATGATTATTTCACTGTCTCCTCTGGAAGTCGGAGTAGTACAGACAAATATGTTGAACTTATTCTGGAGAGGGCGCTAGACAGAGAGGAGCATGCAGAGATTGGTTTCACTGTGATTGCTGTGGATGGCGGCTCTCCTCCCAGAAGTGGAACCATCGAGATCTCTATTATCATTCTAGATGTAAATGACAATGCTCCCAAATTCATGCAAGAGCCTTATATTGTGAAGGTTTTAGAAAACATGCCCGAAGGCTCTGTGGTTCTGACTGTGCTGGCAACTGATCCAGATGCAGGAGTTAATGGAGACATCTCCTATCAGCTCAGCCAGGCAGTGGGAGAGAGCGACTCAGCATTTGTGATTGATCCCATAACTGGTGAAATTAAGGTCACAAAACCACTGGACTTTGAGACAGCACAAATGCATGAGCTGATTGTGAAGGCCACAGATGGTGGGGGCCTTTCAGCAATCTGCAAGGTGTTGGTGGAGGTGGTGGATGTGAATGACAATGCCCCAGAGCTGGTGGTCAGTTCCTTCAGCAGTCCCCTCCCCGAGAACACAGTGCCCGGCACGGTGGTTGCCCTGTTTACGGTCAGGGACCGGGACTCTGGTGCCAACGGGAAGATCTCCTGTGCCCTGCAGGATCAGCTCTTCTTCTCCCTGCGGCCAGCCTATAAGAATTACTATGAGCTGGTGACAGTGAGCGCGCTGGACCGCGAGGAGACGCCTCGGCACATCCTCAGTGTGACGGCAGCAGATGCGGGCTCGCCTCCTCTCACCAGCACGCAGACCTTCACCGTGGACATCTCCGACGTCAATGACAACGCCCCCGTCTTCAACCAGAGCTCCTACACCATGTACGTGCGTGAGAACAACGTCCCCACGGTGTTTGTGGGAGCCGTGAGCGCTGCAGATGCTGACGTGGGGCTGAATGCCAAGGTGACCTATTCCCTGGCAGCAGAGCAAGGCCCAGAGCGGGCCTGGTGCTCCTGCATCTCGGTCAACTCTGAGAAGGGACACGTGTTTGTGCTGCGGCCCCTGGACTACGAGCGCTTGAGGCAGACCGAGGTGACGGTCAGTGCCTCTGACGCGGGCTCTCCTCCCCTCAGAGCCAACGTCACCGTGCGCCTGGTCGTGCTGGACGAGAACGACAACGCACCGCTGGTGCTCTACCCCGGCCCAGGAGAGCAGCCCGGCCTCCAGTGAGCTGGTGCCCGTGTCGGCTGAGGCGGGCTACCTCATCAGCAAAGTGGTGGCCGTCGATGCCGACTCGGGACAGAACTCCTGGCTCTCCTACCACCTGCTGAGGGCCACCGAGCCAGGCCTGTTTTCCGTGGGCCTGCAGAGCGGCGAGGTGCGTCTGAGGAGGCCGGTGACAGAGAGAGACAGCGTCAAGCAGAAGCTCCTTGTGCTGGTCAGAGACAACGGCAAGCCCCCGCTGTCAGCCACGGCAGCTCTCAGCGCTCTCCTGCTCAAGGACTTCTCCGACGTGCGCCTCCCGCACAGCAGCCCGGCCGCCGAGGATCAGGCCGCCTCCCTGACCACCTATTTAATCATTGCCTTGGTCTTTGTCTCCCTCCTCTTCCTCATCTCCACGGCAGCGCTGCTGGCTCGCAAGGTGTGCAGGAGGAAGGAGATGAAGGCTGGCCATGTGCTCTATGCTGCCGACACCTTGCAGAGCGGCCTGGCCGATGCAGCCGCTGCAGGGAGCCTGCCCCGCGCCTATTGCTACGAGATCAGCCTCACCACGGGCTCGGGCAACAGCGAGTTCAGGTTCCTCAAGCCCATCCTGCCCAGCCTGCCCCCACAGCCCTGCGCCGTGGGCCAGGGCCCCGATGAGGAACAGGATTTCCCCGGTGTCCCTGTTAGCACCGAGGACATGGCCCCAGACAATGCTGGCACTCTCTCTGCGGGACAGTTCAACGCTCTTTCCTTCAACTAGCTGGGGTCTGCACAGACTGAGAATTCATGGCTCTTGGGAGGAGATCCTAGGACTGCTGCGTGTGGTACTGCTTCCTCTATCATAGATATGTATTTTTAATTGGTTTAAGAAACTTCCCGTAATTTCTCTTCGAAATACATGTCTGCCACTTCACAAAGCAATGAGGGAAATATAAGAAGATGAGGTGCTCTCACTTTTTTTTTAATGGGTTTCCCCTTTACTACTGCCTTTTCTAACAGGCCTTATGTATGTGGATGGAACTCAGCCTTTGATCTGCTTTGTCTTGCTGGACGACAAGACAGAGCATCTTTTTCTTCTGATCTTCAAGACAGTATCACTGTTGTCCAAACAAATCATATCTGCACTGAAATAGAAAAGTCTTTTCCCCATCTCTGGAAAACAAGGAAGTTGTGAGTACTAATATCACGTGAGCACTAGGCCTTTTCTTTCCTGGATTCTGGATGTTACTGTTTGAGATGTGCGCTCTGTGTGCTTTGCTTTCTTGTCACTATGTTTGGCCATGCAGACGTTGAATATCTGCAGATGCTTCGGCAGTGTTGCCAGATGAAGCAGGGAGTTAGTCCCACCCAGACATTGCCACACAGGCAATGCCAGCCCAGCAGGGAAGAGAGTGATTTGGACCCTGTGAAAACAGCAGTCTCATCTTCCTTATCTAGCTTAGAGTAGAGCAGCAACTGGCACAAAAAAGTCTTCCTTTTGCTTAGGAGATGGGCTTGGATGTTCTGTCACCTCAGGATTGCCTTGGAATTACAGGAGCAGAAATAATGTTAGGGTAGACTGTAACTGAACAGGGCTGTAACATGAAACAGAAATATGTTCATTGTCATTGAAAGCATTAAAGGAAAAGTCCACAAATAGTAAAGGACAATTATTGGAAGGTAGAGTCAAGAAGAACTTAAAAAAAAATGTTGAAATAGCTCTGTTCATTGTTGATCCTGAATCCCAAGGCTTCTTGATGGGACTGGAAAGCTGTCCCTACATGATTTTCTGTGTTTATGTCAGAGCATTTGCATTCCCATGTTTGCCCTTTCTCCTTCTAGCTAATGAAATGTACTGAGCACTGTACTGAGCCTGTTCCTCTAGAGAAGGACTGCTACCCCCGTCTAGAATGATTGGTTGTTTGAATGATGTCTGTGATGCATGAAACACTCGGAAAGCCTCCCTCAGGATTTTATGTGCTGAAGTGATACAGTTTAATGTTGTAAACTGGTATATCTCTGGGATTAGAAACAGAAAAAAATGTGTTAGAAATAAAGAGAACACCCTGACTGCATTAGTGGAGACAGAGTACTTTTTAGAGTAGTTCATTCTGGGAAGCCCTGCCAAGGCTTTCCAAAATTCGAGGAGACACTTACTCAGTGTGTCCTTTGTCTGAAGCAGTGTTGGGAGCGTACAGCTCATGAGTGGGGCGATGAAGCAAACTGAGGTGCAGTTAATTTGCAGGCCAGTGCTATCACCCTATCACAGTGCCGACATATCACAGTGCGGTTTTTCCTTTGGTGGAATGCGGCTTGGCTGTTGTGGGCTGAGCCTCTTCTTTCGGCTGCCCCGGTTCAGGCCGCGTTCCGGTGCTGGCCCCGGGGGTCTCGCTGCGTTCGGGATCGCGGGCCGGGCCGAGCGGCAGCGCGGGCTGCGGGCGGCGGCGGCTGCAGTCCCAGCGCGCACCGCTGGGTGGTGCCCTCGGCCAAGGCGGCGCCGAGCGGCTGCGGCAGCGGAGGCGGCCGAGCCCGGAGCGGCACAGCCCGAGCAAGCTCAGCCCAGCCCAGCCCAGCCCAGCCCAGCCCAGCCCAGCCCAGCTCAGTTCTGTTCAGTTTAGAACAGCCCAGCTCAGCCGGGAGGAGGTGGCAGCGGCTGCGGCAGCGAGCACTGCCCCGTGTCACCCGCTGCCGGCACAGCCCGGCTGCGTTCCGCACCGCCGGCCGGAATCGCAGACAGCGAGGGAAGGCGCCCGGCCCGCTCTTCGCCGCTCTCCGCCCGGAATCGCCCGGGACACCCGCCGCCACACCGACACCGACACCGACACCGACACCGACACCGACACCGACACCGACACCGACACCGAGACCGGCCGCCGCCGCCGCCGCCGCCGCGCCATGGCGCTCGCAAGGCAAGTGCTCTGTGTGTGTGCTTTGCTGGGGCTGCCGCTCGCTCGCGCCGAGCCCATCCGCTACTCCGTAGCCGAGGAGGCGGAAAGCGGCTCCCTGGTAGGCGAGCTGGCGGAGGACGCGGGGCTGACGCCGGCGCAGCTCTCGGCTCGCCGCGCCCGCCTGGTCTCGGAGGACGGCCGGCAGCATTTTCGCCTCGAGCGCGCCTCCGGCCGCCTCGTCGTGGCGGGGAGGCTGGACCGGGAGGAGCTGTGCGCCCAGGCCGACACCTGCATGCTCCCCTTCGAGCTGCTGCTCTCCAACCCCCTCCAGTTCTTTCGGGTCGAGGTAGCCTTGGGGGATATCAATGACCACTCGCCCGTCTTTCCCGAGGAAAGAGTCACCTTTAAGATCCTGGAAAGGAGTGACCCGGGCTCTCGTTTTCCACTGGATGTGGCTCAGGACCTCGATATAGGCAGGAACACAGTCCAGGAATACAGCATCTCTCCCGAGAACGAGTATTTCAGTGTCTCCTATGGAAGTCGGAGTGAGGATGACAAATATCTTGAACTTGTTTTGGAAAAGTCACTAGACAGAGAGGAGCATGCAGAGATGGGTTTCAGTGTTATTGCTGTGGATGGGGGCTCTCCTCCCAGAAGTGGAACCATCGAGGTCTCTGTTATCATTCTAGATGTAAATGACAATGCTCCCATCTTCACACAAGATCGTTACATTGGGAAGGTTTTGGAGAACATGCCAGAGGGTTCTGTGGTTCTGACTGTTCTGGCAACTGATCCGGATGCAGGAGTTAATGGGGACATCTCCTATCAATTCAGCCAGGCAGTGGGACAGGGTGAGTCAGCATTTGTGATTGATCCCATAACTGGTGAAATTAAAATCACAAAACCACTGGACTTTGAGGCTGCAGAGCATCATGAACTCCGTGTGAGAGCCACAGATGGTGGGGGCCTATCAACAATCTGCAAAGTGTTGGTGGAGGTGGTGGATGTGAATGACAATGCCCCAGAGCTGGTGGTCAGTTCCTTCAGCAGTCCCCTCCCCGAGAACACAGTGCCCGGCACGGTGGTTGCCCTGTTTACGGTCAGGGACCGGGACTCTGGTGCCAACGGGAAGATCTCCTGTGCCCTGCAGGATCAGCTCTTCTTCTCCCTGCGGCCAGCCTATAAGAATTACTATGAGCTGGTGACAGTGAGCGCGCTGGACCGCGAGGAGACGCCTCGGCACATCCTCAGTGTGACGGCAGCAGATGCGGGCTCGCCTCCTCTCACCAGCACGCAGACCTTCACCGTGGACATCTCCGACGTCAATGACAATGCCCCCGTCTTCAACCAGAGCTCCTACACCATGTACGTGCGTGAGAACAACGTCCCCACGGTGTTTGTGGGAGCCGTGAGCGCTGCAGATGCTGACGTGGGGCTGAATGCCAAGGTGACCTATTCCCTGGCAGCAGAGCAAGGGCCAGAGCGGGCCTGGTGCTCCTGCATCTCGGTCAACTCTGAGAAGGGACACGTGTTTGTGCTGCGGCCCCTGGACTACGAGCGCTTGAGGCAGACCGAGGTGACGGTCAGTGCCTCTGACGCGGGCTCTCCTCCCCTCAGAGCCAACGTCACCGTGCGCCTGGTCGTGCTGGACGAGAATGACAACGCACCGCTGGTGCTCTACCCGGCCCAGGAGAGCAGCCCGGCCTCCAGCGAGCTGGTGCCCGTGTCGGCTGAGGCGGGCTACCTCATCAGCAAAGTGGTGGCCGTCGATGCCGACTCGGGACAGAACTCCTGGCTCTCCTACCACCTGCTGAGGGCCACCGAGCCAGGCCTGTTTTCCGTGGGCCTGCAGAGCGGCGAGGTGCGTCTGAGGAGGCCGGTGACAGAGAGAGACAGCGTCAAGCAGAAGCTCCTTGTGCTGGTCAGAGACAACGGCAAGCCCCCGCTGTCAGCCACGGCAGCTCTCAGCGCTCTCCTGCTCAAGGACTTCTCCGACGTGCGCCTCCCGCACAGCAGCCCGGCCGCCGAGGATCAGGCCGCCTCCCTGACCACCTATTTAATCATTGCCTTGGTCTTTGTCTCCCTCCTCTTCCTCATCTCCACGGCAGTGCTGCTGGCTCGCAAGGTGTGCAGGAGGAAGGAGCTGAAGGCTGGCCATGTGCTCTATGCTGCCGACACCTTGCAGAGCGGCCTGGCCGATGCAGCCGCTGCAGGGACCCTGCCCCACGCCTATTGCTACGAGATCAGCCTCACCACGGGCTCGGGCAACAGCGAGTTCAGGTTCCTCAAGCCCATCCTGCCCAGCCTGCCCCCACAGCCCTGCGCCGTGGGCCAGGGCCCCGATGAGGAACAGGATTTCCCCGGTGTCCCTGTCAGCACCGAGGACATGGCCCCAGACAATGCTGGCACTCTCTCTGCAGGGCAGTTCAACGCTCTTTCCTTCAACTAGCTGGGGTCTGCACAGACTGAGGCTTCGTGGGCCATGGTGGGGAGAGGACCAAGGCTGCAGCAGGTGGCTGTGATTCCTCCAGAGATAATGTGTTCCCAATTGGCATAGCCAATTTCTTGCAAGCTTCAAGTCAGTGTAAAAAACACAAATAAGCCAAAAAAGATACTCTGATTCTCTCCCTCACATAATAGTATATTTCTGCTCTCTCAGAGCCCTTTCTGATCGACTTTAATAATGCACCCCAGCTTTGCTCTTCAGGCTCTTTCTGTCAGACCGGACCTTGGACTTCTTATTCTTTTCATAGCTCAATGGCTCTGTTGCTTAGAGAAATCTCACACTGGCTGAAATAACACAAAAACCTTTTTCCCGGAAAAGCAGGCTGGTTCTGAACATTATGTCATGATGTTTTCTTGGCCAACGGATTTTTCTTTCTGGAATTCTGGATGTTTTTATCTGCAATGTTGTGGTACTGTGGTTTGTGCTTTTTCTCAGTATGTCTGTCTGTATGGCCATTTTGCAACTGCAGATACTTCACTACTTCTGCCCAGTCAAAGAGGGAATTTGTCGCACCCAGGCATTGTAATGCTGACAATTCCAGCTCTGCAGATCAAAAGGCTATTTTCATCCGATGGATCCAGACGTACAAACTTCCTAAAGGCAGAGTGCAGGAAAATGCACAACAAAATCTTCCTTTGGTCCATGTGGGGGTTTGGTATTCAGTCCCACTCAGATTATCTTGGAAATACAGCAGCAGGAGATATCTTACGGTAAGCTGTAACTGTAGAGAGTCATGAACACTTAGTGATTGTCCTTGTGTGCATGAAAGCGTCACATGTTCATCAAAGATAATTTTCTGAAGTTAGAACCAAGAAGGACTTGAGAACAGGACTTTGAATTTTGTTTCTCATTCTTGTTTCTGAATTCAGTTCTTTCTTTTTGGGAGAAGAAGACTGTCCCTACAGGATGATCTCCTTTTGTGCTAGAGGGTTTGCATTCCCATTTTTGCCCTATCATGTTCTCCTCTCTGAAATATAGTAAGCATTATTCTGCTCTAGAGAAGGACGGCCATCCCCTCTAGTTTTTTGTTTGTTTGAATGATGTCTGTGATGCATGGAATATTTGGAAAGACTCCCTCATGCTGTATTCTCCCGAAGTTATAGAGATTAACATTGTAAAGTGATACACCTCTGAGTTTAATGATTTTAAAAAATGTGCTAGACAGAAATAAAGGGAAGACCTTACCTCCTTTTGTGGAGACAGAAGTCTTTGTAGAGTCGTTCTTTCCTGGAAAGCTCCTTCAAAGGCTTCCCAATGTTCTGCGCGTGTTTTCCTCACTATGTCCCTTGACTGAAGCAATGTTGGGAGCGTAGAATTCCTGACTGTGAAGATGCAGCAAGTAGAGTGTTCAATTGCCATGTCGGTGCTGTCACCATCGCTCTATCACTGTGAAATTTGTTCTGCCGGGCACTGCGCCGTGGCCGTTGCGGGCTGAGCCTCGTCTTTCGGCGGCCCCGGTTCAGGCCGCGTTCCGGTGCTGGCCCCGGGGGTCTCGCTGCGTTCGGGATCGCGGGCCGGGCCGAGCGGCAGCGCGGGCTGCGGGCGGCGGCGGCTGCAGTCCCAGCGCGCACCGCTGGGTGGTGCCCTCGGCCAAGGCGGCGCCGAGCGGCTGCGGCAGCGGAGGCGGCCGAGCCCGGAGCGGCACAGCCCGAGCAAGCTCAGACCAGACCAGCCCAGCCCAGCTCAGCTCAGTTCAGCTTAGACCAGCCCAGCTCAGCCGGGAGGAGGTGGCAGCGGCTGCGGCAGCGAGCGCTGCCCCGTGTCACCCGCTGCCGGCACAGCCCGGCTGCGTTCCGCACCGCCGGCCGGAATCTCAGACAGCGAGGAAAGGCGCCCGGCCAGCTCTTCGCCGCTCTCCGCCCGGAATCGCCCGGGACACCCGCCGCCACACCGACACCGACACCGACACCGACACCGGCCGCCGCCGCCGCCGCCGCGCCATGGCGCTCGCAAGGCAAGTGCTCTGTGTGTGTGCTTTGCTGGGGCTGCCGCTCGCTCGCGCCGAGCCCATCCGCTACTCCGTAGCCGAGGAGGCGGAAAGCGGCTCCCTGGTAGGCGAGCTGGCGGAGGACGCGGGGCTGACGCCGGCGCAGCTCTCGGCTCGCCGCGCCCGCCTGGTCTCGGAGGACGGCCGGCAGCATTTTCGCCTCGAGCGCTCCTCCGGCCGCCTCGTCGTGGCGGGGAGGCTGGACCGGGAGGAGCTGTGCGCCCAGGCCGACACCTGCATGCTCCCCTTCGAGCTGCTGCTCTCCAACCCCCTCCAGTTCTTTCGGGTCGAGGTAGACCTGGAGGACATCAATGACCATTCGCCTGTTTTCCGAGAAGAGCGAGTCAGTTTTACGATCCCGGAAACGAGCGAGCCAGGTTCAGGTTTCCCCCTTGAGGTTGCTCAGGACCTCGATATTGGCAGGAACACAGTACAGGAATACACCATCTCTCCCTGGAATGAGTATTTCACTGTGTCCTATGGAAGTCGCAGTAGTACTGAGAAATATGTTGAACTTGTATTGCAAAAGGCACTAGACAGAGAGGACCAGTCAGAGATGGGTTTCCATATTATCGCAGTGGATGGGGGCTTTCCTCCCAGAAGTGGAACCATCGAGGTCTCTATTATCATTCTAGATGCGAATGACAATGCACCTAAATTCACGCAAGAGCCTTATATTGGGAACGTTTTAGAGAACATGCCAGAGGGCTCTGTGGTTCTGACTGTGCTGGCAACTGATCCAGATGCAGGACTTAATGGGGACATCTCCTATCAACTCAGTCAGGCAGTGGGACAGAGCGAGTCAGCATTTGTGATTGATCCCAAAACAGGTGAAATTAAAATAACAAAACCTCTGGACTTCGAGACAGCACAAAAGCATGAGATGATTGTGAGGGCTACAGATGGAGGGGGCCTCTCCGCCATCTGCAAAGTGTTGGTGGAGGTGGTGGATGTGAATGACAATGCCCCAGAGCTGGTGGTCAGTTCCTTCAGCAGTCCCCTCCCCGAGAACACAGTGCCCGGCACGGTGGTTGCCCTGTTTACGGTCAGGGACCGGGACTCTGGTGCCAACGGGAAGATCTCCTGTGCCCTGCAGGATCAGCTCTTCTTCTCCCTGCGGCCAGCCTATAAGAATTACTATGAGCTGGTGACAGTGAGCGCGCTGGACCGCGAGGAGACGCCTCGGCACATCCTCAGTGTGACGGCAGCAGATGCGGGCTCGCCTCCTCTCACCAGCACGCAGACCTTCACCGTGGACATCTCCGACGTCAATGACAACGCCCCCGTCTTCAACCAGAGCTCCTACACCATGTACGTGCGTGAGAACAACGTCCCCACGGTGTTTGTGGGAGCCGTGAGCGCTGCAGATGCTGACGTGGGGCTGAATGCCAAGGTGACCTATTCCCTGGCAGCAGAGCAAGGGCCAGAGCGGGCCTGGTGCTCCTGCATCTCGGTCAACTCTGAGAAGGGACACGTGTTTGTGCTGCGGCCCCTGGACTACGAGCGCTTGAGGCAGACCGAGGTGACGGTCAGTGCCTCTGACGCGGGCTCTCCTCCCCTCAGCGCCAACGTCACCGTGCGCCTCGTTGTGCTGGACGAGAACGACAACGCACCGCTGGTGCTCTACCCGGCCCAGGAGAGCAGCCCGGCCTCCAGTGAGCTGGTGCCCGTGTCGGCTGAGGCGGGCTACCTCATCAGCAAAGTGGTGGCCGTCGATGCCGACTCGGGACAGAACTCCTGGCTCTCCTACCACCTGCTGAGGGCCACCGAGCCAGGCCTGTTTTCCGTGGGCCTGCAGAGCGGCGAGGTGCGTCTGAGGAGGCCGGTGACAGAGAGAGATAGTGTCAAGCAGAAGCTCCTTGTGCTGGTCAGAGACAACGGCAAGCCCCCGCTGTCAGCCACGGCAGCTCTCAGCGCTCTCCTGCTCAAGGACTTCTCCGACGTGCGCCTCCCGCACAGCAGCCCGGCCGCCGAGGATCAGGCCGCCTCCCTGACCACCTATTTAATCATTGCCTTGGTCTTTGTCTCCCTCCTCTTCCTCATCTCCATGGCAGTGCTGCTGGCTCGCAAGGTGTGCAGGAGGAAGGAGCTGAAGGCTGGCCATGTGCTCTATGCTGCCGACACCTTGCAGAGCGGCCTGGCCGATGCAGCCGCTGCAGGGAGCCTGCCCCGCGCCTATTGCTACGAGATCAGCCTCACCACGGGCTCGGGCAACAGCGAGTTCAGGTTCCTCAAGCCCATCCTGCCCAGCCTGCCCCCACAGCCCTGCGCCGTGGGCCAGGGCCCCGATGAGGAACAGGATTTCCCCGGTGTCCCTGTCAGCACCGAGGACATGGCCCCAGACAATGCTGGCACTCTCTCTGCAGGACAGTTCAACGCTCTTTCCTTCAACTAGCTGGGGTCTGCACAGACTGAGGCTTCGTGGGCCATGGTGGGGAGAGGACCAAGGCCGCAGCAGGTGGCTGTGATTCCTCCAGAGATAATGTGTTCCCAATTGACATAGCCAATTTCTTGCAAGCTTCAAGTCAGTGTAAAAAACACAAATAAGCCAAAAAAGATACTCTGATTCTCTCCCTCACATAATAGTGTATTTCTCCTCTCTCAGAGCCCTTTCTGATCAACTTTAATAATGCACTCCCAGCTTTGCTCTTCAGGCTCTTTCTGTCAGACCAGACCTTGGACTTCTTATTCTTTTCATAGCTCAATGGCACAGTTGCTTAGAGAAATCTCACACTGGCTGAAATAACACAAAAACCTTTTTCCCGGAAAAGCAGGCTGGTTCTGAACATTATGTCACGATGTTTTCTTGGCCAACGGATTTTTCTTTCTGGAATTCTGGATGTTTTTATCTGCAATGTGGGGGTACTGTGGTTTGTGCTTTTTCTCAGTATGTCTGTCTGTATGGCCATTTTGCATCTGCAGATACTTCACTACTTCTGCCCAGTCAAACAGTGAATTTGTCGCACCCAGGCATTGTAATGCTGACAATTCCAGCTCTGCAGATCAAAAGGCTATTTTCATCCGATGGATCCAGACGTACAAAATTCCTAAAGGCAGAGTAGAGGAAAATGCACAACAAAATCTTCCTTTGGTCCATGTGGGGGTTTGGTATTCAGTCCCACTCAGATTATCTTGGAAATACAGCAGCAGGAGATATCTTAGGGTAAGCTGTAACTGTAGAGAGTCATGAACACCTATTGATTGTCCTTGTGTGCATGAAAGCATCACATGTTCGTCAAAGATAATTTTCTGAAGTTAGAACCAAGAAGGACTTGAGAACAGGACTATGAGTTTTGTTTCTCATTCTTGTTTCTGAATTCAGTTGTTTCTTTTTGGGAGAAGACAGCTGTCCCTACAGGAAGATCTCCTTTTCTGCTAGAGGGTTTGCATTCCCATTTTTACCCTATCATGTTCTCTTCTCTGAAATATAGTAAGCATTATTCTGCTCTAGAGAAGGACGGCCATCCCCTCTAGTTTTTTGTTTGTTTGAATGATGTCTGTGATGCATGGAATATTTGGAAAGACTCCCTCACGCTGTATTCTCCCGAAGTTATAGAGATTAACATTGTAAAGTGATACACCTCTGAGTTTAATGATTTTAAAAAATGTGCTAGACAGGAATAAAGGGAAGACCTTACCTCCTTTCGTGGAGACAGAAGTCTTTGTAGAGTCGTTCTTTACTGAAAAGCTCCTTCAAAGGCTTCCCCATGTTCTGCGAGTGTTTTCCTCACTATGTCTCTTGACTGAATCAATGTTCAGTGGGTAGAATTCCTGACTGTGAAGATGCAGGGGAGAGAGTGTTTAATTGCCATGTCGGTGCTGTCACCATCGGTCTATCCCTGTGCGGTTTTTTCTGCCGGGCACTGCGCCGTGGCCGTTGCGGGCTGTGCCTCGTCTTTCGGCTGCCCCGGTTCAGGCCGCGTTCCGGTGCTGGCCCCGGGGGTCTCGCTGCGTTCGGGATCGCGGGCCGGGCCGAGCGGCAGCGCGGGCTGCGGGCGGCGGCGGCTGCAGTCCCAGCGCGCACCGCTGGGTGGTGCCCTCGGCCAAGGCGGCGCCGAGCGGCTGCGGCAGCGGAGGCGGCCGAGCCCGGAGCGGCACAGCCCGAGCAAGCTCAGACCAGCCCAGCTCAGCCCAGCCCAGCTCAGCTCAGCTCAGTTCAGCTTAGACCAGCCCAGATCAGCCGGGAGGAGGTGGCAGCGGCTGCGGCAGCGAGCGCTGCCCCGTGTCACCCGCTGCCGGCACAGCCCGGCTGCGTTCCGCACCGCCGGCCGGAATCGCAGACAGCGAGGGAAGGCGCCCGGCCCGCTCTTCGCCGCTCTCCGCCCGGAATCGCCCGGGACACCCGCCGCCACACCGACACCGACACCGACACCGGCCGCCGCCGCCGCCGCCGCGCCATGGCGCTCGCAAGGCAAGTGCTCTGTGTGTGTGCTTTGCTGGGGCTGCCGCTCGCTCGCGCCGAGCCCATCCGCTACTCCGTAGCCGAGGAGGCGGAAAGCGGCTCCCTGGTAGGCGAGCTGGCGGAGGACGCGGGGCTGACGCCGGCGCAGCTCTCGGCTCGCCGCGCCCGCCTGGTCTCGGAGGACGGCCGGCAGCATTTTCGCCTCGAGCGCGCCTCCGGCCGCCTCGTCGTGGCGGGGAGGCTGGACCGGGAGGAGCTGTGCGCCCAGGCCGACACCTGCATGCTCCCCTTCGAGCTGCTGCTCTCCAACCCCCTCCAGTTCTTTCGGGTCGAGGTGATTGTGAAGGATATCAATGACCATTCGCCCGTCTTCCCCGAGGAAAGAGTCGGCTTTGACATGCCGGAAACGAGTGAGCCAGGTTCTCGTTACCCACTGGAGGTAGCTTGGGACCTCGATATTGGCAGCAACACAGTTCAGTCGTACAGTATTTCTCCCGAAAATAAGCATTTCAGTGTCTCCTATGGGACTCGTATTACAGGGAAGAAGTATCTTGAGCTGGTCCTGGAAAAGCCACTAGATAGAGAGGAGAAGGAGGAGATGAGTTTCAGTGTAATTGCTGTGGATGGTGGCATTCCTCCCAGAAGTGGGACCACCCAAGTAAAAATCGTCATTTTAGATGTGAATGACAATGCTCCCATATTCACACAAGAGGTTTACCAATGTCAGGTTTTAGAGAACATGCCAGAAGATTCTGTGGTGCTGACTGTGCTGGCAACTGATCCAGATGCAGGACTTAATGGAGATATCTCCTACCAACTCAGCCAGGCAGGGGGTCAGAGTGAATCAGCATTCCTGATTGATCCCAAAACAGGTGAAATTAAAATCACAAAACCTCTGGACTTTGAGGCAGCAGACAAACATGAGCTCAGTGTGAGAGCCAAAGATGGAGGGGGCCTGTCAGCAATCTGCAAAGTGTTGGTAGAGGTGGTGGATGTGAATGACAATGCCCCAGAGCTGGTGGTCAGTTCCTTCAGCAGTCCCCTCCCCGAGAACACAGTGCCCGGCACGGTGGTTGCCCTGTTTACGGTCAGGGACCGGGACTCTGGTGCCAACGGGAAGATCTCCTGTGCCCTGCAGGATCAGCTCTTCTTCTCCCTGCGGCCAGCCTATAAGAATTACTATGAGCTGGTGACAGTGAGCGCGCTGGACCGCGAGGAGACGCCTCGGCACATCCTCAGTGTGACGGCAGCAGATGCGGGCTCGCCTCCTCTCACCAGCACGCAGACCTTCACTGTGGACATCTCCGACGTCAATGACAATGCCCCCGTCTTCAACCAGAGCTCCTACACCATGTACGTGCGTGAGAACAACGTCCCCACGGTGTTTGTGGGAGCCGTGAGCGCTGCAGATGCTGACGTGGGGCTGAATGCCAAGGTGACCTATTCCCTGGCAGCAGAGCAAGGGCCAGAGCGGGCCTGGTGCTCCTGCATCTCGGTCAACTCTGAGAAGGGACACGTGTTTGTGCTGCGGCCCCTGGACTACGAGCGCTTGAGGCAGACCGAGGTGACGGTCAGTGCCTCTGACGCGGGCTCTCCTCCCCTCAGCGCCAACGTCACCGTGCGCCTGGTCGTGCTGGACGAGAACGACAACGCACCGCTGGTGCTCTACCCGGCCCAGGAGAGCGGCCCGGCCTCCAGTGAGCTGGTGCCCGTGTCGGCTGAGGCGGGCTACCTCATCAGCAAAGTGTTGGCCGTCGATGCCGACTCGGGACAGAACTCCTGGCTTTCCTACCACCTGCTGAGGGCCACCGAGCCAGGCCTGTTTTCCGTGGGCCTGCAGAGCGGCGAGGTGCGTCTGAGGAGGCCGGTGACAGAGAGAGACAGCGTCAAGCAGAAGCTCCTTGTGCTGGTCAGAGACAACGGCAAGCCCCCGCTGTCAGCCACGGCAGCTCTCAGCGCTCTCCTGCTCAAGGACTTCTCCGACGTGCGCCTCCCGCACAGCAGCCCGGCCGCCGAGGATCAGGCCGCCTCCCTGACCACCTATTTAATCATTGCCTTGGTCTTTGTCTCCCTCCTCTTCCTCATCTCCACGGCAGTGCTGCTGGCTCGCAAGGTGTGCAGGAGGAAGGAGCTGAAGGCTGGCCATGTGCTCTATGCTGCCGACACCTTGCAGAGCGGCCTGGCCGATGCAGCCGCTGCAGGGACCCTGCCCCGCGCCTATTGCTACGAGATCAGCCTCACCACGGGCTCGGGCAACAGCGAGTTCAGGTTCCTCAAGCCCATCCTGCCCAGCCTGCCCCCACAGCCCTGCGCCGTGGGCCAGGGCCCCGATGAGGAACAGGATTTCCCCGGTGTCCCTGTCAGCACCGAGGACATGGCCCCAGACAGTGCTGGCACTCTCTCTGCAGGACAGTTCAACGCTCTTTCCTTCAACTAGCTGGGGTCTGCACAGACTGAGGCTTCCTGAGTCTTGGGAGGAGGAACACCAGGCTGCAATATGTGGCAATTGTTTTCAAGAGTTTATCTGTTTTTGCAGTTGGATCAACCAACTTTCTCAAAGTTCTATTCAGAATAAACACAATCTGCCACTCTAAATACATCGATGGAAGTACAAGAGTACAAGGTTCACCTACTCTTTTTAGTAATTTGTTTCAGCTCCTTATCTGCCATTTATAACAGGCTTCATGTATGTGGTTAGCACTCACAGCTGTGTTCTTCTTTCTCTTGCTGTCTGACAAATCAGAGGACCTTTTTCTTCTGACCTTTAAACAATGTCACTGTGGGCAAGACAAGCTATATCCTCACTGAAATGAAAAAGGTTTTTTTGTACTTCAAGAAAGCAAGGAACTTGCTAGTACCGAGTCACAATGTCATGTGAACCCTAGGCTCTTTCTTCCCTGGATTATGGATGTCTCTGCCTGAGATGTGGGCTATCTGCGCTTTACTTTTTCTCACTATGACTGGCAAGACAAGCTTCCTTATTCATTCCGACACTGAATATCAGCACATGCTTCAGTAGTGCTGCCTGGTGAAGGCAGTTGCTACCACCCTGCCATGGCAACACAAGCAGTGCCAGCTGAGCAAGGAACAAGTTGATTTGGATCATTTTGATACAGCAGTCTCATCTTCGTTATCTAGCTCGGATTAGAGCAGCAAAATGCAGAACAAAACCTTCCATTGGCTTACAAGAAGGGCTTGGGTGTTCTGTCACCTCAGGATTGCCTTGGAAATACAGGAGCACAAAGAGTGTTAGACTGTAACTGAACAGAGCTGCAGGAACATGTTGATTGTCTTTGGCCACATTGAAGGAAAACTCCACAAATACTAAAAGGCAGTTATTGGAATATAGAGTCAAGAAGAACTTTTTAAAAAGACGTTGAGTTTGGTCTTTTCATTGCTGTTCCTGAATCCCAAGGTTTCTTGAAGGGAATGCACAGCTGTCTCTGCATCATTGTCTATGTTTCTGTCAGAGCATTTACAGTCCCATGTTTGCCATTTCTCCTCTGAAATGTACTGAGCACATACAGACCCCGTTCCTCTAGAGAAAGACAGTCACCCCATCTACAATAACAGGTTGTTTGAATGTTGACTGTGATGCATGAAATACTCGGAAAGCCTCCCTCACGCTGTGATGTGCTGAAGGTATACAGTTTAATACTATAAATTAGTATAATTGTGGGATTAAATAGTGAAAAACTGTGTGATACTAAAATAAAGAAAACATCCTGACTTCTTAATTGGAGACAGAAGTCTTTGTAGACACGTTATTTCTGATAAAACCCTTTCAAGACATTTCGGAATTGTGCAACTTACCTTCTCGCTGTGTCCCATTGTATGCACCAATGTTGGGTGTGTGCAGCTCCTGAGCAGGGAGATACAGGCGAGAGTGTTCATTGGCAGGGCGATGCTGTCACAATCGCTCTATCGCTGTGCTGTTACTCCAGCTGAGGGATGAGTCTCTCTGCTTCTGGGCTGAACCTCGTCTTTCGGCGGCCCCGGTTCAGGCCGCGTTCCGGTGCTGGCCCCGGGGGTCTCGCTGCGTTCGGGATCGCGGGCCGGGCCGAGCGGCAGCGCGGGCTGCGGGCGGCGGCGGCTGCAGTCCCAGCGCGCACCGCTGGGTGGTGCCCTCGGCCAAGGCGGCGCCGAGCGGCTGCGGCAGCGGAGGCGGCCGAGCCCGGAGCGGCACAGCCCGAGCAAGCTCAGCCCAGCCCAGCCCAGCTCAGCCCAGCCCAGCCCAGCCCAGCTCAGTTCAGCTTAGACCAGCCCAGCTCAGCCGGGAGGAGGTGGCAGCGGCTGCGGCAGCGAGCGCTGCCCCGTGTCACCCGCTGCCGGCACAGCCCGGCTGCGTTCCGCACCGCCGGCCGGAATCTCAGACAGCGAGGGAAGGCGCCCGGCCCGCTCTTCGCCGCTCTCCGCCCGGAATCGCCCGGGACACCCGCCGCCACACCGACACCGACACCGACACCGACACCGGCCGCCGCCGCCGCCGCCGCCGCCGCGCCATGGCGCTCGCAAGGCAAGTGCTCTGTGTGTGTGCTTTGCTGGGGCTGCCGCTCGCTCGCGCCGAGCCCATCCGCTACTCCGTAGCCGAGGAGGCGGAAAGCGGCTCCCTGGTAGGCGAGCTGGCGGAGGACGCGGGGCTGACGCCGGCGCAGCTCTCGGCTCGCCGCGCCCGCCTGGTCTCGGAGGACGGCCGGCAGCATTTTCGCCTCGAGCGCGCCTCCGGCCGCCTCGTCGTGGCGGGGAGGCTGGACCGGGAGGAGCTGTGCGCCCAGGCCGACACCTGCATGCTCCCCTTCGAGCTGCTGCTCTCCAACCCCCTCCAGTTCTTTCGGGTCGAGGTAGATCTGAAGGACATCAATGATCATTCACCCGTCTTCCCCGAGGAACAAGTGACTTTTAAGATCCCAGAGACGAGCGAGCCTGGGTCTCGTTTCCCACTGGAGGTCGCTCGGGACCTCGATATTGGCAGGAACACAGTCCAGGAGTACAGCATCTCTCCCGAGAACGAGTACTTTAGTGTCTCCTATGGAAGTCACAGTGAAAATGACAGAAGTGTGGAATTGACCTTGGAGAAGCAACTAGACAGAGAAGAGCAGGCAGAGATGAGTTTCATTCTCAGTGCTATAGATGGGGGCTCTCCACCCAGAAGTGGGACCACCCAAGTCAACATTGTTGTACTAGATGTAAATGACAATTCTCCTGTGTTCACACAGAAAATTTATGTTGGCAAGGTTTTGGAAAACTCACCCGAAGGTACTGTGGTTTTGAATGTGCTTGCAGCTGATCCAGATGCAGGAGTTAATGGAGACATTGCCTATGAGTTCAGCCAAGCATTGGGACAGATTGACAACCCCTTTGCAATTGACTCTCTGAGTGGTGAAATTACACTCACAAAACCTCTGGACTTCGAGGCAGCACACACTCACGAGCTCACTGTGAGGGCCACAGATGGAGGAGGCCTTTCAGCATTCTGCAAAGTGTTGGTGGAGGTGGTGGATGTGAATGACAATGCCCCAGAGCTGGTGGTCAGTTCCTTCAGCAGTCCCCTCCCCGAGAACACAGTGCCCGGCACGGTGGTTGCCCTGTTTACGGTCAGGGACCGGGACTCTGGTGCCAACGGGAAGATCTCCTGTGCCCTGCAGGATCAGCTCTTCTTCTCCCTGCAGCCAGCCTATAAGAATTACTATGAGCTGGTGACAGTGAGCACGCTGGATCGTGAGGAGACACCTCGGCACATCCTCAGTGTGACGGCAGCAGATGCGGGCTCGCCTCCTCTCACCAGCACGCAGACCTTCACCGTGGACATCTCCGACGTCAATGACAACGCCCCCGTCTTCAACCAGAGCTCCTACACCATGTACGTGCGTGAGAACAACGTCCCCACGGTGTTTGTGGGAGCCGTGAGCGCTGCAGATGCTGACGTGGGGCTGAATGCCAAGGTGACCTATTCCCTGGCAGCAGAGCAAGGCCCAGAGCGGGCCTGGTGCTCCTGCATCTCAGTCAACTCTGAGAATGGACACGTGTTTGTGCTGCGGCCCCTGGACTACGAGCGCTTGAGGCAGACCGAGGTGATGGTCAGTGCCTCTGACGCGGGCTCTCCTCCCCTCAGAGCCAACGTCACCGTGCGCCTGGTCGTGCTGGACGAGAACGACAACGCACCGCTGGTGCTCTACCCGGCCCAGGAGAGCAGCCCGGCCTCCAGTGAGCTGGTGCCCGTGTCGGCTGAGGCGGGCTACCTCATCAGCAAAGTGGTGGCCGTCGATGCCGACTCGGGACAGAACTCCTGGCTCTCCTACCACCTGCTGAGGGCCACCGAGCCAGGCCTGTTTTCCGTGGGCCTGCAGAGCGGCGAGGTGCGTCTGAGGAGGCCGGTGACAGAGAGAGACAGCGTCAAGCAGAAGCTCCTTGTGCTGGTCAGAGACAACGGCAAGCCCCCGCTGTCAGCCACGGCAGCTCTCAGCGCTCTCCTGCTCAAGGACTTCTCCGACGTGCGCCTCCCGCACAGCAGCCCGGCCGCCGAGGATCAGGCCGCCTCCCTGACCACCTATTTAATCATTGCCTTGGTCTTTGTCTCCCTCCTCTTCCTCATCTCCACGGCAGTGCTGCTGGCTCGCAAGGTGTGCAGGAGGAAGGAGCTGAAGGCTGGCCATGTGCTCTATGCCGCCGACACCTTGCAGAGCGGCCTGGCCGATGCAGCCGCTGCAGGGAGCCTGCCCCGCGCCTATTGCTACGAGATCAGCCTCACCACGGGCTCGGGCAACAGCGAGTTCAGGTTCCTCAAGCCCATCCTGCCCAGCCTGCCCCCACAGCCCTGCGCCATGGGCCAGGGCCCCGATGACGAACAGGATTTTCCCAGTGTCCCTGTCAGCACCGAGGACATGGCCCCAGACAGTGCTGGCACTCTCTCTGCAGGACAGTTCAACGCTCTTTCCTTCAACTAGCTGGGGTCTGCACAGACTGAGGCTTCGTGGGCCATGGTGGGGAGAGGACCAAGGCCGCAGCAGGTGGCTGTGATTCCTTCAGAGATAATGTGTTCCCAATTGGCTTAGCCAATTTCTTGCAAGCTTCAAGTCAGTGTAAAAAACACAAATAAGCCAAAAAAGATACTCTGGTTCTCTCCCTCACATAATTGTGTATTTCTCCTCTCTCAGAGCCCTTTCTGATCGACTTTAATAATGCACTCCCAGCTTTGCTCTTCAGGCTCTTTTTGTCAGACCAGACCTTGGACTTCTTATTCTTTTCATAGCTCAATGGCACAGTTGCACAGACAAATCTCACACTGGCTGAAATAACACAAAAACCTTTTTCCCGGAAAAGCAGGCTGGTTCTGAACATTATGTCATGATGTTTTCTTGGCCAACAGATTTTTCTTTCTGGGATTCTGGATGTTTTTGTCTGCAATGTGGGGGTACTGTGGTTTGTGCTTTTTCTCCGTATGTCTGTCTGTATGGCCATTTTGCATCTGCAGATACTTCACTACTTCTGCCCAGTCAAAGAGGGAATTTGTCGCACCCACCCATTGCAATGCTGAGAATTCCAGCTCTGCAGAGCACAAGGCTATTTTCATCCGATGGATCCAGACGTACAAAATTCCTAAAGGCAGCGTGCAGGAAAATGCACAACAAAATCTTCCTTTGGTCCATGTGGGGGTTTCGTATTCAGTCCCACTCAGATTATCTTGGAAATACAGTAGCAGGAGATATCTTAGGGTAAGCTGTAACTGTAGAGAGCCATGAACACTTAGTGATTGTCCTTGTGTGCATGAAAGCATCACATGTTCATCAAAGATAATTTTCTGACATTAGAACCAAGAAGGACTTGAGAACAGGACTTTGAATTTTGTTTCTCATTCTTGTTTCTGAATTCAGTTGTTTCTTTTTGGGAGAAGAAGGCTGTCCCTACAGGATGATCTTCTTTTCTGCTAGAGGGTTTGCATTCCCATTTTTGCCCTGTCATGTTCTCCTCTCTGAAATATAGTAAGCATTATTTTGCTCTAGAGAAGGACGGCCATCCCCTCTAGTTTTTTGTTTGTTTGAATGATGTCTGTGATGCATGGAATATTTGGAAAGAGTCCCTCACGCTGTATTCTGCAGAATTTATAGAGATTAACATTGTAAAGTGATACACCTCAGAGTTTAATGATTTTAAAAAATGTGCTAGACAGAAATAATGGGAAGACCTTACCTCCTTTTATGGAGACAGAAGTCTTTGTAGAGTCGTTCTTTCCTGGAAAGCTCCTTCAAAGGCTTCCCCATGTTCTGCGCGTGTTTTCCTCACTATGTCCCTTGACTGAAGCAATGTTGGGTGGGTAGAATTCCTGACTGTGAAGATGCAGGGGAGAGAGTGTTTAATTGCCATGTCGGTGCTGTCACCATCGGTCTATCCCTGTGCGGTTTGTTCTGCCGGGCACTGCGCCGTGGCCGTTGTGGGCTGAGCCTCTTCTTTCGGCTGCCCCGGTTCAGGCCGCGTTCCGGTGCTGGCCCCGGGGGTCTCGCTGCGTTCGGGATCGCGGGCCGGGCCGAGCGGCAGCGCGGGCTGCGGGCGGCGGCGGCTGCAGTCCCAGCGCGCACCGCTGGGTGGTGCCCTCGGCCAAGGCGGCGCCGAGCGGCTGCGGCAGCGGAGGCGGCCGAGCCCGGAGCGGCACAGCCCGAGCGAGCTCAGACCAGCCCAGCCCAGCCCAGCCCAGCTCAGCTCAGTTCAGCTTAGACCAGCCCAGCTCAGCCGGGCGGAGGTGGCAGCGGCTGCGGCAGCGAGCGCTGCCCCGTGTCACCCGCTGCCGGCACAGCCCGGCTGCGTTCCGCACCGCCGGCCGGAATCTCAGACAGCGAGGGAAGGCGCCCGGCCCGCTCTTCGCCGCTCTCCGCCCGGAATCGCCCGGGACACCCGCCGCCACACCGACACCGACACCGACACCGGCCGCCGCCGCCGCCGCCGCCGCGCCATGGCGCTCGCAAGGCAAGTGCTCTGTGTGTGTGCTTTGCTGGGGCTGCCGCTCGCTCGCGCCGAGCCCATCCGCTACTCCGTAGCCGAGGAGGCGGAAAGCGGCTCCCTGGTAGGCGAGCTGGCGGAGGACGCGGGGCTGACGCCGGCGCAGCTCTCGGCTCGCCGCGCCCGCCTGGTCTCGGAGGACGGCCGGCAGCATTTTCGCCTCGAGCGCGCCTCCGGCCGCCTCGTCGTGGCGGGGAGGCTGGACCGGGAGGAGCTGTGCGCCCAGGCCGACACCTGCATGCTCCCCTTCGAGCTGCTGCTCTCCAACCCCCTCCAGTTCTTTCGGGTCGAGGTCACTCTCGAGGATATCAATGACCATTCGCCCGTCTTTCCCGACGATCGTGTCAGTTTTGAAATCCCTGAAACGAGCGAGCCAGGTACACTTTTCCCACTGGAGGTGGCTCAGGATTTAGATATTGGCAGCAACAAAGTCCAGGCTTACAGCATCTCTCCCGAGAACAAATACTTTAGTGTCTCCTATGGAAGTCGGAAAAATGGTGACAAATATCTTGAACTTGTATTGGAAAAGTCACTAGACAGAGAGGAGCATGCAGAGATGGGTTTCAGTGTTATTGCTGTGGACGGTGGCTCTCCTCCCAGAAGTGGAACCATCGAGATCTCTATAATAATTCTAGATGTAAATGACAATGCTCCCATCTTCACACAAGAGCGTTATATTGGGAAGGTTTTAGAGAACATGCCAGAAGGTTCTGTGGTTCTGACTGTGCTGGCAACTGATCCAGATGCAGGACTTAATGGAGACATCTCCTATCAGCTCAGCCAGGCAATGGGTCAGAGTGAGTCAGCATTTGTGATTGATCCCAAAACTGGTGAAATTAAAATCACAAAACCACTGGACTTTGAGGCAGCACACATTCACGAGCTAAGTGTGAGGGCCAGAGATGGTGGAGGGCTGTCAGCAATCTGCAAGGTGCTGGTGGAGGTGGTGGATGTGAATGACAATGCCCCAGAGCTGGTGGTCAGTTCCTTCAGCAGTCCCCTCCCCGAGAACACAGTGCCCGGCACGGTGGTTGCCCTGTTTACGGTCAGGGACCGGGACTCTGGTGCCAACGGGAAGATCTCCTGTGCCCTGCAGGATCAGCTCTTCTTCTCCCTGCGGCCAGCCTATAAGAATTACTATGAGCTGGTGACAGTGAGCGCGCTGGACCGCGAGGAGACGCCTCGGCACATCCTCAGTGTGACGGCAGCAGATGCGGGCTCGCCTCCTCTCACCAGCACGCAGACCTTCACCGTGGACATCTCCGACGTCAATGACAACACCCCCGTCTTCAACCAGAGCTCCTACACCATGTACGTGCGTGAGAACAACGTCCCCACGGTGTTTGTGGGAGCCGTGAGTGCTGCAGATGCTGACGTGGGGCTGAATGCCAAGGTGACCTATTCCCTGGCAGCAGAGCAAGGCCCAGAGCGGGCCTGGTGCTCCTGCATCTCGGTCAACTCTGAGAAGGGACACGTGTTTGTGCTGCGGCCCCTGGACTACGAGCGCTTGAGGCAGACCGAGGTGACGGTCAGTGCCTCTGACGCGGGCTCTCCTCCCCTCAGCGCCAACGTCACCGTGCGCCTGGTCGTGCTGGACGAGAACGACAACGCACCGCTGGTGCTCTACCCGGCCCAGGAGAGCAGCCCGGCCTCCAGTGAGCTGGTGCCCGTGTCGGCTGAGGCGGGCTACCTCATCAGCAAAGTGGTGGCCGTCGATGCCGACTCGGGACAGAACTCCTGGCTCTCCTACCACCTGCTGAGGGCCACCGAGCCAGGGCTGTTTTCCGTGGGCCTGCAGAGCGGCGAGGTGCGTCTGAGGAGGCCGGTGACAGAGAGAGACAGCGTCAAGCAGAAGCTCCTTGTGCTGGTCAGAGACAACGGCAAGCCCCCGCTGTCAGCCACGGCAGCTGTCAGCGCTCTCCTGCTCAAGGACTTCTCCGACGTGCGCCTCCCGCACAGCAGCCCGGCCGCCGAGGATCAGGCCGCCTCCCTGACCACCTATTTAATCATTGCCTTGGTCTTTGTCTCCCTCCTCTTCCTCATCTCCACGGCAGTGCTGCTGGCTCGCAAGGTGTGCAGGAGGAAGGAGCTGAAGGCTGGCCATGTGCTCTATGCTGCCGACACCTTGCAGAGCGGCCTGGCCGATGCAGCCGCTGCAGGGACCCTGCCCCGCACCTATTGCTACGAGATCAGCCTCACCACGGGCTCGGGCAACAGCGAGTTCAGGTTCCTCAAGCCCATCCTGCCCAGCCTGCCCCCACAGCCCTGCGCCGTGGGCCAGGGCCCCGATGAGGAACAGGATTTCCCCGGTGTCCCTGTCAGCACTGAGGACATGGCCCCAGACAATGCTGGCACTCTCTCTGCGGGGCAGTTCAACGCTCTTTCCTTCAACTAGCTGGGGTCTGCACAGACTGAGACTTCGTGGATCTTGGAAGGAGATCACTTGGACTGCAGCGTGTGGTACTACTTCCTCCATCATAGATATGTATTTTTGTTTGATTTAACAAGCTTCCTGGAAATTCTCTTTGAAATAATTTTCTACCACTCCAAAAAGCAATGGAGGATATAAAAGAAGCCAAGGTTTTCTCACTTAGTGTTTAATGGGTTTCACCTTCACTACTGCCTTTTCTAATAAGGTTTTGTGTGTGGTTAGCTCTCAATCTATGATCAGATTTCTCTTGCTGTCTGACAAGATAGAGGATCTTTTTTTTTTTTTTTTTCTTATTTTTACGGCAGTATCACTGTTGGCCAAATGACTCATACAGTCATTGAAATGCAAAAAAGAGTTTCTCACCTCTGGAAAACCAGGAAGTTTTGAGTCCTGTGTCACAATGTCATATGAGAACTGGGTTCTGGATTTGCTCTCTATGACCTGTGAGCTCTGTGTGCTTTGCTTTCTTGTCACTATGTTTGTCCATGCAGACATTGAATATCTGCAGATGCTTCAGAATTACTGCCTGGTGAAGCTGGGAGTTTTTCCCACCCAGCCACTGCAACACATCCACTGGCAGCAGAGCAAGGAACAAGCTAATTTGGACTATTTTAAAACAGCAGTCTCATTTCCTTATCTAGCTCAGATTAGAGTGGCAAAATGCAGAACAAAACCTTTTGACTTACAAGAAGGGCTTGGATGTTCTGTCGCCTCAGGATTGGATTGGAAATGCAGGAACACAAAATGTGTTAGGGTAGACTGTAACTGAACAGAGCTGTAGGAAGATGTTCATTCTCTTTGGCCGCATTGAAGGAAAACTCGACAAATATAAAAGGCAATTATTGGAAGTAAGAGTCAAGAAGTACATTTAACAAAGGCGTTGAGTTTGGTCTTTTCATTGTTGTTCCTGAATCCCAAGGTTTCTTGAAGGGAATGTACAGCTGTCTCTGCATGATATTTGCGTTTGTGTCAGAGCATTTACATTCCCATGTTTGCCATTTCTCCTCTGAAATGTACTGAGCACATACTGACGCGGTTCCTCTAGAGAAAGACTGTCACTCCATCTAGAATAACTGGTTGTTTGAATGATGACTTTGATGCATGAAATACCCGGAAAGCCTCCCTCACACTGTGATGTGCTGAAGTGATACAGTTAAATATTATAAATTGGTGTAATTGTGGGATTAAAAAGTGAAAAAAGTGTGATACTAAAATAAAGAGAACATCCTGACTGCATAAGTGGAGAGAGATGTCTTTGTAGACACGTTATTTCTGGTAAAGCCCTTTCAAGACTTTTCGGAATTGTGCAACTTACCTTCTCACTGTGTCCCCTTGTATGCAGCAATGTTGGGTGTGTGCAGTTCCTGAGCATGGAGATACAGCCCACAGTGTTCATCCAGCTGAGGGATGAGTCTATGTGCTTCCGAGTTGAGCCTCGTCTTTCGGCTGCCCCGGTTCAGGCCGCGTTCCGGTGCTGGCCCCGGGGGTCTCGCTGCGTTCGGGATCGCGGGCCGGGCCGAGCGGCAGCGCGGGCTGCGGGCGGCGGCGGCTGCAGTCCCAGCGCGCACCGCTGGGTGGTGCCCTCGGCCAAGGCGGCGCCGAGCGGCTGCGGCAGCGGAGGCGGCCGAGCCCGGAGCGGCACAGCCCGAGCAAGCTCAGACCAGCCCAGCCCAGCCCAGCCCAGCTCAGCTTAGACCAGCCCAGCCCAGCTCAGCCGGGAGGAGATGGCAGCGGCTGCGGCAGCGAGCGCTGCCCCGTGTCACCCGCTGCCGGCACAGCCCGGCTGCGTTCCGCACCGCCGGCCGGAATCTCAGACAGCGAGGGAAGGCGCCCGGCCCGCTCTTCGCCGCTCTCCGCCCGGAATCGCCCGGGACACCCGCCGCCACACCGACACCGACACCGACACCGACACCGACACCGACACCGACACCGACACCGGCCGCCGCCGCCGCCGCCGCGCCATGGCGCTCGCAAGGCAAGTGCTCTGTGTGTGTGCTTTGCTGGGGCTGCCGCTCGCTCGCGCCGAGCCCATCCGCTACTCCGTAGCCGAGGAGGCGGAAAGCGGCTCCCTGGTAGGCGAGCTGGCGGAGGACGCGGGGCTGACGCCGGCGCAGCTCTCGGCTCGCCGCGCCCGCCTGGTCTCGGAGGACGGCCGGCAGCATTTTCGCCTCGAGCGCGCCTCCGGCCGCCTCGTCGTGGCGGGGAGGCTGGACCGGGAGGAGCTGTGCGCCCAGGCCGACACCTGCATGCTCCCCTTCGAGCTGCTGCTCTCCAACCCCCTCCAGTTCTTTCGGGTCGAGGTAGATCTGCAGGACATAAATGACCATTCGCCTGTTTTCCGAGAAGATCGAGTCACATTTAAGATCGTGGAAAGGAGCGATCCGGGCTCTCGTTTTCCACTGGAGGTGGCTCGAGACCTCGATATTGGCAGGAACACAGTCCAGGAGTACAACATCTCTCCTGAGAATGAGTATTTCAGTGTCTCCTATGGAAAACGGAGTAATGGTGACAAATATCTTGAGCTTGTATTGGAAAAGTCACTAGACAGAGAGGAGCATGCAGAGATGGGTTTCAGTGTTGTTGCTGTGGATGGGGCCTCTCCTCCCAGGAGTGGGACCATCGAGATCTCTATTATCATTCTAGATGTAAATGACAATGCTCCCAAATTCATGCAAGATCGTTTCATTGGGAAAGTTCAGGAAAACATGCCAGAAGGCTCTGTGGTTCTGACTGTGCTGGCAACTGATCCGGATGCAGGACTTAATGGGGACATCTCCTATCAACTCAATGAAGTGGTTGGTCAGAGTGATTCAGCATTTGTGATTGATCCCATAACTGGTGAAATTAAGCTCACAAAACCTCTGGACTTTGAGGCAGCAGACACTCACGAGCTCAGTGTGAGGGCTACAGATGGAGGGGGCCTGTCAGCAATCTGCAAGGTGCTGGTGGAGGTGGTGGATGTGAATGACAATGCCCCAGAGCTGGTGGTCAGTTCCTTCAGCAGTCCCCTCCCCGAGAACACAGTGCCCGGCACGGTGGTTGCCCTGTTTACGGTCAGGGACCGGGACTCTGGTGCCAACGGGAAGATCTCCTGTGCCCTGCAGGATCAGCTCTTCTTCTCCCTGCGGCCAGCCTATAAGAATTACTATGAGCTGGTGACAGTGAGCGCGCTGGACCGCGAGGAGACGCCTCGGCACATCCTCAGTGTGACGGCAGCAGATGCGGGCTCGCCTCCTCTCACCAGCACGCAGACCTTCACCGTGGACATCTCCGACGTCAATGACAATGCCCCCGTCTTCAACCAGAGCTCCTACACCATGTACGTGCGTGAGAACAACGTCCCCACGGTGTTTGTGGGAGCCGTGAGCGCTGCAGATGCTGACGTGGGGCTGAATGCCAAGGTGACCTATTCCCTGGCAGCAGAGCAAGGGCCAGAGCGGGCCTGGTGCTCCTGCATCTCGGTGAACTCTGAGAAGGGACACGTGTTTGTGCTGCGGCCCCTGGACTACGAGCGCTTGAGGCAGACCGAGGTGACGGTCAGTGCCTCTGACGCGGGCTCTCCTCCCCTCAGAGCCAACGTCACCGTGCGCCTGGTCGTGCTGGACGAGAACGACAACGCACCGCTGGTGCTCTACCCGGCCCAGGAGAGCAGCCCGGCCTCCAGTGAGCTGGTGCCCGTGTCGGCTGAGGCAGGCTACCTCATCAGCAAAGTGGTGGCCGTCGATGCCGACTCGGGACAGAACTCCTGGCTCTCCTACCACCTGCTGAGGGCCACCGACCCCGGCCTGTTTTCCGTGGGCCTGCAGAGCGGCGAGGTGCGTCTGAGGAGGCCGGTGACAGAGAGAGACAGCGTCAAGCAGAAGCTCCTTGTGCTGGTCAGAGACAACGGCAAGCCCCCGCTGTCAGCCACGGCAGCTCTCAGCGCTCTCCTGCTCAAGGACTTCTCCGACGTGCGCCTCCCGCACAGCAGCCCGGCCGCCGAGGATCAGGCCGCCTCCCTGACCACCTATTTAATCATTGCCTTGGTCTTTGTCTCCCTCCTCTTCCTCATCTCCACGGCAGTGCTGCTGGCTCGCAAGGTGTGCAGGAGGAAGGAGCTGAAGGCTGGCCATGTGCTCTATGCTGCCGACACCTTGCAGAGCGGCCTGGCCGATGCAGCCGCTGCAGGGAGCCTGCCCCGCGCCTATTGCTACGAGATCAGCCTCACCACGGGCTCGGGCAACAGCGAGTTCAGGTTCCTCAAGCCCATCCTGCCCAGCCTGCCCCCACAGCCCTGCGCCGTGGGCCAGGGCCCCGATGAGGAACAGGATTTCCCCGGTATCCCTGTCAGCTCCGAGGACATGGCCCCAGACAATGCTGGCACTCTCTCTGCAGGACAGTTCAACGCTCTTTCCTTCAACTAGCTGGGGTCTGCACAGACTGAGGCTTCATGGCTCATGTTGGGAGGAAGATATCCAGGCTGCAGCATGTGGCGGTGTTTTTTCTAGACTAAAATTTTTATTTTCAATTGGTGTAATCAACTTCCTTCAAAATCTAATTCAGAATCAAAATTTTCTGCCACTCCAAAACACAAACAACAAACAAAAGAAACTCCGGTTCTCGCACTGAGGCAATAGTATGTTTCACCTGTTTTGGTCATTTCAGGGAGGGTTTAATAATGGGGTTAGTACTCCAGCTATGCTGTTGTCTCGCTTTCTGTCCAACAAGACAGTGGAGCTTTTCTTCTGTCCTGTGACACAAGGGTACACTTTGGCAGACTGTGCCAGATCTTCTCCATAAAATTTAGAAAACCCCTTTCCCAGCCCTGGAAAGCAAATACGTTGGGAGTACAGTGTCACAGTGTTGTGTGAGGACTGGGATTATTCTTCCCTGGGTTCTGGATGCCTATCTGAGATGTGTGGGCTCTTTGTGCTTTGGTTTCCTGTTAGTCAGGACAGCCACTGAGTGTCTGCCTATCATTCACTAGTGCTGCCTGGTGGAGTTGCTCCCATCCAACCTCTGCAATGCAGGCAATTGCAGCTCAGCTGGCAGGAAGAGTTTTCTGACCCTCTGAGTACAGGTGTCTCATCCTCTCCAGGGCAGAGAAGAGCAGTAAAATGTATGACAAAATGTTCTTTTTTCCCTATAAAGCAGTGCTCAGTGTTCTGTCTCCTTGAAATACAGAAATATAACAGCACAAACGGTGTTTGGTTTACTATAACTGCACAAAGTTTTTAAAAAATGTTCATTTCCCTTGGCTACATTTGATGTAGAACTCTGTAAGTTCTTCAGAGACTGTTTTCTGAAGGTTAGAATCAACATGAAATGGTAAAAAGGAGATTGATGCTGGTCTTCTTATTGTTCCTGTATACAGTGGTTTCTTGTTGGGAGTAGAAAGCTGTCCCACATGATTTTCTCTATTTGTGTTAGAGCATTTGCATTCTTCTTTTTTCCCTTTCTCCTGCTACTCTCTGAACTGGATTTGAGCATTGTCTTTCTTTTTCTGCTTAAGGACTGCCACCCCATGTATAATAACTGATTACTTGAATGATGTCTGTGATGCACAGAATATTCAGAAAGCCTCACACTGTGTTTTGTTGAAGTTATAAAGTTTAATATTGTGAACTTGGACACCCCTGAGTGTAAAACTGAAATAAAGAGAACACCTGAATGCCTTGTGTGGAGACAGTCTTTTTATTTTCCTTTAGCCTAGCTAGTGGGTGAGTGGGCATATCTCTCCAGTTCAAGATGCAGCTGATAAAGCATTCAGGAAAATTGGGAGGACAATGGAATTGTTATCAGGACTTTATGGTTCTTTTTGAGAACTGACCTTTAGGCTGAGATGGAGCCCACGCAGGTCAGGAGAAACTGGGCCCAAGCTCCACACAGGCCCAGGTGTGCTCTGTCTCTGTAAAGCTGTGATGCAGGGGAGTGACCTTCCCAAATCTCCTGACAGCTGCATCTGCAGATGGCAATGATGAGGTGTTTGTAACACTTCAGATGCAGGAATTTTGGGAAAGAATGGCACAAAACCAGGAAGTACTTCCCTTGGGAAGTATTTTAGGGGGTGCCTGGAGGTGGGAATTTAACAATTCAATAAAACAATAAAAACTGCTACCAGAGAGAAGATTTGGTATCATGAAATGCAGAGGACTACAGCAGGACCACTTCCACAAGGCCCAGATGAAAAGGTAAGTCCTGGGGAGGAAATGGTGCAGTGATGCTGACCAGAAGACTGATGAACATCAAGGATGAAGTGATCCATAATCCAGTTAATCTGGGAAGACACAGGCCTTTGCTGTGCTGTGTTCTGCTCCACAAATATGTTGGTGGAGGGTTAGATTCATCTCATTTTAACCAAGAAACCTGCAGGCAGGTCTCCCTTCCCATGGTGAGAAAGCTACCTGCAAACAAGAAGTCTGCGTGCAAACTTATTTTACTGGAACTCTAAAAATTATGAATAAAACTGGTTTACTGTGTGAAAGTCCTGTAGTGTCTTGACTGCGTGGAACAGGGGCACACCTCCTTTCCTGGGACCAGGATCTGCTTGGCATCCTGGGTGTGGCTGAATTCCTGTGTGAAGTTACTTTTACTCAATGTTCTCCACATCTAAGGGGATGCAAGATTACCTGTGCAAATCTTTTCCACTGGTGTGTTATAAAAGAGAGTTGGTGTGTGCCTCTTACTGAGATCACTAGGGACCATCACCCTCTGTGGATAAACTTCTGGGGTTTGAGTCACTCCAGTTTGAGGCTTCAAGTGTCTGAGGCCATGGTTTATTATGGCTTTTACCCTGTGAGAGGGGGAGGCAGTGTCCTGTCTTGAAAGGCCTGAACACACTGCTGAGTTCTCCCAAGAAGCTCACTGGACGTGCCCTTTAGGAAGGATTGAGACCTTAGTCCAGCCCTCCTTCCCAGAAGAAATGCTTTTCTGGACTTGTTTGGTCATCAACACAGATGAGCTAATCAGAGATACCAAGACTGGAGGCAGCCTGGGCTGCCATGATCATTCACTGGTCAAGTTCATAGTCCTGAGGGATATGGCTCAGGCAAAGAGTAAAGCCAGGACCGTGAATTTTAGAAAAGTTCCAGCTCTTAAAGGATTTAGTCAGTGGGGCCTCTCAAGGGAAAGTGCCCTGAAGGACAAGGGAGCAGAACAGACCTGGCAGATCTTTAGGGATGCTTTCCATTACAATGTGTGCCCTCTAGAACCCATGTGTAGGAAAACAGGAAAAGAAGGGAACAGACCAGTATGGCTGAGGGAAGAAATGCTGGTCTAAATAAAGGGGAAAGAAAGAAATGAGTAGTGGTGGGATCAGGGACAGGTGTCCAGGGAAAAGTACAGGGATGCTGGCTGGTTGTGTTGGGATAGGATAGGGTCAGGTCAGCCAAGGCATGGCTGGAGCTGAACTCTACAAGGAATGCAAAGAATAGCAAGAAGGGCTTCTACAGGTAAGTCAGACTGAA
The DNA here is from genome assembly GCA_039654755.1 of Calcarius lapponicus. NCBI lineage: Eukaryota > Metazoa > Chordata > Aves > Passeriformes > Fringillidae > Calcarius > Calcarius lapponicus. The sequence goes on along the minus strand of CM077476.1, from coordinate 18,560,938 downwards.
GAAAATGTATTTTGGCTCCTGAGGAACACAACTGAAAATGTAAGTCTCTTGTTGTATGTCTCCTGATGAACACAACTGGCGATCTGATAAAAACAGACCACGAGAAGGCTGAGGTACTCAGCCAAGTCTTTGCCTCAGTCATCACTGACAAGGTCTCTTTCCACACCTGTCAAGTGGATGGAGCTCAAGGCAGGGACTGGGGGAGGGAAAGTTCATCCCACTGTAAGAGAAGATCAGGTTCGAGACCAGCTGAGAAACTTGAACACAGAAAAGTCGGCTGCTGGCTTGTGCTATCACATGAGGTTTGGAAATCTGAGGTTGCTAATGGCACCCCAATATTAAGATATATTGGCAGACAAGGTGAGGGGAATAAAAAGATCATTCAACCATGACTGCTGAAAAAGCTGGGCCATTAGTGGGGGAAATTGGGGTTTTGAACTAATGGACTTTGACTCGTAATAGTTCTGCTTGTCAAGAGAACTTTATATCAATGTTGTATCACCATTACAAAAACCATTATCCTGTGCAGAAAACAGCACTAGGGCGCCTCTGCCTTCTTACTGGTCTTGATCAGCTTCTCAAAGAAGCGATGAGCCGGAGAAGAGCAGCGGCAGGAGGTCCCCTATGGCACCCGATGTCTCCGTGGCGCTGCGCTGTCCCCGCGAGCTGCCCGTGGGAAGGCAGGGCGGGCAGCGCCGGGCAGCGCTCGGTGCCTGCAGTGCCGGGAGGAGGCTGCGGGCGCCGCTGTTGACCGAGAGGAGCGAGAGGAAGCTCGGAGCGCTGCAGCCCCGCCCGCTGCGGGCAGGATCCCTTGCCCGCTCCCTCTCTGACTCGGCAGACGCCGGATTGGGATCGTCCCCGCAGTGCGGATCGGTGCCGCAGCGAGGCGGAAGGGCCAGAGGCAGCGGCCGGGAGCGGGGAGCCGGAGAAGAAATTAGAGCAGAAGCGGGAGCCGGAGCGGGTTGCAGATCGGCGGGGCGAGCTGCTCGCTGTGTTGCGGTGCCGCGGGCGAGATGTGCGCGGCGGGGAGGCGCTGGGGCCGGCGGCAGCGAGCTCTGCTCTGGGCCGTGCTGCTGGCGGCGTGGGAGGCGGCGCGGGGGCAGCTGCGCTACTCGGTGCCCGAGGAGATGCCCAAGGGCTCGTTCGTGGGCGACGTGGCCAAGGACCTGGGGCTGCAGCTGCCGGCACTCAAAGATCGTGACGCCCACGTTTTTGACACAGGTAGGACACGGTACTTCTTTTTAGACTTGCAGAACGGCCACTTATCTATGATGGAGCAGGTGGACAGAGAGGAGATATGCGCAGCTGTCGCTAAATGTGTTCTAAATTTCGAAATTCTTGTAAAGCGTCCAATGAACATTTACAAAGGGGAAGTAGAAATACTGGATATTAACGATAATCCTCCCAGTTTCCCAGAAAGAAGAAGTGTCTTAGAAATCAGCGAGAATACTGCACCAGGTGCTCGCTTCCCATTAGAGAGAGCTCATGATCCCGACATAGGAGTGAACTCTTTACAGAATTACAAATGTAGCGAGAGCAGCTATTTCACCTTGGACGTGAAAACTGGAGATGATGGTGTGAAATATCCGGAATTATTATTGGTGAAATCTTTGGATCGGGAACAGAAGGCTGCTCATAATTTGATCCTGACAGCCACAGACAACGGGAATCCAGTGAAATCAGGATCGACAACAATCGAAATAATTGTGTTAGACGGAAATGACAATGCTCCAGAATTTACTCAGTCTGTGTATAAGGTGACCGTGAGAGAAGACGTGGCTGTAGGAAGTCGGGTGATACAGGTGACAGCGACTGACAGAGACGAAGGGCCAAATGCCGAGGTAAAATACTCATTCTTTAAAATCCCGGAGAAGTTCGACAAGACTTTTAAGATGGATCCAGAAAGTGGAGAAATTGTCGTAACAGAGAACTTGAATTTTGAAGAACAAGAGTTTTACGAATTGGTTGTGCAAGCTCGGGATGCAGGCGGACTCTCTTCCCACAGCAAGGTACTCATCAAGGTCGTTGATGTAAACAACTACGTTCCCGAGATTGTCATTATGTCCGTGTTCACTCCAGTTCCAGAAGATACACCGCTGGGGACAGGGATAGCAATTTTCAGCGTCCAAGACAGGGATTCTGGAGCGAACGGAGAGGTGCAGTGCAGCATCAGCGACAGCCACCCGTTCCGCCTAGAGAAATCATTCGATAATTATTACCGTGTGGTGACTGCAGGACTACTGGACCGCGAGCAGGTGTCGGAGTACAACGTGACGGTGCGGGCGGCCGACGGCGGGTCGCCGGCTCTGCGGAGCAGCGCGGTGCTGGCGCTGCGCGTGCTGGACGTGAACGACAACGCGCCGGTGTTCGCGGAGGAGCGCTACAGCGCGCGGCTGGCGGAGAACAACGCGGCGGGCGCGCTGGTGCTGACGGTGCGCGCCACGGACGCGGACTGGGGGCAGAACGCGCGCGTGCGCTACCGGCTGGCGGAGGGGCGGGTGCGGGGCGCGCCGCTGTCGTCGTACGTGTCGGTGCAGGCGGAGACGGGCGCGCTGTACGCGCTGCGCTCCTTGGACTACGAGCAGCTGCGCGAGCTGCAGCTGTGCGTGCGGGCGGAGGACGGCGGCGCGCCGGCGCTGAGCAGCAACGTGTCGGTGCGGCTGCTGATCGTGGACGAGAACGACAACGCGCCGCAGGTGCTGTACCCGCCGCCGGGCGCAGCGGCGGGCTCGGGCGCCGCGGCGTGGTCGGGCGTGGAGCTGGCGCCGCGCTGGGCGGAGGCCGGCGCGCTGGTGGCCAAGGTGGTGGCGGTGGACGCGGACGCGGGGCAGAACGCGTGGCTGTCCTACGAGCTGGCCAAGGCCACGGAGCCGGGGCTGTTCCGCGTGGGGCTGCACAGCGGCGAGGTGCGCACGGCGCGCTCGCCGCTGGCCCGCGACGCGGCGCGCCACAGCCTGCTGGTGCTGGTGCGGGACCACGGGCGGCCGGCGCTGTCGGCCACGGCCACGCTGAGCGTGGTGCTGGCCGAGAGCGTGGCCGAGCTGCTGGCCGAGCTGGGCAGCGCGGCCGACGAGGCGGCGGCGCCGGGCGAGCCGGCCGCCGGCCTGACGCGCTGGCTCGTGCTGGCCGTGGCCGCCGTGTCGTGCCTCTTCGTGGCCTTCCTGCTGCTGCTGCTGGCGCTGCGCCTGCGCCGCTGCCACCGCCAGCGGCTGCTGCCGCCGGACAGCGGCGCCTTGCGCGGCGTGCCCGTCTCGCACTTCGTGGGCATCGACGGCGTGCGCGCCTTCCTGCAGTCCTACTCGCACGACGTGTCGCTCACGGCCGACTCGCGCAAGAGCCACCTGCGCTTCTCGGCCGCCAGCTGCTGCGACACCCTCCCGGTCCGACCACCAGATGAGGCTTCGGGTGATCTCCTCCCTTCAGGAGATCAAGTTACCGAAAGCAGTGGGCAAGTCGCCTCTCAGGTACGTCAATTTTTAAACTGTATTTAGTGGACGCGGCGGTGTTTAGGATTTTTAGGCTAGGCACAGATGATTCACAGTCTTAGAAACCATGTTTTAAGATAGTCACCCACAAATGAATATCATCTGAATGAATGCGTGCTGAGTCTGCCTTGTGTGTTTTACGTGCCATGTTCTTTACCGCTTACAAGAGCTCTTTTTCCTAACTTTCCCCAAGGCTGGAAAGTTCTGTTGCATGTGTATCTTCATAAGGAAATCTCATTCTCTTGGTCCTCTACTGACCGTTCTTTGAAATTGTTTAAATACTTGCTAGCACCCGGTTCCAAGCAATTCAGTGCAATTCCCTGTATCAACTCTGAAATTCCCGTTGAATTCGGGGATCTTGTAGCTTAAAAACCGACACACTAAAGTCACAGATTTCTTCCACATCCACCTTCATTAAACGAATTATTCAATCCTTCTTAAGGGTCTTGGAAGAGACTCGTACTAATTGGTGAAGAATTCCTCTGATCGAGTTTTTTTCCCAGAGCTGGGTTTCGTGAGTTAACCTTTGGGTTCGATACAAATGATCGATTACTGTGCAGGCATAGACTTCGAAATAAAGTATATTTACTAGCATAAAGATGAAAAATTACTTAAATGCAAAGTACGATTCCTCGCTATCAATTTATAGTAAAGCTAATTTTGGAATGCGAGTTAATCTTGAAAACACGGGTTTGTACAGCGTTTCAGTGTGTGATGCATGAAAATGTGTCTGGGTTGCTACAGGCAATTCTCGCCTTATAGGAGACAGTGAATTGACTGCTAAATATTTCAACAGAATTCCCCTGCCCCCATGTAAACAACCACATCTATCTCTCAATATCTTGTGGAGATGCTCACAGTCTTGCGTGCTTCTGAAACATCACAAATTCAAATCCACGTCTTGTTCTGACAGAATGTTAATTTCTTACCAGAAGTTGTGTATAGGTTCAGCTGGATGGAAAGGAATTATCCTTCACTTAATGAACTACCACAGTTAGCAGGAAAATATATTTTCTAACGAGACATTACTGGTCCAGTGAGTATAGCTTGACATTGGCACCTCAGAGACCCAGGAATGGAGAACGTGTCAGAGCAACTCCATGGAGCAGATAGTGTGGAGAGTTTTCTAACCTCTCCTTGTCTTCTGCATAAGGGGCTGTGATGAAACACAGCCTTCCTTCAGGATTTTTTGTTGTTATTTTTTTGCTTATGGCTTTGGCAGTTTTTTCTTTACTGTAAAAAGACGAGGATCTAATTTACAGGTAAAATAAAACAGCTTTTTGCAAGGAATCTGTTTACTCTTGGTTGTTCAAAAAACCATACCTGCCGCCGACATTTTCCAGGAAATGTTCTTTAACTCCTGAGACCAGCTATAGTAACTGCTTGTTTAGGATATCAGGGAGTGGGATACACACACAAAAGTAATTCGGGGTTGGGTTGTATGGGTACTGATAAGATGATGCTGAGCTTTGAACGTCGAAAGAGGTGGGATCAGGTGTGATGTGACCTCTGTGGTGTTCTCAGAGCCTGGGATTCCCGGCTCTGCTTGTTCATCAACGACGGCTGTTCAAAGCTGGTAAGCTCAGCGCTAGCTGGGGATCTCAGCCATCGTAAATAAACCCAATACCCAAAGCAGTGTTTCAGTGTTCGATCCCCCTTGCCTTTTCCCTCACGGAGGCAGAACGATGGCAGCGGGGGCACCGAGCACCCCACCCTAGAGATCAGTAAGCTGACAGTGGGGGCAGAGACCAAGATCCTGCCCCACATCCCTCAAGAAGAAGGAGAGGATCTGTCCGACAGAAGGCTTGCAAGTGTAAGCAATTCGGAGAGCAGGAATTCCTAGATGCACGGTTTCAGTACTGATAGATTTTCTGTTTCTCGCTCCTGACAATATCTGTATTTTCCAATCCTTCCCGATGCAAGGGCATGCAGGGCAGGACATTCGGGCTGTTCTTTCTCTTGGACTCTGCGGTTCTCAGGCACGGACTCAGGGTGTCACTGTTGGCCAAGGCGGAGAAGCTGCTCAGCCGTCGGCTCCTCCCCGCGCCCGCACAACGCTGCTCCGCACTGCGCAGAGCAGAGAGAAAAGCAGGAACCGCTCGACTCAGCCCGTCCTCCGACCGGCAACAGGGATTTCTCCTATTTATTTCTCTCGAATACTGGTTCAGCTACCCGGAAAGGTTAATTTTTACTCGTCCACAGAATACCCTTCAGGAAAGCAGGGAATGGAGGTCAGATCGGCAGTGCAGGGCTGGGCAGGCGCTGGGAGGGTCGCTCTGCTGGCCGCGCTGCTGCTGCTGCTGTGCGTGTGGGGCCGGGCGGCGGCCGAGCGGCTCCGCTACGCCATCCCCGAGGAGCTGGGCAGAGGCTCGCTCGTGGGGCCGCTGGCGCGGGACCTGGGGCTCAGCGCGGACCAGCTGCCGGCGCGCAAGCTGAGGATCGTCACTGGTGACGAAAAGCAGTACTTCACTCTCGAGGAAGATAGTACAAATCTGCGTGTAAATGGCAGGATAGACCGAGAGAGCATCTGCGGAGCCGTGTCGCCCTGTGTCCTCAGTTTGGAAGCGGTCGTGGAAAACCCTTTCGACATATTTCATGTGAGTGTTACTATCCAGGACATCAATGACAATGCGCCGCAGTTTGACAGAGAATTTGTTACCATAGAAATTATCGAGTCGACGCCTCCTGGGACCAGGTTCCCTCTGGGCAGTGGCAGAGACCCCGACATTGGAGTGAATTCTTTACAAAACTACGAACTTACCCCCAACCCACTCTTCTCCCTCTTAGTGAAGGAGAGTCCTGATGGGACAAAACACGCGGAACTGGTACTGGAGAAAGTCTTGGATCGAGAAAAACAGAGAAACCACCATTTGATACTGAGAGCAGTGGATGGTGGGGATCCAGTCCGATCTGGGACCGCCCAGATTAAGATTAACGTGACCGACGCAAATGACAACCCACCAGTATTCACCAAAGAAATCTACACAGTTCGACTGATGGAAAACCTGCCAGAGGGCTCCTTAGCTTTTCAGGTGAAAGCTACTGACAATGACGAAGGTACAAATGCAGAAATTACCTACTCTTTCAGTGACATAACAAAAAGTATCCGCCAGCTCTTCACTCTGGACCCTAGGACAGGGGAGGTGAAGGTTACGGGACCCTTAGATTATGAAGAAAGGAAATACTATGAAGTGAGTGTTGAAGGGAAGGATGGGGGCGGGTTGACAGCACACGCCAAAGTGCACATAGACATTATAGACGTAAACGACCATGCACCAACACTTTCCCTCCTGCCTATCTTGAACCCGATTCCTGAAGACTCAGTCCCGAGCACAGTTATCGCTGTGATCAATGTCCGGGACAGAGATTCGGGAGAAAACGGAGAGGTGAGCTGTAAAATGGACGGAAGTTTGCCTTTCAGGTTAGAAACTTCATCAGAGAACACATACAAACTAATAATAGCCAGTACCCTGGACAGAGAAAACGTCTCCGCTTACAATATCGCCATCACTGCCACGGACCGGGGCAGTCCGCCACTGTCGAGCAGAGCGGAGCTGGTGCTGGAGGTGTCGGACGTGAACGACAACGCGCCGGTGTTCGAGGAGGCGGCGTACAGCGCGTACGTGGCGGAGAACAACGCGGCGGGCGCGCTGGTGCTGCGCGTGCAGGCGCGGGACGCGGACGCGGGCGCCAACGGGCGCGTGAGCTACTGGCTGGCGGGCGGCAGCGCGGGCGCGGCGGGCGCGGCGCCGCTCGTGTCGGTGGAGGCGCGGAGCGGCGCGCTGTACGCGCAGCGCTCCTTGGACTACGAGCAGTGCCGCGAGTTCACGGTGGCCGTGCGGGCGCAGGACGGCGGCTCGCCGGCGCGCAGCTCCACGGCCACGGTGCGCGTCTTCGTGCTGGACCGCAACGACAACGCGCCCAGGGTGCTCTGGCCCGCGCCGGCGGCGGCGGCGGCGGCGGGAGAGGCTGCGGGAGGGGCGGCGGCGGCGCCTTTCGAGGTGGTTCCGCGCTCGGCCCCGGCCGGCTACCTGGTGGCCAAGGTGGTGGCGGTGGATGCGGACGCGGGGCGCAACGCGTGGCTGTCCTACGAGCTGGTGCAGGCGTCGGAGCCGGCGCTGTTCCGCGTGGGGCTGCACAGCGGCGAGGTGCGCACGGCGCGCGCCGTGGCCGAGCGGGACGCGGCCAAGCAGCGGCTGGTGGCCGTGGTGAAGGACCACGGGCAGCCGGCGCTGTCGGCCACGGCCACGCTGCACGTGGTGCTGGCCGAGAGCTTGCAGGAGGCGCTGCCGGAGCTGAGCGAGCGGCCGGCGGGCGCCGCGGCGGCGGCGGCCGAGCTGCAGTTCTACCTGGTGCTGGCGCTGGCGCTGCTCTCGGCGCTCTTGGTGCTGAGCGTGGCGCTGGCCGTGCTGGCGCGGCTGCGCCGGGCCGGGCCGCCCGCCGTGCTGCGCTGCCTGGGCGCGCAGCGCTTCTCGCTGGCCGGCGCCGCCTTCCCGGCCGACTTCTGCGAGGGCACCTTGCCCTACTCCTACAACCTGTGCGTGCCGCCGCCGGCCCGCGCCCTGCCCGAGGCCGCTTGGCCGCCGCCGCCGCAGCCGGTGCCCGTCCTGTCGGCGGAGGAGCTTCTGGGCGGGGAGCCTTTGGACAAGCCGAGTTCCGACAGCAGCGCCGCCGAGGGAGAGCCGCCCTCCAATCCCGACGCACCGCAGGTCTGTGAAACTGTAAGCTACTTTCTTGAGCCTTTCTGAACAGGCTTTCTCTTTTCCCCCAGATAATAGCTTTGTCTCACAGATAATACCTTTGTCGAGATCTGGACATTATCTGTTGGTCAATGCTATTTCAGTATTTGCTCCCAAAGGGAACACGCATCTGGCTCTGTTGGTTGAGAAGTTACATGTTGTTCTAACCCTCTTCTGCTTGCCCTTCCGTTTTTTGAGAGAAGGCTGCTTCACACATTGAACGTCTAGTGAGGTTGACTATGTTTTCTTCTGTTGTTTTTGTCTGATGCAAACCCGGGTTTTAATCCTGTTTCCAAAATCGCCGTGTAGTGTCCCATGTTTTGATGGAATGCTGCTGCAGAAAAGGCAGCATTTATGGGATGGATGTATATTTCCCAGTCACTATTCAATGGAGAACACGGATTCTTGCTGTGCAGTAGGAGATCGTCTGATTCTCTGTGACAGAATTCCAAAAAGGGAACTATCAGTTTTGGTTTGTTGGGAGGATTGGCAATGTGTTTACTTGTTACTTGGTTTTCTTTTAGTTTTTTTGTTTGTTTGTTTGTTTGTTTGTTTGTTTGTTTGTTTCCTGATATATTTGCGTTTTCGACATGCTGGAAGAGAGTCGAATGTCTTTGGGGATAAGTTTTCTTCAGTAGTGGTAGGCGGGGTTGCTTATTGGTTCCAGTCATTATTTATCTCTGCAGTTCTTTCTGCAGAGCTGCGAGTTCCTGCTGTTCCCCTTTCCGAACCGTTGCTCTCTTTTCCTTGGGTTTCCCTGGGTAGTGTAGGTGGGGATGGCTGGTCCACATCTCCGAAATGAAATGAAAGAACGGGGTCATTTCTTCTTCTAAGAACAGAGAATCAGCCATAGCCCTTGATTCTGCGATGGCCACAGCTTGAGATTCATCAAAGAGGTTTTGTCTGCATCTCTTGAGCTGACTAAAATCCTATTAATTAATAACTGTGATGGGGAATCATAACTGTGCAGGAGATTCGTGGTTCTTCATGAAGGAATCAGGGAAATAATGCAGATACTAGCTGCTGCAGATTCTTCCTTAATGATCTGTTTATCCTGAAAGTGTATTCTGGGACGTGGTTAAAAGTTGGCCACATACCCCTTGTTTAACGCTTTTTTTGGTCTTGGACTCCAGAAAGACTCGTTTCTCAAGGATAGAAAAGTGAAAGATTTTCCATCTGGAGTAAAAGAAGAGCCCGACCCTCATCTTTTGCGTGAACACTGTTGCAGCAATGGCAGGGCTGGTACCATTAGTGGGGCGAGTTAATTTTGCTAGTTTTCTTTTTCCATTCTGGCTCGTAGTTTCCTTTTTTTTTTTTTAAACCATTCCTAATATTTCTTTCACACACAGGTGTAAAAGAAGACTGAGGTCTCAAACGGGGAAAAATAGTAATTTTTTGTTGTTGTTTTAGAGCCTATTTTCTTATTCTTTTTATAAAATGAGAGGGATTTGGATTCTGTATAGAGAATTCGTTCTTTTAGGGTTTTTTATTTTTATTTGGTTGTTTGTTTTTTGGATGGTTCGCCCTTCCACACCTCCCTCCCAAGTACTTCTTATCAACGTCTGTTTAAAAGGATAATAAGGCTCTAAGATCAAAATAAAGATATCAAATGTGTAAGAGATTCACCAATTGACACTTCAGGCACTTGAATCAGCTATACTTGAAAATTTATCAAAGGCCATCAGAGTCTAAGGTGTGCAGCTGTACTTCCCGTTTCGCGCTGCCTTAAAGTATTTTGTTGAAAATGTGCCATAGCTACATGAATACACAATAATTAGAACAAGGTTTTCCTAAGAGCGTCAACCATTTGCAACTTAACTTCTAAGAAAAGCCTCTTCCTGGGATTGAAGAATGACCTGATTGAATATAATTAGGTATAAACCCGACAGGTTCATTTCACGTGCTTTCCTGCCTCCTCGGTAACTTTAAATAGAGTAGGCACAGAGTGATGAAGTAACCTACAGCTGTATATCAGAGACGGGTTTCTTTTGCTACCCTTGCGCCGGTCATTCCATCATGTCTTCTACAAATATTTGTGATGAAAGTTCTATTGTTTTAGGACTCGTAATACTCCGTCCGTCGTATTAAAATAAACACATTGCATTTCACTGCGTGCCTGCAGTGCCGGGAGGAGGCTGCGGGCGCCGCTGTTGACCGAGAGGAGCGAGAGGAAGCTCGGAGCGCTGCAGCCCCGCCCGCTGCGGCCCGGCTCTCTCGGCGTCCCGCTGTGTGAATCGGTGGCGGAGCACTCTGGGATCCTCCCCGAGGTGCGGAGAAGTGCGGGAGGGGGTCGGAAGGGCCTGACGGCAGCGGCCGGGGCAGAGCGCCGGAGCGATACCGTGAACCAGATCGGTGAGCGGCAGAGGAAACTCCCGACGGAGTTGCGGTGCCGCTGCGGAGATGTGCGCGGCGGGGAGGCGCTGGGGCCGGCGGCAGCGAGCTCTGCTCTGGGCCGTGCTGCTGGCGGCGTGGGAGGCGGCGTGGGGGCAGCTGCGCTACTCGGTGCCCGAGGAGATGCCCAAGGGCTCGTTCGTGGGCGACGTGGCCAAGGACCTGGGGCTGCAGCTGACGGAGATCCGAGACCGCGGCGTCCGCGTTGTCTCTAAAGGTAGAACGCAGTATTTCGCTGTGCACGGGAAGACGGGACATTTAGTGACGGCGGAGAGGATCGACAGAGAGCAGCTGTGCGAGAGAGTGCAGCAATGCGTGCTGCGCTGTGAGCTGATAGTGGAGGGGGAAATGAAGTTCTATGAAATTGAAGTGGAAATCACAGATATTAACGACAACGAGCCCAGCTTCCGAGAGACGGAAAAAGAATTGAGAGTGAGCGAAATGACAGCCCCGGGGTCTCGATTTCCTCTCCGAGAAGCACAAGATCCAGATTCGGGCCGGAATTCCCTGCAGAGCTACGAGCTAAGCGGTGACGAGCACTTCTCGCTGGCCGTGCAGGCGGGCCCCGGCGGCGATCAGCGTCCCGAGCTGGTGCTGGCCAAGGCGCTGGACCGGGAGGAGGCGGCGTTTCACGAGCTGGTGCTGAGGGCGAGCGACGGCGGCGATCCGGCACGGACGGGCACGGCTCGGATCCGCGTGACCGTGGTGGACGCGAACGACAACGCGCCCGTGTTCAGCCAGGCGGAGTACACGGTGCGTGTGCCCGAGGACGTGCCCGTGGGCTCCACCCTCGTCACTGTCACGGCCATGGACGACGACGAGGGTCTGAATGGGCAAGTGAAGTACAGCTTCCATAAAATTTCAGACAGAGCCTCAGAACTTTTTTATCTCGACTCTGAGACAGGAAAAATAACTGTTAAAAATGCTTTGGACTTCGAGGAAATTTCCTCCCATGAACTAGAGGTTCAGGCACATGACGGAGGAGAGCTTTTTGACACTGCGAAAGTTCTTATCACAGTGACAGACGTCAACGACAACGCGCCAGAGATTTCGGTGCAATCAGGACTGAGCGCTATTTCCGAAGACGCCCCAGCGGGGACCGTGGTGGCCCTGTTACATGTCCAGGATTTGGACTCGGGGGCCAACGGCGAGGTGCGCTGCACGATCGCCGGAGATGTCCCGTTCCGGCTGCAGAGCTCTCACGGCAGCTACTACAGCGTGGTGACAGCGAGAGAGCTGGACCGGGAGCAGGTGTCGGAGTACAACGTGACGGTGCGGGCGGCCGACGGCGGGTCGCCGGCTCTGCAGAGCAGCGCGGTGCTGGCGCTGCGCGTGCTGGACGTGAACGACAACGCGCCGGTGTTCGCGGAGGAGCGCTACAGCGCGCGGCTGGCGGAGAACAACGCGGCGGGCGCGCTGGTGCTGACGGTGCGCGCCACGGACGCGGACTGGGGGCAGAACGCGCGCGTGCGCTACCGGCTGGCGGAGGGGCGGGTGCGGGGCGCGCCGCTGTCGTCGTACGTGTCGGTGCAGGCGGAGACGGGCGCGCTGTACGCGCTGCGCTCCTTGGACTACGAGCAGCTGCGCGAGCTGCAGCTGTGCGTGCGGGCGGAGGACGGCGGCGCGCCGGCGCTGAGCAGCAACGTGTCGGTGCGGCTGCTGATCGTGGACGAGAACGACAACGCGCCGCAGGTGCTGTACCCGCCGCCGGGCGCAGCGGCGGGCTCGGGCGCCGCGGCGTGGTCGGGCGTGGAGCTGGCGCCGCGCTGGGCGGAGGCCGGCGCGCTGGTGGCCAAGGTGGTGGCGGTGGACGCGGACGCGGGGCAGAACGCGTGGCTGTCCTACGAGCTGGCCAAGGCCACGGAGCCGGGGCTGTTCCGCGTGGGGCTGCACAGCGGCGAGGTGCGCACGGCGCGCTCGCCGCTGGCCCGCGACGCGGCGCGCCACAGCCTGCTGGTGCTGGTGCGGGACCACGGGCGGCCGGCGCTGTCGGCCACGGCCACGCTGAGCGTGGTGCTGGCCGAGAGCGTGGCCGAGCTGCTGGCCGAGCTGGGCAGCGCGGCCCACGAGGCGGCGGCGCCGGGCGAGCCGGCCGCCGGCCTGACGCGCTGGCTCGTGCTGGCCGTGGCCGCCGTGTCGTGCCTCTTCGTGGCCTTCCTGCTGCTGCTGCTGGCGCTGCGCCTGCGCCGCTGCCACCGCCAGCGGCTGCTGCCGCCGGACAGCGGCGCCTTGCGCGGCGTGCCCGTCTCGCACTTCGTGGGCATCGACGGCGTGCGCGCCTTCCTGCAGTCCTACTCGCACGACGTGTCGCTCACGGCCGACTCGCGCAAGAGCCACCTGCGCTTCTCGGCCGCCAGCTGCTGCGACACCCTCCCGGCCCGGCCGCCGCCCGACGAGCCCGCGCCGCTGCTCGGGGACGGGGACCCGGCCGCCGCCCTCCCCGCGGATTCTGCCTCCGTCCCGGTGAGTTCCCAGTACCAATTTTTATCCGCTATTCTTTCTTCTGTTGCTTCTCTACTCTAATCCGTGTCCTGCAGAGCGAGGTTTGCAGACTAGGAAGGCGAAGTATCTTTTAGGGACGCGCTGATCGCGGGGCTTTTTGCTGCACCACGGTAGACACGGGGTCGAGTCTTGGCTTTCCAGTTTGTGAGGGACGCATGATAAGGGAGGCTGCTCATCTCCGGAGGGTTTTTAAAATGAAGTTGTTTTTGCATCATATGATCCTCGCTGTTTTAGTATCTTTTCACAGACTGATAGTGTTTCACCTCCTTCCCGCTTCTTTTCTGAGATGTATTTGGCCGACAAATATTTCTTCCTTCTTAGTACACAGCTGTAAAGATACCTGTTTGAAGGCTATAGGTTACCCTTGTGCATGTTGAAGGGAAACCGTGAATAACTGGTATTTTGACGGGAACTGCTTTCAAAGTGTCAAGGTCGAGACTCAACATGCAAGAATTTAGAGGCAGGTGATGCAAATAATGGGCTCTGTGTGTGAAAGACTGGTAAGAGATTAAAGATAAGATAAGATATGATAAGATATGATAAGTGTTCTGTGTTGATCTGTCGTATAATATAATGCAATTTTCTCCTTCCCAAATATGTGTGGCTTAACAGATATTACTGAAGTTATATTGAGATGAGGAACGTTTATAGGTTGTTGTAATGTATTTATTGTATTGTAATATATTTAATGTATAGACAATAAGTTTAATTAATACCCTAATATATTCTAATCTGATATGTCACAATGGGAGATTTGATCTAAGGAAATTCATTACATCCTTACTTTTAATACCTAGATTATGTATTTTCTCCAAAAGCTGTAATCTAGATGAGCTTGATCCCTGCACTCCTGCAGATGTTATCTTCTTTTCTTGTTCTTTGCATTGATCTTAAGATGGACCTTTGTATCTGAGAGTATCTGATCACATCTCTTACATTTGTCTCGTTGTCCCATATATGCCTTTCAGTTTTACAACTCGACAGGGAAAGACATTCATAGATGTGTTTCCTTAAATGTTTAATGGGAGCAATTGTCTTATTTCTCACTTGCACACGTTAAGAAGTTAAATGTTAGCCATGGTAAGTTTTCTCTGCAACTTTTCTTACAGTGGAGCTCCTCTGCTAATGGTAAAGTTCAGAGAGAACCAAATAATCTGTAACAAGTTTGAGGAGAGTCTTGCAGGTACAGTGTGTAAGGAAGCACTGTTGGAGAGAAGCAAATTTATTTTAACTTCCATGGTCCATTGCTGGGCTACATAAAATGAATATGTTCAGATTATAAATGGCCAAGCTGTGGATTCATAAGTTTTTATTCCTGTAATGGCGTGCTCTCTGTGAATGGCAGTTTAACTGTTGAGTTGTTTGTCATGACCAGGTAGAGGTGGGCCTGTGTGTGCCTGAAACTCTATCTGTAAATGTCTTTAGAGCCACTGATCTTACTTGCAACATACTTATGGTGAACAGTCAGGGAGAGATTGCTCCCAGGGAGAGACTGGCCCCTCAGCAGGCAAAGGGAGGTTCTGTGATCCACCAATGTGGGTGTGCCAAGGCCTGTGCCATTTACACCACGTGCACTTTTCCTGTGTCCAGAGAAGGATGGCAATCTTCCAATGAATTTGTCTGTAAGCAATGATCAGGGAAGTGCATGCTTCAGGGGCTCTGTGTCTTAAGAATGCTGTGGGAAATGTCATTTCCCCAGCTATATGTCCTTGTTAAAATTGTGATGTAGAGTTTCACTGTGTTTGTCCTAAGCTTTTCCAAGCTTTGAGCAAACCTTCAGATGTTATTAATGGCTCTTGCTTGTTGATGTTACTGTTGTTTTGTTGGTATTGAAATTGATAGGATTGTAGGTATGGGAGAGTCTAATTTACCAACAAAGTCCGGGTTTGGAGCTTTTGTTTGAAGCACGTGCCAGAAAGTCGCTCATTTTATCTTCTGTCATGTCTGATACGGCTCTTCCCTGTGAGTGGTAGCTCTTGGATGTGGGCATAAACTTCACATGAGTGGTTGCAGAATGACATATATTCAAAACTGCCCATGTGCTTAGGAATAATGATGATGTCTTTGTGTTGATCTGGATCTGAATCTTTAACTGAGCTGCTTATTACTTATGACTGTTAGAACATGTTATATTACTTCAAATATCAGTGATGAGCAGAGTGCATATGTGTGGACCTGTGTTGTGATCCCTGCTCTCCCTAAGGAGAAGTTGAGTGGAAAACTTCTTCCAGTGGTGTCTGTCTGCAAGGGGGTCACTGTTGGGTGATGTCTGAGCATTGTGTCTACACAGAGACAGGGCTGGTGGAAGAGTTGCTGAAATATCTAAAGGGTTGGTATAAATATTCAGTTTTCCCTAGCTGTTATATAGATCACATAGTTATGGTTCTGTGCATTTTTCTTTGCTTTTCCTCCAAAGGAATTTCTTGGAGTGCCTTGCCTCTAGATATTAGATATGTGTCTGGTGTACTTGTTAAAGCTGACACAAGTTAGGCCTTCAAACTTAGGCCTTCAAACTTAGGCCTTCAAACTTAGGCCTTCAAACCTATGCCTTTAAACATAGGCCTTTAAACATAGGCCTTAAAATTTAGGCCTTAAAATTTAGGCCTTAAAACTTAGGTCTTTAAACTAGAGCCTTTAAAATTAGGCCTTCAAGCATAGGCCTTCAAACCAAGGCCTTAAACTTAGGCTTTCAAACTTGGGCCTTCAAATCTGTGGGGTATGAGCAGGCCACAAAGTAGAAAAGCTGATGAGAGCTTTTGAGTGTTTAATGAAATGAAGTCACAGTGGCAGTCCAGAACAAGATTTCAAGGTCTCACTTCCAGCCTGAGACCTCAGTGGGTTCCAGGGGCTCTCGGGAATGAATTTCCTTGCCCACAGAGAGGCCTGAGATTTCCTCCTGGTGAGTTTCTCTGGAAGAACTCCTAATGCATCCCTGCATTGCTTGAGTGGTTTTCTTTCCTTGACATGTTATTACAGATGATGTGGAATGAGGACATGTGAGGGGGGTACATCTGTGTTCTAATTTTGTCATATATTAAGAGATGTAAAAATGACCTTAGGAGCAGTCACATCTTTCTCGATCAGTGCATGTGATTAAAAAAGGGGAGGTGCATAGTTTGATAGAGAGTTCATGAAAGTGGTAAATGTGTTTTCCACCTTGGATCTCACTTCATGCTGTGTTTCCTGGAAGGCCATGGTTCATGTTTCCTTCCCACTTGTGAGTGCTGCTTTGCAGGAAATAGTAACTTCCTTTGAGAACCAAATGAAGACAGAATGCTGTGTGCGAGGAAAATGATAAATTACCTAATTCAAATGGGTAGCTTTAAAATGCTGCTGTCCAATTCCACTTACCTGGGGATTCTGCTTGTGTCTCTGAGGTCTACACAGCTTCGTGCTTCTCTCTGTGGTTTCCTGCACTGCACAGGCCCTGATGTGTCACAGTAGCCAGTGATTGGCCTCATGTATGGCAGTGGGAGATGTTTGGTTTGGCTTCTTTGATACAGTAAGTGCCAAGGATTTCTGTTGTTCTGCTGCTTGGTGAAATCATTTAGTCCAGTCAGAGAGATCTCATAGTTCTTTAACATTCCTGCAGCTTGCCTAGCTTGCACCTTGAGGCCTCTGTGAGTTTCCACGTGTTCTGGGAAAGAATTTTTAAGGCGGTGTTATGGTAAAGCACCAGAAAATCACAGCACTGAAATATCTCCCCCTCTCTGATGAAGTCAGATGGAAGTTTGGGGTTTGTATGTGATTCTTCAGAATTGATTGAAAACCATTCAGCTGATTTTGCAGTCATAAAATGGATTGGGGAGAGCTTGAGAATTTTGCCTAGTGGTTAAGAAAATAAAAACAATGGAAATATAAATCAATTACTGTAGGAGGCCTAAATTTTCAAATATCCAGCAAAAGCACAGACGGTTTTCTGGATAGAAGGAGAGTCAGTGTAAGGATGGACACAGGGCAGAGTCGGCACTGCTTTGCAGTTTTTAATTCCCTGCCCGGTAGGTATGCACACTGGCATTTATGTTAGAGCAGATTTATTGCTTCTGGGCTTCACATTTCTCTAGAGGTGTTAGTCACTGGATAAATGTCCTTTTGATTCACACTGGATTTTCGCAGGTGATGGGCAAACAGTATCTTGGGCGCCAATGGAACAATTAAATTGTAAAGCATCTCAGCAGTCTTCTTTTCAGATTTTGGCTTCAGTTCATTGTGCATGAAAGAACCAATTTGTACTTTTGGAAGACATGTTTCATTTCTGATATTTGTGTAATCTCAAACCAGAGAGTGCAGAAAATCTTTGATAAGGTGTAATACTTGTCTCTGTGTCTATCGCAGCTACAAATAATTAGATCGTTATTACGCGAATATTGCTGCTCTAATCATAAGGGTTCCAACTTGTCGTTAAGCAAGAGCTGCTGCTCTCGGTATTTGCGGGCGGGGAGAGCCGCCGGGGCCGGTGCAGCCGCTGAGCCCCCGCCCCGAGCCGGGCGGCCTTGAGCGCGGCCATGCGGCGGCTGCAGTGGCGCGGCGGCGCCTCCGGGTGTCGCTGTTGGCCGCCGCCGAGCGGCGCTGGAGCCGCCGCCGCCGCCGCCGCAGCGTCCTGCCCCCGCAGGCTGCTCGCTCGCCCGGCGCCGGCCACAGCGGCAGCGGCACCGCCAGCAGCAGCAGCGGCGAGAGGCGGCGAGAGGCGGCCCGAGCGGTGTGTCTGCCTTTGAGCGGTGTCTGTTTTGGCCGGCGAGAGCGGCTGGAAGGGAGGCAGGGCAGCGGCAGGAGGCAGGAGCGCGGCGAGCGCAGCGGGCAGAGAATGGCGGTGAGGCGGCGGCAGAGGCGCGGGCCGGGCGGCGGGCGAGCGCTGCTGGCCGCGCTGCTGCTGCTGCTGCTGTGCGTGTGGTGCCGGGCGGCGGCCGAGCGGCTCCGCTACGCCATCCCCGAGGAGCTGGGCAGAGGCTCGCTCGTGGGGCCGCTGGCGCGGGACCTGGGGCTCAGCGCGGACCAGCTGCCGGCGCGCAAGCTGCAGGTGGCGTCTGCCGGCAAGAAGCAGCTGAAATACTTCACGGTGAATGAGGAGAACGGGAACCTGTACGTGAACGAGAGGCTGGACCGGGAGGAGATGTGCGGCGAGTCGGCGACCTGCTCTGTCAGCTTCGAGGCGCTGGTTCACAACCCGCTGAACATTTTCCACGTCGAAGTGGCCATTGAGGACGTGAATGACAACACACCGCGGTTCTTGCAAGACAGTTTCCAGCTGGAGATCAACGAGTTCACTTTTCCCGGCGCCCGGTTTTATTTGGGCATGGCAGAGGACGCGGACGTGGGAAGTAACTCGCTGCAGGGCTACGAGCTGGAGACCAACAAGTACTTCACGGTGGAGGTCAAAGAGAGTCAGGACGGCAGCAAATCTGCGGAGCTGGTGCTGCGGCACTCACTGGACCGGGAGAGCGAGCCGAGCCTGCGTCTGACACTGACTGCTCTGGATGGCGGAGATCCGCCCCGAACTGGCACCGCCCAGCTGTGGATCAACGTCACAGACGCCAATGACAACCCACCCGTGTTCGCGCAGGACCGGTACCGCGTCAGCCTCCGCGAGGACACGCCTCCGGGATCAATGGTGGTGAACGTGTCAGCCTCTGATGCCGACGCGGGCACCAACGCCCACATCACCTACGGCTTCGGGAAAATGCCGGCAAAGGTGCTTCAGAAGTTCATGGTGGATGCCGAGCGAGGAATGATCACCCTGCAAGAGGCGCTGGACTTTGAGGACACGCGGTCTTTCAGCCTGGCTGTGGAAGCAACAGATGGTGGGGGTTTGGTAGCGCACTGCCAAGTGGAGGTGGAGGTGCTGGACGTGAATGACAATCCTCCTGAGATCACCATTCTGTCGCTCTCGAGCTCCGTGCCCGAGGACGCGCCTGCCGGGACTGTGGTGGCTCTTTTGAACGTAAATGACCTGGACTCGGGAGAGAACGGTCAGGTGTCGTGCGAGCTGTCGGGAGAGGCGCCGCTGTCGATCGTGGCGTCGTCGGGCGGCTCGTACAAGGTGGTGACATCGGGCTTGCTGGACCGCGAGCAGGCGTCCGAGCAGCGCGTGACGGTGGTGGCCCGGGACCGGGGCCGGCCGGCGCTGCGGAGCAGCAGGGAGCTGGTGCTGGAGGTGTCGGACGTGAACGACAACGCGCCGGTGTTCGAGGAGGCGGCGTACAGCGCGTACGTGGCGGAGAACAACGCGGCGGGCGCGCTGGTGCTGCGCGTGCAGGCGCGGGACGCGGACGCGGGCGCCAACGGGCGCGTGAGCTACTGGCTGGCGGGCGGCAGCGCGGGCGCGGCGGGCGCGGCGCCGCTCGTGTCGGTGGAGGCGCGGAGCGGCGCGCTGTACGCGCAGCGCTCCTTGGACTACGAGCAGTGCCGCGAGTTCACGGTGGCCGTGCGGGCGCAGGACGGCGGCTCGCCGGCGCGCAGCTCCACGGCCACGGTGCGCGTCTTCGTGCTGGACCGCAACGACAACGCGCCCAGGGTGCTCTGGCCCGCGCCGGCGGCGGCGGCGGCGGCGGGAGAGGCTGCGGGAGGGGCGGCGGCGGCGCCTTTCGAGGTGGTTCCGCGCTCGGCCTCGGCCGGCTACCTGGTGGCCAAGGTGGTGGCGGTGGACGCGGACGCGGGGCGCAACGCGTGGCTGTCCTACGAGCTGGTGCAGGCGTCGGAGCCGGCGCTGTTCCGCGTGGGGCTGCACAGCGGCGAGGTGCGCACGGCGCGCGCCGTGGCCGAGCGGGACGCGGCCAAGCAGCGGCTGGTGGCCGTGGTGAAGGACCACGGGCAGCCGGCGCTGTCGGCCACGGCCACGCTGCACGTGGTGCTGGCCGAGAGCTTGCAGGAGGCGCTGCCGGAGCTGAGCGAGCGGCCGGCGGGCGCCGAGGCGGCGGCGGCGGCGGCCGAGCTGCAGTTCTACCTGGTGCTGGCGCTGGCGCTGCTCTCGGCGCTCTTGGTGCTGAGCGTGGCGCTGGCCGTGCTGGCGCGGCTGCGCCGGGCCGGGCCGCCCGCCGTGCTGCGCTGCCTGGGCGCGCAGCGCTTCTCGCTGGCCGGCGCCGCCTTCCCGGCCGACTTCTGCGAGGGCACCTTGCCCTACTCCTACAACCTGTGCGTGCCGCCGCCGGCCCGCGCCCTGCCCGAGGCCGCTTGGCCGCCGCCGCCGCAGCCGGTGCCCGTCCTGTCGGCGGAGGAGCTTCTGGGCGGGGACCCTTTGGACAAGCCGAGTTCCGACAGCAGCGCCGCCGAGGGAGAGCCGCCCTCCAATCCCGACGCACCGCAGGTCTGTGAAACTGTAAGCTACTTTCTTGAGCCTTTCTTAACAGGCTTTCTCTTTTCCCCCAGATAATAGCTTTGTCCCCCAAATGATACCTTTGTCGAGATCTGGACATTATCTGTTGGTCAATACTATTTCAGTATTTACTCCCAAGGGCAGCACGACTCTGGCTCTAATGGTTGAGAAGTTACATGTTGTTCTAACCCTCTTCTGCTTGCCCTTCCGTTTTTTGAGAGAAGGCTGCTTCACACATTGTACGTATGGTGAGGTTGACTAGTTTTTCTTCTGTTGTTTTATATCTGATGCAAACCCCGGTTTTAGTCCTGTTTCCAAAATCGCCGTGTAGTGTCCCATGTTTTGATGGAATGCTGCTGCAGAAAAGGCAGCATTTATGGGATGGATGTATATTTCCCAGTCACGATTCAATGGAGAACACGGATTCTTGCTGTGCAGTAGGAGATCGTCTGATTCTCTGTGACAGAATTCCAAAAAGGGAACTATCAGTTTTGGTTTGTTGGGAGGATGGGCAATGTGTTTACTTGTTATTTTGTTTTGTTTTGTTTTGTTTTTCCTGATATGTGTGCGTTTTCAACGTGAGAGGAGAATTTTCAGGTTGTTCCTCTCCCCTTGAAGAGTGTCGAATGTATTTGGGGATAAGTTTTCTTCAGTAATGGTAGGCGGGGTTGCTTACTGGTTCCAGTCATTTTTTATCTCTGCAGTTCTTTCTGCAGAGCCGCGAGTTCCTGCTGTTCCCCTTTCCGAACCGTTGCTCTCTTTTCCTTGGGTTTCCCTGGGTAGTGTAGGTGGGGATGGCTGGTCCACGTCTCCGAGAAGAAATGAAAGAACGGGGTCATTTCTTCTTCTAAGAACAGAGAATCAGCCATAGCCCTTGATTCTACGCTGGCCACAGCTTGAGATTCATCAAAGAGGTTTTGTCTGCATCTCTTGAGCTGACTAAAATCCTATTAATTAATAACTGTGATGGGGAATCATAACTGTGCAGGAGATTCGTGGTTCTTTATGAAGGAATCAGGGAAATAATGCAGATACTAGCTGCTGCAGATTCTTCCTTAATGATCTGTTTATCCTGAAAGTGTATTCTGGGACCTGGTTAAAAGTTGGCCACATACCCCTTGTTTAACGCTTTTTTTGGTCTTGGACTCCAGAAAGACTCGTTTCTCATGGATAGAAAAGTGAAAGATTTTCCATCCGGAGTAAAAGAAGAGCCCGACCCTCATCTTTTGGATGAACACTGTTGCAGCAATGGCAGGGCTGGTACCATTAGTGGGGCGAGTTAATTTTGTTAGTTTTCTTTTTCCATTATGTCTGGTAGTTCCCACTTTTTTTTTTTTTTGGGGGGGGGGGGGGTTTGTTTGATTGTTTGTTTTGGTTTTGTTTTTTTTTTTTTTAACCATTCCTAATATTTCTTTCACACACAGGTGTAAAAGAAGACTGAGGTCTCAAACGGGGAAAAATAGATTTTTTTTTTTGTTTTAGAGCCTATTTTCTTGTTCTTTTTATAAAGAGGGGGTTTGGACTCTGTATAGAGAATTGGTTCTCTTAGGGTTTTGGTTTTTTTATTTGGTTGTTTGGTTTTTGGATGGTTCGCCATTCCACACCTCCCTCCCCAGTACTTCTTATCAATGTCTGTTGAAAAGGATAATAAGGCTCTACGATCAAAATAAAGATATCAAATGTGTAGGAGATTCGCCAATTGACACTTCAGGCACTTGAATCAGCTATACTGGAAAATTTATCAAAGGCCATCAGAGTCTAAGATGTGCAGCTGTACTTCTCTTTACGTGCTGCCTTAGAGTATTTTGTTAAAAATGTGCCATAGCTACATGAATACTTAGAACAAGGTTGTGTTAACGAGCGTCCACCCTTTACATCTTAATTTCTGAGAAAAGAAAAGCCTCTTCCTGGAATCATAGAAAGACTTGAATGAATATAATTACGTATAAACTGCATTAGGTTCATTATAGGTGCTTTCCTCTATCCTGGGTAGCTGTAAATAGAGTCGGCACAGAGTGATGAAGTAACCTACAGCTGTATATCAGAGATGGTTTTCTTTCGCTACCCTTGCGCCGGTCATTTCATCATGTCTTCTACAAATATTTGTGATGAAATTTCTATTGTGTTACGACTCGTAATACTCCGTCCGTCGTACTAAAATAAACACATTGCATTTCACTGCGTGCCTGCAGTGCCGGGAGGAGGCTGCGGGCGCCGCTGTTGACCGAGAGGAGCGAGAGGAAGCTCGGAGCGCTACCGGCAGCCCCGCCCGCTGCGGCCCGGCTCTCTCGCCGTCCCGGTGTGTGAATCGGTGGCGGAGCACTCTGGGATCGTCCCCGCGGTGCGGATCCGTGCGGAAGGGGGTCGGAAGGGCCTACAGCAGCGGCCGGGGCAGAGCGCCGGAGCGATACCGTGAACCAGTTCGGTGAGAGGAGAGCTCCCGACGGAGTTGCGGTGCCGCTGCGGAGATGTGCGCGGCGGGGAGGCGCTGGGGCCGGCGGCAGCGAGCTCTGCTCTGGGCCGTGCTGCTGGCGGCGTGCGAGGCGGCGTGGGGGCAGCTGCGCTACTCGGTGCCCGAGGAGATGCCCAAGGGCTCGTTCGTGGGCGACGTGGCCAAGGACCTGGGGCTGCAGCTGACGGAGACCCGCGATAATGCCGTCCGTGTTGTCTCCGAAAGTACGACGCAGTATTTCGCTTTGCACGGGAAGTCGGGACATTTAGTGACGGCGGAGAGGATCGACAGAGAGCAGCTGTGCCGGCTGGTGGAGAAATGCGTGCTGCGCTGTGAGCTGATAGTGGAGGGACAGATGCAAGTTTACCGAATAGAAGTGGAGATCAGGGATATTAACGACAATGCGCCCAGCTTTCGACAGGCAGACAAAGAGCTGAGAATTAGCGAGATGACAGCCCCGGGGTCGAGGTTTCCTCTCGCCCAGGCTCACGATCCAGACTCGGGCCGGAATTCGCTGCAGAGCTACGAGCTGAGCGGTGACGAGCACTTCTCGCTGGCCGTGCAGGCGGGCCCCGGCGGCGATCAGCGTCCCGAGCTGGTGCTGGCCAAGGCGCTGGACCGGGAGGAGGCGGCGTTTCACGAGCTGGTGCTGAGGGCGAGCGACGGCGGCGATCCGGCACGGACGGGCACGGCTCGGATCCGCGTGACCGTGGTGGACGCGAACGACAACGCGCCCGTGTTCAGCCAGGCGGAGTACACGGTGCGTGTGCCCGAGGACGTGCCCGTGGGCTCCACCCTCGTCACTGTCACAGCCCTCGACGACGATGAAGGGCTGAACGGGCAGGTGAAATACAGCTTCCATAAAATTTCAGACCGAACCTCAGAACTTTTTAAACTCGACAGTGAGACAGGAGAAATAGCTGTTAAGGATGACTTGGATTTCGAGGAAATTTCCTCCCACGAACTTGAGGTTCAGGCACAAGACGGAGGAGAGCT
This sequence comes from Calcarius lapponicus, assembly GCA_039654755.1. Lineage (NCBI taxonomy): Eukaryota > Metazoa > Chordata > Aves > Passeriformes > Fringillidae > Calcarius > Calcarius lapponicus. The sequence goes on along the minus strand of CM077476.1, from coordinate 18,537,064 downwards.
CTCTGATACCGCAAAAGTGGTGATCACCGTGACAGATGTAAACGACAACGTGCCCAAGATTTCGGTAAGGTCGGCTCTTAACGAGATCTCTGAGGATGCCCCTCCGGAAACTGTTGTGGCCCTGCTGCATGTGCAGGACCGGGACTCGGGGGCCAATGGCGAGGTGCGCTGCTCGCTCGACAAGGACGTCCCGTTCCGGCTGGAGAAGTCTTTTGATGACTACTACCGTGTGGTGACAGCGAGAGAGCTGGACCGGGAGCAGGTGTCGGAGTACAACGTGACGGTGCGGGCGGCCGACGGCGGGTCGCCGGCTCTGCAGAGCAGCGCGGTGCTGGCGCTGCGCGTGCTGGACGTGAACGACAACGCGCCGGTGTTCGCGGAGGAGCGCTACAGCGCGCGGCTGGCGGAGAACAACGCGGCGGGCGCGCTGGTGCTGACGGTGCGCGCCACGGACGCGGACTGGGGGCAGAACGCGCGCGTGCGCTACCGGCTGGCGGAGGGGCGGGTGCGGGGCGCGCCGCTGTCGTCGTACGTGTCGGTGCAGGCGGAGACGGGCGCGCTGTACGCGCTGCGCTCCTTGGACTACGAGCAGCTGCGCGAGCTGCAGCTGTGCGTGCGGGCGGAGGACGGCGGCGCGCCGGCGCTGAGCAGCAACGTGTCGGTGCGGCTGCTGATCGTGGACGAGAACGACAACGCGCCGCAGGTGCTGTACCCGCCGCCGGGCGCAGCGGCGGGCTCGGGCGCCGCGGCGTGGTCGGGCGTGGAGCTGGCGCCGCGCTGGGCGGAGGCCGGCGCGCTGGTGGCCAAGGTGGTGGCGGTGGACGCGGACGCGGGGCAGAACGCGTGGCTGTCCTACGAGCTGGCCAAGGCCACGGAGCCGGGGCTGTTCCGCGTGGGGCTGCACAGCGGCGAGGTGCGCACGGCGCGCTCGCCGCTGGCCCGCGACGCGGCGCGCCACAGCCTGCTGGTGCTGGTGCGGGACCACGGGCGGCCGGCGCTGTCGGCCACGGCCACGCTGAGCGTGGTGCTGGCCGAGAGCGTGGCCGAGCTGCTGGCCGAGCTGGGCAGCGCGGCCGACGAGGCGGCGGCGCCGGGCGAGCCGGCCGCCGGCCTGACGCGCTGGCTCGTGCTGGCCGTGGCCGCCGTGTCGTGCCTCTTCGTGGCCTTCCTGCTGCTGCTGCTGGCGCTGCGCCTGCGCCGCTGCCACCGCCAGCGGCTGCTGCCGCCGGACAGCGGCGCCTTGCGCGGCGTGCCCGTCTCGCACTTCGTGGGCATCGACGGCGTGCGCGCCTTCCTGCAGTCCTACTCGCACGACGTGTCGCTCACGGCCGACTCGCGCAAGAGCCACCTGCGCTTCTCGGCCGCCAGCTGCTGCGACACCCTCCCGGCCCGGCCGCCGCCCGACGAGCCCGCGCCGCTGCTCGGGGACGGGGACCCGGCCGCCGCCCTCCCCGCGGATTCTGCCTCCGTCCCGGTGAGTTCCCAGTACCAATTTTTATCCGCTATTCTTTCTTCTGTTGCTTCTCTACTCTAATCCGTGTCCTGCAGAGCGAGGTTTGCAGACTAGGAAGGCGAAGTATCTTTTAGGGACGTGCTGATCATGGGGCTTTTTGCTGCACCACAGTAGACACGGGGTCGAGTCTTGGCTTTCCAGTTTGTGAGGGACGCATGATAAGGGAGGCTGCTCATCTCCGGAGGGTTTTTAAAATGAAGTTGTTTTTGCATCATATGATCCTCGCTGTTTTAGTATCTTTTCACAGACCGATAGTGTTTCACCTCCTTCCCGCTTCTTTTCTGAGATGTATTTGGCCGACAAATATTTCTTCCTTCTTAGTACACAGCTGTAAAGATACCTGTTTGAAGGCTATAGGTTACCCTTGTGCATGTTGAAGGGAAACCGTGAATAACTGGTATTTTGACGGGAACTGCTTTCAAAGTGTCAAGGTCGAGACTCAACATGCAAGAATTTAGAGGCAGGTGATGCAAATAATGGGCTCTGTGTGTGAAAGACTGGTAAGAGATTAAAGATAAGATAAGATATGATAAGATATGATAAGTGTTCTGTGTTGATCTGTCGTATAATATAATGCAATTTTCTCCTTCCCAAATATGTGTGGCTTAACAGATATTACTGAAGTTATATTGAGATGAGGAACGTTTATAGGTTGTTGTAATGTATTTATTGTATTGTAATATATTTAATGTATAGACAATAAGTTTAATTAATACCCTAATATATTCTAATCTGATATGTCACAATGGGAGATTTGATCTAAGGAAATTCATTACATCCTTACTTTTAATACCTAGATTATGTATTTTCTCCAAAAGCTGTAATCTAGATGAGCTTGATCCCTGCACTCCTGCAGATGTTATCTTCTTTTCTTGTTCTTTGCATTGATCTTAAGATGGACCTTTGTATCTGAGAGTATCTGATCACATCTCTTACATTTGTCTCGTTGTCCCATATATGCCTTTCAGTTTTACAACTCGACAGGGAAAGACATTCATAGATGTGTTTCCTTAAATGTTTAATGGGAGCAATTGTCTTATTTCTCACTTGCACACGTTAAGAAGTTAAATGTTAGCCATGGTAAGTTTTCTCTGCAACTTTTCTTACAGTGGAGCTCCTCTGCTAATGGTAAAGTTCAGAGAGAACCAAATAATCTGTAACAAGTTTGAGGAGAGTCTTGCAGGTACAGTGTGTAAGGAAGCACTGTTGGAGAGAAGCAAATTTATTTTAACTTCCATGGTCCATTGCTGGGCTACATAAAATGAATATGTTCAGATTATAAATGGCCAAGCTGTGGATTCATAAGTTTTTATTCCTGTAATGGCGTGCTCTCTGTGAATGGCAGTTTAACTGTTGAGTTGTTTGTCATGACCAGGTAGAGGTGGGCCTGTGTGTGCCTGAAACTCTATCTGTAAATGTCTTTAGAGCCACTGATCTTACTTGCAACATACTTATGGTGAACAGTCAGGGAGAGATTGCTCCCAGGGAGAGACTGGCCCCTCAGCAGGCAAAGGGAGGTTCTGTGATCCACCAATGTGGGTGTGCCAAGGCCTGTGCCATTTACACCACGTGCACTTTTCCTGTGTCCAGAGAAGGATGGCAATCTTCCAATGAATTTGTCTGTAAGCAATGATCAGGGAAGTGCATGCTTCAGGGGCTCTGTGTCTTAAGAATGCTGTGGGAAATGTCATTTCCCCAGCTATATGTCCGTGTTAAAATTGTGATGTAGAGTTTCACTGTGTTTGTCCTAAGCTTTTCCAAGCTTTGAGCAAACCTTCAGATGTTATTAATGGCTCTTGCTTGTTGATGTTACTGTTGTTTTGTTGGTATTGAAATTGATAGGATTGTAGGTATGGGAGAGTCTAATTTACCAGCTAAGTCCGGGTTTGGAGCTTTTGTTTGAAGCACGTGCCAGAAAGTCGCTCATTTTATCTTCTGTCATGTCTGATACGGCTCTTCCCTGTGAGTGGTAGCTCTTGGATGTGGGCATAAACTTCACATGAGTGGTTGCAGAATGACATATATTCAAAACTGCCCATGTGCTTAGGAAGAATGATGATGTCTTTGTGTTGATCTGGATCTGAATCTTTAACTGAGCTGCTTATTACTTATGACTGTTAGAACATGTTATATTACTTCAAATATTAGTGATGAGCAGAGTGCATATGTGTGGACCTGTGTTGTGATCCCTGCTCTCCCTAAGGAGAAGTTGAGTGGAAAACTTCTTCCAGTGGTGTCTGTCTGCAAGGGGGTCACTGTTGGGTGATGTCTGAGCATTGTGTCTACACAGAGACAGGGCTGGTGGAAGAGTTGCTGAAATATCTAAAGGGTCGGTATAAATATTCAGTTTTCCCTAGCTGTTATATAGATCACATAGTTATGGTTCTGTGCATTTTTCTTTGCTTTTCCTCCAAAGGAATTTCTTGGAGTGCCTTGCCTCTAGATATTAGATATGTGTCTGGTGTACTTGTTAAAGCTGACACAAGTTAGGCCTTCAAACTTAGGCCTTCAAACTTAGGCCTTCAAACTTAGGCCTTCAAACTTAGGCCTTCAAACCTATGCCTTTAAACATAGGCCTTTAAACATAGGCCTTTAAACATAGGCCTTTAAACATAGGCCTTAAAATTTAGGCCTTAAAATTTAGGCCTTAAAACTTAGGTCTTTAAACTAGAGCCTTTAAAATTAGGCCTTCAAGCATAGGCCTTCAAACCAAGGCCTTAAACTTAGGCTTTCAAACTTGGGCCTTCAAATCTGTGGGGTATGAGCAGGCCACAAAGTAGAAAAGCTGATGAGAGCTTTTGAGTGTTTAATGAAATGAAGTCACAGTGGCAGTCCAGAACAAGATTTCAAGGTCTCACTTCCAGCCTGAGACCTCAGTGGGTTCCAGGGGCTCTCGGGAATGAATTTCCTTGCCCACAGAGAGGCCTGAGATTTCCTCCTGGTGAGTTTCTCTGGAAGAACTCCTAATGCATCCCTGCATTGCTTGAGTGGTTTTCTTTCCTTGACATGTTATTACAGATGATGTGGAATGAGGACATGTGAGGGGGGTACATCTGTGTTCTAATTTTGTCATATATTAAGAGATGTAAAAATGACCTTAGGAGCAGTGACATCTTTGTGGATCCGTGCATGTGATAAAAGCAGGGAAGTGCATAGTCTGATAGAGAGTTCATGAAAGTGGTAAATGTGTTTTCCACCTTGGATCTCACTTCATGCTGTGTTTCCTGGAAGGCCATGGTTCATGTTTCCTTCCCACTTGTGAGTGCTGCTTTGCAGGAAATAGTAACTTCCTTTGAGAACCAAATGAAGACAGAATGCTGTGTGCGAGGAAAATGATAAATTACCTAATTCAAATGGGTAGCTTTAAAATGCTGCTGTCCAATTCCACTTACCTGGGGATTCTGCTTGTGTCTCTGAGGTCTACACAGCTTCGTGCTTCTCTCTGTGGTTTCCTGCACTGCACAGGCCCTGATGTGTCACAGTAGCCAGTGATTGGCCTCATGTATGGCAGTGGGAGATGTTTGGTTTGGCTTCTTTGATACAGTAAGTGCCAAGGATTTCTGTTGTTCTGCTGCTTGGTGAAATCATTTAGTCCAGTCAGAGAGATCTCATAGTTCTTTAACATTCCTGCAGCTTGCCTAGCTTGCACCTTGAGGCCTCTGTGAGTTTCCACGTGCTCTGGGAAAGAATTTTTAAGGCGGTGTTGTGGTAAAGCACCAGAAAATCACAGCACTGAAATATCTCCCCCTCTCTGATGAAGTCAGATGGAAGTTTGGGGTTTGTATGTGATTCTTCAGAATTGATTGAAAACCATTCAGCTGATTTTGCAGTCATAAAATGGATTGGGGAGAGCTTGAGAATTTTGCCTAGTGGTTAAGAAAATAAAAACAATGGAAATATAAATCAATTACTGTAGGAGGCCTAAATTTTCAAATATCCAGCAAAAGCACAGACGGTTTTCTGGATAGAAGGAGAGTCAGTGTAAGGATGGACATAGGGCAGAGTCGGCACTGCTTTGCAGTTTTTAATTCCCTGCCCGGTAGGTATGCACACTGGCATTTATGTTAGAGCAGATTTATTGCTTCTGGGCTTCACATTTCTCTAGAGGTGTTAGTCACTGGATAAATGTCCTTTTGATTCACACTGGATTTTCGCAGGTGATGGGCAAACAGTATCTTGGGCGCCAATGGAACAATTAAATTGTAAAGCATCTCAGCAGTCTTCTTTTCAGATTTTGGCTTCAGTTCATTGTGCATGAAAGAACCAATTTGTACTTTTGGAAGACATGTTTCATTTCTGATATTTGTGTAATCTCAAACCAGAGAGTGCAGAAAATCTTTGATAAGGTGTAATACTTGTCTCTGTGTCTATCGCAGCTACAAATAATTAGATCGTTATTACGCGAATATTGCTGCTCTAATCATAAGGGTTCCAACTTGTCGTTAAGCAAGAGCTGCTGCTCTCGGTATTTGCGGGCGGGGAGAGCCGCCGGGGCCGGTGCAGCCGCTGAGCCCCGCCCCGAGCCGGGCGGCCTTGAGCGCGGCCATGCGGCGGCTGCAGTGGCGCGGCGGCGCCTCCGGGTGTCGCTGTTGGCCGCCGCCGAGCGGCGCTGGAGCCGCCGCCGCCGCCGCCGCAGCGTCCTGCCCCCGCAGGCTGCTCGCTCGCCCGGCGCCGGCCACAGCGGCAGCGGCACCGCCAGCAGCAGCAGCGGCGAGAGGCGGCGAGAGGCGGCCCGAGCGGTGTGTCTGCCTTTGAGCGGTGTCTGTTTTGGCCGGCGAGAGCGGCTGGAAGGGAGGCAGGGCAGCGGCAGGAGGCAGGAGCGCGGCGAGCGCGGCGGGCAGAGAATGGCGGTGAGGCGGCGGCAGAGGCGCGGGCCGGGCGGTGGGCGAGCGCTGCTGGCCGCGCTGCTGCTGCTGCTGCTGTGCGTGTGGTGCCGGGCGGCGGCCGAGCGGCTCCGCTACGCCATCCCCGAGGAGCTGGGCAGAGGCTCGCTCGTGGGGCCGCTGGCGCGGGACCTGGGGCTCAGCGCGGACCAGCTGCCGGCGCGCAAGCTGCGGCTGAGCGAGGAGAAGCAATACTTCACGGTGAATGAGGAGAACGGGAACCTGTACGTGAACGAGAGGCTGGACCGGGAGGAGATGTGCGGCGAGTCGGCGACCTGCTCTGTCAGCTTCGAGGCGCTGGTTCACAACCCGCTGAACATTTTCCATGTCGAAGTGGCGATCGAGGACGTGAATGACAATTCCCCGGCTTTCAGCAAGGCTGTTCTGGACCTCGAGATTGGTGAATTGATCCCTGCCGGTGCTCGTTTTCCGCTGGAGATGGCGCGAGATGAGGACGCAGGAAGCAACTCGCTCCTGACTTACCAACTCACCAGCAACCCGTCCTTCTCTCTGGTCATGAAGGAGAGCCCTGACGGAAGCAAGCAGCCGGAATTGGTGCTGGAGAGAGCGTTGGACCGAGAGAAGCAGAGTTCCTTTGAACTGGTGCTTACAGCAATGGATGGCGGGGAGCCCGCGAGATCTGGGACTGTCCAGGTTCGCATAAACGTTACTGACGCCAACGACAACCCGCCCGTGTTCAGCAAAAGCCTCTACGAGGCGAGAGTAGCAGAGAATATTTCAGTGGGGTCTCTGGTGTTGCGAGTATGGGCGACAGATGCGGACACAGGCTCCAATGGGCGGGTCTCCTACTCCTTCAGCAACGTCCCGGACACCATCCGTGCTTTGTTCACTATCGACAGCAACAGCGGCGAGGTCAGGACAGTGGGTCCCCTCGATTTCGAGGACAAGAATAAATACATCTTCGGGCTGGAGGCGACGGACGGAGGCGGGTTGACGGCTCACTGCAAGGCTCAAATAGATATCACGGACGAGAACGACAACGCCCCGGAAATCACCATTCTGTCGCTCTCAAGTCCCGTGCCCGAGGATGCCCCGACCGGCACCGTGGTGGCCGTGCTGAAAGTGCGGGACAGAGATTCGGGAGAGAACGGTCAGGTGTCGTGCGAGCTGTCGGGTGAGGCGCCGCTGTCGATCGTGGCGTCGTCGGGCGGCTCGTACAAGGTGGTGACATCGGGCTTGCTGGACCGCGAGCAGGCGTCCGAGCAGCGCGTGACGGTGGTGGCCCGGGACCGGGGCCGGCCGGCGCTGCGGAGCAGCAGGGAGCTGGTGCTGGAGGTGTCAGACGTGAACGACAACGCGCCGGTGTTCGAGGAGGCGGCGTACAGCGCGTACGTGGCGGAGAACAACGCGGCGGGCGCGCTGGTGCTGCGCGTGCAGGCGCGGGACGCGGACGCGGGCGCCAACGGGCGCGTGAGCTACTGGCTGGCGGGCGGCAGCGCGGGCGCGGCGGGCGCGGCGCCGCTCGTGTCGGTGGAGGCGCGGAGCGGCGCGCTGTACGCGCAGCGCTCCTTGGACTACGAGCAGTGCCGCGAGTTCACGGTGGCCGTGCGGGCGCAGGACGGCGGCTCGCCGGCGCGCAGCTCCACGGCCACGGTGCGCGTCTTCGTGCTGGACCGCAACGACAACGCGCCCAGGGTGCTCTGGCCCGCGCCGGCGGCGGCGGCGGCGGCGGCGGGAGAGGCTGCGGGAGGGGCGGCGGCGGCGGCGCCTTTCGAGGTGGTTCCGCGCTCGGCCCCGGCCGGCTACCTGGTGGCCAAGGTGGTGGCGGTGGACGCGGACGCGGGGCGCAACGCGTGGCTGTCCTACGAGCTGGTGCAGGCGTCGGAGCCGGCGCTGTTCCGCGTGGGGCTGCACAGCGGCGAGGTGCGCACGGCGCGCGCCGTGGCCGAGCGGGACGCGGCCAAGCAGCGGCTGGTGGCCGTGGTGAAGGACCACGGGCAGCCGGCGCTGTCGGCCACGGCCACGCTGCACGTGGTGCTGGCCGAGAGCTTGCAGGAGGCGCTGCCGGAGCTGAGCGAGCGGCCGGCGGGCGCCGAGGCGGCGGCGGCGGCGGCCGAGCTGCAGTTCTACCTGGTGCTGGCGCTGGCGCTGCTCTCGGCGCTCTTGGTGCTGAGCGTGGCGCTGGCCGTGCTGGCGCGGCTGCGCCGGGCCGGGCCGCCCGCCGTGCTGCGCTGCCTGGGCGCGCAGCGCTTCTCGCTGGCCGGCGCCGCCTTCCCGGCCGACTTCTGCGAGGGCACCTTGCCCTACTCCTACAACCTGTGCGTGCCGCCGCCGGCCCGCGCCCTGCCCGAGGCCGCTTGGCCGCCGCCGCCGGTGCCCGTCCTGTCGGCGGAGGAGCTTCTGGGCGGCGATTCCTGCCACAAGCCGAGCATCAACAGCAGTGACCTCGTCGTGGGAGAGGCGCCCTCCTATCCCGACCTACCCCAGGTCTGTAAAGCCTGAGCTTGTTCTGGTTTTAAAAGTTTCCAAAATGTCATGGTTTCCCCCGTGTCCTCTGCGTTGTGTCATTGCGGACTCGTCATCTATATCCCCACGTGGCATCGGAAGTGTTTTGTTTTTTCTCGGTAACAGAACAGCTTCAGCTGACAGGCTTTGATGATAACTCTCCTTTCGGCTAGTAGTGGTATTTCTCGGTGTTTCTCAGTGTTTCTCCTTGTTTCCTGGAGTCGTGTTTATATCAGTTGCACAGTCTCGTCTCCGTGACGGACTGAATTAAGGTGCGGGCTATCCCTGTTTACAGAGAGCAGGAAGCCCTTGGTTCTTCCTTGGTCACAGGGTTCAGTTTCAGGCGCGCAGGGTTTTTTTCAACATTCGAGCTCTATAAATTCGAATGTGTTAGCAACGTTGAAAGCAGATTCGTGTTCTCTGGAAGGAGGACTGCTGATTCTGCATGACGGGGTGGAGGAAAAAAAAAGAGAGCACTGACATCTGGTGGTGGATGTATTTCCTTCCTGACTGATTTGTTTAGATAGGGTGTTCTTGGAACTCGTGTATAGCTTAAACCAAACCTGTTCTTTAAAATTTGTTCTGTTCCGGTCAGATTTAGAAAGGAAACGAATGTGGAAAGTTCCTTTCACTTTTTTTTTTTTTTTGTTCTTTTTTTTTTTTTTTTGTTCTTTTTTTTTTTTTTTTTTTGTTTTCTGTGTGAAAGCAGCGGTTGTCGCCCGTTTTGGGGGTAATGCCGTAGTGAGGCTAGATGGCTTTTTTTATGCGTCCTGGCTTGCAGTTTGATCTGTTTTTCTCTTCGTGATCTTTTTTTCGTACACTGGTGAGAATGCTGAAAGATTTCTATTTCCGAGATCGTTATTTTTCTATCCTCTTTTCACAGAAATGTTGGGGGTTTTAGTAGAACTCGCAAATACTAAGAACAGCAAATTTTTAGAATTCTGTTTACTAGGATAGACATGTGAGGAACGAAGCGATCCCATATTAGAGATAATGGTCAGAGGAGGGTTTAGACACTTGAATCAAGCCCATTTGAACAAGGATTAGTGGTCAACACAGTTTCAAGACTTGTACTTTTGTTCTACGGTTCCATGATTGTTTTCCTGAACACATATAATGTCAACGTCATTAAGAAATACTCATCTGAATTGTTTACTAACGAACTACGGTGCTTTACACATTGATTTAAGGAAAAAAAGGAACCTAGAATGTCTTGATTAAATGTGAATCTGTATAAACTAAGGAAACACTAGTTGTATCCACTAGGAAAGCATGTCAAATATTTCCAGCTCTGAAAGTTTCCTTTGAGAGTTTCAGTTGCATTTTTTTTTTGTACCTAGAATTGAATCCTGTAACAATTAGCTCCCTGACTTCAAGAAGAATGCAATTGCTCTCGTTCCGCTTGTGTTAATGAACGTGAAAGCTTTGTATTTTCGGTATATGGTATCTTCCCGTTTTCTCTCTGACAGTCTGTTCTTGAAGATGCTTTTGAACAAAAGGGATAAGATTAACCATAAGATATAGGGTAAAATCGGAAAAAATTAGTTTTAATTTACATATAATGACATTAGAAAGTAATGAGTTTCCCCTCCGCTTAAAGAACCCCGCCCCGCGGAATGCCTCTGCCTTCCTCCCGATGGTGATTCCCTGGAGGATGAAAGCAGAGATGGGCTGGAGAAATGCGGAGGCAGGAGATCGGCGCTGGACGAAAAGCGACATCTCGGTGGCGACCGTGCCCTGTATGGAGCAAGGCAGGGCGGGCAGCGCCGGGCAGCGCTCGGTGCCTGCAGTGCCGGGAGGAGGCTGCGGGCGCCGCTGTTGACCGAGAGGAGCGAGAGGAAGCTCGGAGCGCTACCGGCAGCCCCGCCCGCTGCGGATCGGCTCGCTCGCTCGCTCCCTGCCCGAACCTGCGGTCCCCGATCGTCCCCGCGGTGCTGGTCCATTCTGGAGCCAGGCGGAGCGACCGGCGGCAGCGCTCGGTGCAGGAGCTGAGAGCATTGAGTGGCAGCGGGATTGGATCGGCGGTGCTGCGGTGCCGGCGGTTCCGCGGCCGAGATGTGCGCGGCGGGGAGGCGCTGGGGCCGGCGGCAGCGAGCTCTGCTCTGGGCCGTGCTGCTGGCGGCGTGCGAGGCGGCGTGGGGGCAGCTGCGCTACTCGGTGCCCGAGGAGATGCCCAAGGGCTCGTTCGTGGGCGACGTGGCCAAGGACCTGGGGCTGCAGCTGACGGAGATCCGAGACCGCGGCGTCCACATTACAGAAAGAGGTAGGACTCAATACTTCTCTCTGCACGGGAAGACGGGACATTTAGTGACGGCGGAGAGGATCGACAGAGAGCAGCTGTGTGAGGACGTGCACATATGCGTGCTGCGCTGTGAGCTGGTAGTAGATGGAGAAATGAAGTTCTATGAAATAGAAGTGGAAATCACGGACATTAACGACAACGCGCCCAGCTTCCGAGAAGCAGAAAAAGACCTGAGAATTAGTGAGACGACAGCCCCGGGTGTACGGTTTCCCCTTGCCCGGGCTCACGACGCTGATAAGGGACGGAATTCCCTGCAGAGCTACGAGCTGAGCGGTGACGAGCACTTCTCGCTGGCCGTGCAGGCGGGCCCCGGCGGCGATCAGCGTCCCGAGCTGGTGCTGGCCAAGGCGCTGGACCGGGAGGAGGCGGCGTTTCACGAGCTGGTGCTGAGGGCGAGCGACGGCGGCGATCCGGCACGGACGGGCACGGCTCGGATCCGCGTGACGGTGCTGGACGCGAACGACAACGCGCCCGTGTTCAGCCAGGCGGAGTACACGGTGCGTGTGCCCGAGGACGTGCCCGTGGGCTCCACCCTCGTCACTGTCATGGCCACCGACGCCGACGAGGGGCCGAACGGACAACTGAAATATTCATATCAAATGGTTTCTGTGAAAGCATCAAAGATATTCCATCTGGACACCGAAACAGGAGTGATCACGTTGGCGCGTAACTTAGACTTCGAGGAAGGCGACTCCTATGAACTGGAGGTACAGGTTCGAGACGGCGGGGACCTTTCCGACATAGCCAAAGTCGTGATCACTGTGACAGACATCAACGACAACTCACCTGAGATTTCCGTGCGGTCGACACTAAGCGAGATCTCTGAGGATGCCCCCATGGGAACTGTGGTAGCCCTTCTGTACGTGCAGGACCGGGACTCCGGGGCAAACGGCGAGGTGCGCTGCACGATCGACGGGGATGTCCCGTTCCGGCTGGAGAATTCGCAGGGCAATTACTACAGCGTGGTGACAGCGAGAGAGCTGGACCGGGAGCAGGTGTCGGAGTACAACGTGACGGTGCGGGCGGCCGACGGCGGGTCGCCGGCTCTGCGGAGCAGCGCGGTGCTGGCGCTGCGCGTGCTGGACGTGAACGACAACGCGCCGGTGTTCGCGGAGGAGCGCTACAGCGCGCGGCTGGCGGAGAACAACGCGGCGGGCGCGCTGGTGCTGACGGTGCGCGCCACGGACGCGGACTGGGGGCAGAACGCGCGCGTGCGCTACCGGCTGGCGGAGGGGCGGGTGCGGGGCGCGCCGCTGTCGTCGTACGTGTCGGTGCAGGCGGAGACGGGCGCGCTGTACGCGCTGCGCTCCTTGGACTACGAGCAGCTGCGCGAGCTGCAGCTGTGCGTGCGGGCGGAGGACGGCGGCGCGCCGGCGCTGAGCAGCAACGTGTCGGTGCGGCTGCTGATCGTGGACGAGAACGACAACGCGCCGCAGGTGCTGTACCCGCCGCCGGGCGCAGCGGCGGGCTCGGGCGCCGCGGCGTGGTCGGGCGTGGAGCTGGCGCCGCGCTGGGCGGAGGCCGGCGCGCTGGTGGCCAAGGTGGTGGCGGTGGACGCGGACGCGGGGCAGAACGCGTGGCTGTCCTACGAGCTGGCCAAGGCCACGGAGCCGGGGCTGTTCCGCGTGGGGCTGCACAGCGGCGAGGTGCGCACGGCGCGCTCGCCGCTGGCCCGCGACGCGGCGCGCCACAGCCTGCTGGTGCTGGTGCGGGACCACGGGCGGCCGGCGCTGTCGGCCACGGCCACGCTGAGCGTGGTGCTGGCCGAGAGCGTGGCCGAGCTGCTGGCCGAGCTGGGCAGCGCGGCCGACGAGGCGGCGGCGCCGGGCGAGCCGGCCGCCGGCCTGACGCGCTGGCTCGTGCTGGCCGTGGCCGCCGTGTCGTGCCTCTTCGTGGCCTTCCTGCTGCTGCTGCTGGCGCTGCGCCTGCGCCGCTGCCACCGCCAGCGGCTGCTGCCGCCGGACAGCGGCGCCTTGCGCGGCGTGCCCGTCTCGCACTTCGTGGGCATCGACGGCGTGCGCGCCTTCCTGCAGTCCTACTCGCACGACGTGTCGCTCACGGCCGACTCGCGCAAGAGCCACCTGCGCTTCTCGGCCGCCAGCTGCTGCGACACCCTCCCGGCCCGGCCGCCGCCCGACGAGCCCGCGCCGCTGCTCGGGGACGGGGACCCGGCGGGAGCCTTCCCCGCGGTTCCAGCTGGCTCTGTCCCGGTGAGTCACTCATGCGCGAAGGCAAAATTTCGCTCAGCGTTGCTTTCGTTCTTCTTGCTACGGGGTGGTGATCATATAATCTGTTTTTGGAGGAGATAGAAGTGATGCTGTTCCTGGCTGCTTTGTTTTTTCGATTCTTTGATTTTTATCTTCTGCTACGTCCTTTCTGGTTTTGTCACCTTACCCATACAATACAGTTTTCCTCTCCGGGTTAGCTCTTCTGAAGAGATGTATTGTCCCGTAAGGGCATTTCCCGTTATTAGCAGAATCAGATGTCTTCCCCACTGCCGTTGTTCTCGAATGGAGTGACATCCTCTTGAATGAGATGCTGACACTATTTTTATTCCTCTCAGACTTTAGTTTTTCTCATGATAATCCAGTAAGGAAGAACAACATTCTATTCATCTGTGCTCTGATCTTTCTGGATCTTTTGGAGGAATGCATGTAGGTACATATGAAGGGCCTCGGGAGGAAATAGCAGAGATGGTTTGCTGATCCCATGTCTTATGAATTTGGTTGTTTTAAGGATGGATATGCCTTGGCTTGAAAATTCCTCTTATTGCAAGAGCTGTACTAGAGGAGAAGGGGACAGATTCAGGTTCGAGGTGACAAGGTGAGGCGGGAGAACAATGTCCCTGTGCACATTTTCACCATCTTAACCTCTTTTAGAAGGCTTCCCCTTTTTGCCTTCCAGAAGTTGGAAAATCACAGTTTTCTCTTGACCAAACAGCTGTATCCTCCACCTTCATTACAGAGATGGAAAGATAGCTCTGTGTGTGAAGTCCATGGTGTGATGATGCATGTTGAAGAGCATGGTCTAGGCCAGAAGGTGACTTCTGTCTTCTCAAAGAGGCTTGACAAGAAGATTTTATTCCAGCTGTACTGGGAGCCCTGGGTGGTCCTTCCTTTGTGTTTGCAGGTTGATGTGATGTTTGTAACTCATAGCTGAATTGTGCAATTATGGCAATTGCCCTAATGTGAGCTTTGGAAAGAGGATGCTCTGTATTCATTCCCTGCCAAAGGCTGAGATGATGTCTCTACCCCAAGTGCCATAATCTACAAGAGTTGGTTCTGACCTCTTCTTTTCTGCATGCTTTGTTGTTATGAGCTAGAGGTAAAATGAGTCTGAAGATGTCTTATTTTTGATATCACACTGTTCAGAATGTGTCTGGTCAAGCAGTGGTTCATCAGTCTGCTTCCTTGTAGTGTGATATTTCCTGTCAGTGTCAGTTACTGAGTGTCAGCACACAGGGAAGGTCAAGGTTTGAGAGTAACCTGTTTTCCAAGTTACGCAGTTTGCTGAAGTAGGGTGATGGTGTCTCTGAGCTGCTACTCTGATGATTGGTTTTTATCAGATGTGCATATTGCTTAATCAGTTAAGGACATTTTAAATTTCTTAGATAGAAATTTATTCGTGTTGAGCAAAGATCTATCTTTGCATGCATGCATGTTGTGATCCTTGTTGTCAGTCAGGAGAAGTTGTGTGTGCCACTTTTCCCTCATGGTGTCTCATGAAGATAGAGCAACTATAAACATGTGCTCTGGTGTGATTAGAAAGAACTGAAATCTGTAAAGATGATGCACAAGTTTAGTTTGTCTTAGTTGTTAAACGAGGCCTACAGTAATGGTTGTGTGCGTTTTCCCCTTTCTATTGTCCAAAGAAATTACACTGGGAAACAGAGGTTGTAGTCTTTGGTGTGAGATCCAGAGTGAATGTTCTCTTGACTTTTTACCAAATGGATTCCTTGCTTGAGTACCTGCTACTGAAATATTTAGTTATTGAAACTTGCTGAGGGAGGCAGAACTTCCTGTGATGTTTACTATACAAAATGAGTAAAAGAAATAAAGAGAGAGACTTCTGATAGGGCCCATCTTGACAGGGTAGTGTCAGTGTTTTGAAACATGGACATTGACCCCACCTGGTGAATGTGCATGGCCTGATCATGGTGCATGTTACAGGTGTCTTTTTCTGTGCATCTGCAATTTTTATTACATGTTCTTGCAACTTCTGAGGGTCAGAGGACCCTAGGAAGTTAAGAAGGGCTGGAGATAAAAGTCCTGGGAGCTATGTGTGAAGGTCTCTTGAAAGACACAAGGAATATGCTTTGCCCTTTTCCCTGAGCAGTTCCCAGTGGCAGGATCATGCAATGTGAGCTTGGTCATCCCAAAGTGTTTAGCTGGATGACATCTTATTCCACCTGTAGAGGGAGCCCTGGGAGATTCTCCTATGGGTTTGCATCTTTTCATCAGTCTTAAATAAGAGCTTAAGTATGTAACAAATACCATAATGGAAGAGTGGGGAAGATCAAACACTTCACTTAATGCTTAATAAATACTGGAATTTTGTAGCTACTCTGAGGGCCTTAATCTAGAACTGTATGGGATGATCCCGATGATCCCAACGATCCCATATCAATTGTTGTCTTGCTTGATCTAGTGAGTTAAAGGTGGACCTTTGTCTCTGAGAGTGTGTGGAAGATGACATCTGTTAGTGTTGTCTGTCAGATCTGTATATGCTTTTCATGTTTTCAAAACTAAAAAAAAAAAGACATTCATAGATGCCTGTCTGAAAACATTATTCTAAGAAATACTCTTTCTTATCTAATATTCATGGTGAGAAGTCAGTGGAAGATCACTGAGAGATTGATCTCAGAGCAGGAAAGGAGGGGATTGTATGTTCCACTTGGCTCGGTGTGCTTTCACAGCAATCCTAGTGCCAGGGCCTGCGTGACTCAGAGAATCCCCCCTTTTCCTGTATCCCAAAAAGATTCAGACTTGCAGGAATTTGTCTGCAGACATACCCTTGAAAATGCAAACTTGCTTCAGAGATTCTGTGTCTAAGAACTGGCACTTTTCCAGGTGTATGGCCTTGTAAGGCTGTGAGGTAAAGTCTTGTCTTAGGTGTACTGAGCTTTCCCCAGCCTTGACCAACCTTCAGAGGTCATCAATGCATCTTGCTCATATGAAGTAACTACTGACATTTTGTTAGGATTTAAACTGTGTGTGGAGAATGTAGGGCATGGGATGGTAGTTTGGGGTCTTGTACATTTCACATTTCTTGAAATGAGTGTGAGCAGAGAAGTTCACCTGTGCGGATCTGTGCTGTGATCCTTATTCTCCATGAGCAGAAGTTGTGTGGGAAACATGTCTTTGATGGTGTCTGTTTGCAAAGAGGTCCCTGTTTGAGCACTGAAGCTTTCTGTCTGCATAGAGACAGGGCTGGTGAAAGAGTTTGCTGTGGTGTAGTTTAAACTATCTTGGAGGCTGGTATAAACATTCAATATCTCCTGGTTTTATTCCCATAGTTATGGTTCTGTGCACTTTTGTTGTTTTTCAAAGAACTTAGAGAGCCATGTCTGTAGTTTTTGGTGTAAAGTCCCATGTGATCCTCCTGTGTACTTTTTGCAAGGTAGATGCTGCTTCTTGTGAACTTACTACACTTGACATAGTCTGAAATGTGAAGCCATGATTCTCAACTTCTGCGGCTTTCCTATTCCTTCCTTGTTTCTTATGTTCTACAAGTAGGCCTTGTCTTGGCTGATAGTCCCTGGAAGTAGAGATCTGTTCAGATTATCAGGTGATGGGAGTTGTTTCCATTCATGTTCATCCATGGAGGTGTTCAGCTGCCACTAGAAAGACTTTGATACATTTGTATTTCCCATGAATATCACTGGATTGCATGTTATTTTGCTTGTGGCTGACGTACAGCCAAATGTAGTGTACTGCCTGTAGCGCAACTCAAGTTGTGAATGCAGAGCAAGGAAGGTGAGGGACTAGCTTGGGATGAGGGACATGGCTGGGGCAATGTGTTTCTGGATAAGAAGTGGTTTGGATTCACACCTGGTGCCAAGGCCTGTGCCATTTATGTTATTATCCCGATTTCCCTTGGAAAGGTTTTGAAAGGCAATGACAATAAGATATTAGAATGTGTGTAGCTACAACGATGATGTCTGAGTAGAATGGCTTGTGATTCTTGTGAGAATGCACCTCTATCCACCTCTCTGTCCCTGGAACATTATGATACGTGGCTTCCTCACAGTTGTAATTACACTTCCTTTCAGGCCTTTGTTTCCTGGAAGGTCATGGTTCATTTTCCTGTTTCTGGAAAAAAGGTATTATGCATTAGAAGATGCAAGTGTCGTTTTGCAGCAAAAACTCACCTTAATAATCTAAACCAGGATTTTTGATGTGAAGTAAATGAAGAAAAAGCTAAAAGGAGTCCCTCATATCTTCTCATAGTATACGAACAAGGCCCATTATAAGGTGTTTACATTTAGAGAATTTCATTTGTAGGGAAGTAAACGGGGCATGTGATGGAAAAACAACACATGAGAGCTGATAATGACTTCATAAAATGAAATTACGTGTGTACCATCTGTGTTGCTTTACTTTTGCTCAAGAAAAAATGCTTGCCTTGATTTCTGGTTTGAGTGTGACCTGAAGGAATCTGATCTCACATGAAAGGTCCCATGTGTTCCTATTGTCCAAGTGCAGGTGGAGTTCAAAGAGTTGTAGACAAGATCTCAATGCCCAGCAGGAAACTCCCAATGTGTGGGGCCTTCATGGGCCTGTACTTGGACCAATATATTCAGTATTTTTATCAGTGACACAGCTGATTGGATTGAGAGTGTCCTCTACAGGTTTGCAGCTGACACCAAGCTCCGTGGTGCCACAGATTCAGGAGAAGGATGGGATGTCCTCCCCAGGGACCTGGACAGTCTGGAGGAGTGGACTCATGTCAGCCTCATTAAGTTCAACAAGGTCAAGTGCAAAATCATGCACCAGGGTCAGGGCAATCCCCTTTCAGTACAAACCTGGGGGATTGGGAGCTGGCCTGTGGAGGAGGACTTGGGGTCCTGGTGGGTGACAAATGGGATATGAGCTGGCAGGGAGTTCTTGCAGGCCAGGAAGCCAACCACATTCTGGGCTGGATAACAAATAGTGGGGCCAGCAAGACAAGGGAGGAGCAACTGACAGAACGAGATGAGAGAAACCTTAAGCTGTGCCCAGGGAAATATAGGCTGGATGTTAGCAAAAAGTTTTTATGGAAAGAGTGATCAAGTACTGGAGTTGTCTGCCTGTAGAGGTGGTGGAGTCAGCATCCTTGGACGTGTTTAAAAAAAGACTGGATTTGGTGTCACCTGGATTTTTTAGGATTTTCTAAGCCTGCTGATGTTTACATTCTTGTAGCAAACTTTCTCACACACTTTCTGTAAATAAATAATTATTGTGCATTTTTTTATGGAGGGGGAGAAATTTGGACTGTTGGTTTGTCCAGTGTCATTGCAGAGGTGGCACTGTCAGCCTCCAATCCACTGTCACTTTGGAAAACTATAAATGTCGGAGTCGCAAAATAAACTTCCCTTTTCTCACCTTGAGAACAGCGGTGTGTGCGCTCATGTTGTTTCATGCCCTATAGTGACAATGTGGCACTCAGTGCCATGGTTTAGTTGAGGTGTTAGGGCATGGGTTGGACTCAATGATCTTGAAGGTGTCTTCAGTCTTGTGATTCGGTGATTTTATCCATACCATGCTTTTGTGAGACCTGTCAGAGTATGTTCTGAGAAGGACACCAGAAATTGTCAAAGGGATGGAACATCTCAGCCACATAGATGGGCAGAGAGAAGCCCTTCAGCCTCAGGGGAAAAGGTGCTGTGAAGAACTCACTGTGATGTTTACTTATAAAATGAGTAAAAGAAATATGGAGAGAGAGACTTCTGATAGGGCCCATCTTGATAGGATGAGGTCAGTGGTTTGAATCTGAGAGGAGGCAGGTTTAGCCTGGCAACATGTTTTTCCATGAGGGTGGTGAGACATAGGAACACGTTGCCCAGAGAAGATACTGATGTACCATGTGTGAAAGGGTTCAGGGCTTTGAGAAACCTGACTAGTGAGATGTGGAGTACCTGACCAGAAAGATTCCTTCACAGCCAAACTATGACAAGATACAAATGACTTTTCCTTCCATGTGTTTCTGAATATTATTGACTACTCCGCACTACTCCAATTATTATCTTCTAGATATTTTTCCCATTAATATAACAATTAAAATGTCATAAAGTGCTTAAAAGCTTTTAAAGTCATCGCTGCTATAGCGTCGCTGCTTTTTCTAATAGATGTACCTTAATTTTACTAAGAGTAGGTGTCTTTATTACTCTGCTATAAATATTAGCTTCTGATTGTTCACTGCGAAAAAGGGAGATGATCTAAAAATACCGAAAACGCCTTCTCAGATTAATGGTCCTATGCAGCCGCCGTGCTTATTCTCTCGGTGTTTTCAGGCGGGGAGAGCCCCCGGGGCCGGTGCAGCCGCTGAGCCCCGCCCCGAGCCGGGCGGCCTTGAGCGCGGCCATGCGGCGGCTGCAGTGGCGCGGCGGCGCCTCCGGGTGTCGCTGTTGGCCGCCGCCGAGCGGCGCTGGAGCCGCCGCCGCCGCCGCCGCAGCGTCCTGCCCCCGCAGGCTGCTCGCTCGCCCGGCGCCGGCCACAGCGGCAGCGGCACCGCCAGCAGCAGCAGCGGCGAGAGGCGGCGAGAGGCGGCCCGAGCGGTGTGTCTGCCTTTGAGCGGTGTCTGTTTTGGCCGGCGAGAGCGGCTGGAAGGGAGGCAGGGCAGCGGCAGGAGGCAGGAGCGCGGCGAGCGCAGCGGGCAGAGAATGGCGGTGAGGCGGCGGCAGAGGCGCGGGCCGGGCGGCGGGCGAGCGCTGCTGGCCGCGCTGCTGCTGCTGCTGCTGTGCGTGTGGTGCCGGGCGGCGGCCGAGCGGCTCCGCTACGCCATCCCCGAGGAGCTGGGCAGAGGCTCGCTCGTGGGGCCGCTGGCGCGGGACCTGGGGCTCAGCGCGGACCAGCTGCCGGCGCGCAAGCTGCGGCTGAGCGAGGAGAAGCAATACTTCACGGTGAATGAGGAGAACGGGAACCTGTACGTGAACGAGAGGCTGGACCGGGAGGAGATGTGCGGCGAGTCGGCGACCTGCTCTGTCAGCTTCGAGGCGCTGGTTCACAACCCGCTGAACATTTTCCACGTCGATGTGGACATAAAAGACATGAACGACAACTCCCCGACTTTCAGCCAATCTGCTCTGGAACTCGAGATTGGTGAATGGACTGTTCCCGGGACACGTTTTCCGCTGGAGATGGCCCATGATGCAGACGTGGGCAGCAATTCGCTGCTGACTTACCAGCTGACCAGCAACCCGTCCTTCTCTCTCGCCATGAAAGACAGTCCAGAAGGAAGCAAACCGGAATTAGTATTGGAAAGAGCATTGGACCGAGAGAAGCAGAGCTCGTTTGAGCTGGTGCTGATGGCGGTTGATGCCGGGGATCCCGTGAGGTCCGGGACTGTCCAGATTTGGGTCAACGTGACGGACGCCAACGACAATGCACCCATGTTCACGCAGGACCGGTACCGCGTGAACTTACGAGAGGACACGCCACCAGGTTCAGCAGTACTGAACCTGTCAGCCTCAGACGCCGATGCTGGCACCAATGCCCACATCACTTACAGCTTCGGAAAATTGCCGAACAAGGCACTTCAGAAGTTTATAGTCGATGCGGAGAGCGGGTCTATCACACTGCAGGAGGCACTGGACTTTGAGGACACGCGTGCGTTCAGCCTTGCTGTGGAGGCGAAGGATGGCGGTGGTTTGGTGGCACACTCTATGGTGGAGGTGGAGGTGCTGGACGTGAACGATAACCCCCCTGAGATCACCATTCTGTCGCTTTCGAGCCCGGTGCCCGAGGATGCTCCAGTGGGCACCGTGGTTGCCCTGATAAAAGTGCGAGACAGAGACTCCGGCGAGAACGGTCAGGTGTCGTGTGAGCTGTCGGGAGAGGCGCCGCTGTCGATCGTGGCGTCGTCGGGCGGCTCGTACAAGGTGGTGACATCGGGCTTGCTGGACCGCGAGCAGGCGTCCGAGCAGCGCGTGACGGTGGTGGCCCGGGACCGGGGCCGGCCGGCGCTGCGGAGCAGCAGGGAGCTGGTGCTGGAGGTGTCGGACGTGAACGACAACGCGCCGGTGTTCGAGGAGGCGGCGTACAGCGCGTACGTGGCGGAGAACAACGCGGCGGGCGCGCTGGTGCTGCGCGTGCAGGCGCGGGACGCGGACGCGGGCGCCAACGGGCGCGTGAGCTACTGGCTGGCGGGCGGCAGCGCGGGCGCGGCGGGCGCGGCGCCGCTCGTGTCGGTGGAGGCGCGGAGCGGCGCGCTGTACGCGCAGCGCTCCTTGGACTACGAGCAGTGCCGCGAGTTCACGGTGGCCGTGCGGGCGCAGGACGGCGGCTCGCCGGCGCGCAGCTCCACGGCCACGGTGCGCGTCTTCGTGCTGGACCGCAACGACAACGCGCCCAGGGTGCTCTGGCCCGCGCCGGCGGCGGGAGAGGCTGCGGGAGGGGCGGCGGCGGCGCCTTTCGAGGTGGTTCCGCGCTCGGCCTCGGCCGGCTACCTGGTGGCCAAGGTGGTGGCGGTGGACGCGGACGCGGGGCGCAACGCGTGGCTGTCCTACGAGCTGGTGCAGGCGTCGGAGCCGGCGCTGTTCCGCGTGGGGCTGCACAGCGGCGAGGTGCGCACGGCGCGCGCCGTGGCCGAGCGGGACGCGGCCAAGCAGCGGCTGGTGGCCGTGGTGAAGGACCACGGGCAGCCGGCGCTGTCGGCCACGGCCACGCTGCACGTGGTGCTGGCCGAGAGCTTGCAGGAGGCGCTGCCGGAGCTGAGCGAGCGGCCGGCGGGCGCCGAGGCGGCGGCGGCGGCGGCCGAGCTGCAGTTCTACCTGGTGCTGGCGCTGGCGCTGCTCTCGGCGCTCTTGGTGCTGAGCGTGGCGCTGGCCGTGCTGGCGCGGCTGCGCCGGGCCGGGCCGCCCGCCGTGCTGCGCTGCCTGGGCGCGCAGCGCTTCTCGCTGGCCGGCGCCGCCTTCCCGGCCGACTTCTGCGAGGGCACCTTGCCCTACTCCTACAACCTGTGCGTGCCGCCGCCGGCCCGCGCCCTGCCCGAGGCCGCTTGGCCGCCGCCGCCACCGCCGGTGCCCGTCCTGTCGGCGGAGGAGCTTCTGGGCGGCGATTCCTGCGACAAGCCGAGCCTGAGCAGTGACCTCGTCGTGGGAGAGGCGCCCTCCAATCCCGACGCACCGCCGGTCTGTAAAGCGTGAGCTTGTTCTGGTTTTAAAAGTTCCCGAAATGTCATCATTTTCCCCCGTATGTTCTCTGCGTGGTGTCAGTGGGTATTCGTCACTTGTATCTCCACGTAGCAGCGGAAGTGTTTTTTTTTTTCTCTCGGTAATACTTTTAGATGACAAGCTTTGGTGATTGCTCTGCTTTCGGCTCGTAGCGATGTTTCTGAGTGTTTCTCCTTGTTTCCCGGAGTTGTGTTTATGTGAGTTGCACAGTCCTGTCTCCGTGACGAACTGAGTTAAGGAAAGGGCTTTCCCCCGTTCATGCAGAGCAGGAAGCTTTGGCTCTTCCTTGGTCACAGTTTGAGCTTCAGGCGCGAGATTTTGTCTTCAACACTTTAGCTCTATAAATTTGGATGTGTTAGCAACATTGAAAGCAGGTCTGTAGTCTGCGGAAGGAAAAGGAAAATGGCGAATTCTGCCTATGGGGTTGAGGCAAAAAAGAGAGAGCATTGACATCTGCTGTTGGAGATATTTCTTTTCTAAATGATTTGTTCAGAAAGGTGTGCTTGGAATTCCTGTATATAGCTTTACCCAAACACGTTGGTTTTTTTTTTTTTTTTGTTTTTTTTTTTTTTTTTTTTTGTCCCGGTTAGATTTAGAAAGTAAACGAATGTGGAAAGTTCCTTTCAGTCTTTTTTCTGAGTGAAAGGAGAGATTGTCGCTCTTTTGGGGGGGAATGCAGTAGTGAGGCTAGATGGCTTCGTTTATGCGTCCTGGCTGGCAGTCCGCTCTTTTTTAATCTTTATGATCTTTATTTCCTACACTGGTGAGAGTGCTGAAAGATTTCTGTTTCAGAGATTGTTATTTTTCTATCTCACAACGATGTTGGGGTTTTTAGTAGATCTCAAATATATCGAGAACAGCAAATTTTTGCAATTGTGTTTACTGGGATAATCATCTTAGATATGAAGGTAACCCATATCAGGGAGATGGGCCAGAGGAGGGTTTAGGCACTTGAGTCAAGCCCATTTGCACATTGAGTGGTAGTCAGCACAGTTTGGAGATTTGTACTTTTGTTCTAGGGTTCCATGATTGTTTTCTTGAACACATATCGTATCAACGTCATTAGAAATACTTATCTGAATTGTTCACTAACGAACTACGATGCTTTACACATGGATTTAGAAAAAAAGGAAAGCTAGAATTACTTGATTAACTGTAAACCTGTATAAACTAAGGAAACAACAGGCGTACCTTAGGAAAGGATGTCAAATATTTAAATTCGTGAAAGATTCTCTTGAGAGTTTCAGGTGCATCTTTATTTGTACTTATAATTGAATCCTGTAAAAATTAGCTCCCTGACTTCAAGAAGCATGCAATTGCTCTGGTCCCACTTGTGATAAAGAACCTGAAAGCTGTTTTTTCGGGATATGCTGTCTTCCCATTTTCTCTCTGCGAGTCTGTTGTTGAAGATGCTTTTGAAGAAAAAGTATAATCTTAAGAAAAAGCTACAGGGTAAAATACGAAAAGTGAGTTTGAATTTACATATTGACATTATTTACATAATGACATGAAAAAATGATGGTTTCCTGTGCGGTTAAAGAACCCCGCCCGCGGAATGCCTCTGCCTTCCTCCCGATGGTGATTCCCTGGAGGATGAAAGCAGAGATGGGCTGGAGAAATGCGGAGGCAGGAGATCGGCGCTGGGCGAAAAGCGACGTCTCGGTGGCGACCGTGCCCTGCATGGAGCGAGGCAGGGCGGGCAGCGCCGGGCAGCGCTCGGTGCCTGCAGTGCCGGGAGGAGGCTGCGGGCGCCGCTGTTGACCGAGAGGAGCGAGAGGAAGCTCGGAGCGCTACCGGCAGCCCCGCCCGCTGCGGATCGGCTCGATCGCTCGCTCACTCGCCGGATTCCAAGTTCGGCAGCCCGGCGATCTGCGATCGTCCTCCAATTGCGGATACGTGCAGGAGAGAAGGAGAAAGAGACTACGACAGGGGCCGGTAAGAGGAGAGTCCTGTAGGAAGCTCCAGCAAGCGCGGGTATCAGAGCAGCAGGCGGCGGTGGGAAGCTGCCGGCAGCAGAGATGTGCGCGGCGGGGAGGCGCTGGGGCCGGCGGCAGCGAGCTCTGCTCTGGGCCGTGCTGCTGGCGGCGTGCGAGGCGGCGTGGGGGCAGCTGCGCTACTCGGTGCCCGAGGAGATGCCCAAGGGCTCGTTCGTGGGCGACGTGGCCAAGGACCTGGGGCTGCAGCTGACGGAGATCCGAGACGGCGGCGTTCATATCTTGGACAAAGGTCGGACGCAGTATTTCGCTCTGCACGGGAAGACGGGACATTTGGTGACGGCGGAGAGGATCGACAGAGAGCAGCTGTGTGAGCGTGTGCAGCAATGCGTGCTGCGCTGTGAGCTGATAGTGGAGGGACAGATGCAGGTTTATGGGATCCAAGTGGAAATCACGGATATTAACGACAACTCCCCCAGCTTCAGAGAGGCAGAAACAGAGCTGAGAATGAGCGAGACGACAGCCCCAGGGTCTCGGTTTCCCCTGCCAGATGCTCATGACCCGGATTCTGGCCGGAATTCCCTGCAGAGCTACGAGCTGAGCGGTGACGAGCACTTCTCGCTGGCCGTGCAGGCGGGCCCCGGCGGCGATCAGCGTCCCGAGCTGGTGCTGGCCAAGGCGCTGGACCGGGAGGAGGCGGCGTTTCACGAGCTGGTGCTGAGGGCGAGCGACGGCGGCGATCCGGCACGGACGGGCACGGCTCGGATCCGCGTGACCGTGGTGGACGCGAACGACAACGCGCCCGTGTTCAGCCAGGCGGAGTACACGGTGCGTGTGCCCGAGGACGTGCCCGTGGGCTCTGTCCTCGTCACTGTCACGGCCACGGACGCCGACGAAGGGTTGTACGGACACGTGAAATACTTGTTCAAGAAAATCACAGAAAAAGCCTCAGAGATTTTCAAGCTGGATGCCGAGTTGGGAGCAATCACTCTATTTCGGAGCCTGGACTTCGAGGAAGGCGACTCCTATGAGCTGGAGGTGCAGGCGCATGACGGTGGGGGACTTTTTGACACGACGCATGTTGTGATTACTGTAACAGATGTGAACGACAATGCCCCGGAACTCACAGTGTCGTCGGCGCTGAGTGAGATCTCTGAGGATGCCCCGACTGGGACGGTGGTCGCTCTGCTGCACGTGGAGGACCGAGACTCGGGGGTCAACGGCGAGGTGCGCTGCTCGCTCGAAACGGACGTCCCGTTCCGGCTGGAGAAGTCCTTTGATGACTACTACCATGTGGTGACAGCGAGAGAGCTGGACCGGGAGCAGGTGTCGGAGTACAACGTGACGGTGCGGGCGGCCGACGGCGGGTCGCCGGCTCTGCGGAGCAGCGCGGTGCTGGCGCTGCGCGTGCTGGACGTGAACGACAACGCGCCGGTGTTCGCGGAGGAGCGCTACAGCGCGCGGCTGGCGGAGAACAACGCGGCGGGCGCGCTGGTGCTGACGGTGCGCGCCACGGACGCGGACTGGGGGCAGAACGCGCGCGTGCGCTACCGGCTGGCGGAGGGGCGGGTGCGGGGCGCGCCGCTGTCGTCGTACGTGTCGGTGCAGGCGGAGACGGGCGCGCTGTACGCGCTGCGCTCCTTGGACTACGAGCAGCTGCGCGAGCTGCAGCTGTGCGTGCGGGCGGAGGACGGCGGCGCGCCGGCGCTGAGCAGCAACGTGTCGGTGCGGCTGCTGATCGTGGACGAGAACGACAACGCGCCGCAGGTGCTGTACCCGCCGCCGGGCGCAGCGGCGGGCTCGGGCGCCGCGGCGTGGTCGGGCGTGGAGCTGGCGCCGCGCTGGGCGGAGGCCGGCGCGCTGGTGGCCAAGGTGGTGGCGGTGGACGCGGACGCGGGGCAGAACGCGTGGCTGTCCTACGAGCTGGCCAAGGCCACGGAGCCGGGGCTGTTCCGCGTGGGGCTGCACAGCGGCGAGGTGCGCACGGCGCGCTCGCCGCTGGCCCGCGACGCGGCGCGCCACAGCCTGCTGGTGCTGGTGCGGGACCACGGGCGGCCGGCGCTGTCGGCCACGGCCACGCTGAGCGTGGTGCTGGCCGAGAGCGTGGCCGAGCTGCTGGCCGAGCTGGGCAGCGCGGCCCACGAGGCGGCGGCGCCGGGCGAGCCGGCCGCCGGCCTGACGCGCTGGCTCGTGCTGGCCGTGGCCGCCGTGTCGTGCCTCTTCGTGGCCTTCCTGCTGCTGCTGCTGGCGCTGCGCCTGCGCCGCTGCCACCGCCAGCGGCTGCTGCCGCCGGACAGCGGCGCCTTGCGCGGCGTGCCCGTCTCGCACTTCGTGGGCATCGACGGCGTGCGCGCCTTCCTGCAGTCCTACTCGCACGACGTGTCGCTCACGGCCGACTCGCGCAAGAGCCACCTGCGCTTCTCGGCCGCCAGCTGCTGCGACACCCTCCCGGCCCGGCCGCCGCCCGACGAGCCCGCGCCGCTGCTCGGGGACGGGGACCCGGCCGGCGCCCTCCCCGCGGATCCTGCCCCTCCCTCGGTGAGTTCCTCTGTCCAGATTTTCTCCACGACGCTTTCTTGTGATGCTGTTCTTCCCCTTCCCCGCCGTGTTCTCTGGCTTGCCTAGGAGACTTTGTCTAACAGCATGGTCAAGTTTCCCTTGGTGATGTTTTGACGGCTGCTTCTCATTGCTGTCACTACGTGAACATGGGTTGCGTCCTCAGCCTTCCAGTTTGTGAAGAAGGAAGGAGGGAGAAGGCTGCTGGTGGCAGGCTGTTGGTTGGGTCGGCGGTTTGGGTATTGATCAGGTTCCAGGTGTTGTTTCCCCTGTGTCAGCTGTGCTGTGTAGAAACTGACTTGCTCTTAGTATTAGATCTTCTGACGGGATGGATCACGTTATTGAGAAATACAGCTTTTTAGGAGACTCATGTGTTTTCCCAAGAACACATGTGCTTGAATACATAGAATGTGTCTTGAACAAAATGCTGATGGCTTTGCATGGTGGAACTTCTCTGCACGTTCCTCTCAGCCTTTATCTCTCTCCATGATCTATACTGGAGGTCAAAAGTGTTTGTGTCATCCATGCTTTGGTCTATGTCTGCAACAAAGAATTTGGTGAGGCAGGTATTGTTCCTTGATGATGTCTTTCTGTCTGTTATGAGGATGAAGGATGCTCTCAAAGTTGTGATTCTTTGAAAAGGCTGTGGGTTGCTGCATGTGGAGGAGGAAATGGCAGAACTGCTTTGGGTTTTTCCTATTTTTCAAGATAGATCTATGTCAGATGGAGCTGGATGAGCCTTGGGTAGAAAATATTGAGCATGGCAAGAAAATTGCCTGGATTGGAAGGAGAGATTCGAGGTGCAGCAGGAGATACAAGGTGAGCATAATTCCCTGTGAGCAGATATTCACTGAGTCAGTGTCTCTTGGAAGACTGCTGGGCTTTTCCTTTGAGACCTATGAAGTCTCTTCACAGAACTTCAGTGAGCAGCAAATGTAGCTTCCACAGCACAGAGATGTACAGACAGCTGTGTGAAATTGGTGCTGGGAAGAGAAATGCTCCGGGGAACTGGGCCACCACAGTCACATGTTTTTAAGGGATATGGGTGAAAGCCCAGCATGGATGGTGTGAAGAGTTGGAAATCTGAATGCAGTGAGCTGTGTGTGAATGTCTGCTGAAAGACTAAAGGGGACGTTTTCTTCTATTCCCTGTCCAGTTCCTATCTCTAGGATGAAGCGATATGAGGTTCTTCTTTCTCAAGTTATTGTCTAGAAGATCTGTATTCCAGCTGCATGGAGAACCCTGGCAGGTTCTTTCTAAAGGTTTTCATGTCATCATAATCGTGTCACTTCAAATCCAAATTTTGTTTCCTATGACAGATGTAGTATGGGAATTGCTGTGTATTCAGTGCCTATAGACAACGTCATCCATCATCTACTCTGAGTTACATAACCCAGAAGAGTGTTGGGAGCTGTTCAATTCTGCAGGTGTTACTTTCTGTCGCATTCTTCTGATCATCTGAAGATGATTCTTTCATGGTTATAGGTGAAAGAGTGAGAAACTTCCATACAGATGTTTTAAAAAAATGTCTCTTTAAGAAATGCTTTTTCTTGTCACATGGCTATGGTGATATGTCAAATATTATCAGCAGTAAGGAAAACTGTCTGAGCAACTTTCCTCTTGGTGGAGTCTCTAAATTCTGAAGGTCTCTGCTAACCATGGGAGCTGTGATAAGTTTATGTGGGAGTGTTGGGGGTGTAGTGTGGGAGGAGGTCCTGGTGGAGACATGGGATGTGTTTTGTTGATCCCCAGGGCTATTGCTGGCCTTCTGAAAATGAGTCAGGAGGAGTCTGATGATTTCCAATTGTGTGGTTTGGACTGAAATGGCCTCGTTTGGGTTCCATATTCCTTTGCATCAAGAGTGGTAGTCACACATGCTTTGAGGAGTCCATGTGCTGAGGAATGGTGATGTTGCCTTTGAGGTGATCCTTGGATGTGTGGGTCTTTGACAGAGCTGGTAATAATTCATGGCCTTTTAACATTTTCCTACTTGTTCAAATAATTGGGAGGAATAATCTTAGTTCTGATGCTTGGGCTCTGAGAAGCTGTGCACACAACTTTCATCTAATGATGTCTGTATGCAAAATTTGCTTTCATATTATGTGTGGCCAGAGAGAAGAAGTCTGTGTATGCAGAGACAGGGCTGGTGCTGGAGTTCAGTGTGACACAGTTCAAAATGAATGAATGAATGGTGTCCAGTTCTGTTTGTCCTGGTATTTAGATGAGGCCCCCAGCTGTGGTTCCAAGCTTTTTCTTCCTCTTCCTATCCAAGGAAACGACAGCCTGGGGCCTGTGGAGTGACTCCTGTGTGAGGCCCCTGTGTATTTGTTCCAGTCCAGTTTGCTGGGTTGTGTATATAGTGCAGGTGACCCAATCTGCAATGTGAGACCATGACTGATACTCTTCTGGTGTTTTCCCAGCTTGGCTGGGTTCATTTCACTTTCTTTGCGTAATGGGTTTGGTTTGGATTGTTTGTTGTTTTGCTTGTATTTTTGGTTTTTTTGTATTTCTGTATTTTTCTGGCGTAAAGTTGATCCTCATTGTGCCTGGCAATCCTGCAGACTCCAAAACATATAATTATCCAGTAGGGAGAGTATCTCTCATCCATCCCTTGAAGCTGTACATGTAATCGAATTATCCTAGAAGCACAGAACCATAGAATGATGCAAAGGACCTTAAAGCTCCTCTTGTTCCAGCTGCTCTGCCATGGGCTGGTACATCTTCCACCAGAGCAGGTGGCTCAGAGCCCCAGCCAGCCTGACCTTGAATATCTCATTCAAGAAATAAAACTTCATGAATGGATGTTTCCTCAATGTGTTGTTTTTCTCTGTGGCCAATATGGAACCAAAATTTTGGTTTGTTTTGATGGTGAAAGTAAAGGCTGTGAATGCAGAGTGAGGAGGGTGAGAGCTCAGTTCTGTGCCAGGCAACTGGGGGACTCAGTGTGGGTTTGGCAGAGAAATGGTTTGATTTCATGCTTGGTGCCAAAGGCAGTGCCATTGCTGTTCCTGGTGTCTCTCTCATGAAAGACAATGACAGTCCTCCAACAAAACTATTTTCCACAGTAACTGTTCATGTAGAACCATAATTGCTGGCTGGAACAGGTAATTAATCCTGTGTGAAACTTCCATTATCTGTATCTCTATGCCACATTGTGATATACAGTTTCTTCAGAGTTGTAATTCCAATTTCTTTCAGGCCTTTCTTTCCAGGAAGGTTGAAACTCATTTCCACATTCCTGGTCAGTACTTTGAAATATGACATGGTGACTGATGTTTTTCAGCCCAACCATACTTCAGTCACTTAAGACTAAACATTGTGTGGGGAGTAGGAGTTAGAAGTAAAAAGGGAATCTGCTGTAATTTATCAGAAGATTTACCTTGAGAAAGAGGCTAAAGAGAAGCTGTTGAAAATGATGGTTTCATAACTGTGCCAGGTGAGCAGGACATGCAGTAGAAAGAGTTTCTGAAGAGAGGACTCATTCTTTAAATGAACCCCCCTATCCTGCTGTGCTGTCTCAGTCCTCAGGGCCACACTTGCGCCTTGAGACCTCAGTGACTTCCAGGGGCTCTCAGGTATGAATGTTAAGGCCTGCAATAAAGACCTAGAAGTCTTCACTGTGAGCATCTCTGACTCCTTGTTCTCTTCTAATGCTTCCTTACCTTATCTGATCCATGTTTTCAGGTTTTCTGCTGATTTTTGCTTTATTTTGGTCTTCCTTGATTTATAGAGTACGTGGGTATACTTACAATTAAAAACAATCCATCTTTTTTTAGTAACATATGATGTGCCAAGGTCCTCTGCTCTAGTTTCAGTGGGAATGGAAGGCAGGAGATATGAGAGTGTTTTTTTTTTTTTTCCTTTTGGGAGAAATAGACATAAATATGTCTTTATTATAGTTTTCCTCTCTGTGGAACAGAGCATGTGATAAGGACAGGTAGAAGATTCTCCCCAAGCATCTCAGTTGGATGACAGTTGATCTTTCAATATGATTGTTTATCATTTGTGTGCTCTAGAATCCTTCAGTTCCTTATCATAATGGTGGTGACCAGACAATTGTCCCTCCCTTCTGGCTGTGGCTGCAGTGCATTATCATCTCATGATGGATTTGAGCAGTGAGGAGATGGCCACAAGCAAAACCTCACAGTGGCCTGGCCTGGAAGAAAAGCAGAGAGGGGAGCTGTGTGTGTGAGGCTAGAGAAGAGCTGGGTCATTGCCTTGCTTGTCACATGTCACAGATAACACCAGGCTGTGCCTGATGGAGTCCAGGGTGATTTGAGTTGCTTCTGTAGAGCAAGGCAGACCCACAAAATGTCATTGCACCTGTCCATTTCCATGTGTTTCTGACTCTTGCATTGCTTTGTGTCATGAGCTCAGCCTCAGGGTGTCTGATCTCCTGTGGAAGGTCTCCTCTGTTCCAGCTGCCCGAGTGCAGGTGCAGTTCCCACACACCCCTGTGATGTTCCCAGCTGCACAGAGGAAGGGTTTCACAAGCACTCCTGGTGTGCTCAGCCAGGAACATTTTGTCTGTAGTGTAACCATGCAGGATCATCTCTGCTGCAGCTGTCAAAGTGCAGAGTGAGCACCCAGGCCAGCCAAGGTTTGCATGGACAGAGCAGGGCCCAGTGGGAGAAGGTGTGCAGTGTCCCCCAGGCCATCAGCCAGAGGCACATGCTGGGCAATCACCTGGAGGCTGTCAGCTGGCTGAGGAACAGGCTGGAGAGTGCCCTGCAGAGAGTTACAGACAGTGGCTCCATGTCCAGGTGGAAAGCAGTGACTTGTGCTGTCCCTCAAGGGCCCTGGCTGGGCCCAGGTCTGTTCAGCACCTCCATGGCCAATGGGATTGAGGCACCTTCAGGCAATTTGCAGCTGACACCGACTGGAGTTGATTGAGTGCAGGGCAGAGATGGCAGCCAGGGATGGGCTGGAGAAGTGGCCCCGTGCAGCCCCCATGAAATGGATCAAAGTGCCAGGTCCTGCAGCTGGGGTGGGGCAATCCCCAGTTTGAGCAGAGAGTGGGGGAAAGGGAAGAGCTTTGCAGAGAAGTGCTTTGGGTTATTGGTGGGTGATGAGGTGGGACATGAGCTGCCCATGGGCACCTGCTGCTGGAATTGTGTCCTGCACTGCATGACAAGCTCTCTGCCTGGCAGATCGAGGGAGTTCTTTCCTCCCCTCTTAATTCTTCTTATGAGAGCATAGACTGCATGGAGATCTTGGGCCAATATCCCAATGGACATGCTAGAGTCCCAGAAGGATCATGGAAATGGCCTGAGGGCTGGAACGTTTCTCTTATGCAGAAGGACTGAAGGAGTTTGTGTCTTCAAGCATAGAGTAATGATACCTCTGTGTAGAGTTTTCAATGTTTTTTTTTTGCTGTGTCACTTTATGAATAAGTTTTTAGGAAATGTGGTGAAGGCTCTGTTTACCTGGGCCAGTTGTTGTAGAAGAGCAGAGCAGTGTTTTTAAATAAGCAAAGGCAAGTTTTGATTAGGAGAAAGCTTTTCAGGGTGGGGTGTGATAAAAGGGAAGATATTGCCCAAAGAAGTTTTGGACATGCCTCCAACATTCAAGTCTAGCAAAAGTGTTACTTTTCATCTCAGAGGTGTGGATTAAATGGCCTTTAGAGAAAGTTTAACTTGGGAACTGAAAATACTGTTTGACTCTATGAAGAAGTCGCCATTGCTTTGCACTTTCCATTGTCAGGCACTCAGATATGGAGATACAAATGAAGCAAGTTTAATGAGTCAGAAAGAAAGAAGTAAATGTAACTCTGCTATGTTGGGATAGGGTATGCTTTCATTGATTTAGGCTGATCTATATCTCCAACTAGTTCATCTCAATTAATGAATAACATAATAAATAACAATTCTTGTGATAAAGTGAAAAAAAGCTTTTGTTGTCTTCCCTATATTATCCTTTATTGCTGGCGTAGATTGGCCTTTTTTTAATTAAAAGCAGCTGAATTCCATTCTTTACTCCCCTGCAATGTGTATTTGCTTCTTACTGTTCAATTTGACTCATAGGAATGCCATAAAAGCACCTGCCAACATATCTCAGATAGAAAGGCCTTGGAGTGGAATTAAGGCAGAGCTGCTGCTCTCGGTGTTTGCAGGCGGGGAGAACCCCCGGGGCCGGTGCAGCCGCTGAGCCCCGCCCCGAGCCGGGCGGCCTTGAGCGCGGCCATGCGGCGGCTGCAGTGGCGCGGCGGCGCCTCCGGGTGTCGCTGTTGGCCGCCGCCGAGCGGCGCTGGAGCCGCCGCCGCCGCCGCCGCAGCGTCCTGCCCCCGCAGGCTGCTCGCTCGCCCGGCGCCGGCCACAGCGGCAGCGGCACCGCCAGCAGCAGCAGCGGCGAGAGGCGGCGAGAGGCGGCCCGAGCGGTGTGTCTGCCTTTGAGCGGTGTCTGTTTTGGCCGGCGAGAGCGGCTGGAAGGGAGGCAGGGCAGCGGCAGGAGGCAGGAGCGCGGCGAGCGCAGCGGGCAGAGAATGGCGGTGAGGCGGCGGCAGAGGCGCGGGCCGGGCGGCGGGCGAGCGCTGCTGGCCGCGCTGCTGCTGCTGCTGCTGTGCGTGTGGTGCCGGGCGGCGGCCGAGCGGCTCCGCTACGCCATCCCCGAGGAGCTGGGCAGAGGCTCGCTCGTGGGGCCGCTGGCGCGGGACCTGGGGCTCAGCGCGGACCAGCTGCCGGCGCGCAAGCTGCAGGTGGCGTCTGCCGGCAAGAAGCAGCTGAAATACTTCACGGTGAATGAGGAGAACGGGAACCTGTACGTGAACGAGAGGCTGGACCGGGAGGAGATGTGCGGCGAGTCGGCGACCTGCTCTGTCAGCTTCGAGGCGCTGGTGCACAACCCGCTGAACGTTTTCCACATCGAGGTGTCCATCGAGGACGTGAATGACAATTCCCCGGCGTTCAGGAAGGCTGCTCTGGATCTCGAAATTGATGAATGGACTCTTCCCGGTACTCGTTTTCCTCTGGAGGCAGCACGAGACGGTGATGTAGGAAGGAATTCGCTGCTCACTTACCATCTCACCAGCAACCCGTCCTTCTCTCTGGTCATGAAGGAGAGTCCCGATGGAAGCAAGCAGCCAGAATTGGTGCTGGACAGAACTTTGGACCGGGAGAAGCAGAGCTCCTTTGAGCTGGTGCTGACAGCAGTGGACGGCGGGGACCCCGTGAGGTCTGGGACTGTCCAGGTTCATATCAACGTTACAGACGCCAACGACAACTCGCCCGTATTTAGCAAAAACCTCTACGAAGCGCGAGTGGAAGAGAATTTGCCAGCAGGGTCAGTGGTACTGCAGGTTCAGGCGACGGATGCAGACGCGGGCACCAACGGGCAGGTGTCCTACTCCCTGGGCAACGTCCCTGACGCTATCAGTGCATTGTTTGCTGTCGATAGGGAAACTGGGGAGGTCAGGACGGCGTGTCCCCTGGATT
Organism: Calcarius lapponicus; assembly: GCA_039654755.1. Classification (NCBI taxonomy): domain Eukaryota; kingdom Metazoa; phylum Chordata; class Aves; order Passeriformes; family Fringillidae; genus Calcarius; species Calcarius lapponicus. The sequence goes on along the minus strand of CM077476.1, from coordinate 18,502,609 downwards.
TCGAGGAGAAGAGTAAATACATATTTAGCCTGGAGGCGAGGGATGGTGGGGGTTTGGTATCACACTGCAAGGTGCAAATAGACATCATAGATGAGAACGACAACGCACCCGAGATCACGATTCTGTCACTGTCCAGCCCAGTGCCTGAAGACTCGCCAGCTGGCACCGTGGTGGCCGTGCTGAATGTGAACGACCCGGATTCGGGCGAGAACGGTCAGGTGACGTGCGAGCTGTCGGGAGAGGCGCCGCTGTCGATCGTGGCGTCGTCGGGCGGCTCGTACAAGGTGGTGACATCGGGCTTGCTGGACCGCGAGCAGGCGTCCGAGCAGCGCGTGACGGTGGTGGCCCGGGACCGGGGCCGGCCGGCGCTGCGGAGCAGCAGGGAGCTGGTGCTGGAGGTGTCGGACGTGAACGACAACGCGCCGGTGTTCGAGGAGGCGGCGTACAGCGCGTACGTGGCGGAGAACAACGCGGCGGGCGCGCTGGTGCTGCGCGTGCAGGCGCGGGACGCGGACGCGGGCGCCAACGGGCGCGTGAGCTACTGGCTGGCGGGCGGCAGCGCGGGCGCGGCGGGCGCGGCGCCGCTCGTGTCGGTGGAGGCGCGGAGCGGCGCGCTGTACGCGCAGCGCTCCTTGGACTACGAGCAGTGCCGCGAGTTCACGGTGGCCGTGCGGGCGCAGGACGGCGGCTCGCCGGCGCGCAGCTCCACGGCCACGGTGCGCGTCTTCGTGCTGGACCGCAACGACAACGCGCCCAGGGTGCTCTGGCCCGCGCCGGCGGCGGGAGAGGCTGCGGGAGGGGCGGCGGCGGCGCCTTTCGAGGTGGTTCCGCGCTCGGCCCCGGCCGGCTACCTGGTGGCCAAGGTGGTGGCGGTGGACGCGGACGCGGGGCGCAACGCGTGGCTGTCCTACGAGCTGGTGCAGGCGTCGGAGCCGGCGCTGTTCCGCGTGGGGCTGCACAGCGGCGAGGTGCGCACGGCGCGCGCCGTGGCCGAGCGGGACGCGGCCAAGCAGCGGCTGGTGGCCGTGGTGAAGGACCACGGGCAGCCGGCGCTGTCGGCCACGGCCACGCTGCACGTGGTGCTGGCCGAGAGCTTGCAGGAGGCGCTGCCGGAGCTGAGCGAGCGGCCGGCGGGCGCCGAGGCGGCGGCGGCGGCGGCCGAGCTGCAGTTCTACCTGGTGCTGGCGCTGGCGCTGCTCTCGGCGCTCTTGGTGCTGAGCGTGGCGCTGGCCGTGCTGGCGCGGCTGCGCCGGGCCGGGCCGCCCGCCGTGCTGCGCTGCCTGGGCGCGCAGCGCTTCTCGCTGGCCGGCGCCGCCTTCCCGGCCGACTTCTGCGAGGGCACCTTGCCCTACTCCTACAACCTGTGCGTGCCGCCGCCGGCCCGCGCCCTGCCCGAGGCCGCTTGGCCGCCGCCGCCACCGCCGGTGCCCGTTCTGTCGGCGGAGGAGCTTCTGGGCGGGGATCCCTTGGGGAAGCAGACCTCCAACAGCAGCGCCGCCGAGGGAGAGGCGCCCGCCGAACCCGACGCACTGCAGGTTTGTAAATCTGTAAATGTTGTCGTTGTTGTCCGTGAGCTGTTTCGAAGCGTTGTCCTTTTTTCCTCTTATATTCCCCGGGTGATACGGGTGAGCTTTGCTGCTATGTCTCTGCGTGACAAGATGATAACGCTAGGTCATTTTCCCTCGAAGCGTAAGCATTTAATGGCAGCGATTTTTATTTTTTTCGGTGCTATCTGTTTAATATTCCAATGGAAGTTGTTTTCTGGAACTTTCACGTGGCATTATTTTGTACTAGTAGTAATGGTAAGGGTGAATCCTTACTCTATAGAGGAAAATGCCCTGAATCTGTATGATGGATTTGGGAAAAAGAAAATTGACACTTGATACTGGGGATTCTTCTTTCCTAATCGAGTTTTTTTTCCTATATAATTCGTTTATGGATGCTTGTGGATGGCAGGATACAACCCTTGTGCTAATTCTTCCTTTTCGTCATTATACTCTCAAAGGCAACCTGAGAGTGGGGTTAGATGTATGGAGAGTGTTAGGTAATTCACTACTTGTGAGAAAGACGAGAATGTCGCCAATTCTGTGGGAATTCTGCTATTGAAATGACAGGAATGGGAACAGTAGTAGGAGCATTTAGCTGTTGTTAGCAGTGTTTTTCCATCTTGTGTGGTCCTTCAATCTTTTTTTACATTCCTGATCTTTCTTTCATTCGCAAGTGAAAGTGTAGAAAGTGTCAGAAAAGAAAAAAAAAATGAGCTTGTTTTCTTTCTCTCTGCTTTTTACAGAAAGAGAGGATACTTTCTATATTTTTAAAATTGTCATCCCTTTATTCTCAATAGTTCTTACATCGGTTTTTACAAGGATAGACCTGTGAGATAGGGAAAACTTCTAATAAATGTCAAATGGATCTGCCAAAATAACGATTTAAGTACTTGAATCAAGTCCATTTGTACATCTATCCATGGTCCCCAGTGTTTAGGGCATCCAGCTCTTCTCCTATTATTCTACAGTATTTTGTTGAAAATATGTCTTGCCAAAGTGCTTAACAAAGGATTAACACTTTACAAACAAGCTTCCGTTCCTTGCACCTTGGGTTTTGAGAAAATGAAAGCCCTTTCTTGCTACAGAACGACTTATTAAATGTAAGTGTGTATTGACTGAGATTATTCTGGCAAGGTTCACTGCAGATCCTTCCTGATTCCGTGTTAGTTGTAGTACAGTCAGCGAAAAGTGCTCCAGGGACCCACAACCTGAGATCGGGGGGTGGGAGATAATGATCTTTGAGTATCCAGGGGTTTTTCTCCTGTTCTCTTTTCCCATGAATGTCTTATGGGGAGACATCCCAGAGCACTTGGCAGATGCCTGAGCAATCAAACTTCATGGCAGTTGTAAGGGGCTGTGTTAGACCTCACCTTCTTCGGCCTTTAAACGCCTCTTCTTAGTCACTCATAGTGCAGTAGTAAATTTAGATCGACTCCTGTATGACCTGTATGAGAATTTAAAGCGAAGTTTCTGCCATTAGGTTAATGAGCCTGATATCTCCGCTACTCCTGCGGGCAGAATTGTGTGTTTGATGATCGCGTCGTGTATTTGTGAACCGCTTTTGTTTCGCTGTTTTCCTACCAGTCATTCAAGCAGCACGGCTTCAACTCGTGTTTTTAGTCTAATAGGATAGGACTAAGACAAGATATTTCCTTTACCTATATTGCCGGTAGCAAATTATATTTTTCTGTGAGTTGAAAACGCCCCCGCTCGCGAGACACCTCTGCTTTCCTCACGGCCGTGATGTGTTCGAGCATAAAAGAAAAGATCGACTGGACAAAAGCAGGAGATGCGTGCGGCGAAGGTCTCCATCCCTCCCGTGTGCAAGGCAGCGCCGGGCAGCGCTCGGTGCCTGCAGTGCCGGGAGGAGGCTGCGGGCGCCGCTGTTGACCGAGAGGAGCGAGAGGAAGCTCGGAGCGCTACCGGCAGCCCCGCCCGCTGCGGATCGGCTCGGTCGCTCGCTCTGTATTAGGCTGGGCGACGGAGCGGTTTGGGATCGTCCCCGTGCTGCGGAAAGGCGGCGGTGCCGGTGGAAGCGAGAGGAGAGCAGAGCGGGAGAGGGATCAGCGGAGTGAGCGGCGGTGGGCGGCCGGCGTGTTTGCGGTGCCGGCGGTTCCGCGGCCGAGATGTGCGCGGCGGGGAGGCGCTGGGGCCGGCGGCAGCGAGCTCTGCTCTGGGCCGTGCTGCTGGCGGCGTGGGAGGCGGCGTGGGGGCAGCTGCGCTACTCGGTGCCCGAGGAGATGCCCAAGGGCTCCTTCGTGGGCGACGTGACCAAGGACATGGGGCTGCAGCTGACGGCGCTAATAGAGCGCGGCGCTCACATTACAGAAAGAGGTAGGACTCAATACTTCTCTCTGCACGGGAAGACGGGACATTTAGTGACGGCGGAGAGGATCGACAGAGAGCAGCTTTGCCGGCTGGTGGAGAAATGCGTGCTGCGCTGTGAGCTGATAGTGGAGGGACAGATGCAGGTTTACGGCATCGAAGTAGAAATCACGGACATTAACGATAACTCGCCGAGCTTCCGAGAAGCAGAAACAGAGCTGAGAATTAGCGAGATGACAGCCCCAGGGTCGCGGTTTCCCCTGCCAGACGCCCATGACCCTGACTCGGGCCGTAATTCCCTGCAGAGCTACGAGCTGAGCGGTGACGAGCACTTCTCGCTGGCCGTGCAGGCGGGCCCCGGCGGCGATCAGCGTCCCGAGCTGGTGCTGGCCAAGGCGCTGGACAGGGAGGAGGCGGCGTTTCACGAGCTGGTGCTGAGGGCGAGCGACGGCGGCGATCCGGCACGGACGGGCACGGCTCGGATCCGTGTGACCGTGGTGGACGCGAACGACAACGCGCCCGTGTTCAGCCAGGCGGAGTACACGGTGCGTGTGCCCGAGGACGTGCCCGTGGGTTCTGTCCTCGTCACTGTCACGGCCACTGACGCAGATGAGGGGCTGAATGGGCATGTGAAATACTCTATGAAGAAAGCGACCGACATGACATCGGATATTTTCCATCTGGATACTGAAACTGGAGCGATCAAGCTGTTGAGGATCCTGGACTTCGAGGAAGGCAATTTGTACCAATTGGAGGTGCGGGCACATGACAGTGGAACACTTTTCGACTCAGCAAAACTCACGATCTCGGTGACAGATGTAAACGACAATGCCCCGGAACTCACAGTGTCGTCGGCGCTCAGCGAGATCTCTGAGGATGCCCCGTCTGGGACGGTGGTCGCTCTGCTGCACGTGGAGGACCAGGACTCGGGAATCAACGGCGAGGTGCGCTGCTCGCTCGATGGAGATGTCCCGTTCCGCCTAGAGAAGAATTTTGAGGACTACTACCGCGTGGTGACAGCGAGAGAGCTGGACCGGGAGCAGGTGTCGGAGTACAACGTGACGGTGCGGGCGGCCGACGGCGGGTCGCCGGCTCTGCAGAGCAGCGCGGTGCTGGCGCTGCGCGTGCTGGACGTGAACGACAACGCGCCGATGTTCGCGGAGGAGCGCTACAGCGCGCGGCTGGCGGAGAACAACGCGGCGGGCGCGCTGGTGCTGACGGTGCGCGCCACGGACGCGGACTGGGGGCAGAACGCGCGCGTGCGCTACCGGCTGGCGGAGGGGCGGGTGCGGGGCGCGCCGCTGTCGTCGTACGTGTCGGTGCAGGCGGAGACGGGCGCGCTGTACGCGCTGCGCTCCTTGGACTACGAGCAGCTGCGCGAGCTGCAGCTGTGCGTGCGGGCGGAGGACGGCGGCGCGCCGGCGCTGAGCAGCAACGTGTCGGTGCGGCTGCTGATCGTGGACGAGAACGACAACGCGCCGCAGGTGCTGTACCCGCCGCCGGGCGCAGCGGCGGGCTCGGGCGCCGCGGCGTGGTCGGGCGTGGAGCTGGCGCCGCGCTGGGCGGAGGCCGGCGCGCTGGTGGCCAAGGTGGTGGCGGTGGACGCGGACGCGGGGCAGAACGCGTGGCTGTCCTACGAGCTGGCCAAGGCCACGGAGCCGGGGCTGTTCCGCGTGGGGCTGCACAGCGGCGAGGTGCGCACGGCGCGCTCGCCGCTGGCCCGCGACGCGGCGCGCCACAGCCTGCTGGTGCTGGTGCGGGACCACGGGCGGCCGGCGCTGTCGGCCACGGCCACGCTGAGCGTGGTGCTGGCCGAGAGCGTGGCCGAGCTGCTGGCCGAGCTGGGCAGCGCGGCCGACGAGGCGGCGGCGCCGGGCGAGCCGGCCGCCGGCCTGACGCGCTGGCTCGTGCTGGCCGTGGCCGCCGTGTCGTGCCTCTTCGTGGCCTTCCTGCTGCTGCTGCTGGCGCTGCGCCTGCGCCGCTGCCACCGCCAGCGGCTGCTGCCGCCGGACAGCGGCGCCTTGCGCGGCGTGCCCGTCTCGCACTTCGTGGGCATCGACGGCGTGCGCGCCTTCCTGCAGTCCTACTCGCACGACGTGTCGCTCACGGCCGACTCGCGCAAGAGCCACCTGCGCTTCTCGGCCGCCAGCTGCTGCGACACCCTCCCGGCCCGGCCGCCGCCCGACGAGCCCGCGCCGCTGCTCGGGGACGGGGACCCGGCCGCCGCCCTCCCCGCGGATCCCGTCTCTGTCCCGGTGAGTTACTGATTTTGTGCGAAGGCAAAATTTCGCTCAGTGTTGCTTTGGTTTGTCTTGCTACCGGGTGGTGGACGTATAGTCGCTTGTTGGAGGAGATAGAAGTGATGCTGTTCTCGGCTGTGTTGTTTTTTCGATTCTTTGATTTTTATCTTCTGCTCCGTCCTTTCTGGTTTTGTCACCCTACCCACACAATACAGTTTTCCTCTCTGTGTTAGCTCTACTGAAGAGATGTATTGTCACGTAAGAGCATTTCCCGTTATTAGCAGAATCAGATGTCTTCCCGACTCCCATTGTCCTCGAGTGGAGTGACATCCTCTCGAATGAGATGCTGATACCATTTTTATTCCTCTCAGCCTTTAGTTTTTCTCATGATAATCCATTAAGCAAGAACAATTTTGCATTCATCTATGCCCTGATATTTCTGGATCGTTTGGAGGAATGCATGTCGGTACATATGACGGGCCTCGGGGGGGAAATAGCAGAGATGGTTTGCTGATCCCATGTCTTATGAATTTGGTTGTTTTAAGGATGTTTATGCCTTGGCTTGAAAATTCCTCTTATGGCAAGAGCTTTCCTAGAGGAGAAGGGGACAGATTCAGGTTAGAGGTGACAAGGTGAGGAGGGAGAACAATGTCCCTGTGCACATTTTCACCATCTTAACCTCTTTTAGAAGGCTTCCCCTTTTTGCCTCCCAGAAGTTGGAAAATCACAGTTTTCTCTTGACCAAACAGCTGTATCCTCAACCTTCATTACAGAGATGGAAAGATAGCTGTGTGTGTGAAGTCCATGGTGTGATGGTGCATGTTGAAGAGCATGGTCTAGGCCAGAAGGTGACTTCTGTCTTCTCAAAGAGGCTTGACAAGAAGATTTTATTCCAGCTGTACTGGGAGCCCTGGGTGGTCCTTCTTTTGTATTTGCAGGTTGATGTGATGTTTGTAACTCATAGCTGAATTGTGCACTTATGGCAATTGCCCTAATGTGAGCTTTGGGAAGAGGATACTCTGTATTCATTCCCTGCCAAAGGCTGAGATGATGTCTCTACTCCAAGTGCCATAATCTACAAGAGTTGGTTCTGACCTCTTATTTTCTGCATGCTTTGTTGTTATGAGCTAGAGGTAAAATGAGTCTGAAGATGTCTTATTTTTGATATCACACTGCTCAGAATGTGTCTGGTCAAGCAGTGGTTCATCAGTCTGCTTCCTTGTAGTGTGATATTTCCTGTCAGTGGCAGTTGCTGAGTGTCAGCACACAGGGAAGGTCAAGGTTTGAGAGTAACCTGTTTTCCAAGTTACACAGTATGCTGAAGTAGGATGATGGTGTCTCTGAGCTGCTACTCTGATGATTGTTTTTTATCAGATGTGCATATTTCTTAATCAGTTAAGGACATTTTAAATTTCTTAGATAGACATTTATTAGTGTTGAGCAAAGATCTATCTTTGCATGCATGCATGGTGTGATCCTTGTTGTCAGTCAGGAGAAGTTGTGTGTGCCACTTTCCCCTCATGGTGTCTCATGAAGATAGAGCAACTAAAAACATGTGCTCTGGTGTGATTAGAAAGAACTGAAGTATGTAAAGATGATGCACAAGTTTAGTTTGTCTTAGTTGTTAAATGAGGGCTACAGTAATGGTTGTGTGCGTTTTCCCCTTTCTATTGTCCAAAGAAATTACACTGGGAAACAGAGGTTGTGGTCTTTGGTGTGAGATCCAGAGTGAATGTTCTCTTGACTTTTTACCAGCTGGATACCCTGCTTGAGTACCTGCTACTGAAATATTTAGTTATTGAAACTTGCTGAGGGAGGCAGAACTTACTGTGATGTTTACTATATCAAAGTAAAAGAGTAAAAGAAATATGGAGAGAGACATTCACCCCACCTGGTGAATGTCCATGGCCTGATCATGGTGCATGTTACAGGTGTCTTTTTCTGTGCATCTGGAATTTTTATTACACGTTCTTGCAGCTTCTGAGGGTCAGAAGTTAAGAAGGGCTGGAGATAAGAGTCCTGGGAGCTGTGTGTGAAGGTGTCTTGAAACACACAAGGAATATGCTTTGCCCTTTTCCCTGAGCAGTTCCCAGTTGCAGGATCATGCAATGTGAGCTTGGTCATACCAAAGTGTTTAGCTGGATGACATCTTATTCCACCTGTACACAGAACCCTAGGAGATTCTCCCTGTGCATTTGCATCTTTTCATCAGTCTTAAATAAGTGCTTGAGTATGTAACAAATACCATAATGGAAGACTGGGGAAGATCAAACCCTTCACTTAATGCTTAATAAATACTGGAATAATGTAGCTACTCTGAGGGCCTTAATCTAGAACTGTATGGGATGATCCCTTCCATTATACATGTGTTAATTTGTTGTCTTGCTTGATCTAATCAGCTAAAGGTGGTTCTTTGTCTCTTAGAGTGTGTGGAAGACAACATCTCTTAGTGTTGTCTGTCAGACCTGTATGTGCTTCTCATATTTTCAAAACTAAAAAAAAAGACATTCATAGATGTCTGTCTGAAAACATTACTCTAAGAAATACTCTTTCTTGTCAAATATTCATGGGGAGAAGTCTGTGGAAGATCACTGAGAGATTGGCCCCAGAGCAGGAAAGGAGGGGATTGCATGTTCCACTTGGCTCGGTGTGCTTTCACAGCAATCCTAGTGCCAGGGCCTGTGTGACTCAGAGAATTCCCCCTTTTCCTGTATCCCAAAAAGATTCAGACTTGCAGGAATTTGTCTGCAGACATACCCATGAAAATGCAAACTTGCTTCAGAGATTCTGTGTCTAAGAACTGGCACTTTTCCAGGTGTATGGCCTTGTAAGGCTGTGAGGTAAAGTCTTGTCTTAGGTGTACTGAGCTTTCCCCAGCCTTGACCAACCTTCAGAGGTCATCAATGCATCTTGCTCATATGAAGTAACTGCTGACATTTTGTTAGGATTTAAACTGTTTGTGTGTGGAGAATGTAGGGCATGGGATGGTAGTGTTGATTGGAAATTCTGGTTTGGGGTCTTGTACATTTCACATTTCTTGAAATGAATGTGAGCAGAGAAGTTCACCTGTGTGGATCTGTGCTGTGATCCTTATTCTCCATGAGGAGAAGTTGTGTGGGAAACATGTCTTTGATGGTGTCTGTTTGCAAAGAGGTCCCTGTTTGAGCACTGAAGCTTTCTGTCTGCATAGAGACAGGACAGGCAAAAGAGTTTGCTGTGGTGTAGTTTGAACTATCTTGGAGGCTGGTATAAACATTCAATATTTCCTGGTTTTATTCCCATAGTTATGGTTCTGTGCACTTTTGTTGTTTTTCAAAGAACTTAGAGAGCCATGCCTGTGTTCTTTGGTGTAAAGTCCTTACTGACCCTCCTGTGTACTTTTTGCAAGGTAGATGCTGCTTCTTGTGAACTTGCTACACTTGACATAGTCTGAAATGTCAAGCCATGATTCTTAACTTCTGTGGCTTTCCTATTCCTTCCTTGTTTTTTATGTTCTACAAGTAGGCCTTGTCTTGGCTGATAGTCCCTGGAAGTAGAGATCTGTTCAGATTATCAGGTGGTGGGAGTTGTTTTCATTCATGTTCACCCAAAAAAGTGTTCAACTGCCAGCAGAAAGACTTTGATACCTTCATATTTCCCATGAATATCACTGGATTGCATGTTATTTTGCTTGTGGCTGACGTACAGCCACATGTAGTGTACTGCCTGTAGTGCAACTCAAGTTGTGAATGCAGAGCAAGGAAGGTGAGGGACTAGCTTGGGATGAGGAACATGGCTGGGCCAATGTGTTTCTGGATGAGAGTGGTTTGGATTCACACCTGGTGCCAAGGCCTGTGCCATTTATGTTACGATCCCGATTTCCCTGTTTTGAAAGGCAATGGCAATAAGATAGAATGGCCTGTGATTCTTGTGAGAATGCACCTCTGTCCACCTCTGTGTCCCTGGAACATTATGAAACACGGTTTCCTCACAGTTGTAATTACACTTCGTTTCAGGCCTTTGTTTCCTGGAAGGTCATGGTTCATTTTCCTGTTTCTGGAGAAAAGGCATTTTGCATTAGAAGATGCAAGTGTTGTTTTGCAGCAAAAACTCGTGTTAATAATCTAAACCAGGATTTTTGATGTGAAGTAAATGAAGAAAAAGCTAAAAGGAGTCCCTCATATCTTCTCATAGTATACGAACAAGGCCCATTATAACATGTTTACATTTAGAGAATTTTATTTGTAGGGAAGTAAACGGGGCATGTGATGGAAAAACAACTCATGAGAGCTGATAATGACTTCATAAAATGAAATTACGTGTGTACCATCTGTGTTGCTTTACTTTTGCTCAAGAAAAAATGCTTGCCTTGATTTCTGGTTTGAGTGTGACCTGAAGGAATCTGATCTCACATGAAAGGTCCCATCTGCTCCTATTGTCCAAGTGCAGGTGGAGTTAAAAGAGTTGTAGACAATATCTCAATGCCCATCATGAAACTCCCAATGTGTGGGGTTTTCAAGGGCCTGTACTTGGACCAATATATTCAGTATCTTTATCAGTGACACGGGTTGAGAGTGTCCTCTACAGGTTTGCAGCTGACACCAAGCTCCGTGGTGCCACAGATTCAGCAGAAGGATGGGATGTCGTCCCCAGGGATCTGGACTGTCTGGAGGAGTGGACTCATGTCAGCCTCATTAAGTTCAACAAGGTCAAGTGTAAAATCATGCACCTGGGTCAGGGCAATCCCCTTTCAGTACAGACTTGGGGGATTGGGAGCTGGCCTGTGGAGGAGGACTTGGGGTCCTGGTGGGTGACAAATGGGATATGAGCTGGCAGGGTGCTCTTGCAGGCCAGGAAGCCAACCACATTCTGGGCTGGATAATAAATAGTGGGGCCAGCAGGACAAGGGAGGAGCAACTGACAGAACGAGATGAGAGAGACCTTAAGCTGTGCCCAGGGAAATATAGACTGGATGTTAGCAAAAAGTTTTTATGGAAAGAGTGATCAAGTACTGGAGTTGTCTGCCGGTAGAGGTGGTGGAGTCAGCATCCCTGGATGTGTTTAAAAAAAGACTGTATGTGGTGTCACCTGGATTTTTTAGGATTTTCTAAGCCTGCTGATGTTTACATTCTTGTAGCAAACTTTCTCACACACTTTCTGTGAATAAATTATTATTGTGCATTTTTTTATGGAGGGGGAGAAATTTGGACTGTTGGTTTGTCCAGTGTCATTGCAGAGGTGGCACTGTCAGCCTCCAATCCACTGTCACTTTTGGAAAACTATAAATGTTGGAGTCACAAAATAAACTTCCCTTTTCTCACCTTGAGAACAGTGGTGTGTTCTTGTATTGTTTCATGCCCTATAGTGACAATGTGGCACTCAGTGCCATGGTTTAGTTGAGGTGTTAGGGCATGGGTTGGACTCAATGATCTTGAAGGTGTCTTCAGTCTTGTGATTCGGTGATTTTATCTATACCATGCTTTTGTGAGACCTGTCAGAGTATGTTCTGAGAAGGACACCAGAAATTGTCAAAGGGATGGAACATCTCAGCCACATAGATGGGCAGAGAGAAGCCCTTCAACCTGAGGTGAAAAGGTGCCGTGAAGAACTCACTGTGATGTTTACTTATAAAATGAGTAAAAGAAATATGGAGAGAGACTTCTGATAGAGCCCATCTTGATAGGATAAGGTCAGTGGTTTGAAGCTGAGAGGAGGCAGGTTTAGCCTGGCAACATGTTTTTCCATGAGGGTGGTGAGACATAGGAACACGTTGCCCAAAGAAGATACTGGTGTAGCATGTTTGAAAGGGTTCAGAGCTTTGAGAAACCTGACTAGTGAGGTGTGGACCTCATGACCATAAAGATTCCTTCACAGCCAAACTATGACAAGATAGAAATGACTTTTCCTTCCATGTGTTTCTGAATATTATTGACTACTCCACACTACAGCAACCGTTATCTTCTAGGCATTTTTTCCGTTTAATATAACAATTGGAAATATTCTAGAGTGTTAAAGAGCTTTTAAAAGTCTTCCCCGGCTACACTGTCGCATTTTTTCTAATAGTTGTACCTTAATTTTAATAAGAGTAGGTGATTTTATTACTGTGCCATTAATATTAGCTTCTGATTGTTCACTGCGACAAATGGAGATGATCTAAAAGTACCGAAAATGCCTTCTCAAATTTAATCCCCTTTGGAGTCGCATAAGGACAGAGCTTCTGCCCTTGCAGATTGCAGTCAAAGAGAGCCCCCGGGGCCGGTGCAGCCGCTGAGCCCCGCCCCGAGCCGGGCGGCCTTGAGCGCGGCCATGCGGCGGCTGCAGTGGCGCGGCGGCGCCTCCGGGTGTCGCTGTTGGCCGCCGCCGAGCGGCGCTGGAGCCGCCGCCGCCGCCGCCGCAGCGTCCTGCCCCCGCAGGCTGCTCGCTCGCCCGGCGCCGGCCACAGCGGCAGCGGCACCGCCAGCAGCAGCAGCGGCGAGAGGCGGCGAGAGGCGGCCCGAGCGGTGTGTGTGCCTTTGAGCGGTGTCTGTTTTGGCCGGCGAGAGCGGCTGGAAGGGAGGCAGGGCAGCGGCAGGAGGCAGGAGCGCGGCGAGCGCAGCGGGCAGAGAATGGCGGTGAGGCGGCGGCAGAGGCGCGGGCCGGGCGGCGGGCGAGCGCTGCTGGCCGCGCTGCTGCTGCTGCTGTGCGTGCGGTGCCGGGCGGCGGCCGAGCGGCTCCGCTACGCCATCCCCGAGGAGCTGGGCAGAGGCTCGCTCGTGGGGCCGCTGGCGCGGGACCTGGGGCTCAGCGCGGAGCAGCTGCCGGCGCGCAAGCTGCGGCTGAGCGAGGAGAAGCAATGTTTCACGGTGAATGAGGAGAACGGGAACCTGTACGTGAACGAGAGGCTGGACCGGGAGGAGATGTGCGGCGAGTCGGCGACCTGCTCTGTCAGCTTCGAGGCGCTGGTGCACAACCCACTGAACGTTTTCCATGTCGAAGTGGCGATCGAGGACGTGAATGACAATTCCCCGACCTTCAGCAAGCCTGTTCTGGAACTGGAAATCGCGGAATTGACGCTTCCCGGGACTCGTTTTCCGCTGGAGATGGCCCGAGACGCGGACGCAGGAAGTAACTCCCAGCTGACTTACCAGCTCGCCAGCAACCCGTTCTTCTCTCTCATCTTGGATGAAAACCCGGGTGGAAAGAAGCAACCCGAATTAGTGCTGGAGAAAGCATTGGACCGGGAGAAGCAGAGCTCCTTTGAGTTGGTGCTGATGGCGGTCGATGGTGGGGACCCCGCGAGGTCCGGGACTGTAGAGGTTCGCATAAACGTGACGGATGCAAATGACAACCCACCCGTGTTCAGTCAAAAAATATATGAGGTACGAGCAGCGGAGAATCTGCCGGCGGGGTCGCTGGTGTTGCAGGTGGTGGCCACGGATGCGGACGCAGGCTCCAATGGGCGGGTCTTCTACTCCTTCGGCAACGTGCCGGATGCAATTCGCAGATTGTTCACTGTCGACAGTGATAGTGGTGAGCTCAGGTTGGTGGGTCCTCTCGATTTCGAGGAGCAGAATAAATACATCTTCGGCTTGGAGGCGAGGGACGGCGGCGGGCTCACCGGTCACTGCGAAGTGCAGATTGACATCACGGACGAGAACGACAACGCACCCGAGATCACCATTCTGTCACTGTCGAGCCCGGTGCCTGAGGACGCAGCTGTCGGCACTGTGGTGGCCGTGCTGAAAGTTCGGGACAGAGATTCCGGCGAGAACGGTCAGGTGTCGTGCGAGCTGTCGGGAGAGGCGCCGCTGTCGATCGTGGCGTCGTCGGGCGGCTCGTACAAGGTGGTGACATCGGGCTTGCTGGACCGCGAGCAGGCGTCCGAGCAGCGCGTGACGGTGGTGGCCCGGGACCGGGGCCGGCCGGCGCTGCGGAGCAGCAGGGAGCTGGTGCTGGAGGTGTCGGACGTGAACGACAACGCGCCGGTGTTCGAGGAGGCGGCGTACAGCGCGTACGTGGCGGAGAACAACGCGGCGGGCGCGCTGGTGCTGCGCGTGCAGGCGCGGGACGCGGACGCGGGCGCCAACGGGCGCGTGAGCTACTGGCTGGCGGGCGGCAGCGCGGGCGCGGCGGGCGCGGCGCCGCTCGTGTCGGTGGAGGCGCGGAGCGGCGCGCTGTACGCGCAGCGCTCCTTGGACTACGAGCAGTGCCGCGAGTTCACGGTGGCCGTGCGGGCGCAGGACGGCGGCTCGCCGGCGCGCAGCTCCACGGCCACGGTGCGCGTCTTCGTGCTGGACCGCAACGACAACGCGCCCAGGGTGCTCTGGCCCGCGCCGGCGGCGGCGGCGGCGGCGGGAGAGGCTGCGGGAGGGGCGGCGGCGGCGCCTTTCGAGGTGGTTCCGCGCTCGGCCTCGGCCGGCTACCTGGTGGCCAAGGTGGTGGCGGTGGACGCGGACGCGGGGCGCAACGCGTGGCTGTCCTACGAGCTGGTGCAGGCGTCGGAGCCGGCGCTGTTCCGCGTGGGGCTGCACAGCGGCGAGGTGCGCACGGCGCGCGCCGTGGCCGAGCGGGACGCGGCCAAGCAGCGGCTGGTGGCCGTGGTGAAGGACCACGGGCAGCCGGCGCTGTCGGCCACGGCCACGCTGCACGTGGTGCTGGCCGAGAGCTTGCAGGAGGCGCTGCCGGAGCTGAGCGAGCGGCCGGCGGGCGCCGAGGCGGCGGCGGCGGCGGCCGAGCTGCAGTTCTACCTGGTGCTGGCGCTGGCGCTGCTCTCGGCGCTCTTGGTGCTGAGCGTGGCGCTGGCCGTGCTGGCGCGGCTGCGCCGGGCCGGGCCGCCCGCCGTGCTGCGCTGCCTGGGCGCGCAGCGCTTCTCGCTGGCCGGCGCCGCCTTCCCGGCCGACTTCTGCGAGGGCACCTTGCCCTACTCCTACAACCTGTGCGTGCCGCCGCCGGCCCGCGCCCTGCCCGAGGCCGCTTGGCCGCCGCCGCCACCGCCGGTGCCCGTCCTGTCGGCGGAGGAGCTTCTGGGCGGGGAGCCCTGCGACAAGCCGAGCCTGAACAGTGACCTCGTCGTGGGAGAGCCGCCCTCCAATCCCGACCTACCGCAGGTCTGTAAAGCGTGAGCTTGTTCTGGTTTTTAAAGTTCCCGAAACGTCATCTTCTTTTCCGCGTGTTCTCTGCGTGGTGTCAGTGGGTATTCGTCATTTGTATCTCCACGTAGCAGCGGAAGTGTTTTTTTTTCCCTCGGTAATAGTTTCAGCTGACAGGCTTTGGTTATAGCTCTCCTTTCGGCTAGTAGCAGTGTTTCTGAGTGTTTCTCCTTGTTTCCCGGAGTTGTGTTTATTTGAGTTGCACAGTCTCGTCTCCGTGACGGACTGAATTAAGGTGCGGGCTATCCCTGTTTACAGAGAGCAGGAAAGTCTTGGTTCTTCCTTGGTCACAGGGTTCAGTTTCAGGCTCGAGGGTTTTTTTCAATATTCGAGCTCTATAAATTTGACCGTGTTAGAAACGTTGAAAACAGATTCTTATTCTGTGGAAGGAGAATGGCTGATTCTGCATGACGGGGGGGAGGAAAAAAAAAGAGAGCACTGACATCTGGTGCTGGAGATATTTCTTTCCTGACTAATTTGTTTAGATAGGGTGTGCTTGGAACTCGTATAGCTTTACCCAAACCCGTTCGCAAAAATTTGTTTTGTCCCGAACAGCTTTAGAAAGGAAACGAATGTGGAAAGTTCCTTTCAGTTTTTTTTTTTTTTTTTTTTTGAGTGAAAGCAGTGATTGTCGCCCGTTTTGGATGGGTAATGCAGTAATGAGGCTAGATGGCTTTGTTTATGCGTCCTGGCTGGCAGTTTATCTGTTTTGCTCTTCGTGATCTTTTTTTTCGTACACTGGTGGGAGTACTGAAAGATTTCTGTTTCAGAGATTGTTATTTTTCTATCCTCTTTTCACAGTAATGTTGGGGGTTTTAGCAGAACTCGCAAATACTGAGAACAGCAAATTTTTAAAATTCTGTTTACTTGGATAGGCATCTGAGGAACGAAGGGATCCCATATTAGGGAGGTTGGCAAGAGGAGGGTTTAGGCACTTGAATCAAGCCCATTTGCACATTGATTAGTGGTCAGCATAAGTGGTCAAGTGTTGTACTTCTGTTCTAGGTTTCCATGATTGTTTTCTTGAACACATTTCATATCAAAGTCAATAAGAAATACTTATCCGAATTGTTTACTAACGAACTATGGTGCTTTACACATTGATTTAAGGAAAAAAGGAAACCTAGAATGTCTTGGTAAATGTGAATCTGTATAAACTAAGGAAACACTAGTTGTATCCACTAGGAAAGCATGTCAAATATTTCAGGTCCTGAAAGTTTCCTTTGAGAGTTTCAGTTGCATTTTTATTTGTACCTAGAATTGAATCCTGTAACAATTAACTCCCTGACTGCAAGACGGATGCAATTGCTCTCGTCCCGCTTGTGTTAAACAACCTGAAAGCTTTCTAATTTCGGGATATGGTATCATCCCATTTTCTCTCTGACAGACTGTTCTTGAAGATGCTTTTGCACAAAAGGGATAAGATTAACCATAAGATATAGAGTAAAATAGGAAAAATGAGTTTTAATTTACATATAATGACATTAGGAAGTAATGAGTTTCCCATCCGCTTAAAGAACCCCGCCCCGCGGAATGCCTCTGCCTTCCTCCCGATGGTGATTCCCTGGAGGATGAAAGCAGAGATGGGCTGGAGAAATGCGGAGGCAGGAGATCGGCGCTGGACGAAAAGCGACATCTCGGTGGCGACCGTGCCCTGCATGGAGCAAGGCAGGGCGGGCAGCGCCGGGCAGCGCTCGGTGCCTGCAGTGCCGGGAGGAGGCTGCGGGCGCCGCTGTTGACCGAGAGGAGCGAGAGGAAGCTCGGAGCGCTACCGGCAGCCCCGCCCGCAGCGGATCGGCTCACTCGCTCGCTCGCTCCCTGCCCGAACCTGCGGTTCCCGATCGTCCCCGCGGTGCTGGTCCATTCTGGAGCCAGGCGGAGAGACCGGCGGCAGCGCACGGTGCAGGAGCTGAGAGCACTGAGTGGCAGCGGGATTGGATCGGCGGTGCTGCGGTGCCGGCGGTTCCGCGGCCGAGATGTGCGCGGCGGGGAGGCGCTGGGGCCGGCGGCAGCGAGCTCTGCTCTGGGCCGTGCTGCTGGCGGCGTGCGAGGCGGCGTGGGGGCAGCTGCGCTACTCGGTGCCCGAGGAGATGCCCAAGGGCTCGTTCGTGGGCGACGTGGCCAAGGACCTGGGGCTGCAGCTGACGGAGATCCGAGACGGCGCCGTTCATATCTTGGACAAAGGTAGTACACAGTATTTCGCTTTGCACGGGAAGACGGGACATTTAGTGACGGCGGAGAGGATCGACAGAGAGCAGCTGTGCGAGAGAGTGCAACAATGCGTGCTGCGCTGTGAGCTGATAGTGGAGGGGGAAATGCAGGTTTATGGGATCCAAGTGGAGATAACGGACATTAACGACAACACACCGAGCTTTCGAGAGGCTGAGACAGAGCTGAGAATGAGCGAGATGACAGCCCCGGGGTCGCGGTTTCCCCTGCCAGACGCTCATGATGGGGATTCGGGCCGGAATTCCCTGCAGAGCTACGAGCTGAGCGGTGACGAGCACTTCTCGCTGGCCGTGCAGGCGGGCCCCGGCGGCGATCAGCGTCCCGAGCTGGTGCTGGCCAAGGCGCTGGACCGGGAGGAGGCGGCGTTTCACGAGCTGGTGCTGAGGGCGAGCGACGGCGGCGATCCGGCACGGACGGGCACGGCTCGGATCCGCGTGACCGTGGTGGACGCGAACGACAACGCGCCCGTGTTCAGCCAGGCGGAGTACACGGTGCGTGTGCCCGAGGACGTGCCCGTGGGCTCCACCCTCGTCACTGTCACGGCCACGGACGCCGACGAGGGGCCGAACGGACACGTGAAGTACTTGTTCAAAAAAATCACAGAGAAAGCCTCACAGATTTTCCAGCTAGATGCCGAGATAGGTGCAATCACTCTGTTGCGTAACCTGGACTTCGAGGAAGGCGACTCGTATGAGCTGGAGGTGCAGGCGCATGATGGTGGGGGGCTTTTTGACACGACACGAGTCGTGATTACTGTAACAGATGTGAACGACAACGCGCCCGTACTCACAGTATCATCGAGGCTGAGTGAGATCTCTGAAGATGCCCCGTCGGGGACGGTGGTCGCCCTGCTGCACGTGCAGGACCGGGACTCGGGGGCTAACGGCGAAGTGCGGTGTTGGCTGGACGCGGGCGTCCCGTTCCGGCTGGAGAAGTCCTTTGATGACTACTACCGTGTGGTGACAGCGAGAGAGCTGGACCGGGAGCAGGTGTCGGAGTACAACGTGACGGTGCGGGCGGCCGACGGCGGGTCGCCGGCTCTGCAGAGCAGCGCGGTGCTGGCGCTGCGCGTGCTGGACGTGAACGACAACGCGCCGGTGTTCGCGGAGGAGCGCTACAGCGCGCGGCTGGCGGAGAACAACGCGGCGGGCGCGCTGGTGCTGACGGTGCGCGCCACGGACGCGGACTGGGGGCAGAACGCGCGCGTGCGCTACCGGCTGGCGGAGGGGCGGGTGCGGGGCGCGCCGCTGTCGTCGTACGTGTCGGTGCAGGCGGAGACGGGCGCGCTGTACGCGCTGCGCTCCTTGGACTACGAGCAGCTGCGCGAGCTGCAGCTGTGCGTGCGGGCGGAGGACGGCGGCGCGCCGGCGCTGAGCAGCAACGTGTCGGTGCGGCTGCTGATCGTGGACGAGAACGACAACGCGCCGCAGGTGCTGTACCCGCCGCCGGGCGCAGCGGCGGGCTCGGGCGCCGCGGCGTGGTCGGGCGTGGAGCTGGCGCCGCGCTGGGCGGAGGCCGGCGCGCTGGTGGCCAAGGTGGTGGCGGTGGACGCGGACGCGGGGCAGAACGCGTGGCTGTCCTACGAGCTGGCCAAGGCCACGGAGCCGGGGCTGTTCCGCGTGGGGCTGCACAGCGGCGAGGTGCGCACGGCGCGCTCGCCGCTGGCCCGCGACGCGGCGCGCCACAGCCTGCTGGTGCTGGTGCGGGACCACGGGCGGCCGGCGCTGTCGGCCACGGCCACGCTGAGCGTGGTGCTGGCCGAGAGCGTGGCCGAGCTGCTGGCCGAGCTGGGCAGCGCGGCCGACGAGGCGGCGGCGCCGGGCGAGCCGGCCGCCGGCCTGACGCGCTGGCTCGTGCTGGCCGTGGCCGCCGTGTCGTGCCTCTTCGTGGCCTTCCTGCTGCTGCTGCTGGCGCTGCGCCTGCGCCGCTGCCACCGCCAGCGGCTGCTGCCGCCGGACAGCGGCGCCTTGCGCGGCGTGCCCGTCTCGCACTTCGTGGGCATCGACGGCGTGCGCGCCTTCCTGCAGTCCTACTCGCACGACGTGTCGCTCACGGCCGACTCGCGCAAGAGCCACCTGCGCTTCTCGGCCGCCAGCTGCTGCGACACCCTCCCGGCCCGGCCGCCGCCCGACGAGCCCGCGCCGCTGCTCGGGGACGGGGACCCGGCCGCCGCCCTCCCCGCGGATCCCGCCCCTCCCTCGGTGAGTTCCTCTCTCCAGATTTTCTCCACGACGCTTTCTTGTGATGCTGTTCTGCCCCTTCCCCGCCGTGTTCTCTGGCTTGCCTAGGAGACTTTGTCTAACAGCGTGATAAAGTTTCCTTCAATGAAGTTTTGACGGCTGACGTCCATTGGTGTCATTGTGTAAACATGGGATGGATTCTCAGGGTTCCAGTAAATGAAGAAGGAAGGAGGGAGAAGGCTGCTCTTGGCAGGCTGTTGGTTAGGTCGGAGGTTTGGGCATTGATCAGGTTCCAGGTGTTGCTCCCCTCTATCAGCTGTGCTGTATAGAATGTGTTTCTCTTAGCATTAGCTCTTCTGAAGGGATTGATTGAATTACTAAGAAATTCAGCTTTTTGGGAGGTTCATGTGTCTTCCCAAGAGCACATGTGCGTGAATACATAGAATGTGTCTTGAACAAAATGCTGATGGCTTTGCACATTCTTCCCGGCCTTTGTCGCTCTCCATGATATAGAGTGAAGGTCAGCAGGAAGTGTTTGCATCATCCATGCTTTGGTCTTTGTCCCCAAAAGGGGATTGGACCAGGCAACAAGTGGTCTTCGATGATGTCTGTCTATCTGTTATGGAGGTGAATGATCCTCTTAAAGTTTTGTCTCTTTGAAAAGGCCGAGGGTGGCTGCATGTGGAGGATGAAATGCAAGAGGAAACGGAAGAACTGCTTTGGTTAGTACTTGTTTTTTTATGTAGAGCTGTGTCAGATGGAGTTGGATGAGCCTTGCCTAGAAAATATTTAGCATGGCAAGAGAATTGCCTGGATGGGAAGGGAGAGATTCAAGGTGCAGCGGGAGATGAAAGGTGGGCATAATTCCCTGTGAGCAGATATTCACTGAGTCAGTGTCTCTGGGAAGACTGCTGGGCTTTTCCTTTGAGACCTATGAAGTCTCTTCTCAGAACTTCAGTGAGCGGCAAATGTAGCTTCCACAGCACAGAGATGTACAGACAGCTGTGTGAAATTGGTGCTGGGAAGAGAAATGCTCTGGGGATTGGGGCCTCCAGTGTCACATGTTTTTATGATAGATGGGTGAAAGGACAGCATGGATGGTGTGAAGGGTTGGAAATCTGAGTGCTGTGAGCTGTGTGTGAATGTCTGCTGTCAGACTGAATGGAATGTTTTCCTCCATTCCCTGTCCAGTTCCTATCTCTAGGATGAAGCAGTGTGAGGTTTCTCTTCCCCAAGTAATTGTTTAGAAGATCTGTATTCCAGCTCCCTGGGCAACCCTGGCAGGTTCTTTCTAAGTCTTTTCATGTCATCATAATTGTATCACTTCAAATCCTAATTTTGTTCATATGACAGATGCTGTATGGGAAGTGCAAGCTGTGTATTCAGTGCCTATAAACAACATCATAAATCATCTACTCTCAGTTACATAACCGAGAAGAGTGTTGGGAGGTCTTCAGTTCTGCAGGTGTTAAGTTTCTGTTTCATTCTTCTGATGATCTGAAGATGGTTCTTTCATGGTTATAGGTGAAAAGGGAGCTAATTTCATATACGTGTTTCTCAAACATGTCTCTTTAATAAATGCTTTTTCTTGTCCCATGGCTGGCATGAGATGTCAAATATTTTCAGTAGTAAGGATATACTGTCTGAGCAACTTTTCTCTTGGGGGAGTCTCTCCAAATTCTGAAGATCTGTGCTATCCACAGGAGCTGTGAAGGGTCTGGAGGGACTGTTGGGGATGTGGTGTGAGAAGACGTCCTGGTAGAGACATGGTATGTGTTTTGTTGATCCCCAGGGCTATTGCTGGCCTTCTGAAAATGAGTCAGGAGGAGTCTTATCATTTCCAATTTTGTGGTTTGGACTGAAATGGCCTAGTTTGGGTTCCATATTGCTTTGCATCAAGAGTGGTAGTCACACATGCTTTGAGAAGTCCATGTGCTGAGGAATGGTGATGTGTCCTTTGAGGTGATCCTTGGATGTGTGGGTCTTTGACAGAGCTGGTAATAATTTATGGCCTTTTAACATTTTCCTACTTGTTCAAATAATTGGGAGGAATAATCTTACTTGTGATGCTTGGGCTCTGACAAGCTGTGCACACAACTTTTCTTCTAATGATATCTGTATGCAAAATTTGCTTTCATATTATGTGTGGCCAGAGAGAAGAAGTCTGTGTATGCAGAGACAGGGCTGGTGCTGGAATTCAGTGTGACACAGTTGAAAATGAATGAATGAATGGTGTCCAGTTCTGTTTGTCCTGGTATTTAGATGAGGCCCCCAGTTGTGGTTCCAAGCTTTTTCTTCCTTTGACTATCCAAGGAAATGACAGCCTGGGGCCTGTGGAGTGACTCCTGTGTGAGGCCCCTGTGTATTGGTTCCAGTCCAGTTTGCTGGGTTGTGTATATAGTGCAGGTGAGCCAATCTGCAATGTGAGGCCATGATTGATACTCTTCAGGTGTTTTTCCAATCTTGGCTGGGTTGTTTTTAGTTGTGGGTTTTTTTTTAGATGATTTGTTTGTTTTGGTTGGTGTTGGGTTGTTTGTTTGTTGATTTGCTTGTATTTTTATCAAGGAATAAAGTTGATCCTCACTGTGCCTGGCAATCCTGCAAACTCCAAAACTTATAATTACCCAATAGGGAAAGTATCTCTCAACCATCCCTTGAAGCTTGTAATCATATTTTCCTAGAAACACAGAATCATAAAATGGTTTGTGTTGCAAAGGACCTTAAAGCTCCTCTTGTTCCATGTGCTTTGCCATGGGACATCTTCCACCAGAGCAGGTGGCTCAGAGCCCCAGCCAGCCTGACCTTGAATATCTCATTCAAGAAATACAACTTCATGAATGGAAGTTTCCCCAAGGTGCTCCTTTTCTCTGTGGCCAACATGGAACCAAAATTATGGTTTGTGTTGATGGTGAAAGTAAAGGCTGTGAATGCAGAGTGAGGAGGGTGAGAGCTCAGTTCTGTGCCAGGTAAATGGGGGACTCAGTGTGGGTTTGGCAGAGAAATGGTTTGATTTCATGCCTGGTGCCAAAGGCAGTGCCATTGCTTTTCTGATCCTGGTGTCTCTGTCATGAAAGACGATGACAGTCCTCCAAGGGTAACATTTTCCACAGTAACTGTTCATATGGAACCATAATTGTTGGCTGGAAGCGGTAATTAATCCCTTGTGAAACCTCCATTATCTGTATCTCTAGGCCACATTGTGATATAGAGTTTCTTCAGAGTTGTAATTCCAATTTCTTTCAGGCTTTTCTTTCCAGGAAGGTTGAAGCTCGTTTCCACATTCCTGGTCAGTACTTTGAAATATGACATGGTGACTGATGTTTTTCAGCCCAACCTTACTTCAGTCACTTAGGACTGAGCAGTTCGTGGGGAGTAGGAGTTTGAAGTGAAAAGGCAATCTGCTGTAATTTGTCAGAAGATTTACCTTGAGAAAAAGGCCAAAGAGAAGCTGTTTAAAATGATGGTTTCATAACTGTGCCAGGTGAGCAGGCCATGCAGTAGAAAGAGTTGCTGAGGTGAGGATAATTCTTCAAATGAACCCCCCTATCCTGCTGTGCTGTCTCAGTCCTCAGGGCCACACTTGCCCCTTGAGATGTCAGTGGCTTCCAGGTGCTCTGAGGGATGGATTTTAAGGCCTGCAATGAAGGCCTAGAAGACCTCACTCTGAACATGTCTGACTCCTTGTACTGTTTCTTCCTTACCTTATCTGATTTATGTTTTCAGTCTTTCTGCGAGTTTTTTGCTTTGTTTTGTTTTCACTCATTATGTGGCTATACTTACTATTATCTATAATCCATCTTTTTTAAGTAACATATGATGTGCCTATATCTCCTGCTCTTGTTGCAGTGGGAGTAGAAGGCAGGAGATTTGAGAGTGACTTTGTGTTCTGCACCTGTTGGGAGAAATAGATGGAAATATGACTTTAGTAGACATTGAATCTCTGTGGAACAGAGCATGTGATAAGGACAGGGAGAAGATTCCCCCTAAGCCAATAGTTTGATGAGCCATTCTCCTTTGGATGACTGCTGATCTTTTATTATGATTGTTTATCATTTGTGTGCTCTAGAATCCTTCAGTTCCTCATCATAATGGTGATTATTAGCAGACAATTGTCCCTCCCTTCTGGCTGTGGCTGCAGTGCATTATCATCTCATGATGGATTTGAGCAGTGAGGAGATGGCCACAAACAAAACCTCACAGTGGCCTGGCCTGGAAGAAAAGCAGAGAGGGGAGCTGTGTGTGTGAGGCTAGAGAAGAGCTGGGCCATTGCCTTGCTTGTCACATGTCACAGATAACACCAGGCTGTGCCTGATGGAGTCCAGGGTGATTTGAGTTGCTTCTGTAGAGCAAGGCAGACCTAGAAAATGTCATTGCACCTGTCCATTTCCACGTGTTTCTGACTCTTGCATTGCTTGTTGTCATGAGCTCAGCCTCAGGGTGTCTGATCTCATGTGGAAGGTCTCTTCTGTCCCAGCTGCCCGAGTGCAGGTGCAGTTCCCACACACCCCTGTGATGTTCCCAGCTGCACAGAGGAAGGGTTTCACAAGCACTCCTGGTGTGCTCAGCCAGGAACATTTTGTCTGTAGTGTAACCATGCAGGATCATCTCTGCTGCAGCTGTCAAAGGGCAGAGTGAGCACCCAGGCCAGCCAAGGTTTGCATGGACAGAGCAGGGCCCAGTGGGAGAAGGTGTGCAGTGTCCCCCAGGCCATCAGCCAGAGGCACATGCTGGGCAATCACCTGGAGGCTGTCAGCTGGCTGAGGAACAGGCTGGAGAGTGCCCTGCAGAGAGTTACAGACAGTGGCTCCATGTCCAGGTGGAAAGCAGTGACTTGTGCTGTCCCTCAAGGGCCCTGCCTGGGCCCAGGTCTGTTCAGCACCTCCATGGCCAATGGGATTGAGGCACCTTCAGGCAATTTGCAGCTGACACCGACTGGAGTTGATTGAGTGCAGGGCAGAGATGGCATCAAGGGATGGGCTGGAGAAGTGGCCCCGTGCAGCCCCCATGACATGGATCAAAGTGCCAGGTGCTGCAGCTGGGGTGGGGCAATCCCCAGTTTGAGCAGAGAGTGGGGGATAGGGAAGAGCTTTGCAGAGAAGTGCTTTGGGTTATTGGTGGGTGATGAGGTGGGACATGAGCTGCCCGTGGGCACCTGCTGCTGGGATTGTGTCCTGCGCTGCATGACAAGCTCTCTGCCTGGCTGGTCGAGGGTGGTTCTTCCTCTCCTCTTAACTCTTTTTGTGAGAGCAGAGACTGCATGGAGATCTTGGGTCACTATCCCAATGGACATGTTAGAGTTCCCAGAAGGATCATCAAATTGGTCTGAGGGCTGGAACATTTCTGTTATGCAGAAGGACTTAAGAAGTTGGGGTGTTCAAGGATAAAGAAATGATACCTCTGTGTAGACTTTTCAAAGTTTGTTTTTGCTGTTTCAATTTATGTGTAAGTTTATAGGAAATATGAACAGAGCTCTGTTTTCCTGGGCCAGTTGTTGTAGAAGAGCAGAGCAGTGTTTTTACCGAAGAGAATTGAGGTTTTGATTAGGAGAAAGCTTTTCAGTGTGGGTTGTGATAAAAGGGAAGATATTGCCCAGAGAGAAATTTTGGTTATCCTTCCAACATTCAAGTTAAGCAAAAAGTGTTCCTGTTCATGTCATAGCTGTGGATTCAATGGCCTTTACAAAAAAGTTGAAGTGGGAAACTGAAAATATTGATTGACTCTATGAAGGACTCAGCAGTGCTTTGCACTTTGCATTGTCAGCTGCTCAGATATGGAGATGCAGATGAAGCAAGTTTAATGAGTCAGAAAAAAAAGAGTAAATAATATTCTTCTGTGTTTGCATAGGGCAATGCTTACATTGCTTTAGGCTGATCCATATCTCCAACCACTAATCCCAAATAACGAAAGGACAATTCAAGAAAAGTGTGAAAAAGCTCTTGAAGTATTCCTTATATTTTCGTTTATTGCTGTAGTAAACGAGCCCTGATTTTATTACCAGTGACTGAATTCCATTATTTACAGCCCTGCCATGAATATTTGCTTCTGAGTGTTCAATGTGACTGAAAAGAATGCCCTGAAAGTACCCGCCAGCACATCTCAGATAGAACGGCTTTGGGGTGGAATTAAGGCGGAGCTGCTGCTCTCGGTGTTTGCAGGCGGGGAGAGCCCCCGGGGCCGGTGCAGCCGCTGAGCCCCGCCCCGAGCCGGGCGGCCTTGAGCGCGGCCATGCGGCGGCTGCAGTGGCGCGGCGGCGCCTCCGGGTGTCGCTGTTGGCCGCCGCCGAGCGGCGCTGGAGCCGCCGCCGCCGCCGCCGCAGCGTCCTGCCCCCGCAGGCTGCTCGCTCGCCCGGCGCCGGCCACAGCGGCAGCGGCACCGCCAGCAGCAGCGGCGAGAGGCGGCGAGAGGCGGCCCGAGCGGTGTGTGTGCCTTTGAGCGGTGTCTGTTTTGGCCGGCGAGAGCGGCTGGAAGGGAGGCAGGGCAGCGGCAGGAGGCAGGAGCGCGGCGAGCGCAGCGGGCAGAGAATGGCGGTGAGGCGGCGGCAGAGGCGCGGGCCGGGCGGCGGGCGAGCGCTGCTGGCCGCGCTGCTGCTGCTGCTGTGCGTGTGGTGCCGGGCGGCGGCCGAGCGGCTCCGCTACGCCATCCCCGAGGAGCTGGGCAGAGGCTCGCTCGTGGGGCCGCTGGCACGGGACCTGGGGCTCAGCGCGGACCAGCTGCCGGCGCGCAAGCTGCGGCTGAGCGAGGAGAAGCAATACTTCACGGTGAATGAGGAGAACGGGAACCTGTACGTGAACGAGAGGCTGGACCGGGAGGAGATGTGCGGCGAGTTGGCGACCTGTTCTGTCAGCTTCGAGGCGCTGGTGCACAACCCGCTGAACATTTTCCACGTCGATGTGGCTATTACGGATGTGAATGACAACTCCCCCGTCTTCAGCAAAGCTGTTCTGGACCTCGAGATTGGTGAATGGACGCTTCCAGGTGCTCGGTTTCCTCTGGAAAATGCCCGAGACGCTGATGTGGGAACAAACTCCTTGCTGACTTACCAACTCTCTAGCAATCCGTCTTTCTCACTATCCATGAAGGAAAAGGCGGGTGGAAAAAAGCAGCCGGAATTAGTCCTGGATGGAGTGTTGGACCGGGAGAAGCAGAGTTCCTTTGAGTTGGTCCTGATGGCGTTGGACGGGGGGGATCCCGCGATGTCCGGGACTGTTCAGGTTCGTATCAACGTGACAGACGCCAACGACAACCCACCCGTGTTCAGCAAAAGCGTCTACGAGGCGAGAGTGGCAGAGAATCTGCCAGCGGGGTCGCAGGTGCTGCGGGTGGTGGCCACGGATGCAGATGCGGGCTCCAATGGGCGGGTCTCCTACTCCTTTGGTAACGTCCCGGACACTGTAAAGGCATTGTTCGCTATCGACAGTGAAAACGGCGAGATAATGACGTCCGGTCCCCTCGATTTCGAGAAGAAGAGTAAATACATCTTCGGCCTGGAGGCGACGGACGGCGGCGGGCTCACCGATCACTGTGAAGTGCAGATCGATATCACGGACGAGAACGACAACGCACCCGAGATCACCATACTGTCACTCTCGAGCCCCGTGCCCGAGGATGCCCCGACCGGCACCGTGGTGGCCCTGCTGAATGTGAAAGATCCAGACTCCGGCGAGAACGGTCAGGTGTCGTGCGAGCTGTCGGGAGAGGCGCCGCTGTCGATCGTGGCGTCGTCGGGCGGCTCGTACAAGGTGGTGACATCGGGCGCGCTGGACCGCGAGCAGGCGTCCGAGCAGCGCGTGACGGTGGTGGCCCGGGACCGGGGCCGGCCGGCGCTGCGGAGCAGCAGGGAGCTGGTGCTGGAGGTGTCGGACGTGAACGACAACGCGCCGGTGTTCGAGGAGGCGGCGTACAGCGCGTACGTGGCGGAGAACAACGCGGCGGGCGCGCTGGTGCTGCGCGTGCAGGCGCGGGACGCGGACGCGGGCGCCAACGGGCGCGTGAGCTACTGGCTGGCGGGCGGCAGCGCGGGCGCGGCGGGCGCGGCGCCGCTCGTGTCGGTGGAGGCGCGGAGCGGCGCGCTGTACGCGCAGCGCTCCTTGGACTACGAGCAGTGCCGCGAGTTCACGGTGGCCGTGCGGGCGCAGGACGGCGGCTCGCCGGCGCGCAGCTCCACGGCCACGGTGCGCGTCTTCGTGCTGGACCGCAACGACAACGCGCCCAGGGTGCTCTGGCCCGCGCCGGCGGCGGGAGAGGCTGCGGGAGGGGCGGCGGCGGCGCCTTTCGAGGTGGTTCCGCGCTCGGCCCCGGCCGGCTACCTGGTGGCCAAGGTGGTGGCGGTGGACGCGGACGCGGGGCGCAACGCGTGGCTGTCCTACGAGCTGGTGCAGGCGTCGGAGCCGGCGCTGTTCCGCGTGGGGCTGCACAGCGGCGAGGTGCGCACGGCGCGCGCCGTGGCCGAGCGGGACGCGGCCAAGCAGCGGCTGGTGGCCGTGGTGAAGGACCACGGGCAGCCGGCGCTGTCGGCCACGGCCACGCTGCACGTGGTGCTGGCCGAGAGCTTGCAGGAGGCGCTGCCGGAGCTGAGCGAGCGCACGGCGGGCGCCGAGGCGGCGGCGGCGGCGGCCGAGCTGCAGTTCTACCTGGTGCTGGCGCTGGCGCTGCTCTCGGCGCTCTTGGTGCTGAGCGTGGCGCTGGCCGTGCTGGCGCGGCTGCGCCGGGCCGGGCCGCCCGCCGTGCTGCGCTGCCTGGGCGCGCAGCGCTTCTCGCTGGCCGGCGCCGCCTTCCCGGCCGACTTCTGCGAGGGCACCTTGCCCTACTCCTACAACCTGTGCGTGCCGCCGCCGGCCCGCGCCCTGCCCGAGGCCGCTTGGCCGCCGCCGCCGCAGCCGGTGCCCGTCCTGTCGGCGGAGGAGCTTCTGGGCGGCAATTCCTTGGAGAAGCCGAGCACCAACAGCAGCGCTATCGAGGGAGAGGTGCCCGCCAATCCTGACCTACCGCAGGTCTGTGAAACCGTATGATCTTGCTGTTTTCTTGAGCCTTTCTTAATAGCCTTTCTCGTTTTTGTCAGTTTGATACTCTTGTCGAGACCTAGGGTTTATCTCTTGGTCAATACTATTTCGGTATTTACTCCGAAAGAGAACATGTCTCTGGCTCTGTTGATTGAGTAGTTATATGTTGTTCTAACCCTCTTCTGCTTGCCCTCCCATTTTTTGAGAGAACGCTGCTTCACATATGGTAGGTCTAGTGAGGCTGACAAATTCTATCTCCCTGATGTTATTTGTCTGGTGGAAACCCGGGATTTAATCCTGTTTCCAAAATTGCCATGTAGTGTCCCATGTTTTGAGGGAATGCTGCTGCAGAAAACACCGCATTTATGGGATGGATGTATATTATTCATTCATGATAATTCAAAGGTTTTTTAAACAATTTTTTGTCAGTTCAATGGAGAACGTGGTAGATTCTTGCTCTGCAGAAGGAGATCTGTTGATTCTGTGTGACAGAATTCAGAAAAAGGAATTATCACTTTTGGTTTGTTGTTAGAATGTGTTTGCTTGTTTTTTGGTTTTTTCCCTGATATGCGTCAATTTTTAACATGAAAGAAGTATTTTCATGTTGTTTCTTCCTGCTGGAAGTGTCGAGTGTATTTGGTGACAAGTTTTCTTCGGGAGTAGTAGGTGAGGTGGCTTGATTATTCCAGTCCTTATTTATCTCTGGAGTTCTTTCTGCAGAGCCGCAAGTTCATGCTGTTCCCCTTGAATCTTTCTGAACCATTGCTCTCTTTTCCTTGGGTTTCCCTGAGTAGTGTAGGTGGGAATGGCTGGTCCACGTCTCCGAGAAGGAATGAAAGAACGGGGTGATTTCCTATTCTAAGAACAGGCAGTTAGCCATAGCACTTGATTCTCGAAGACCACAGCTTCCGATTCATCTAAGAGGTTTTGTCTGCATCTCTTGAGCTGACTAAAATCCTATTAATTAGTAATTATGATGGGGAATCATAACTATGCAGGAGGTTCGTGGTTCCTCATGAAGGAATCAGGGAAACAATGCAGATACTAGCTGCTGCAGATTCTTCCTTAATGATCTGTTTATCCTGAAAGTGTATTCTGGGACCTGGTTAAAAGTTGGCCACATACCCCTTGTTTAACGCTTTTTTTGGTCTTGGACTCCACTAAGCCTCGTTTCTCATGGATATAAAAGTGAAAGATTTTCCATCCGTAGTAAAAGAAGACACTGGCACTCATCTTTTGGCTGAACACTGTTGCAGCAATTGCAGGATGAGTGGGGCGTGTTACTTTTGCTAGTTTTCTTTTTCCATTCTGGTTGGTAGTTCCCTCTTTTTTATTTCTTTTTTTTTTTTTTTTTTTTTTTTCTTACAGTCCTAATATTGCCTTCATAGACAGGTGTAAAAGAAGACTGAGGTCTCAAACGGGAAAAAATTCCTGGTTTTTGTTTCAGAGCCTATTTTCTGATTCTTTTTATAAAAGAGAGGAGTTTGGACCCTGTCTACAGAATTCGTTCTCTAAGGGGATTTGTTTCTTTGTTGGTTTGATTTTCGGTTGGTTCCCCCTACCACCCCTCCCTCCCCAGTATTTCTTATCAATGTCTGTTTAAAAGCACACTAAGGCTCTAAAATTGAAATATAGATATCAAATGTGTAGGAGATTCGCCAATTGACACTTCAGGCACTTGAATCAGCTATACTTGAAAATTTATCAAAGGCCATCAGAGTCTAAGGTGTGTTGAAAATGTGCCATAGGTACATGAATACACAATAGTTAGAACAAGGTTTTCTAAAGAGTGTCAAACTTTTACATCATAACTACTGAGAAAAGAAAAAACTCTTCCTGGGATTATAGAATGACTTGATTGAATACAGTTGTATAAATTGGACAGGTTAATTTCAGGTGCTTTCCTGCCTCCTGGGTAGCTGTAAATAGAGTAGGCACAGAGTGATAAAGTAACCTACAGCTGTATATCAAAGACGACTTGCTTTTGCTACCCTTGCGCCGGTCATTCCATCATGTCTTCTACAAATATTTGTGATGAAAATTCTGGTTTTATATTACTGCGTTAGGACTCGTAATACTCCGTCCGTAGTACGAAAGGAAATTAGAAATACATTGCATTTCATTGCGTGCAGTGCCGGGAGGGGGCTGCGGGCGCCGCTGTTGACCGAGAGGAGCGAGAGGAAGCTCGGAGCGCGGCAGCCCCGCCCGCTGCGGCCCGGCTCTCTCGCCGTCCCGGTGTGTGAATCGGTGGCGGAGCAGTGTGGGATCGTTCCCGCGGTGCGGAAACGTGCGGGAGGGGGTCGGAAGAGCGTGGCAGGAGCGGTCGGGAGCAGAGCACCGGAGCTACACCGTGAGCGGGATCGGTGAGCGGCGGAGGAGAGCTCCCGACGGAGTTGCGGTGCCGCTGCGGAGATGTGCGCGGCGGGGAGGCGCTGGGGCCGGCGGCAGCGAGCTCTGCTCTGGGCCGTGCTGCTGGCGGCGTGGGAGGCGGCGTGGGGGCAGCTGCGCTACTCGGTGCCCGAGGAGATGCCCAAGGGCTCGTTCGTGGGCGATGTGGCCAAGGACCTGGGGCTGCAGCTGACGGAGATCCAAGATCGCGGTGTCCGTATTACAGAAAGAGGTCGGACGCAGTATTTCGCTCTGCACGGGAAGACGGGACATTTAGTGACGGCGGAGAGGATCGACAGAGAGCAGCTGTGCGAGAGTGTGAAGCAATGCGTGCTGCGCTGTGAGCTGATAGTGGAGGGGGAAATGAAGTTCTATGAAATCGAAGTGGAAATCTCGGACATTAACGACAACGCGCCAGGCTTTCAAGAGGTAGAAACAGAGCTGAGAATGAGCGAGATGACAGCCCTCGGTACACGGTTTCCCCTTGCCAGGGCTCACGACCCAGACTCGGGCCGGAATTCCCTGCAGAGCTACGAGCTGAGCGGTGACGAGCACTTCTCGCTGGCCGTGCAGGCGGGCCCCGGCGGCGATCAGCGTCCCGAGCTGGTGCTGGCCAAGGCGCTGGACCGGGAGGAGGCGGCGTTTCACGAGCTGGTGCTGAGGGCGAGCGACGGCGGCGATCCGGCACGGACGGGCACGGCTCGGATCCGTGTGACCGTGGTGGACGCGAACGACAACGCGCCCGTGTTCAGCCAGGCGGAGTACACGGTGCGTGTGCCCGAGGACGTGCCCGTGGGCTCCACCCTCGTCACTGTCACGGCCACGGACGCCGACGAAGGTCTGAACGGGCAAGTAAAATATTCATATCAAATGGTGTCTGTGAAAGCATCAAAGATATTCCATCTGGACGCCGAAACGGGAGCGATCACGTTGGTGCGTAACTTAGACTTCGAGGAAGGGACCTCCTACGAACTGGAGGTACACGTTCGAGACAGCGGGGACATTTCCCTTTCTGACATAGCGAAAGTTTTGATCACAGTGACAGACATCAATGACAATGCGCCCGAGATTTCCGTGAGGTCGGCACTAAGCGAGATCTCAGAAGACGCCCCCTCGGGAACTGTCATAGCGCTTTTCTATGTGCAGGACCGTGACTCGGGGGCCAACGGCGAGGTTCGCTGCTCGCTCGACAAGAACGTTCCGTTCCGGCTTCAAAACTCGAAGGGCAATTACTACAGCGTGGTGACAGCGAGAGAGCTGGACCGGGAGCAGGTGTCGGAGTACAACGTGACGGTGCGGGCGGCCGACGGCGGGTCGCCGGCTCTGCAGAGCAGCGCGGTGCTGGCGCTGCGCGTGCTGGACGTGAACGACAACGCGCCGGTGTTCGCGGAGGAGCGCTACAGCGCGCGGCTGGCGGAGAACAACGCGGCGGGCGCGCTGGTGCTGACGGTGCGCGCCACGGACGCGGACTGGGGGCAGAATGCGCGCGTGCGCTACCGGCTGGCGGAGGGGCGGGTGCGGGGCGCGCCGCTGTCGTCGTACGTGTCGGTGCAGGCGGAGACGGGCGCGCTGTACGCGCTGCGCTCCTTGGACTACGAGCAGCTGCGCGAGCTGCAGCTGTGCGTGCGGGCGGAGGACGGCGGCGCGCCGGCGCTGAGCAGCAACGTGTCGGTGCGGCTGCTGATCGTGGACGAGAACGACAACGCGCCGCAGGTGCTGTACCCGCCGCCGGGCGCAGCGGCGGGCTCGGGCGCCGCGGCGTGGTCGGGCGTGGAGCTGGCGCCGCGCTGGGCGGAGGCCGGCGCGCTGGTGGCCAAGGTGGTGGCGGTGGACGCGGACGCGGGGCAGAACGCGTGGCTGTCCTACGAGCTGGCCAAGGCCACGGAGCCGGGGCTGTTCCGCGTGGGGCTGCACAGCGGCGAGGTGCGCACGGCGCGCTCGCCGCTGGCCCGCGACGCGGCGCGCCACAGCCTGCTGGTGCTGGTGCGGGACCACGGGCGGCCGGCGCTGTCGGCCACGGCCACGCTGAGCGTGGTGCTGGCCGAGAGCGTGGCCGAGCTGGGCAGCGCGGCCGACGAGGCGGCGGCGCCGGGCGAGCCGGCCGCCGGCCTGACGCGCTGGCTCGTGCTGGCCGTGGCCGCCGTGTCGTGCCTCTTCGTGGCCTTCCTGCTGCTGCTGCTGGCGCTGCGCCTGCGCCGCTGCCACCGCCAGCGGCTGCTGCCGCCGGACAGCGGCGCCTTGCGCGGCGTGCCCGTCTCGCACTTCGTGGGCATCGACGGCGTGCGCGCCTTCCTGCAGTCCTACTCGCACGACGTGTCGCTCACGGCCGACTCGCGCAAGAGCCACCTGCGCTTCTCGGCCGCCAGCTGCTGCGACACCCTCCCGGCCCGGCCGCCGCCCGACGAGCCCGCGCCGCTGCTCGGGGACGGGGACCCGGCCGCCGCCCTCCCCGCGGATCCCGCCCCTCCCTCGGTGAGTTCCTCTCTCCAGATTTTCTCCGCGACGCTTTCTTCTGATGCTGCCCTGGCCTTTCCCCGCCGTGTTCTCTGTCTTTCATAGGAGACTTTGTCTAAAAGCGTGGTAAAGTTTCCGTTGTTGATGTTTTGAAGGCTGGTGCCCATTGTCACTACATGAACATGGGGCGGGTCCTCAGTCTTCCAGTTCGAGTAGAAGGAAGGAGGGAGAAGGCTGCTCTTGGCAGGCTGTTGGTCAGGTCGGCGGTTTGGGTATTTATGAGGTTCCAGGTGTTGTTTCCCCTGTGTCAGCTGTGCTGTGTAGAAACTGACTTGCTCTTAGTATTAGATCTTCTGACGGGATGGATCACGTTATTGAGAAATACAGCTTTTTAGGAGACTCATGTGTCTTCCCAAGAGCACATGTGCTTGAATAGGTAGAATGTGTCTTGAACAAAATTCTGATGGCTTTGCATGGTAGAACCTCTCTGCACGTTGTTCTCAGCCTTTATCACTCTCCATCCTCTATACTGGAGCTCAAAAGTAAGTGTTTGTGTCATCTATGCTTTGGTCTTTTTCTGCAACAAAGAATTTGGTGAGGCAACAAGTGTCCCTTGATGATGTCTTTCTGTCTGTTATGAGGATGAAGGATGCTCTCAAAGTTGTGATTTTTTAAAAGGCTGTGGGTGGCGGCATGTGGAGGAGGAAATGGCAGAACTGCTTTGGGTTTTTCTTCTTTTTCAAGGTAGAGCTATGTCAGATGGAGCTGGATGAGCCTTGGGTAGAAAATATTTTGCATGGCAAGAGAATTGCCTGGATGGGAAGGAGAGATTCCAGGGGCAGCAGGAGATTCAAGGTGGGCATAATTCCCTGTGAGCAGATATTCACTGAGTCAGTGTCTCTTGGAAGACTGCTCGGTTTTTCCTTTGAGACCTATGAAGTCTCTTCACAGAACTTCAGTGAGCAGCAAATGTATCTTCCATAGGACAGAGATGTACAGACAGCTGTGTGAAATTGGTGCTGGGAAGAGAAATGCTCTGGGGAACGGGGCCTCCACTGTCACATGTTTTTATGATAGATGGGTGAAAGGACAGCATGGATGGTGTGAAAGGTTGGAAATCTGAGTGCTGTGAGCTGTGTGTGAATGTCTGCTGAAAGACTGAAGGGAATGTTTTTCTCCATTCCCTGTCCAGTTCCTATCTCTAGGATGAAGCAATCTGTTGTTCTTCTTCTGCAAGTAATTGTCTAGAAGATCTGTATTCCAGCTGTGTGGAGAACCCTGGCAGGTTCATAACAAGTATTTGTTTGTCATCATAATGGTGTCACTGCAAAGCTTAATTTTGTAATTATGGGGTATGGGAATTTCAAGTTGTGTATTCAGTGCCTATAAACAATGTCATCAATCATCTGCTCTGAGTTATAATACCCTGAAGAGTGTTGGCAGCTGTTCCATTCTGCAGGTGTCAACTTTCTGTCTTATTCTTCTGATGATCTGAAGATGACTCTTTCATGTTTATGGGTGAAAAGGGAGAAACTTTCATGGAGAGGTTTCTTGAAAATATTTCTGTAATAAATGCTTTTTCTTGTCGCATGACTAGGGTGAGATCTCAAATATTAGCAATAGTAAGTAGATACTTTCTGAGCAACTTTCCTCTTGGTGGAGTCTCTCTAAATTCTGAAGGTGTCTGCTAACCATGGGAGCTGTGACGAGTTTACGTGGGAGTGTTGGGTGTGTGGTGTGTGAGGAGGTCCTGGTGGAGACATGGCATGTGTTTTATTGATCCCCAGGGCTACTGCTGGCCTCCTGACAGTGAGTCAGGAGGAGTCTTATGATTTCCAATTGTGTGGTTTGGACTGAAATGGCCCAGTTTGGGTTCCATATTGCTTTGCATCAAGAGTGGTAGTCACACATGCTTTGAGGAGTCCATGTGCTGAGGAATGGTGATGTTGCCTTTGAGGTGATGCTTGGATGTGTGGGTCTTTGAAAGAACTGGTAATAATTTATGGCCTTTATAACATTTCCCACTTGTTCAAATAATTGGGAGGAGCAGAATAATCTTACTTGTGATGCTTGGGCTCTGACAAGCTGTGCACATAACTTTCATCTAATGATGTCTGTATGCAAAATTTACTGTCATGTTATGTGTGGCCAGAGGGAAGAAGTCTGTGTATGCAGAGACAGGGCTGGTGCTGGAGTTCAGTGTGACACAGTTCAAAATGAATGAATGAATGGTGTCCAGTTCTGTTTTTCCTGGTATTTAGATGAGGCCCCCAGTTGTGGTTCCAAGCTTTTTCTTCCTCTTCCTATCCAAGGAAACGACAGCCTGGGGCCTGTGGAGTGACTCCTGTGTGAGGCCCCTGTGTATTGGTTCCAGTCCAGTTTGCTGGGTTGTGTATATAGTGCAGGTGACCCAATCTGCAATGTGAGGCCATGATTGATACTCTTCTGGTGTTTTCCCACTCTTGGCTGGGTTCATTTCTGTTCCTTTGGGTAATTTGGTTGGGTTGGCTTGTGTTGGGTTGGATTGTGTTGGGTTGAGTTGTTTGTTGGTTTGCTTGTATTTTTGTCAAGGCGTAAATCTGAATGTGTCTGGCAGTCTTGAAAACTCCAAAACACATAATTTTCCAGTCGGGAGAGTATCTCTCATCCATCCCTTGAAGCTGTACTTGTAATCACAGAATCCCAGAAGCACAGAACCAGATAATGGTTTGTGTTGCAAAGGACCTTAAAGCTCCTCTTGCTCCAGCTGCTCTGCCATGGGCAGGGACATCTTCCACCAGAGCAGGTGGCTCAGAGTCCCAGCCAGCCTGACCTTGAATATCTCATTCAATAAATACAACTGCATGAGTGGATGTTTCCCCAAGGTGTTGTTTTTCTCTGTGGCCAATATGGAACCAAAATTTTGGTTGGTGTTGATGGTGAAAGTAAAGGCTGTGAATGCAGAGTGAGGAGGGTGAGAGCTCAGTTCTGTGCCAGGCAACTGGGGGACTCAGTGTGGGTTTCCCCCAGAAATGGTTTGATTTCATGCTTGGTGCCAAAGGCAGTGCCATTCCTGTTCTGATCCTGGTGTCTCTGTCATGAAAGACAATGACAGTCCTCCAAGGGTAACATTTTCCACAGTAACTGTTCATGTAAAACCATAATTGTTGGCTGGAAGAGGTAATTAATCCTGTGTGAAACCTCCATTATCTCTAGGCCACATTGTGATATAGAGTTTCTTCAGAGTCTTAATTACAATTTCTTTCAGGTTTTTCTTTCCAGGAAGGTTGAAGCTCATTTCCACATTCTTGGTCAGTACTTTGAAATATGACATGGTAACTGATGTTTTTCAGCACAACCTTACTTCAGTCACTTAAGACAGAACATTGTGTGGGGAGCAGGAGTTAGAAGTGAAAAGGGAATCTGCTGTAATTTCTCAGAAGATTTACCTTGAGAAAGAGGCCTATGAGAAGCTGTTTAAAATGATGGTTTCATAACTGTGCAAGGTGAGCAGGCCATGCAGTAGAAAGAGTTGGTGAGGAGAGGACTCATTCTTTAAATGAACCCCCCTATCCTGCTGTGCTGTCTCAGTCCTCAGGGCCACACTTGACCCTTGAGACCTCAGTGACTTCCAGGGGCTCTCAGGGATGGATTTTAAGGCCTGCAATAAAGGCCTAGAAGACCTCACGCTGAACATATCTGACTCCTTGTACTCTTCTAATTCTGCCTTACCTGGTCTGATTCATGTTTTCAGGTTGTCTGCTGGTTTTTTTTTTTTTTTTTTTTTTTTTTTTTGTTTTGTTTACCCTTGATTTACTGATTATGTGGCTATACTTACAATTAACAACAATCCATCTTTTTTTAGTAACATATGATGTGCCAATGTCCCTTGCTCTTGTTCCAGTGAGAGTGGAAGGCAGGAGACGTGAGAGTGACTTTGTGTTCTGTTCCTGTTAGGAGAAATAGATGGAAATATGACTTTAGTAGACATTGAATCTCGTTGAAATAGAGCATGTGATAAGGATGGGGAGAAGATTCCCCCTAAGCCAATGGTTTGATGAGCCATTCTTTGGATGACTGCTGATCTTTTATTATGACTGTTTATCATTTGTGTGCTCTGGAATCCTTCAGTTCCTCATCATAATGGTGGTGACCAGACAATTGTCCCTCCCTTCAGGCTGTGGCTGCAGTGCATTATCATCTCATGATGGATTTGAGCAGTGAGGAGATGGCCACAAGCAAAACCTCACAGTGGCCTGGCATGGAAGAAAAAGCAGAGAGGGGAGCTGTGTGTGTGAGGCTAGAGAAGAGCTGGGTCATTGCCTTGCTTGTCACAGATAACACCAGGCTGTGCCTGATGGAGTCCAGCGTGATTTGAGTTGCTTCTGTAGAGCAACGCAGACCCACAAAATGTCATTGCACCTGTCCATTTCCATGTGTTTCTGACTCTTGCATTGCTTGCTGTCATGAGCTCAGCCTCAGGGTGTCTGATCTCATGTGGAAGGTCTCCTCTGTCCCAGCTGCCCGAGTGCAGGTGCAGCTCCCACACACCCCTGTGATGTTCCCAGCTGCACAGAGGAAGGGTTTCACAAGCACTCCTGGTGTGCTCAGCCAGGAACATTTTGTCTGTAGTGTAACCATGCAGGATCATCTCTGCTGCAGCTGTCAAAGTGCAGAGTGAGCACCCAGGCCAGCCAAGGTTTGCATGGACAGAGCAGGGCCCAGTGGGAGAAGGTGTGCAGTGTCCCCCAGGCCATCAGCCAGAGGCACATGCTGGGCAATCACCTGGAGGCTGTCAGCTGGCTGAGGAACAGGCTGGAGAGTGCCCTGCAGAGAGTTACAGACAGTGGCTCCATGTCCAGGTGGAAAGCAGTGACTTGTGCTGTCCCTCAAGGGCCCTGGCTGGGCCCAGGTCTGTTCAGCACCTCCATGGCCAATGGGATTGAGGCACCTTCAGGCAATTTGCAGCTGACACCGACTGGAGTTGATTGAGTGCAGGGCAGAGATGGCAGCCAGGGATGGGCTGGAGAAGTGGCCCCATGCAGCCCCCATGAAATGGATCAAAGTGCCAGGTCCTGCAGCTGGGGTGGGGCAATCCCCAGTTTGAGCAGAGAGTGGGGGATAGGGAAGAGCTTTGCAGAGAAGTGCTTTGGGTTATTGGTGGGTGATGAGGTGGGACATGAGCTGCCCGTGGGCACCTGCTGCTGGAATTGTGTCCTGCACTGCATGGCAAGCTCTCTACCTGGCTGGTTGAGGGAGGTCCTTCCTCCCCTCTGAACTCTTTTTGTGAGAGCATAGAGTGCATGGAGATCTTGGGCCAATATCCCAATGGACATGCTAGAGTTCCCAGAAGGATCATGGAAATGGCCTGAGGGTTGTCTGCAGTGCAGAAAGACTGAAGGAGTTTTTTTATTAAAGCACAGAGAAATGATACCTCTCTGTAGACTTTTAAAATTATTTATAAACAAGCCTAAAGGAATGATGGGGCATGCTCTTTTTTCAAGGTGCAGTGATAATAGGACAGCAGACTGATTTTTTGAACTAAACGAGGGAGGTTTTTGATTAGGAGAAAGCTTTTTTTGTCTGAGCTGTGTCAAAGTGGAAGATATTGCCCAAAGAAGTTTTAGACGTGCCTCCAACATTCAAATCTATCAGGAAGTGTTCCTGCTTATGTCACAGCTGCGTATTCAATGGCCCTTAGAAAAAAATTAAGCTGGAAAGTGAAAATATTGTTTGGCTGTATGAGGGACTCACTGGTGCTTTACACTTTCCATTGTCAGCTGCTCACATATGGAGATGCAGATGAAACAACTTTAGTGAGTCAGAAATAAAAGAGTATATGTTATCATGCTGCTTTGATATAGGAGATGCTTACATTGCTTTAGGCGGATCTATACCTCCAACTAATTCTTCCAGATAATGAAAGGACAATTAAGGACAATGTGACAAAACTCTTGAAATCTTCCCTATATTATCGGCTAATGCCCGGTGTTAATGGCCCATGGTTTTATTAATCCCCGCCCCGAGCCGGGCGGCCTTGAGCGCGGCCATGCGGCGGCTGCAGTGGCGCGGCGGCGCCTCCGGGGTGTCGCTGTTGGCCGCCGCCGAGCGGCGCTGGAGCCGCCGCCGCCGCCGCCGCAGCGTCCTGCCCCCGCAGGCTGCTCGCTCGCCCGGCGCCGGCCACAGCGGCAGCGGCACCGCCAGCAGCAGCGGCGGCGAGAGGCGGCGAGAGGCGGCCCGAGCGGTGTGTCTGCCTTTGAGCGGTGTCTGTTTTGGCCGGCGAGAGCGGCTGGAAGGGAGGCAGGGCAGCGGCAGGAGGCAGGAGCGCGGCGAGCGCAGCGGGCAGAGAATGGCGGTGAGGCGGCGGCAGAGGCGCGGGCCGGGCGGCGGGCGAGCGCTGCTGGCCGCGCTGCTGCTGCTGCTGTGCGTGAGGTGCCGGGCGGCGGCCGAGCGGCTCCGCTACGCCATCCCCGAGGAGCTGGGCAGAGGCTCGCTCGTGGGGCCGCTGGCGCGGGACCTGGGGCTCAGCGCGGACCAGCTGCCGGCGCGCAAGCTGCGGCTGAGCGAGGAGAAGCAATACTTCACGGTGAATGAGGAGAACGGGAACCTGTACGTGAACGAGAGGCTGGACCGGGAGGAGATGTGCGGCGAGTCGGCGACCTGCTCTGTCAGCTTCGAGGCGCTGGTGCACAACCCGCTGAACGTTTTCCACGTCGAGGTGTCCATCGAGGACGTGAATGACAATTCCCCGGTGTTCAGCAAGGCTGCTCTGGACCTCGAGATCGGTGAATGGATCCCTCCCGGCGCTCGTTTTCTCCTGGAGATTGCCCGAGATGCAGACCTTAGCAGCAACTCGCTGCTGACTTACCAACTCACCAGCAACCCGTCGTTCTCACTGTCCATGCAGGAAAAGGCGGGTGGAAGCAAGCAGCCTGAATTAGTACTGGAGAGAGTGTTGGATCGGGAGACGCAGAGCTCCTTTGAGTTGGTGCTGACAGCCGTAGATGGTGGGGACCCACCGAGATCCGGGACTGTTCAGGTTCGCATCAACGTTACTGACGCCAACGACAACGCACCCGTGTTCAGCAAAAGCCTCTACGAGGCGCGAGTGGCAGAGAATTTGCCGATTGACTCGGTGGTGCTCCGGATACGAGCGACGGATGCTGATGCAGGCTCGAACGGGCGAGTGTCCTACTCCTTTGGCAGCGTCCCGGACTCTGTCAGGGCGTTGTTCACTATCGACAGCGAGAGCGGGGAAGTGAGGACAGCGGGCCCCCTAGATTTCGAGGAGAAGAATGGATACATCTTCGGCGTGGAGGCGAGGGACGGCGGCGGGCTCACCGGGCACTGTGAAGTGCAGGTAGACGTCACGGACGAGAATGACAACGCGCCCGAGATCACGGTTCTATCCCTGTCGAGTCCCGTGCCCGAGGATGCCCCGACCGGCACCGTGGTGGCTCTGATGAAAGTTCGGGACAGAGACTCCGGCGAGAACGGTCAGGTGTCGTGCGAGCTGTCGGGAGAGGCGCCGCTGTCGATCGTGGCGTCGTCGGGCGGCTCGTACAAGGTGGTGACATCGGGCTTGCTGGACCGCGAGCAGGCGTCCGAGCAGCGCGTGACGGTGGTGGCCCGGGACCGGGGCCGGCCGGCGCTGCGGAGCAGCAGGGAGCTGGTGCTGGAGGTGTCGGACGTGAACGACAACACGCCGGTGTTCGAGGAGGCGGCGTACAGCGCGTACGTGGCGGAGAACAACGCGGCGGGCGCGCTGGTGCTGCGCGTGCAGGCGCGGGACGCGGACGCGGGCGCCAACGGGCGCGTGAGCTACTGGCTGGCGGGCGGCAGCGCGGGCGCGGCGGGCGCGGCGCCGCTCGTGTCGGTGGAGGCGCGGAGCGGCGCGCTGTACGCGCAGCGCTCCTTGGACTACGAGCAGTGCCGCGAGTTCACGGTGGCCGTGCGGGCGCAGGACGGCGGCTCGCCGGCGCGCAGCTTCCACGGCCACGGTGCGCGTCTTCGTGCTGGACCGCAACGACA
Organism: Calcarius lapponicus; assembly: GCA_039654755.1. Classification (NCBI taxonomy): domain Eukaryota; kingdom Metazoa; phylum Chordata; class Aves; order Passeriformes; family Fringillidae; genus Calcarius; species Calcarius lapponicus. Next base: position 18,461,130 of record CM077476.1, on the reverse strand, counting down.
ACGCGCCCAGGGTGCTCTGGCCCGCGCCGGCGGCGGCGGCGGCGGCGGGAGAGGCTGCGGGAGGGGCGGCGGCGGCGCCTTTCGAGGTGGTTCCGCGCTCGGCCCCGGCCGGCTACCTGGTGGCCAAGGTGGTGGCGGTGGACGCGGACGCGGGGCGCAACGCGTGGCTGTCCTACGAGCTGGTGCAGGCGTCGGAGCCGGCGCTGTTCCGCGTGGGGCTGCACAGCGGCGAGGTGCGCACGGCGCGCGCCGTGGCCGAGCGGGACGCGGCCAAGCAGCGGCTGGTGGCCGTGGTGAAGGACCACGGGCAGCCGGCGCTGTCGGCCACGGCCACGCTGCACGTGGTGCTGGCCGAGAGCTTGCAGGAGGCGCTGCCGGAGCTGAGCGAGCGGCCGGCGGGCGCCGAGGCGGCGGCGGCGGCGGCCGAGCTGCAGTTCTACCTGGTGCTGGCGCTGGCGCTGCTCTCGGCGCTCTTGGTGCTGAGCGTGGCGCTGGCCGTGCTGGCGCGGCTGCGCCGGGCCGGGCCGCCCGCCGTGCTGCGCTGCCTGGGCGCGCAGCGCTTCTCGCTGGCCGGCGCCGCCTTCCCGGCCGACTTCTGCGAGGGCACCTTGCCCTACTCCTACAACCTGTGCGTGCCGCCGCCGGCCCGCGCCCTGCCCGAGGCCGCTTGGCCGCCACCGCCGGTGCCCGTCCTGTCGGCGGAGGAGCTTCTGGGCGGCGATTCCTGCCACAAGCCGAGCATGAACAGCAGTGACCTCGTCGTGGGAGAACAGCCCGCCAATCCCGACGCACCGCAGGTCTGTAAAGCATGAGCTGCTTCTGTTTTTAAAAATTCCCGAGTCATCATCATTTTTTCCCGCGTGTTCTCTTGCGTGCTGTCATTGGGTGTTCGTCTTCGGTATCCCCACGTAGTAGCGGAAAGTTTTCATTTTTTCTCGGTAACAGGTTCAGGTGTCAGGCTCTGACTTTAGCTCTCCTTTCGGCTAGTAGCGGTGTTTCTGAGTGTTTCTCCATGTTTCCCGGAGTCGTGTTTATTTGAGTTGCACAGTTCTGTTCTCATGACGGACTGAATTAACGAACGGGGTGTCCCCCGTTCATGCAGAGCAGGAAGCCCTTGGTTCTTCCATGGTCACAGGTTCAACTTGTGCCACGAGATTTTGTCTTCAGCACTTGAGCTCTATAAATTCGAATGTGTTAGCAACATTGAAAGCAGATTCGTCTTCTGTGGAAGGTGAACGGCTGATTGTGAATGATGGAGTCGAGCAAAATCCGAGAGCCCTCTCCCCTGCTCTTGAGCTTTTATCCTTCCTGACTGATTTGTTCAGAAAGGCTGTACTTGGAACTCGTGTATAGCTTTACACGTTCGTTAAACTTTTTTTTTTTCCCTGTTAGATTTAGAAAGGAAACGAACAGGGAAACTTCCGTTCTCCATCATGAGTGAAAAAAGAGGTTGTCGCCGGTTTTGGGGGGAATGCAGTAGTGAGGCTAGATGGCTTCGTTTATGCAACCTGGGCGGCAGTTCGTTCGGATTTGCTCTGCAATATTTTCTTTTCATACACGGGTGAGAGGGCTGAAAGATTTCTGCATCAGAGATTGCTATTTTTCTATCCTTTTCTCGCGACGATTTTGTGGGTTTTGGTAGATCTCTAATATATCGAGAACAGCAAATTTTTGCAATTCTGTTTACTAGGAGAGACATGTGAGATACGAAGGGATCCCATATCAGGGAGATTGGCCAGAGGAGGGTTTAGGCACTTGAATCAAGCCCATTTGCACATTGATTAGTGGTCAGCAGAGTTTCAAGTGTTGTACTTTTGTTCTAGGGTTCCGTGATTGTTTTCTTGAACACATATCGTATCAACGTCATTAGAAATACTTATCTGAACTGTTTGCTAACGAACTACGGTGCTTTACACATGGATTTTAAGAAAAAAGGAAACCTAGGATGGCTTGATTAAATGCAACTCTGTGTAAACTACGGAAACACTAGGTGTATCTTAGGAAAGGATCTCAAATATTTCAAGTCATGAATTTTCCTTGAGCGTTTCAGGTGCATCTTTATTTGTACCCAAAATTAAATCCTGTAACAATTAGCTCCCTGACTTCAAGAAGAATGCAATTTCTCTCGTCCTGCTTGTGTTAATGAACCTGACAGCTGTTTTTTCGGGATATGGTATCATCCCGTTTTCTCTCTGAGAGCCTGTTGTTCTTTTTTAACAAGAAGGATAAGACCAATAAGTTTCCGGGTAAAATACGAGAAATGTGTTTTAATTTACATATAATGACATCAGTAAGTGATGAGTTTCCCGTGCGGTTAAAGAACCCCGCCTCGCGGAATGCCTCTGCCCTCCTCCCGATGGTGATTCCCTGGAGGATGAAAGCAGAGATGGGCTGGAGAAATGCGGAGGCAGGAGATCGGCGCTGGACGAAAAGCGACATCTCGGTGGCGGCCGTGCCCTGCGTGGAGCAAGGCAGGGCGGGCAGCGCCGGGCAGCGCTCGGTGCCTGCAGTGCCGGGAGGAGGCTGCGGGCGCCGCTGTTGACCGAGAGGAGCGAGAGGAAGCTCGGAGCGCTACCGGCAGCCCCGCCCGCTGCGGATCGGCTCACTCGCTCGCTCGCTCCCCGCCCGAACCTGCGGTCCCCGATCGTCCCCGCGGTGCTGGTCCATTCTGGAGCCAGGCGGAGCGACCGGCGGCAGCGCTCGGTGCAGGAACTGAGAGCATTGAGTGGCAGCGGGATTGGATCGGCGGTGCTGCGGTGCCGGCGGTTCCACGGGCCGAGATGTGCGCGGCGGGGAGGCGCTGGGCCCGGCGGCAGCGAGCTCTGCTCTGGGCCGTGCTGCTGGCGGCGTGCGGGGCGGCGTGGGGGCAGCTGCGCTACTCGGTGCCCGAGGAGATGCCCAAGGGCTCGTTCGTGGGCGACGTGGCCAAGGACCTGGGGCTGCAGCTGACGGAGACCCGCGATAATGCCGTCCGTGTTGTCTCCGAAAGTACGACGCAGTATTTCGCTCTGCACGAGAAGACGGGACATTTAGTGACAGCGGAGAGGATCGACAGAGAGCAGCTTTGCCGGCTGGTGGAGAAATGCGTGCTGCGCTGTGAGCTGATAGTGGAGGGACAGATGCAGGTTTACGGAATAGAAGTGGAAATCACAGATATTAACGACAACGCGCCCAGCTTCAGAGAGGCAGAAACAGAGCTGAGAATTAGTGAGACAACAGCCCCGGGGTCGCGGTTTCCCCTGGCCGAGGCTCACGATCCTGACTCTGGCCGGAATTCCCTGCAGAGCTACGAGCTGAGCGGTGACGAGCACTTCTCGCTGGCCGTGCAGGCGGGCCCCGGCGGCGATCAGCGTCCCGAGCTGGTGCTGGCCAAGGCGCTGGACCGGGAGGAGGCGGCGTTTCACGAGCTGGTGCTGAGGGCGAGCGACGGCGGCGATCCGGCACGGACGGGCACGGCTCGGATCCGCGTGACGGTGCTGGACGCGAACGACAACGCGCCCGTGTTCAGCCAGGCGGAGTACACGGTGCGTGTGCCCGAGGACGTGCCCGTGGGCTCCGTCCTCGTCACGGTCACGGCCACGGACGCCGACGAGGGGCTGAATGGGCAGGTGAAATACAGCTTCCATAAAATTTCAGACAGAGCCTCAGAACATTTTAATCTCGACTCTGCGACAGGGGAAATAACTATTAAGGACGACTTGGATTTCGAGGAAATCTCCTCCCACGAATTTAAGGTGCGGGCACATGACGGAGGAGAGCTCTCTGATACCGCAAAAGTGGTGATCACTGTGACAGATGTAAACGACAACGTGCCCAAGATTTCGGTAAGGTCGGCTCTTAACGAGATCTCTGAGGATGCCCCGCCGGGAACTGTTGTTGCACTCTTGCATGTGCAGGACCGGGACTCGGGGGCCAACGGCGAGGTGCGCTGCTCGATCGACAAGGACGTCCCGTTCAAGCTGGAGAAGTCCTATGAAGACTACTACCGTGTGGTGACAGCGAGAGAGCTGGACCGGGAGCAGGTGTCGGAGTACAACGTGACGGTGCGGGCGGCCGACGGCGGGTCGCCGGCTCTGCAGAGCAGCGCGGTGCTGGCGCTGCGCGTGCTGGACGTGAACGACAACGCGCCGGTGTTCGCGGAGGAGCGCTACAGCGCGCGGCTGGCGGAGAACAACGCGGCGGGCGCGCTGGTGCTGACGGTGCGCGCCACGGACGCGGACTGGGGGCAGAACGCGCGCGTGCGCTACCGGCTGGCGGAGGGGCGGGTGCGGGGCGCGCCGCTGTCGTCGTACGTGTCGGTGCAGGCGGAGACGGGCGCGCTGTACGCGCTGCGCTCCTTGGACTACGAGCAGCTGCGCGAGCTGCAGCTGTGCGTGCGGGCGGAGGACGGCGGCGCGCCGGCGCTGAGCAGCAACGTGTCGGTGCGGCTGCTGATCGTGGACGAGAACGACAACGCGCCGCAGGTGCTGTACCCGCCGCCGGGCGCAGCGGCGGGCTCGGGCGCCGCGGCGTGGTCGGGCGTGGAGCTGGCGCCGCGCTGGGCGGAGGCCGGCGCGCTGGTGGCCAAGGTGGTGGCGGTGGACGCGGACGCGGGGCAGAACGCGTGGCTGTCCTACGAGCTGGCCAAGGCCACGGAGCCGGGGCTGTTCCGCGTGGGGCTGCACAGCGGCGAGGTGCGCACGGCGCGCTCGCCGCTGGCCCGCGACGCGGCGCGCCACAGCCTGCTGGTGCTGGTGCGGGACCACGGGCGGCCGGCGCTGTCGGCCACGGCCACGCTGAGCGTGGTGCTGGCCGAGAGCGTGGCCGAGCTGCTGGCCGAGCTGGGCAGCGCGGCCGACGAGGCGGCGGCGCCGGGCGAGCCGGCCGCCGGCCTGACGCGCTGGCTCGTGCTGGCCGTGGCCGCCGTGTCGTGCCTCTTCGTGGCCTTCCTGCTGCTGCTGCTGGCGCTGCGCCTGCGCCGCTGCCACCGCCAGCGGCTGCTGCCGCCGGACAGCGGCGCCTTGCGCGGCGTGCCCGTCTCGCACTTCGTGGGCATCGACGGCGTGCGCGCCTTCCTGCAGTCCTACTCGCACGACGTGTCGCTCACGGCCGACTCGCGCAAGAGCCACCTGCGCTTCTCGGCCGCCAGCTGCTGCGACACCCTCCCGGCCCGGCCGCCGCCCGACGAGCCCGCGCCGCTGCTCGGGGACGGGGACCCGGCCGCCGCCCTCCCCTCGGATCCCGCCCCTCCCTCGGTGAGTTCCTCTGTCCAGGTTATCCCCAAGACGCTTTTTTGTGATTCTGCCCCTCCGTGTTCTCTGGGTTGCATAGGAGATTTTGTCTAGAAGCTTGGTCAAGTTTCCGTTGGTGATATTTTGAAGGCTCGTTCTCATTGCTGTCACTACGTGAACATGGGTTGCGTCCTCAGCCTTCCAGTTCGTGTAGAAGGAAGGAGGGAGAAGGCTGCTCTTGGCAGGCTGTTGGTTAGGTCGGAGGTTTGGGTATTGATGAGGTTCCAGGTGTTGTTTCCCCTGTGTCAGCTGTGCTGTGTAGAAACTGACTTGCTCTTAGTATTAGATCTTCTGAAGGGATGGATCACGTTATTGAGAAATACAGCTTTTTAGGAGACTCATATGTTTTCCCAAGAACACATGTACTTGAATACATAGAATGTGTCTTGAACAAAATGCTGATGGCTTTGCATGGTAGAACCTCTCTGCACATTCTTCTCAGCCTTTATCGCTCTCCATGATACGTACTGGAGGTTTGTGTCACCTATGCTTTGGTCTTTTTCTGCAACAAAGAATTTGGTGAGGCAACAAGTGATCCTTGATGATGTCTTTCTGTCTGTTATGAGGATGAAGGATGCTCTCAAAGTTGTGATTGTTTGAAAAGGCTGTGGGTGGCTACATGTTGAGGAGGAAATGGCAGAACTGCTTTGGGTTTTTCCTATTTTTCAAGGTAGAGCGATGTCAGATGGAGCTGGATGAGCCTTGGGTAGAAAATATTGAGCATGGCAAGAGAATTGCCTGGATGGGAAGGGAGAGATTCAAGGTGCAGTGGGAGATACAAGGTGGGCATAATTCCCTGTGAGCAGATATTCACTGAGTCAGTGTCTCTTGGAAGACTGCTGGGCTTTTCCTTTGAGACCTATGAAGTCTCTTCACAGAACTTCAGTGAACAGCAAATGTAGCTTCCACAGCACAGAGATGTACAGATAGCTGTGTGAAATTGGTGCTGGGAAGAGAAATGGTCTGGGGAACTGGGCCACCACTCTCACATGTTTTTATGATAGATGGGTGAAAGGACAGCATGGATGGTGTGAAGAGTTGGAAATCTGAGTGCTGTGAGCTGTGTGTGAATGTCTGCTGAGAGACTGAAGGGAATGTTTTCCTCCATTCCCTGTCCAGCTCCTATCTCTAGGATGAAGCAATGTGACATTTTTCTTCCCCAAGTAATTGTCTAGAAGATCTGTATTCCAGCTGTGTGGAGAACCCTGGCAGGTTCTTGATAAGTATTTTCATGTCATCAGAATTGTATCACTTCAAATCCTTATTTTGTACATATGACATTTGCTGTATGGGTAGTGCAAGCTGTGTATTCAGTGGATATAAACAACATAATCAATCACCTACTGTGAGTTATATAAACCCAGAAGAGTGTTGTGCGCTCTTCAGTTCTGCAGGTGTTAACTTTCTGTCTCATTCTTCTGATCATCTGAAGATGGTTCTTTCATGGTTATAGGTGAAAAGAGAAAGACCTCCTTAGAGTTGTTTCTTGAAAATGTCTCTTTAAAAAATGATTTTTCTTGTCGCGTGGCTAGGGTGAGATGTCAAATATTATCAGTAGTAAGGAAAACTGTCTGAGCAACTTTCCTCTTGGAGGAGTCTCTCTAAATTCTGAAGAACTATGCTAACCATGGAAGCTGTGAAGAGTTGGGAGGGAGTGTTGGGGCGGTGGTGTGTGAGGATGTCCTGGTGGAGACACGACATGTGTTTTGTTGATCCCCAGGGCTATTGCTGGCCTTCTGAAAATGAGTCAGGAGGAGTCTGATGATTTCCAATTGTGTGGTTTGGACTGAAATGGCCTAGTTTGGGTTCCATATTTCTTTGCATCAAGAGTGGTAGTCACACATGCTTTGAGAAGTCCATGTGCTGAGGAATGGTGATGTGTCCTTTGAGGTGATCCTTGGATGTGTGGGTCTTTGACAGAGCTGGTAATAATTCATGGCCTTTTAACATTTTCCTACATGTTCAAATAATTGGGAGGAATAATCTTACTTGTGATGCTTGGGCTCTGAGAAGCTGTGCACACAACTTTTCTTCTAATGATGTCTGTATGCAAAATTTGCTTTCATATTATGTGTGGCCAGAGAGAAGAAGTCTGTGTATGCAGAGACAGGGCTGGTGCTGGAGTTCAGTGTGACACAGTTCAAAATGAATGAATGAATGGTGTCCAGTTCTGTTTGTCCTGGTACTTAGAGGAGGCCCCCAGCTGTGGTTCCAAGCTTTTTCTTTCTCTTCCTATCCAAGGAAATGACAGCCTGGGGCCTGTGGAGTGACTCCTGTGTGAGGCCCCTGTGTATTGGTTCTGTCCAGTTTGCTGGGTTGTGTATATAGTGCAGGTGACCCAATCTGCAATGTGAGGCCATGATTGATACTCTTCTGGTGTTTTTCCACTCTTGGCTGGGTTGTTTTTAGTTGTGGTTTGTTTTTTTTTTTTAGATGATTTGTTTGTTTTGGTTGGTGTTGGGTTGTTTGTTTGTTGATTTGCTTGTATTTTTATCAAGGAATAAAGTTGATCCTCACTGTGCCTGGCAATCATGCAAACTCCAAAACTTATAATTACCCAATAGGGAAAGTATCTCTCATCCATCCCTTGAAGCTTGTTATCATATTTTCCTAGAAACACAGAATCATAAAATGGTTTGTGTTGGAAAGGACCTTAAAGCTCCTCTTGTTCCAGCTGCTCTGCCATGGGCTGGGACATCTTCCACCAGAGCAGGTGGCTCAGAGCCCCAGCCAGCCTGACCTTGAATATTTCATTCAAGAAATACAACTTCATGAATGGATGTTTCCCCAAGGTGGTGTTTTTCTCTGTGGCCAACATGGAACCAAAATTTTGGTTTGTGTTGATGGTGAAAGTAAAGGCTGTGAATGCAGAGTGAGGAGGGTGAGAGCTCAGTTCTGTGCCAGGCAACTGGGGGACTCAGTGTGGGTTTGGCAGAGAAATGGTTTGATTTCATGCTTGGTGCCAAAGGCAGTGCCATTGCTGTTCTGATCCTGGTGTCTTTATGAAAGACAATCACAGTCCTCCAAAAGTAACATTTTCCACAGTAACTGTTCATGTAGAACTATAATTGTTATCTGGAAGAGGTAATTAATCCTGTGTGAAACATCCATATGTATCTCTGTGCAACTCAGTGATATAGAGTTTGTTCAGAATTGTAATTACACTTTCATTCAGGCCTTTGTTTCCAGGAAGGTTGCAGCTCATTTGCACAATTCTGGTCAGTACTTTGAAATATGAAACAGTGGCTGTTGTTTTCAGCAAATCCTTACTTCAGTCCACTAGGAGAAAACTCCGTGTGTGGAGGGAACAGAATGACTAGGTAGCAGAAGCAAGGAGAGAATCTGTTGTACGTTCTCAGATTTACTTGAGAAAGAGGCGGATTAAAGAGAAGCTGTTTAAAATGATGGTTTCATAACAGTGCAAGGTGAGCAGACCATGCAGTAGAAAGAGTTGCTGAGGAGAGGACTAATTCTTCAAATGAACCTGCTCTGCTATTGTCCCATGTAAGGCCTCAGGGCCACACACCTGCAGCTTCTCAGTGACTCCTACATGCTCTCAGGTATAATTTTAAGGCCTGAAATAAAGGACTAGAAGACTTCACAGTGAGCATCTCTGTGTTGTCTTCTAATGCTTCCTTGCATTATCTGATGCCTTTTTTGGGTTTTCTGTGGGTTTTTTCCTTTGTTTTGTTTTCTCTTGATTTACACATTATGTGGATATACTTACTATTTTCAACAACCCATCTTTGTTTAGTAACATATGATGTGCCAATGTCCTCTGCTCTTGTTGCAGTGGGAGTGGAAGGCAGGAGATATGAGAGTGACTTTGTGTTCTGTTCCTGTTGGGAGAAATAGATGGAAATATGACTTCAGTAGACAATGAATCTCTTTGAAATAGAGCATGTGATAAGGATGGGGAGAAGATTCCCCCTAAGCCGATGGTTTGATGAGCCATTCTCAACTGGATGACTGCTGATCTTTTATTATGATTGTTTATCATTTGTGTGCTCTGGAATCCTTCAGTTCCTCATCATAATGGTGATTATTAGCAGACAATTGTCCCTCCCTTCAGGCTGTGGCTGCAGTGCATTATCATCTCATGATGGATTTGAGCAGTGAGGAGATGGCCACAAACAAAACCTCACAGTGGCCTGGTGTTGCCGACATCTCTTCATAAAAATCCTTTCATTAGGATTTTTTCCAGCAGAAGCTGAGAAGTCTCAGCAACAAGATGTAAACAAGTTGTTATCTGCTGCTGTGGAATGTAACAGGTTCACCTGTGATTGGCCCATCTCTGATGTTTATAATTAATGGCCAATCAACGACTGTGCCCTATCGGACAGAGTCTGGGAGAGCGTCTTTGTTGATCATTCTTTGTTTCTCTATTCTTAACTTTAGCCTCTCTGAGAAACCTTCTCTCTCTCTCCATGTCTTTTTACTATAGTTAATATATATATATATCATAATATGATAAATTAGCCTTCTGATAATAGAGTCCACATTCTCATCTGTCCTTCGACCCTGAAACACCTTGAGACCGCCGTAACAGCCTGGCCTGAAAGAAAAAGCAGAGAGGGGAACTGTGTGTGTGAGGCTAGAGAAGAGCTGGGTCATTGCCTTGCTTGTCACATGTCACAGATAACACCAGGCTGTGCCTGATGGAGTCCAGTGGGATTTGAGTTGCTTCTGTAGAGCAAAGCAGACCTACAAAATGTTATTGCACCTGTCCATTTCCATGTGTTTCTGACTCTTGCATTGCTTGTTGTCATGAGCTCATGCCCAGAGTGTCTGATCTCATGTGGAAGGTCTCCTCTGTCCCAGCTGCCCGAGTGCAGGTGCAGTTCCCACACACCCCTGTGATGTTCCCAGCTGCACAGAGGAAGGGTTTCACAAGCACTCCTGGTGTGCTCAGCCAGGAACATTTTGTCTGTAGTGTAACCATGCAGGATCATCTCTGCTGCAGCTGTCAAAGTGCAGAGTGAGCACCCAGGCCAGCCAAGGTTTGCATGGACAGAGCAGGGCCCAGTGGGAGAAGGTGTGCAGTGTCCCCCAGGCCATCAGCCAGAGGCACATGCTGGGCAATCACCTGGAGGCTGTCAGCTGGCTGAGGAACGGGCTGGAGAGTGCCCTGCAGAGAGTTACAGACAGTGGCTCCATGTCCAGGTGGAAAGCAGTGACTTGTGCTGTCCCTCAAGGGCCCTGGCTGGGCCCAGTTCTGTTCAGCACCTCCATGGCCAATGGGATTGAGGCACCTTCAGGCAATTTGCAGCTGACACCGACTGGAGTTGATTGAGTGCAGGGCAGAGATGGCAGCCAGGGATGGGCTGGAGAAGTGGCCCCGTGCAGCCCCCATGAAATGGATCAAAGTGCCAGGTGCTGCAGCTGGGGTGGGGCAATCCCCAGTTTGAGCAGAGAGTGGGGGATAGGGAAGAGCTTTGCAGAGAAGTGCTTTGGGTTATTGGTGGGTGATGAGGTGGGACATGAGCTGCCCATGGGCACCTGCTGCTGGAATTGTGTCCTGCACTGCATGACAAGCTCTCTGCCTGGCAGGTCAAGGGAGGTTCTTCCTCCCCTCTAAACTCTTTTTGTGAGAGCATAGACTGCATGGAGATCTTGGGCCAATATCCCAATGGACATGCTAGAGTACCCAGAAGGATCATGGAAGTGTCCTGAGGGCTGGAACATTTTTGTTATGCAGAAGGAGTGAAGGAGTGTACATCTTCAAGCAAAGAGTAATAATATCTTTGTGTAGACATTTCTAAGTTTGTTTTTGCTGTGTCAGTTTATGAATAAGTTTATAGAAAATATGGAGAAAGCTCTGTTTACCTGGGCCAGGTGTTGTCAAAGAGCAGAGCAGTGTTTTTACCTAAGAGAATGGAGGTTGTGATTCAGAGAAAGCTTTTCAGTGTGGGTTGTGATAAAAGTGAAGATACTGCCCAGAGAACTTTTGGAGATGCTTCCACATTCAAGTCTAGCACACAGTGTTCCTGCTTATGTCAGAGGTGTGGATTCAATGGGCTTTACAAAAAAGATAAAGGGGGAAACTGAAAGTATTGTTTGGCTCTATGAAGGACTCAACGTTGCTTTGTGCTTTCCATTGTCAGCCGCTCAGAAATGGAGAAGCAGATGAAGCAAGTTTAATGAGTCAGAAAGAGAAAAGTAAATATTTTCCTGTTGTCTTGGCATAAGGGAATGCTTACATTGCTTTAGACTGATCTATCTCCAAATAATTCAACGCAGATAATGAAAGGCAATTCAAGACAAGTGTGAAAAAGCTCTTGACGTCTTCCCCATATTGTCGTTTATTGCTGGTATAAATGGGCCGTGATTTTATTAACAGTGACTGAATTCCATTATTTACTGCCTTGCCATGAATATTTGCTTCTGACTGTTCAGTGTGACTGAAAAGAATGCCCTGAAATCATCCGACATAACATCCCAGATAGAGCCTTGGAGTGGAATTGAGGCAGAGCTGCTGCTCTCGGTGTTTGCAGGCGGGGAGAGCCCCCGGGGCCGGTGCAGCCGCTGAGCCCCGCCCCGAGCCGGGCGGCCTTGAGCGCGGCCGTGCGGCGGCTGCAGTGGCGCGGCGGCGCCTCCGGGTGTCGCTGTTGGCCGCCGCCGAGCGGCGCTGGAGCCGCCGCCGCCGCAGCGTCCTGCCCCCGCAGGCTGCTCGCTCGCCCGGCGCCGGCCACAGCGGCAGCGGCACCGCCAGCAGCAGCGGCGAGAGGCGGCCCGAGCGGTGTGTGTGCCTTTGAGCGGTGTCTGTTTTGGCCGGCGAGAGCGGCTGGAAGGGAGGCAGGGCAGCGGCAGGAGGCAGGAGCGCGGCGAGGGCAGCGGGCAGAGAATGGCGGTGAGGCGGCGGCAGAGGCGCGGGCCGGGCGGCGGGCGAGCGCTGCTGGCCGCGCTGCTGCTGCTGCTGCTGTGCGTGCGGTGCCGGGCGGCGGCCGAGCGGCTCCGCTACGCCATCCCCGAGGAGCTGGGCAGAGGCTCGCTCGTGGGGCCGCTGGCGCGGGACCTGGGGCTCAGCGCGGACCAGCTGCCGGCGCGCAAGCTGCGGCTGAGCGAGGAGAAGCAATACTTCACGGTGAATGAGGAGAACGGGAACCTGTACGTGAACGAGAGGCTGGACCGGGAGGAGATGTGCGGCGAGTCGGCGACCTGCTCTGTCAGCTTCGAGGTGCTGGTGCACAACCCACTGAACGTCTTCCATGTCGAGGTGACCATCGAGGACGTGAACGACAACTCCCCGGTGTTCAGCAAGGCTGTTCTGGAGCTCGAGATTGGTGAATTAATCCCTCCCGGTGCTCGGTTTCCGCTGGAAATGGCGAGAGATGCAGACGCAGGAAGCAACTCACTGCTCACTTATCAGCTCACCAGCAACCCGTCCTTCTCACTGTCCATGAAAGAAAAGCCGGGTGGAAAGAAGCAGCCGGAATTAGTCCTGAAGACAGTGTTGGATCGGGAGACGCAGAGCTCCTTTGAGTTGGTATTGATGGCGGTAGACGGTGGGGATCCCGTGAGGTCCGGGACTGTCCAGGTTCGCATCAACGTAACAGATGCCAATGACAACCCACCCGTGTTCAGCAAAAACGTCTACGAGGCGCGATTGGCAGAAAATTTGCCAGTGGACTCGGTAGTGCTTCGGGTACGGGCCACGGATGCAGACACGGGCTCCAATGGGCGAGTGTCCTACTCCTTTGGCAGCGTCCCAGAATCTGTTAGGGCGTTGTTCACTATCGACAGCGAGAGCGGGGAAGTGAGGACAGCGGGTGCCCTCGATTTCGAGGACAAGAATAAATACATCTTCACGGTGGAGGCGAAGGACGGCGGCGGCCTCAGCGATGACTGTGAAGTGCAGATCGATATCACCGACGAGAATGACAACGCGCCCGAGATCACCGTTCTGTCGCTGTCCAGCTCCGTGCCCGAGGATGCCCCGACCGGCACCGTGGTAGCTGTGCTGAAAGTTCGGGATCTGGACTCGGGCGAGAACGGTCAGGTGTCGTGCGAGCTGTCGGGAGAGGCGCCGCTGTCGATCGTGGCGTCGTCGGGCGGCTCGTACAAGGTGGTGACATCGGGCGCGCTGGACCGCGAGCAGGCGTCCGAGCAGCGTGTGACGGTGGTGGCCCGGGACCGGGGCCGGCCGGCGCTGCGGAGCAGCAGGGAGCTGGTGCTGGAGGTGTCGGACGTGAACGACAACGCGCCGGTGTTCGAGGAGGCGGCGTACAGCGCGTACGTGGCGGAGAACAACGCGGCGGGCGCGCTGGTGCTGCGCGTGCAGGCGCGGGACGCGGACGCGGGCGCCAACGGGCGCGTGAGCTACTGGCTGGCGGGCGGCAGCGCGGGCGCGGCGGGCGCGGCGCCGCTCGTGTCGGTGGAGGCGCGGAGCGGCGCGCTGTACGCGCAGCGCTCCTTGGACTACGAGCAGTGCCGCGAGTTCACGGTGGCCGTGCGGGCGCAGGACGGCGGCTCGCCGGCGCGCAGCTCCACGGCCACGGTGCGCGTCTTCGTGCTGGACCGCAACGACAACGCGCCCAGGGTGCTCTGGCCCGCGCCGGCGGCGGCGGCGGCGGCGGGAGAGGCTGCGGGAGGGGCGGCGGCGGCGCCTTTCGAGGTGGTTCCGCGCTCGGCCCCGGCCGGCTACCTGGTGGCCAAGGTGGTGGCGGTGGACGCGGACGCGGGGCGCAACGCGTGGCTGTCCTACGAGCTGGTGCAGGCGTCGGAGCCGGCGCTGTTCCGCGTGGGGCTGCACAGCGGCGAGGTGCGCACGGCGCGCGCCGTGGCCGAGCGGGACGCGGCCAAGCAGCGGCTGGTGGCCGTGGTGAAGGACCACGGGCAGCCGGCGCTGTCGGCCACGGCCACGCTGCACGTGGTGCTGGCCGAGAGCTTGCAGGAGGCGCTGCCGGAGCTGAGCGAGCGGCCGGCGGGCGCCGAGGCGGCGGCGGCGGCGGCCGAGCTGCAGTTCTACCTGGTGCTGGCGCTGGCGCTGCTCTCGGCGCTCTTGGTGCTGAGCGTGGCGCTGGCCGTGCTGGCGCGGCTGCGCCGGGCCGGGCCGCCCGCCGTGCTGCGCTGCCTGGGCGCGCAGCGCTTCTCGCTGGCCGGCGCCGCCTTCCCGGCCGACTTCTGCGAGGGCACCTTGCCCTACTCCTACAACCTGTGCGTGCCGCCGCCGGCCCGCGCCCTGCCCGAGGCCGCTTGGCCGCCGCCGCCACAGCCGGTGCCCGTCCTGTCGGCGGAGGAGCTTCTGGGCGGCGATTCCTGCCACAAGCCGAGCATGAACAGCACTGAGCTCGTCGTGGGAGAGCCGCCCGCTAATCCCGACGCACCGCAGGTCTGTAAAGTGTGAGCTGCTTCTGTTCTTAAAAGTTCCCGAATCATCATCTTTTTTTCAGCGTGTTCTCTGCGTGGTGTCACTGGGGATTCGTCATCTGTATTCCCACGTAGCAGCGGAAGGTTTTCATTTTTTCTCGGTAACAGGTTCAGGTGTCAGGCTCTGACTTTAGCTCTCCTTTCGGCTAGTAGCGGTGTTTCCCAGTGTTTCTCCATGTTTCTCGGAGTTGTGTTTATTTAAGCGTCACACTCTCGTCTCCGTGACGGACTGAATTAAAGTGGGGGGTATCCCGTGTTTATGGAGAGCAGGAAGCTCTTGGTTCTGCCTTGGTCACAGGTTCAGCTTCAGGCACGAGAATTTGTCTTCAACAGTCGCGCTCTATAAATTTAAATGTGTTAGCAACATGGAAAGCAGGTTCGTATTGAAAGGAAGTTCGTATTCTGTGGAAGGAGAATGGCTGATTCTGCATGATGGAGTCAAGGGAAAAAAAAAAAAAAAAAAAAAAAAAACCAAAACCAAACCAAAACAAGGAAGCACTGACATCTGGTGTTGGAGATATTTCCTTCCTGACTGTTTTGTTCAGTAAGGGTGTGCTTGCTACTCGTGTATAGCTTTACCCAAACCTGTTCCTAAAACTTTGTTTTGTCCATTTTAAACTTAGAAAAGAAACGAATTTGGAAAGTTTCTTTTTTCTGAGTGAAAGAAGGGATTGGAGCTCTTTTCGAGAGGGAATGCAGCAGTGAGACTTTATGGCTTCGTTTATGTGTCCTGGCGGCAGTTCTCTCTGTTTTACTCTTCATCATTGTTTTCGTACTTAGAATGCTGAAAGATTTCTGCTTCAAAGATTTTTTTTTTCCTATCCTCTTTGCACAAAGCTGTTAGGGGTTTAAGTAGAAGTCGGGTATATTGAGAACAGAATTTTTTTTGCAATTCTGTTTACTAGGATAAACATATGAGGTATGAAGGGATCCCGTATCAGGGAGATTGGCCAGAGCAGCGTTTAGGCACTTGAGTCAAGCCCATTTGCACATTGATTAGTGGTCAGCAGAGTTTCAAGTGTTGTACTTTTGTTCTACGGTCCCATAATTATTTTTTTTTTTAACACATAGCCTACGAACGTCATTAAGAGATACTTAGAGAAATCGTTTACTAAGGAGCTTCAGTGCTTCACACATTGATTTCTGAAAAAAAAAAAGAAAGATACACTGATTTGATTAAATGTAAATCTGATAAACTAAGGAAACACTAAGTGTATCTTCAGAAAGGATTTCAAATATTTAAAGCCCTGAAACTTTCCTTTGAGAGTTTCAGCTGCATCTTTATTTGTACCCATAATTGAATCCTGTAACAATTACCTCCCTGACTTCAAGAAGCATGCAATTGCGCTCGTCCCGCTCGTGTTAATAAACCTGATAGCTTTGTTTCTTCGGGATATGCAATCTTCCCGTTTTCTCTCTGCGAAACTGTTGTTGAAGGTGCTTTTGAACAAAAAGGATAAGATTAATAATAAGCTACAGGGCAAAATATCTATCTTAGTTGACGTATAATGACATTAGAAAGTAATGAGTTTCCCGTCCGCTTAAAGAACCCCGCCCCGCGGAATGCCTCTGCCTTCCTCCCGATGGTGATACCCTGGAGGATGAAAGCAGAGATGGGCTGGAGAAATGCGGAGGCAGGAGATCGGCGCTGGACGAAAAGCGACATCTCGGTGGCGACCGTGCCCTGCATGGAGCGAGGCAGGGCGGGCAGCGCCGGGCAGCGCTCGGTGCCTGCAGTGCCGGGAGGAGGCTGCGGGCGCCGCTGTTGACCGAGAGGAGCGAGAGGAAGCTCGGAGCGCTACCGGCAGCCCCGCCCGCTGCGGATCGGCTCACTCGCTCGCTCGCTCCCTGCCCGAACCTGCGGTCCCCGATCGTCCCCGCGGTGCTGGTCCATTCTGGAGCCAGGCGGAGCGACCGGCGGCAGCGCACGGTGCAGGAGCTGAGAGCACTGAGTGGCAGCGGGATTGGATCGGCGGTGCTGCGGTGCCGGCGGTTCCGCGGCCGAGATGTGCGCGGCGGGGAGGCGCTGGGGCCGGCGGCAGCGAGCTCTGCTCTGGGCCGTGCTGCTGGCGGCGTGCGAGGCGGCGTGGGGGCAGCTGCGCTACTCGGTGCCCGAGGAGATGCCCAAGGGCTCGTTCGTGGGCGACGTGGCCAAGGACCTGGGGCTGCAGCTGACGGAGATCCGCGATAATGCCGTCCGTGTTGTCTCCAAGGGTAGGACGCAGTATTTCTCTTTGCACGCGAAGACGGGACATTTGGTGACGGCGGAGAGGATCGACAGAGAGCAGCTGTGTGAGCGTGTGCAGCAATGCGTGCTGCGCTGTGAGCTGATCGTGGAGGGACAGATGCAGGTTTATGGGATCCAAGTGGAAATCACGGATATTAACGACAACTCCCCCAGCTTCAGAGAGGCAGAAACAGAGCTGAGAATGAGCGAGACGACAGCCCCAGGGTCTCGGTTTCCCCTGCCAGATGCTCATGACCCGGATTCTGGCCGGAATTCCCTGCAGAGCTACGAGCTGAGCGGTGACGAGCACTTCTCGCTGGCCGTGCAGGCGGGCCCCGGCGGCGATCAGCGTCCCGAGCTGGTTCTGGCCAAGGCGCTGGACCGGGAGGAGGCGGCGTTTCACGAGCTGGTGCTGACGGCGAGCGACGGCGGCGATCCGGCACGGACGGGCACGGCTCGGATCCGTGTGACCGTGGTGGACGCGAACGACAACGCGCCCGTGTTCAGCCAGGCGGAGTACACGGTGCGTGTGCCCGAGGACGTGCCCGTGGGCTCTGTCCTCGTCACTGTCACGGCCACGGACGCCGACGAAGGGTTGTACGGACACGTGAAATACTTGTTCAAGAAAATCACAGAAAAAGCCTCAGAGATTTTCAAGCTGGATGCCGAGTTGGGAGCAATCACTCTATTTCGGAGCCTGGACTTCGAGGAAGGCGACTCCTATGAGCTGGAGGTGCAGGCGCATGACGGTGGGGGACTTTTTGACACGACTCATGTTGTGATTACTGTAACAGATGTGAACGACAATGCCCCGGAACTCACAGTGTCGTCGGCGCTGAGTGAGATCTCTGAGGATGCCCCGACTGGGACGGTGGTCGCTCTGCTGCACGTGGAGGACCGAGACTCGGGGGCCAACGGCGAGGTGCGCTGCTCGATCGACAAGGACGTCCCGTTCCGGCTGGAGAAGTCCTTTGATGACTACTACCATGTGGTGACAGCGAGAGAGCTGGACCGGGAGCAGGTGTCGGAGTACAACGTGACGGTGCGGGCGGCCGACGGCGGGTCGCCGGCTCTGCAGAGCAGCGCGGTGCTGGCGCTGCGCGTGCTGGACGTGAACGACAACGCGCCGGTGTTCGCGGAGGAGCGCTACAGCGCGCGGCTGGCGGAGAACAACGCGGCGGGCGCGCTGGTGCTGACGGTGCGCGCCACGGACGCGGACTGGGGGCAGAACGCGCGCGTGCGCTACCGGCTGGCGGAGGGGCGGGTGCGGGGCGCGCCGCTGTCGTCGTACGTGTCGGTGCAGGCGGAGACGGGCGCGCTGTACGCGCTGCGCTCCTTGGACTACGAGCAGCTGCGCGAGCTGCAGCTGTGCGTGCGGGCGGAGGACGGCGGCGCGCCGGCGCTGAGCAGCAACGTGTCGGTGCGGCTGCTGATCGTGGACGAGAACGACAACGCGCCGCAGGTGCTGTACCCGCCGCCGGGCGCAGCGGCGGGCTCGGGCGCCGCGGCGTGGTCGGGCGTGGAGCTGGCGCCGCGCTGGGCGGAGGCCGGCGCGCTGGTGGCCAAGGTGGTGGCGGTGGACGCGGACGCGGGGCAGAACGCGTGGCTGTCCTACGAGCTGGCCAAGGCCACGGAGCCGGGGCTGTTCCGCGTGGGGCTGCACAGCGGCGAGGTGCGCACGGCGCGCTCGCCGCTGGCCCGCGACGCGGCGCGCCACAGCCTGCTGGTGCTGGTGCGGGACCACGGGCGGCCGGCGCTGTCGGCCACGGCCACGCTGAGCGTGGTGCTGGCCGAGAGCGTGGCCGAGCTGCTGGCCGAGCTGGGCAGCGCGGCCGACGAGGCGGCGGCGCCGGGCGAGCCGGCCGCCGGCCTGACGCGCTGGCTCGTGCTGGCCGTGGCCGCCGTGTCGTGCCTCTTCGTGGCCTTCCTGCTGCTGCTGCTGGCGCTGCGCCTGCGCCGCTGCCACCGCCAGCGGCTGCTGCCGCCGGACAGCGGCGCCTTGCGCGGCGTGCCCGTCTCGCACTTCGTGGGCATCGACGGCGTGCGCGCCTTCCTGCAGTCCTACTCGCACGACGTGTCGCTCACGGCCGACTCGCGCAAGAGCCACCTGCGCTTCTCGGCCGCCAGCTGCTGCGACACCCTCCCGGCCCGGCCGCCGCCCGACGAGCCCGCGCCGCTGTTCGGGGACGGGGACCCGGCCGCCGCCCTCCCCGCGGATCCCGCCCCTCCCTCGGTGAGTTCCTCTCTCCAGATTATCGCCAAGACGCTTTTTTGTGATTCTGCCCTGCCCTTTCCCCGCCGTGTTCTCTATCTTTCATAGGAGACTTTGTCTAAAAGCATGGTCAATTTTCCGTTGGTGATGTTTTGAAGGCTCGTTCTCATTGCTGTCATTACGTGAACACGGGGTGCGTCCTCAGCCTTCCAGTTCGTGTAGAAGGAAGGAGGAGAAGGCTGCTGGTGGCAGGCTGTTGGTTATGTCGGAGGTTTGGGTATTGATCATGTTCCCGGTATTGTTACCCCTATGTGAGCTGTGCTGTGTAGAATCTGTCTTGCTCTTAGTATTCGATCTTGTGAAGGCATGGATCACGTTATTGAGAAATACAGCTTCTTAGGGGACTCCTAGGTTTTTTCCCAGGTGCTTGAATAGGTCGAATGTGTCTTGAACAAAATGCTGATGGCTTTGTGTGGAACATCTCTGCACATTCTTCTCAGCGTTTTTCATTCACCATGATACATAGTGGAGGTCAGCAGGAGAAGTGTTTGCCTCATCCATGCTTTGGTCTTTGTCCCCAAAAGGGGATTCGACAAAGGAACAAGTGGTCTTTGATGATGTCTGTCTATCTGTTATGGAGGTGAATGATCCTCTTGAAGTTTTGTCCCTTTGAAAAGCCTGAGGGTGGCTGCATGTGGAGGATGAAATGCAAGAGGAAATGGCAGAACTGCTTTGGTTAGTACTTGTTTTTTAATGTAGAGCTTTGTCGGATGGAGCTGGATGAGCCTTGGCTAGGAAATATTTAGCTTGGCAAGAGAATTGCCTGGATCGGAAGGAGAGATTCAAGGTGCAGCAAGAGATACAAGGTGAGCATAATTCCCTGTGAGCAGATATTCACTGAGTCACTGTCTTTTGGAAGACTGCTGGGCTTTTCCTTTGAGACCTATGAAGTCTCTTCAGAGAACTTCAGTGAGCAGCAAATGTAGCTTCCACAGCACAGAGATGTACAGACAGCTGTGTGAAATTGGTGCTGGGAAAAAAATGGTCTGGGGAACTTGGCCTCAATTCTCTCATGTTTTTATGATATTTGGGTGAAAGGATAGCATGGATGGTGTGAAGGGTTGGAAATCTGAGTGCAGTAAGCTGGGTGTGAATGTCTGCTGAAAGACTGAAGGGAATGTTTTCCTCCATTCCCTGTCCAGTTCCTATCTCTAGGATGAAGCAATGTGAGGTTTCTCTTCCCCAAGTAATTGTTTAGAAGATCTGTATTCCAGGAACATGGGCAACCCTGGCAGGTTCGTTCTAAGTGTTTTCATGTCATCATAATGGTGTCACTGCAAAGCTTAATTTTGTACTTATGACAGATCGGTTATGGGAATTACAAGCTGTGTATTCAGTGCCTATAAACAACATCATAAATCATCTACTCTCAGTTACATAACCCAGAAGAGTGTTGGGAGCTGTTCAATTCTGCAGGTGTTAACTTTCTGTTTCATTCTTCTGATGATCTGAAGATGGTTCTTTCATGGTTATAGGTGAAAAGGGAGTGAATTTCATATACGTGTTTCTCAAACATGTCTCTTTAATAAATGCTTTTTCTTGTCCCATGGCTAGCATGATATGTCGAATATTTTCAGTAGTAAGGAGATACTGTCTGAGCAACTTTCCTCTTGGAGGAGCCTCTCCAAATTCTGAAGATTTGTGCTATCCACGGGAGCTGTGAAGGGTCGGGAGGGAGTGTTGGAGCTGTGGTGTTTGAGGAGGTCCTGGTGGAGACATGGGATGTGTTTTGTTGATCCCCAGGGCTATTGCTGGCCTTCTGAAAATGAGTCTGGAGGAGTCTGATGATTTCCAATTGTGTGGTTTGGACTGAAATGGCCTAGTTTGGGTTCCATATTGCTTTGCATCAAGAGTGGTAGTCACACATGCTTTGAGAAGTCCATGTGCTGAGGAATGGTGATGTGTCCTTTGAGGTGATCCTTGGATGTGTGGGTCTTTGACAGAGCTGGTAATAATTTATGGCCTTTTAACATTTTCCTACTTGTTCAAATAATTGGGAGGAATAATCTTACTTGTGATGATTGGGCTCTGACAAGCTGTGCACACAACTTTTCTTCTAATGATGTCTGTATGCAAAATTTGCTTTCATATTATGTGTGGCCAGAGGGAAGAAGTCTGTGTATGCAGAGACAGGGCTGGTGCTGGAGTTCAGTGTGACACAGTTCAAAATGAATGAATGAATGGTGTCCAGTTCTGTTTGTCCTGGTATTTAGATGAGGCCCCCAGCTGTGGTTCCAAGCTTTTTCTTCCTCTGACTATCCAAGGAAATGACAGCCTGGGGCCTGTGGAGTGACTCCTGTGTGAGGCCCCTGTGTATTGGTTCCAGTCCAGTTTGCTGGGTTGTGTATATAGTGCAGGTGACCCAATCTGCAATGTGAGGCCATGACTGATACTCTTCTGGTGTTTTCCCATTCTTGGCTGAGTAGATTTCTTCTGGTATTTTTTTAATAATTTCTTTGTTTTGGTTGGTGTTGGGTTGTTTGTTTTTTGGTTTGCTTGTATTTTTGTCAAGGATTAAAGTTGATCCTCACTGTGCCTGGCAATCCTGCAAACTCCAAAACATATAACTTTCCAGTAGGGAGAGTATCTCTCATCCATCCCTTGAAGCTGTACATGTAATCATGGAATCCTAGAAACACAGAATCATAGAAAGGTTTGTGTTGCAAAGGACCTTAAGGATCCTCTTGTTCCAGCTCCTCTGCCATGGGCAGGGACATCTTCCACCAGAGCAGGTGGCTCAGGGCCCCAGCCAGCCTGTCCTTGAATATCTCATTCAAGAAATGCAACTTCATGAATGGATGTTTCCCCAAGGTGTTGTTTTCTCTGTGGCCAACATGGAACCAAAATTTTGGTTGGTGTTGATGTTTAAAGTAAAGGCTGTGAGTGGAGAGTGAGGAGGGTGAGAGCTCAGTTCTGTGCCAGGTAAATGGGGGACTCAGTGTGGGTTTGGCAGAGAAATGGTTTGATTTCATGCTTGGTGTCAAAGGCAGTGCCATTGCTGTTCTGATGCTGGTGTCTCTGTCATGAAACAGAATGACAGTCCTCCCGAGGTAACATTTTCCACAGTAACTGTTCATGTAGAACCATAATTGTTATCTGGAACAGGTAATTAATCCTGTGTGAAACATCCATATATATCTCTGTGCAATACAGCGATATAGAGTTTGTTCAGAATTGTAATTACACTTTCATTCAGGCCTTTGTTTCCAGGAAGGTTTCAGCTCATTTTCAGAATTCTTTTCAGTACTTGGAAATATGAAAGAGACTGTTGTTTTCAGCAAATCCTTACTTCAGTCATCTAGGAGAAAACTGTGTGTGGAGGGAACAGGATGACTAGGTAGCAGAAGCAAGAAGAGAATCTGTTGAAATTTCTCAGAAAATTTACCATGAGAAAGAGCCTGATGAGAATCTGTTTAAAATTATGGTTTCATAAAAGTGCAAGGTGAGCAGGCCGTGCAGTAGAAAAAGTTGCTGAGGAGAGGTCTAATTCTTCAAATGAACCCACTCTGCTATTGTCCCATGTAAGTCCTCAGGGCCACACACCTGCAGCTTCTCAGTGACTCCTACATGCTCGCAGGTATAATTTTAAGGCCTGCAATAAAGGACTAGAAGTCTTAACAGTGAGCATCTCTGTGTTGTCTTCTAATGCTTCCTTACATTATCTGATTCCTGGTTTTGGGTTTTCTGTGGGTTTTTTCCTTTGTTTTGTTTTCTCTTGATTTACACATTATGTGGATATACTTACTATTTTCAACAACCCATCTTTGTTGAGTAACATATGATGTGCCAATGTTCCTTGCTCTTGTGGCAGTGGGAGTGGAAGGCAGGAGATATGAGAGTGACTTTGTGTTCTGTTCCTGTTGGGAGAAATAGATGGAAATATGACTTTAGTAGACATTGAAACTCTGTGGAAGAGAGCATGTGATAAGGACAGGGAGAAGATTCCCCCTAAGCCAATGGTTTGATGAGCCATTCTTTGGATGACTGCTGATCTTTTATTATGACTGTTTATAATTTGTGTGCTCTGGAATCCTTCAGTTCCTTATCATAATGGTGATTATTAGCAGACAATTGTCCCTCCCTTCTGGCTGTGGCTGCAGTGCATTATCATCTCATGATGGATTGGAGCAGTGAGGAGATGGCCACAAGCAAAACCTCACAGTGGCCTGGCCTGGAAGAAAAAGCAGAGAGGGGAGCTGTGTGTGTGAGGCTAGAGAAGAGCTGGGTCATTGCCTTGCTTGTCACATGTCACAGATAACACCAGGCTGTGCCTGATGGAGTCCGGGGTGATTTGAGTTGCTTCTGTAGAGCAAGGCAGACCCACAAAATGTCATTGCACCTGTCCATTTCCATGTGTTTCTGACTCTTGCATTGCTTGTTGCCATGATCTCAGCCTCAGGGTGTCTGATCTCCTGTGGAAGGTCTCCTCTGTCCCAGCTGCCCGAGTGCAGGTGCAGTTCCCACACACCCCTGTGATGTTCCCAGCTGCACAGAGGAAGGGTTTCACAAGCACTCCTGGTGTGCTCAGCCAGGAACATTTTGTCTGTAGTGTAACCATGCAGGATCATCTCTGCTGCAGCTGTCAAAGTGCAGAGTGAGCACCCAGGCCAGCCAAGGTTTGCATGGACAGAGCAGGGCCCAGTGGGAGAAGGTGTGCAGTGTCCCCCAGGCCATCAGCCAGAGGCACATGCTGGGCAATCACCTGGAGGCTGTCAGCTGGCTGAGGAACGGGCTGGAGAGTGCCCTGCAGAGAGTTACAGACAGTGGCTCCATGTCCAGGTGGAAAGCAGTGACTTGTGCTGTCCCTCAAGGGCCCTGGCTGGGCCCAGTTCTGTTCAGCACCTCCATGGCCAATGGGATTGAGGCACCTTCAGGCAATTTGCAGCTGACACCGACTGGAGTTGATTGAGTGCAGGGCAGAGATGGCAGCCAGGGATGGGCTGGAGAAGTGGCCCCGTGCAGCCTCCATGAAATGGATCAAAGTGCCAAGTCCTGCAGCTGGGGTGGGGCAATCCCCAGTTTGAGCAGAGAGTGGGGGAAAGGGAAGAGCTTTGCAGAGAAGTGCTTTGGGTTATTGGTGGGTGATGAGGTGGGACATGAGCTGCCCATGGGCACCTGCTGCTGGAATTGTGTCCTGCACTGCATGACAAGCTCTCTGCCTGGCTGGTCGGGGCAGGTCTTTCCTCCCCTCTTAACTCTTCTTATGAGAGCATAGAGTGCATGGAGATCTTGGGCCAATATCCCAAAGGACATGCTAGAGTTCCCAGAAGGATCATGGAAGTTGCCTGAGGGCTGGAACATTTCTGTTATGCAGAAGGACTGAAGGAATGCAGGTCTTCAGGCACAGAGAAATGATACATCTGTGTTGGCTTTTCGAAGTTTGTTTTTGTTGTTCCCGTTTATGAATAAGTTTTTCGGAAATATGGAAAGAGCTCTGTTTACCAGGGCCAGTTGTTGTAGAACAGCAGATAATTGTTTTTAACTAAGAGGAGGGAGGTTTATATTAGGAGAAAGCTTTTCAGTGTGGGTTGTGATAAAAGGGAAGATATTGCCCAGAGAAGGTTTGGACGTGCCTCCAATGTTCAAGTCTAGCACACAGTGTTCCTGGTTATGTCAGAGGTGTGGATTCAATGGGCTTTGCAAAAAAGGTAAAGGGGAAAACTGAAAGTATTGTTTGGCTTTATGAAGGACTCAGCGTTTCTTTGTACTTTCCATTGTCAGGCACTCAGATATGGAGCTGCAGATGAAACAAGTTTAATGAGTCAAAAAGAAAAGAGTAAATATTATTCTGCTGTCTTGGCATAAGGGAATGCTTACATTGCTTTAGGCTGATCTATATCTCCAGCCATTAATCCCAGATAATGAAAGGACAATTCAAGAAAAGTGTGAATAAGCTCTTGAACTCTTATCGTTTATTGCTGCTGTAAATGAGCCGTGAATTTATTAAAAGTGGCTGAATTCCATTATTTACTGTTCTGCCATGAATATTTGCTTCTGACTGTTCAATGTGACTGAAAAGAATGCCCTAAAAGCACTCGCCAGCACATCTCACGTAGAAAGGCCTTGGGGTGGAATTAAGGCAGAGCTGCTGCTCTCGGTGTTTGCAGGCGGGGAGAGCCCCCGGGGCCGGTGCAGCCGCTGAGCCCCGCCCCGAGCCGGGCGGCCTTGAGCGCGGCCATGCGGCGGCTGCAGTGGCGCGGCGGCGCCTCCGGGTGTCGCTGTTGGCCGCCGCCGAGCGGCGCTGGAGCCGCCGCCGCCGCCGCCGCAGCGTCCTGCCCCCGCAGGCTGCTCGCTCGCCCGGCGCCGGCCACAGCGGCAGCGGCACCGCCAGCAGCAGCGGCGAGAGGCGGCGAGAGGCGGCCCGAGCGGTGTGTCTGCCTTTGAGCGGTGTCTGTTTTGGCCGGCGAGAGCGGCTGGAAGGGAGGCAGGGCAGCGGCAGGAGGCAGGAGCGCGGCGAGCGCAGCGGGCAGAGAATGGCGGTGAGGCGGCGGCAGAGGCGCGGGCCGGGCGGCGGGCGAGCGCTGCTGGCCGCGCTGCTGCTGCTGCTGTGCGTGTGGTGCCGGGCGGCGGCCGAGCGGCTCCGCTACGCCATCCCCGAGGAGCTGGGCAGAGGCTCCCTCGTGGGGCCGCTGGCGCGGGACCTGGGGCTCAGCGCGGACCAGCTGCCGGCGCGCAAGCTGCAGGTGGCGTCTGCCGGCAAGAAGCAGCTGAAATACTTCACGGTGAATGAGGGGAACGGGAACCTGTACGTGAACGAGAGGATGGACCGGGAGGAGATGTGCGGCGAGTCGGCGACCTGCTCTGTCAGCTTCGAGGCGCTGGTGCACAATCCCCTCAACGTTTTCCACATCGAGGTGTCCATCGAGGATGTGAACGACAATTCCCCGACCTTCAGCAATGCTGCTCTGGAACTTGATATAGGGGAATGGACTCTTCCCGGTGCTCGTTTTCCGCTGGAGATGGCCCAAGATGCTGACTCGGGAAGCAATTCGCAGCTGACTTACCAGCTCACCAACAACCCATCTTTCTCTCTGGTCATGAAGGAGAGCTCTGACGGAAGCAATCAGCCGGAATTAGTGTTGGAGAGAGCGTTGGACAGGGAGAAGGAAAGCTCTTTTGAGCTGGTGCTAGCAGCGGTGGATGCTGGGGATCCAGTTAGATCCGGAACTATCAGGATTCGGATCAATGTGACTGACGCCAACGACAATCCACCCGTGTTCGGGCAGGACCAGTACCGTGCAAGATTGCGTGAAGACGCGGCCCCGGGGTCGAGAGTGTTAAACGTCTCTGCCTCCGACGCCGACACCGGCAACAATGCTCACATCACTTACGGCTTTGGAAAAATGCCTGCCAAGGTACTTCAGAAGTTCATGATGGACCCGGAGAGCGGAATGATCACGCTGAAAGAAGCTTTGGACTTTGAAGACACAAGAGGCTACACGTTACTGGTGGAGGCGAGGGACGGTGGAGGTCTGGTGGCACAGTGCAAGGTGGTGGTGGAGGTGCTGGACGTGAACGACAACGCACCCGAAATCACACTTCTATCGCTGTCAAGCCCCGTGCCTGAGGACACACCAACGGGCACCGTGGTGGCCGTGCTGAACGTGAACGACCCGGATTCAGGCGAGAACGGTCAGGTGTCGTGCGAGCTGTCGGGAGAGGCGCCGCTGTCGATCGTGGCGTCGTCGGGCGGCTCGTACAAGGTGGTGACATCGGGCTTGCTGGACCGCGAGCAGGCGTCCGAGCAGCGCGTGACGGTGGTGGCCCGGGACCGGGGCCGGCCGGCGCTGCGGAGCAGCAGGGAGCTGGTGCTGGAGGTGTCGGACGTGAACGACAACGCGCCGGTGTTCGAGGAGGCGGCGTACAGCGCGTACGTGGCGGAGAACAACGCGGCGGGCGCGCTGGTGCTGCGCGTGCAGGCGCGGGACGCGGACGCGGGCGCCAACGGGCGCGTGAGCTACTGGCTGGCGGGCGGCAGCGCGGGCGCGGCGGGCGCGGCGCCGCTCGTGTCGGTGGAGGCGCGGAGCGGCGCGCTGTACGCGCAGCGCTCCTTGGACTACGAGCAGTGCCGCGAGTTCACGGTGGCCGTGCAGGCGCAGGACGGCGGCTCGCCGGCGCGCAGCTCCACGGCCACGGTGCGCGTCTTCGTGCTGGACCGCAACGACAACGCGCCCAGGGTGCTCTGGCCCGCGCCGGCGGCGGCGGCGGCGGCGGGAGAGGCTGCGGGAGGGGCGGCGGCGGCGCCTTTCGAGGTGGTTCCGCGCTCGGCCCCGGCCGGCTACCTGGTGGCCAAGGTGGTGGCGGTGGACGCGGACGCGGGGCGCAACGCGTGGCTGTCCTACGAGCTGGTGCAGGCGTCGGAGCCGGCGCTGTTCCGCGTGGGGCTGCACAGCGGCGAGGTGCGCACGGCGCGCGCCGTGGCCGAGCGGGACGCGGCCAAGCAGCGGCTGGTGGCCGTGGTGAAGGACCACGGGCAGCCGGCGCTGTCGGCCACGGCCACGCTGCACGTGGTGCTGGCCGAGAGCTTGCAGGAGGCGCTGCCGGAGCTGAGCGAGCGGCCGGCGGGCGCCGAGGCGGCGGCGGCGGCGGCGGCCGAGCTGCAGTTCTACCTGGTGCTGGCGCTGGCGCTGCTCTCGGCGCTCTTGGTGCTGAGCGTGGCGCTGGCCGTGCTGGCGCGGCTGCGCCGGGCCGGGCCGCCCGCCGTGCTGCGCTGCCTGGGCGCGCAGCGCTTCTCGCTGGCCGGCGCCGCCTTCCCGGCCGACTTCTGCGAGGGCACCTTGCCCTACTCCTACAACCTGTGCGTGCCGCCGCCGGCCCGCGCCCTGCCCGAGGCCGCTTGGCCGCCGCCGCCACAGCCGGTGCCCGTCCTGTCGGCGGAGGAGCTTCTGGGCGGCGATTCCTGCAACGTGCCGGGCACCAACAGCAGCGCCTTGACGGGAGAGGTCCCCGCCGAGTCCGACGCACTGCAGGTCTGTAAAGCCGGCCGCTCTTCTGTTATTGAGGCTTTCCTATCATCGTCCTTTCCCCCCTCTTTTTCCCAGTATGGTGTCCATGAGCAGTGTTCTATTTTGTCTCTATGTAGCTGCGGAATTTTTGATCTTTCCTTGGTATTGTTTTCCGTTTCAGCTGAGATGCTTTGACTATAATTCTCTTTTTAACTTGGAGTAGTGTTCACCTCTTTTCCGGGGTTATTTTTTTGTGGGAGGCACACACCTTTCTCCATGAATTAAGGAAATTACTTAAGAAACTGAATTAAGGAAAGGGCTATGCCCCTTCCATGGAGAGCAGGAGGCTAGCAGTAGCACTTGGTTCTTCCGTGATTACAGAGTCAAGTTCAATGGAAGAGGTTTTGTCTGCAGAACTCGGGGTCTATAAATTCAAATGCGTTTCCACTGCTGATTCTCTGTGATGGAGTTTGACAGGAAAAAAAAAAAACCAAAAAAACAAAAACAAAACAAAACAAAAAAAAAACAAAAAAACCCCAAAAAAACCACTGACAAGTGATGTTGTAGCTTTTTTCTTTCCTGATTTTATTCAGAAAGAGTGCATTTGAAACTGGTTTATAGCTTTACACAAATTCGATTATTAATTGTTCAGGGTTTTTTTGCCTATTGGACTCAAAGGAAACGTTTGTGAAATGTTGTGTTCTGCATTCTGAGTGAAAGAAAAGAATGTCGCTCCTTTTAGGGGGTAATGCAGTAGTGGGCTGGCTTCATTTTTTCATCCTGGCTGGCAGTTCTTTGTTTTACTCTTCATTATATTTATTTCGTTCAGAGGTCAAGGTGCAGAAAGGTTTGCTTCAGATGTTTTTCTTTTTCCTTTCGTCTTTACCCTAAGGGTTTGAGATTTATGGAGATGTCAATTTTTTGGACAACATCGAGATTTTAAATTTCTGACTCTTTACAAGGATAGACATCTGAGATAGGAATATATGACAGTATCAAGGAAATTAGCCACATGATAGATCGGCACGTGAATCAAACTCATTTGTACATTTTTCACCGGTAATTGGAGTTTCGAGCTGGCAACTGTACTTCTTTCCTACGTTTCTACAATTCTTTTCATTGAATTGTTGTACCAACCTGATTAAAAAACTATTCCTGTGATACTTTCTTAGTACACTTCCACGCTTTACAAGTTGATTCCTGATAAATACTTTTTCTTGTGGCTGTAGAATTACTTGGTGAGGTGTAAATGTGTAAAAGTAAGGAAATACTAAATTTAACTGAGGATAGTGAGATTCAAACATTTGAATCTTGGTCCCTTCTAGTTTCCCTTTGAGACTATTGGCTGCGTCTTTATTTTTATCTGTAATAATCGTATAACAGTTAGCTCCCTCACTTCAAGAAGCATGCAATTGTTCTCGTCTCGTTTATGTTAATGAGCCTGATAGCTCAGGTTATCCGTGTGTGTGGGTGTGTATCTAATGTTTTCAATCTCAGGCCCCGTTGATGAAGAGTTTTTTGAAGGAACAGGGTAAGACTAATGGAGACCTAGAGCTTGAAATGGGAAAAATATGCTTTAATTTACATATATTGCTATTAGTAAGTTATTAATACCTCCTGCGGTTTAAGCACCACCCCCACGGAATGCCTCTACATTCCTCCCGACCGTGTTCCCCTGAAGGATCAAAGCAGAGGTCGGCTGGAGAAAAGGCGGTGCAGGAGGTCACCGCGGCGCGGTAAAATTGTCTCCGTGGCAAATATCCGGTCCTCTCGAGCTGCCCGTGGGAAGGCAGAACTGCAGCGCCGGGCAGCGCTCGGTGCCTGCAGTGCCGGGAGGAGGCTGCGGGCGCCGCTGTTGACCGAGAGGAGCGAGAGGAAGCTCGGAGCGCTACCGGCAGCCCCGCCCGCTGCGGATCGGCTCGATCGCTCGCTCGCTCGCCGGATTCCTGGTTCGGCAGCCCGGCGATCTGCGATCGTCCTCACAGTGCGGATCCGTGCAGGAGGGGAGGAGAAAGAGGCTACGACAGGGGCCGGTGAGCGGAAACGCGGATACCAGAGCAGCAAGCGGCGGTGGGAAGCTGCGCCCCGGCCGAGATGTGCGCGGCGGGGAGGCGCTGGGGCCGGCGGCAGCGAGCTCTGCTCTGGGCCGTGCTGCTGGCGGCGTGGGAGGCGGCGTGGGGGCAGCTGCGCTACTCGGTGCCCGAGGAGATGCCCAAGGGCTCGTTCGTGGGCGACGTGGCCAAGGACCTGGGGCTGCAGCTGACGGAGATCCGAGACCGCGGCGTCCGCGTTGTCTCCGAGGGTAAGACGCAGTACTTCTCTCTGCACAAGACGGGACATTTAGTGACGGCGCAAAGAATCGACAGAGAGCAGCTGTGCGAGAGTGTGCAGCAATGCGTGCTGCGCTGTGAGCTGATAGTGGAGGGGGAAATGAAGTTTTATTCAATCGAAGTGGAGATTCTGGATATTAATGACAACGCACCGAGCTTTCAAGAGGCAGAAACAGAGCTGAGAATGAGCGAGACGACAGCCCCAGGGTCTCGGTTTCCCCTGCCAGATGCTCATGACCCGGACTCTGGCCGGAATTCCCTGCAGAGCTACGAGCTGAGCGGTGACGAGCACTTCTCGCTGGCCGTGCAGGCGGGCCCCGGCGGCGATCAGCGTCCCGAGCTGGTGCTGGCCAAGGCGCTGGACCGGGAGGAGGCGGCGTTTCACGAGCTGGTGCTGAGGGCGAGCGACGGCGGCGATCCGGCACGGACGGGCACGGCTCGGATCCGCGTGACGGTGCTGGACGCGAACGACAACGCGCCCGTGTTCAGCCAGGCGGAGTACACGGTGCGTGTGCCCGAGGACGTGCCCGTGGGCTCTGTCCTTGTCATTGTCACGGCCACCGATGGGGATGAAGGACTGAATGGGCAAGTGAAATACTCGTTTAAAAAAAAGAAGACCTCATCGCAGATATTCCGCCTGGACTCTGAGACGGGAGCAATCACTCTGGGACGAAGCCTGGACTTCGAGGAAGGCGATGTCTACGAGCTGGATCTGCAGGCATATGATGGTGGGGCTCTTTACGATACGGCAAAAGTCGTGATCACTGTGACAGACGTCAACGACAACGCGCCCGAGATTTCCGTGAGGTCGGCATTAAGTGAGATCTCAGAAGACGCCCCCTCGGGAACTGTGGTCGCCCTTTTATACGTTCAGGACCGGGACTCGGGGGCTAATGGCGAGGTTCGCTGCACGATCGACAAGGACGTCCCGTTCCGGCTGCAGAGCTCTCACGGCAGCTACTACAGCGTGGTGACAGCGAGAGAGCTGGACCGGGAGCAGGTGTCGGAGTACAACGTGACGGTGCGGGCGGCCGACGGCGGGTCGCCGGCTCTGCAGAGCAGCGCGGTGCTGGCGCTGCGCGTGCTGGACGTGAACGACAACGCGCCGGTGTTCGCGGAGGAGCGCTACAGCGCGCGGCTGGCGGAGAACAACGCGGCGGGCGCGCTGGTGCTGACGGTGCGCGCCACGGACGCGGACTGGGGGCAGAACGCGCGCGTGCGCTACCGGCTGGCGGAGGGGCGGGTGCGGGGCGCGCCGCTGTCGTCGTACGTGTCGGTGCAGGCGGAGACGGGCGCGCTGTACGCGCTGCGCTCCTTGGACTACGAGCAGCTGCGCGAGCTGCAGCTGTGCGTGCGGGCGGAGGACGGCGGCGCGCCGGCGCTGAGCAGCAACGTGTCGGTGCGGCTGCTGATCGTGGACGAGAACGACAACGCGCCGCAGGTGCTGTACCCGCCGCCGGGCGCAGCGGCGGGCTCGGGCGCCGCGGCGTGGTCGGGCGTGGAGCTGGCGCCGCGCTGGGCGGAGGCCGGCGCGCTGGTGGCCAAGGTGGTGGCGGTGGACGCGGACGCGGGGCAGAACGCGTGGCTGTCCTACGAGCTGGCCAAGGCCACGGAGCCGGGGCTGTTCCGCGTGGGGCTGCACAGCGGCGAGGTGCGCACGGCGCGCTCGCCGCTGGCCCGCGACGCGGCGCGCCACAGCCTGCTGGTGCTGGTGCGGGACCACGGGCGGCCGGCGCTGTCGGCCACGGCCACGCTGAGCGTGGTGCTGGCCGAGAGCGTGGCCGAGCTGCTGGCCGAGCTGGGCAGCGCGGCCGACGAGGCGGCGGCGCCGGGCGAGCCGGCCGCCGGCCTGACGCGCTGGCTCGTGCTGGCCGTGGCCGCCGTGTCGTGCCTCTTCGTGGCCTTCCTGCTGCTGCTGCTGGCGCTGCGCCTGCGCCGCTGCCACCGCCAGCGGCTGCTGCCGCCGGACAGCGGCGCCTTGCGCGGCGTGCCCGTCTCGCACTTCGTGGGCATCGACGGCGTGCGCGCCTTCCTGCAGTCCTACTCGCACGACGTGTCGCTCACGGCCGACTCGCGCAAGAGCCACCTGCGCTTCTCGGCCGCCAGCTGCTGCGACACCCTCCCGGCCCGGCCGCCGCCCGACGAGCCCGCGCCGCTGCTCGGGGACGGGGACCCGGCCGCCGCCCTCCCCGCGGATCCCGCCCCTCCCTCGGTGAGTTCCTCTCTCCAGATTTTCTCCGCGACGCTTTCTTCTGATGCTGCCCTGCCCTTTCCCCGCCGTGTTCTCTGTCTTTCATAGGAGACTTTGTCTAAAAGCATGGTCAAGTTTCCGTTGGTGATGTTTTGAAGGCTCGTTCTCATTGCTGTCACTACGTGAACATGGGTTGCGTCCTCAGCCTTCCAGTTCGTGTAGAAGGAAGGAGGGAGAAGGTTGCTCTTGGCAGGCTGTTGGTTGGGTCGGAGGTTTGGGTATTGATGAGGTTCCAGGTGTTGTTTCCCCTGTGTCAGCTGTGTAGAAACTGTCTTGTTCTTCGTATTAGATCTTCTGAAGGGATGGATCACTTTATTAAGAAATACAGCTTTTTAGGAGACTCATGTGTTTTCCCAAGAACACATGTGCTTGAATAGGTAGAATGTGTCTTGAACAAAATGCTGATGGCTTTGCATGGTAGAACCTCTCTGCACGTTCTTCTCAGCCTTTATCGCTCTCCATGATACGTACTGGAGGTTTTGTCATCTATGCTTTGGTCTTTTTCTGCAACAAAGAATTTGTTGAGGCAACAAGTGATCCTTGATGATGTCTTTCTGTCTGTCATGAGGATGAAGGATGCTCTCAAAGTTGTGATACTTTGAAAAGGCTGTGGGTGGCTACATGTTGAGGAGGAAATGGCAGAACTGCTTTGGGTTTTTCCTATTTTTCAAGGTAGAGCTATGTCAGATGGAGCTGGATGAGCCTTGGTTAGAAAATATTTAGCATGGCAAGAGAATTGCCTGGATGGGAAGGGAGAGATTCATGGTGCAGTGGGAGATACAAGGTGGGCAAAATTCTTTGTGAACAGGTATTCACTGAGTCAGTGTCTCTTGGAAGACTGCTGGGCTTTTCTTTGAGAACTATGAAGTCTCTTCACAGAACTTCAGTGAGCAGCAAATGTGGCTTCCACAGCACAGAGATGTACAGACAGCTGTGTGAAATTGGTGCTGGGAAGAGAAATGGTCTGGGGAACTGGGCCTCCACTGTCACATGTTTTTCTGATAGATGGGTGAAAGGACAGCATGGATGGTGTGAAGGGTTGAAAATCTGAGTGCTGTGAGCTGTGTGTGAATGTCTGCTGAAAGACTAAAGGGGGCGTTTTCTTCTATTCCCTGTCCAGTTCCTATCTCTAGGATGAAGCGATGTGAGGTTCTTCTTTCTCAAGTTGTTGTCTAGAAGATCTGTATTCCAGCTGCATGGAGAACCCTGGCAGGTTCTTTCTAAAGGTTTTCATGTCATCATAATGTGTCACTTCAAATCCTAATTTTGTTTCCTATGACAGATGTAGTATGGGAATTGCTGTGTATTCAGTGCCAATAGACAACGTCATCCATCATCTACTCTGAGTTACATAACCCAGAAGAATGTTGGGAGCTGTTCAATTCTGCAGGTGTTGCATTCTGTCTCATTCTTCTGATGATCTGAAGATGATTCTTTCATGGTTATAGGTGAAAGAGTGAGAGACTTCCATACAGATGTTTTAAAAAAATATCTCTTTAGAAACGCTTTTTCTTGTCGCATGGCTAGGGTGAGATGTCAAATATTATCAGTAGTAAGGAAAACTGTCTGAGCAACTTTTCTCTTGGTGGAGTCTCTAAATTCTGAAGGTCTCTGCTAACCATGGGAGCTGTGACAAGTTTATGTGGGAGTGTTGGGTGTGTGGTGTGTGAGGATGTCCTGGTGGAGACACGACATGTGTTTTGTTGATCACCAGGGCTATTGCTGGCCTTCTGAAAATGAGTCAGGAGCAGTCTTATCATTTCCAATTGTGTGGTTTGGACTGAAATGGCCTCGTTTGGGTTCCATATTCCTTTGCATCAAGAGTGGTAGTCCCACATGCTTTCAGGAGTCCATGGGCTGAGGAATGGTGATGTGTCCTTTGAGGTGATGCTTGGATGTGTGGGTCTTTGACAGAGCTGGTAATAATTCATGGCCTTTTAACATTTTCCTACTTGTTCAAATAATTGGGAGGAATAATCTTACTTGTGATGCTTGGGCTCTGAGAAGCTGTGCACACAACTTTTCTTCTAATGATGTCTGTATGCAAAATTTGCTTTCATATTATGTGTGGCCAGAGAGAAGAAGTCTGCGTATGCAGAGACAGGGCTGGTGCTGGAGTTCAGTGTGACACAGTTCAAAATGAATGAATTTTGTCCAGTTCTGTTTGTCCTGGTATTTAGATGAGGCCCCCAGCTGTGGTTCCAAGCTTTTTCTTTCTCTTCCTATCCAAGGAAATGACAGCCTGGGGCCTGTGGAGTGACTCCTGTGTGAGGCCCCTGTGTATTGGTTCCAGTCCAGTTTGCTGGGTTGTGTATGTAGTGCTGGTGACCCAATCTGCAATGTGAGGCCATGATTGATACTCTTCTGGTGTTTTCCCATTCTTGGCTGGGTTCATTTCAGTTCCTTTTGGTAATTTGGTTGGGTTGTGTTGGGTTGGATTGAGTTGTTCATTGGTTTGCTTGTATTTTTGTCAAGGTGTAAATCTGAATGTGTCTGGCAATCCTGCGAACACCAAAACACATAATTATCCAGTAGGGAGAGTATCTCTCATCCATCCCTTGAAGCTGTACTTGTAATCACAGAATCCCAGAAGCACAGAACCAAAGAATGGTTGGTGTTGCAAAGGACCTTAAGCGTCCTCTTGTTCCAGCTGCTCTGCCATGGGACATCTTCACCAGAGCAGGTGGCTCAGAGCCCCAGCCAGCCTGACCTTGAATATTTCATTCAAGAAATACAACTGCATGAGTGGATGTTTCCCTGAAGTGCTGTTTTTCTCTGGCCAACATGGAACCAAAAGTTTGGTTTGTGTTGATAGTGAAAGTAAAGGCTGTGAATGCAGAGTGAGGAGGGTGAGAGCTCAGTTCTGTGCCAGGCAAGTGGGAGACTCAATGTGGGTGTGGAAGAGAAATGGTTTGATTTCATGCTTGGTGCCAAAGGCGGTGCCATTGTTGGTCAGATACTGGTGTCTCTCTCATGAAAGACAATGACAGTCCTCCAAGGGTAACATTTTCCACAGTAACTGTTCATGTAGAACCATAATTGTTGGCTGGAAGTGGTAATTAATCCTTTGTGAAACCTCCATTATCTGTATCTCTAGGCCACATTGTGATATACAGTTTCTTCAGAGTCTTAATTACAATTTCTTTCAGGCTTTTCTTTCCAGGAATGTTGAAGGTCATTTCCACATTCCTGGTCAGTATTTTTAAATAGGAAACAGTGACTGATGTTTTTCAGCCCAACCTTACTTCAGACACTTAAGACTGAACAGTGTGTGGGGAGTAGGAGTTAGAAGTGAAAAGGGAATCTGCTGTAATTTCTCAGAAGATTTACCTTGAGGAAGAGGCCAAAGAGAAGCTGTTTAAAGTGATGGTTTCATAACTGTGCCAGGTGAGCAGGCCATGCTGTAGAAAGAGTTGCTGAGGTGAGGATAAATCTTCAAATGAACCCCCCTATCCTGCTGTGCTGTCTCAGTCCTCAGGGCCACACTTGACCCTTGAGACTTCAGTGACTTCCAAGTGCTCTCAGGGATGAATTTTAAGGCCTGCAATAAAGGCATAGTAGACCTCACACTGAACATGTCTGACTCCTTGTACTCTTCTAATTCTGCCTTACCTTGTCTGATTCATGTTTTCAGGTTTTCTGTGGGTTTTTTGTTTTGTTTTGTTTTCCCTTGATTTACTGAGTATGTGGCTATACTTACAATTAACAACAATCCATCTTTTTTTAGTAACATATGATGTGCCAATGTTCCTTGCTGTTGTTCCAGTGAGAGTGGAAGGCAGGAGATATGAGAGTGACTTTGTGTTCTGTTCCTGTTGGGAGAAATAGATGGAAATATGACTTTAGTAGACAATGAATCTCTGTGGAACAGAGCATGCGATAAGGACAGGGAGAAGATTCCCCCTAAGCCAATGGTTTGATGAGCAATTCTCAACTGGATGACTGCTGACCTTTTAGTATGATTGTTTATCATTTGTGTGCTCTGGAATCCTTCAGTTCCTTATCATAATGGTGATTATTAGCAGACAATTGTCCCTCCCTTCTGGGTGTGGCTGCAGTGCATTATCATCTCATGATGGATTTGAGCAGTGAGGAGATGGCCACAAGCAAAACCTCACAGTGGCCTGGCCTGGAAGAAAAAGCAGAGAGGGGAGCTGTGTGTGTGAGGCTAGAGAAGAGCTGGGTCATTGCCTTGCTTGTCACATGTCACAGATAACACCAGGCTGTGCCTGATGGAGTCCAGGGTGATTTGAGTTGCTTCTGTAGAGCAAGGCAGGCCCACAAAATGTCATTGCACCTGTCCATTTCCATGTGTTTCTGACTCTTGCATTGCTTGTTGCCATGAGCTCAGCCTCAGGGTGTCTGATCTCATGTGGAAGGTCTCCTCTGTGCCAGCTGCCCGAGTGCAGGTGCAGTTCCCACACACCCCTGTGATGTTCCCAGCTGCACAGAGGAAGGGTTTCACAAGCACTCCTGGTGTGCTCAGCCAGGAACATTTTGTCTGTAGTGTAATCATGCAGGATCATCTCTGCTGCAGCTGTCAAAGTGCAGAGTGAGCACCCAGGCCAGCCAAGGTTTGCATGGACAGAGCAGGGCCCAGTGGGAGAAGGTGTGCAGTGTCCCCCAGGCCATCAGCCAGAGGCACATGCTGGGCAATCACCTGGAGGCTGTCAGCTGGCTGAGGAACGGGCTGGAGAGTGCCCTGCAGAGAGTTACAGGCAGTGGCTCCATGTCCAGGTGGAAAGCAGTGACTTGTGCTGGCCCTCAAGGGCCCTGCCCCAGTTCTGTTCAGCACCTCCATGGCCAATGGGATTGAGGCACCTTCAGGCAATTTGCAGCTGACACCGACTGGAGTTGATTGAGTGCAGGGCAGAGATGGCAGCCAGGGATGGGCTGGAGAAGTGGCCCCGTGCAGCCCCCATGAAATGGATCAAAGTGCCAGGTGCTGCAGCTGGGGTGGGGCAATCCCCAGTTTGAGCAGAGAGTGGGGGATAGGGAAGAGCTTTGCAGAGAAGTGCTTTGGGTTATTGGTGGGTGATGAGGTGGGACATGAGCTGCCCATGGGCACCTGCTGCTGGAATTGTGTCCTGCACTGCATGACAAGCTCTCTGTCTGGCGGGTTGAGGGAGGTCCTTCCCCCCTCTGAACTCTTTTTGTGTGAGCATAGACTGCATGGAGATCTTGGGCCAGTACCCCAAATCAACAAGCTAGAGCTCCCAGAAGGATCACGGAGGTGGCCTGAGCGTTGTAACATCTCTGTTATGGTGAAGAACTGAAGTAGTTTGTGTCTTCAAACGTAGAGAAATGATACGTCTATGTAGAATTTTCAAAGTTTGTTTTTGCTCTTTCAGGTATGAAAAATTTTATATGAAATATGTACAGAGCTCTGTTTACCTGGGCCAGCTGTTGTAGAATTGCCAACAAGTGTGTTTAACTATGAGAAGGGAGGCTTTGATTAGGAGAAATCTTTTCAGTGTGGGTTGTGATAAAAGGGAATATATTGCCCAGAGAAGTTTTGGACATGCCTTCAGCATTCAAGTCTACCCGAAAGTGTTACTTTTCATCACAGAGGTGTGCATTAAATGGCCTTTAGAGAAAGTTTAACTTGGGAACTGAAAATATTGTTTGACTCTATGAAGGGCTAAGCATTGATTTGCACTTTCCATTGTCAGGCACTCAGATATGGAGATGCAGATGAAGCAACTTTAATGAGTCAGAAAGAAAGGAGTAAATGTAGTTCTGGTATGTGTGGATAGGGTATGCTTACATTGTTTATGCTGATCTATATCTCCAACTAATTCATCTAAATTAATGAATAACATAATGAATGACAATTCATGTGACAAAGTGAGAAAAAGCTCTTGAAGCCTTCCCTATATTTTCCTTTATTGCTGTTGTAGATGAGCCGTCTTTTTATTCAGAAGAGTTGAATTCCATTATTTACTCCCCTGCAATGTATATTTGCTTCTGACTGTTCAGTGTGACTGAAAAGAATGCCCTGAAATCATCAGACATAACATCCCAGATAGAGCCTTGGAGTGGAATTAAGGCAGAGCTGCTGCTCTCGGTGTTTTCAGGTGGGGAGAGCCCCCGGGGCCGGTGCAGCCGCTGAGCCCCGCCCCGAGCCGGGCGGCCTTGAGCGCGGCCATGCGGCGGCTGCAGTGGCGCGGCGGCGCCTCCGGGTGTCGCTGTTGGCCGCCGCCGAGCGGCGCTGGAGCCGCCGCCGCCGCCGCCGCAGCGTCCTGCCCCCGCAGGCTGCTCGCTCGCCCGGCGCCGGCCACAGCGGCAGCGGCACCGCCAGCAGCAGCGGCGAGAGGCGGCCCGAGCGGTGTGTCTGCCTTTGAGCGGTGTCTGTTTTGGCCGGCGAGAGCGGCTGGAAGGGAGGCAGGGCAGTGGCAGGAGGCAGGAGCGCGGCGAGCGCAGCGGGCAGAGAATGGCGGTGAGGCGGCGGCAGAGGCGCGGGCCGGGCGGCGGGCGAGCGCTGCTGGCCGCGCTGCTGCTGCTGCTGTGCGTGTGGTGCCGGGCGGCGGCCGAGCGGCTCCGCTACGCCATCCCCGAGGAGCTGGGCAGAGGCTCGCTCGTGGGGCCGCTGGCGCGGGACCTGGGGCTCAGCGCGGACCAGCTGCCGGCGCGCAAGCTGCAGGTGGCGTCTGCCGGCAAGAAGCAGCTGAAATACTTCACGGTGAATGAGGAGAACGGGAACCTGTACGTGAACGAGAGG
Organism: Calcarius lapponicus; assembly: GCA_039654755.1. Classification (NCBI taxonomy): domain Eukaryota; kingdom Metazoa; phylum Chordata; class Aves; order Passeriformes; family Fringillidae; genus Calcarius; species Calcarius lapponicus. The sequence goes on along the minus strand of CM077476.1, from coordinate 18,421,745 downwards.
CTGGACCGGGAGGAGATGTGCGGCGAGTCGGCGACCTGCTCTGTCAGCTTCGAGGCGCTGGTGCACAACCCGCTGAACATTTTCCATGTCGAAGTGGCGGTCGAGGATGTCAATGACCACTCCCCGGTGTTCAGCAAGGCTGTTCTGGACCTCGAGATTGGTGAATGGACGGTTCCCGGGACTCGTTTTCCGCTGGAGATGGCCCGAGACGCAGACGCAGGAAGCAACTCAATGCTGACTTACCAGCTCACCAGCAGCCCGTTCTTCTCTCTCATCTTGGATGAAAACCCGGGTGGAAAGAAGCAACCCGAATTAGTGCTGGAGAAAGCATTGGACCGGGAGAAGCAGAGCTCCTTTGAGTTGGTGCTGACGGCGGTGGATGGCGGGGACCCCGCGAGGTCCGGGACTGTAGAGGTTCGCATAAACGTGACGGATGCAAATGACAACCCGCCCGTGTTCAGTCAAAAAATATATGAGGTACGAGCAGCGGAGAATCTGCCGGCGGGGTCGCTGGTGTTGCAGGTGGTGGCCACGGATGCGGACGCAGGCTCCAATGGGCGGGTCTTCTACTCCTTCGGCAACGTGCCGGATGCAATTCGCAGATTGTTCACTGTCGACAGTGATAGTGGTGAGGTCAGGTTGGTGGGTCCCCTCGATTTCGAGGAGAAGAGTAAATACATCTTCGGCTTGGAGGCGAGGGACGGCGGCGGGCTCACCGGTCACTGCGAAGTGCAGATTGACATCACGGACGAGAACGACAACGCACCCGAGATTATCATTCTGTCGCTCTCGAGCCCGGTGCCTGAGGATGCCCCATCCGGTACTGTGGTGGCTCTGCTGAAAGTTCAGGATCTGGACTCCGGCGAGAACGGTCAGGTGTCGTGCGAGCTGTCGGGAGAGGCGCCGCTGTCGATCGTGGCGTCGTCGGGCGGCTCGTACAAGGTGGTGACATCGGGCTTGCTGGACCGCGAGCAGGCGTCCGAGCAGCGCGTGACGGTGGTGGCCCGGGACCGGGGCCGGCCGGCGCTGCGGAGCAGCAGGGAGCTGGTGCTGGAGGTGTCGGACGTGAACGACAACGCGCCGGTGTTCGAGGAGGCGGCGTACAGCGCGTACGTGGCGGAGAACAACGCGGCGGGCGCGCTGGTGCTGCGCGTGCAGGCGCGGGACGCGGACGCGGGCGCCAACGGGCGCGTGAGCTACTGGCTGGCGGGCGGCAGCGCGGGCGCGGCGGGCGCGGCGCCGCTCGTGTCGGTGGAGGCGCGGAGCGGCGCGCTGTACGCGCAGCGCTCCTTGGACTACGAGCAGTGCCGCGAGTTCACGGTGGCCGTGCGGGCGCAGGACGGCGGCTCGCCGGCGCGCAGCTCCACGGCCACGGTGCGCGTCTTCGTGCTGGACCGCAACGACAACGCGCCCAGGGTGCTCTGGCCCGCGCCGGCGGCGGCGGCGGCGGCGGGAGAGGCTGCGGGAGGGGCGGCGGCGGCGCCTTTCGAGGTGGTTCCGCGCTCGGCCCCGGCCGGCTACCTGGTGGCCAAGGTGGTGGCGGTGGACGCGGACGCGGGGCGCAACGCGTGGCTGTCCTACGAGCTGGTGCAGGCGTCGGAGCCGGCGCTGTTCCGCGTGGGGCTGCACAGCGGCGAGGTGCGCACGGCGCGCGCCGTGGCCGAGCGGGACGCGGCCAAGCAGCGGCTGGTGGCCGTGGTGAAGGACCACGGGCAGCCGGCGCTGTCGGCCACGGCCACGCTGCACGTGGTGCTGGCCGAGAGCTTGCAGGAGGCGCTGCCGGAGCTGAGCGAGCGGCCGGCGGGCGCCGAGGCGGCGGCGGCGGCGGCCGAGCTGCAGTTCTACCTGGTGCTGGCGCTGGCGCTGCTCTCGGCGCTCTTGGTGCTGAGCGTGGCGCTGGCCGTGCTGGCGCGGCTGCGCCGGGCCGGGCCGCCCGCCGTGCTGCGCTGCCTGGGCGCGCAGCGCTTCTCGCTGGCCGGCGCCGCCTTCCCGGCCGACTTCTGCGAGGGCACCTTGCCCTACTCCTACAACCTGTGCGTGCCGCCGCCGGCCCGCGCCCTGCCCGAGGCCGCTTGGCCGCCGCCGCCGCCACAGCCGGTGCCCGTCCTGTCGGCGGAGGAGCTTCTGGGCGGCGATTCCTGCCACAAGCCGAGCATGAACAGCAGTGACCTCGTCGTGGGAGAGGCGCCCTCCAATCCCGACCTACCGCAGGTCTGTAAAGCCTCAGTTTCTTCTGGTTTTTAAAGTTCCTGTAACGTCATCTTTTTTCCAGCGTGTTCTCTGCGTGGTGTCAGTGGATACTCGTCATCTGTATCCCCACGTAGCAGCGGAAGTTTTTTATTTTTTCTCGGAAATAGCTTCACATGACAGGCTTTGATGATAACTCTCCTTTCGGCTAGTAGCGGTATTTCTCGGTGTTTCTCAGTGTTTCTCCTTGTTTCCCGGAGTTGTGTTTATATGAGTTGCACACTCTCGTCTCCGTGACGGACTGAATTAAGGTGCGGGCTATCCCGAGTTTATGGAGAGCAGGAAGCTCTTGATTCTTCCTTGGTCACAGGGTTCAGTTTCAGGCGCGCGTGGTTTTTTTCAACACTCGAGCTCTATAAATTTGAATGTGTTAGCAACGTTGAAAGCAGATTCGTATTCTGTGGAAAGAGAATGGCTGATAATGCATGACGGGGTCGGGGAAAAAAAAAAGAGAGCACTGACATCTGGTGCTGGAGGTATTTCCTTCCTGACTGATTTGTTTAGGAAGGGTTTGCTTGGAACTCGTGTATAGCTTTACCCAAACCTGTTCTTTAAAATTTGTTTTGTCCCGGTCAGGTTTAGAAAGGAAACGAATGTGGAAAGTTCCTTTCAGTTTTTTTTTTCTGAGTGAAAGTAGTGATTGTCGCCCGTTTTGGATGAGTAAAGCAGTAATGAGGGTAGATGGCTTTGTTTATGCGTCCTGGCTGGCAGTTTGATCTGTTTTGCTCTTCCTGATCTTTATTTCGTACACTGGTGAGAGTGCTGAAAGATTTCTGTTTCAGAGATTGTTATTTTTTCATCCTCTTTTCACAGTAATGTTGGGGGTTTTAGTAGAACTCGCAAATATCGAGAACAGCAAATTTTTGGAATTCTGTTTAATAGGATAAACACCTGAGATACGAAGGGATCCCATATTAGGAAGGTTGGCGAGAGGAGGGTTTAGGCACTTGAATCAAGCCCATTTGCACATTGATTAGTGGTCAGCAGTGTTTCAAGTGTTGTACTTTTGTTCTAGGGTTCCATGATTGTTTTCGTGAGCACATATCATATCAACGTCATTAAGAAATACTTCGATGATTAGTTTACTAAAGAGCTTCAATGCTTCACACATGGATTTTAGAACAAAAAAGGAAGGCTACAATGATTTGCTTAAATGTAAACCTGTATAAACTAAGGAAACACTCGGCATATTATAAGAATGAATGTCAAATATTTTGAGTCCCGAAAGATTCACTTTAGAGTTTCAGCTGCATCTTTATTTGTACTTATAATTGAATCCTGTGACAATTGGCTCCGTAACTTCAAGAAGTATGCAATTGATCTGGTCACACTTGTGTTAGTGACCGTGATATCTCTGTTTCTTCGGGATATGGTGCCCTCTCTGACAGTCTGTTGTTGGAGGTGCTTTTGAACAAAAACGATAAGATTAATAATAAGCTACAGGGTGAAATACAAAAAATTAGTTTTAATTTACGTATAGTGATATTAGTAACTGATGAAAGAACCCCGCCCACAGAGTGCCTCTGCCTTCCTCCCGATGGTGACACCCTGGAGGATGAAAGCAGAGATGGGCTGGAGAAATGCGGAGGCAGGAGATCGGCGCTGGACGAAAAGCGACATCTCGGTGGCGACCGTGCCCTGCATGGAGCGAGGCAGGGCGGGCAGCGCCGGGCAGCGCTCGGTGCCTGCAGTGCCGGGAGGAGGCTGCGGGCGCCGCTGTTGACCGAGAGGAGCGAGAGGAAGCTCGGAGCGCTACCGGCAGCCCCGCCCGCTGCGGATCGGCTCACTCTGTCGCTCGCTCCCTGCCCGAACCTGCGGTCCCCGATCGTCCCCGCGGTGCTGGTCCATTCTGGAGGCCCCCGGAGGCACCGGCAGCTGCGCACGGTGCAGGAGCTGAGAGCATTGAGTGGCAGCGGGATTGGATCGGCGGTGCTGCGGTGCCGGCGGTTCCGCGGCCGAGATGTGCGCGGCGGGGAGGCGCTGGGGCCGGCGGCAGCGAGCTCTGCTCTGGGCCGTGCTGCTGGCGGCGTGCGAGGCGGCGTGGGGGCAGCTGCGCTACTCGGTGCCCGAGGAGATGCCCAAGGGCTCGTTCGTGGGCGACGTGGCCAAGGACCTGGGGCTGCAGCTGCTGGAGTTAGGCGACCGCGGCTTTCAAATTGTTTCCGAAGGCAGGACGCGGTATTTCGCTTTGCACGGGAAGACGGGACATTTAGTGACGGCGGAGAGGATCGACAGAGAGCAGCTGTGCCGGCTGGTGGAGAAATGTGTGCTGCGCTGTGAGCTGATAGTGGAGGGGCAAATGAAGTTCTATGAAATCGAAGTGGAGATCACGGACATTAACGACAACGAGCCCAGCTTCCGAGAAGCAGAAATAGAGCTGAGAATCAGCGAGACAACAGCCCCAGGGTCGCGGTTTCCCCTGCCAGATGCTCATGATCCTGACTCTGGCCGGAATTCCCTGCAGAGCTACGAGCTGAGCGGTGACGAGCACTTCTCGCTGGCCGTGCAGGCGGGCCCCGGCGGCGATCAGCGTCCCGAGCTGGTGCTGGCCAAGGCGCTGGACCGGGAGGAGGCGGCGTTTCACGAGCTGGTGCTGAGGGCGAGCGACGGCGGCGATCCGGCACGGACGGGCACGGCTCGGATCCGCGTGACCGTGGTGGATGCGAACGACAACGCGCCCGTGTTCAGCCAGGCGGAGTACACGGTGCGTGTGCCCGAGGACGTGCCCGTGGGCTCCACCCTCGTCACTGTCACGGCCACGGACGCCGACGAGGGGCTGTACGGACAGGTGAAATACTCGTTGAAAAAAGTGTCGGACATGGCATCAGATATTTTTCGTTTGGATTATGAGACGGGAGAGATCGTGCTACTGAGAAGCCTGGACTTCGAGGAAGGCAATTCCTATGTACTGGAGGTGCAGGCTTATGATGGAGGAGGACTTTTTGACACTACCAAAGTCACGATCTCTGTCACGGACGTCAACGACAACATGCCAGAAATTTCGGTGAGGTCAGCTATTAGCGAAATATCTGAGGATGCTCCGTTGGGGACTGTGGTAGCCCTCCTACACGTGCAGGACCGGGACTCCGGGACTAATGGTGAGGTGCGCTGCTCGCTGGACAAGGACATCCCGTTTCGTCTGCAGAGATCGCACAGCAGCTATTACAGCGTGGTGACAGCGAGAGAGCTGGACCGGGAGCAGGTGTCGGAGTACAACGTGACGGTGCGGGCGGCCGACGGCGGGTCGCCGGCTCTGCAGAGCAGCGCGGTGCTGGCGCTGCGCGTGCTGGACGTGAACGACAACGCGCCGGTGTTCGCGGAGGAGCGCTACAGCGCGCGGCTGGCGGAGAACAACGCGGCGGGCGCGCTGGTGCTGACGGTGCGCGCCACGGACGCGGACTGGGGGCAGAACGCGCGCGTGCGCTACCGGCTGGCGGAGGGGCGGGTGCGGGGCGCGCCGCTGTCGTCGTACGTGTCGGTGCAGGCGGAGACGGGCGCGCTGTACGCGCTGCGCTCCTTGGACTACGAGCAGCTGCGCGAGCTGCAGCTGTGCGTGCGGGCGGAGGACGGCGGCGCGCCGGCGCTGAGCAGCAACGTGTCGGTGCGGCTGCTGATCGTGGACGAGAACGACAACGCGCCGCAGGTGCTGTACCCGCCGCCGGGCGCAGCGGCGGGCTCGGGCGCCGCGGCGTGGTCGGGCGTGGAGCTGGCGCCGCGCTGGGCGGAGGCCGGCGCGCTGGTGGCCAAGGTGGTGGCGGTGGACGCGGACGCGGGGCAGAACGCGTGGCTGTCCTACGAGCTGGCCAAGGCCACGGAGCCGGGGCTGTTCCGCGTGGGGCTGCACAGCGGCGAGGTGCGCACGGCGCGCTCGCCGCTGGCCCGCGACGCGGCGCGCCACAGCCTGCTGGTGCTGGTGCGGGACCACGGGCGGCCGGCGCTGTCGGCCACGGCCACGCTGAGCGTGGTGCTGGCCGAGAGCGTGGCCGAGCTGCTGGCCGAGCTGGGCAGCGCGGCCGACGAGGCGGCGGCGCCGGGCGAGCCGGCCGCCGGCCTGACGCGCTGGCTCGTGCTGGCCGTGGCCGCCGTGTCGTGCCTCTTCGTGGCCTTCCTGCTGCTGCTGCTGGCGCTGCGCCTGCGCCGCTGCCACCGCCAGCGGCTGCTGCCGCCGGACAGCGGCGCCTTGCGCGGCGTGCCCGTCTCGCACTTCGTGGGCATCGACGGCGTGCGTGCCTTCCTGCAGTCCTACTCGCACGACGTGTCGCTCACGGCCGACTCGCGCAAGAGCCACCTGCGCTTCTCGGCCGCCAGCTGCTGCGACACCCTCCCGGCCCGGCCGCCGCCCGACGAGCCCGCGCCGCTGCTCGGGGACGGGGACCCGGCCGCCGCCCTCCCCGCGGATTCCGCCCCTCCCTCGGTGAGTTTCCCGGGTCAGATTCTGTCCGCGACTCTTCCTCGTGCTGCTTCCCTGTCCTTTTCTCCTTTTGTCTCTCTCCTGATTAGGGACACATTCTGACAAGTATGGCACGGCATCGGTGTGCGATGCTCTGTTGCCTCTCGCTGTAGGGAGGGGGAGGAAGGCTCCTCGCTCTGCTTTCGGCGTCTTTGGGGAGTCAAATGTAGTGAGGTTGACGGTGGCTAGAAGTTGGTGTGAGTCTTTGTGGTTTCATCAGGCACCAAGTAGCTTCTGTCCTGTGATGTGTAATATCCATGATTCTCTCAGTATTTTCTGTTGTGAATGGACTAGTTGCATAAGCAGTAAGTTGTAGTTTTTGTTCTTTGCTGTTTCAGGTGTTTTTCTAAGCCTACGTGTGTTTGATTGGGGTGAGAGCCTCTGTATTGTAATCTTGACAGCTCCGAATGTAAATTCGCTGCTCATGGTTTGTACCCTTCTCAGCCTTTATGTGTAATTGGAGGTCAGTAAGAAATGTCTTTGCATTTGTGTAATCCTGCAGGAGAATGGGCCTGGAACAGCTGCTCCCTTGGTGATGTCGCTGTGACTGTTATGGAAATTAAGGATCCTCTTGAGAGCCACCCGCCGGTGGATGGCTGAAGGTGGAGGAAGGATACAGGGAGAAATTGCAGAGCTGCTCTGGTGCTTTGGTGTCTTTAAATGTTGAGCTCTGTCAGGTTGAACTGGGTGTGCCTCGGCTATGAAATACAGATCATGGCAAGAGCCTTGGCGAGGGTGACCGAGAAAGGATTCAAGGTGCAGAGTTAGACATGAGGAGAGGGTGATTGCCCCTGTACTGACATTCACAGACCCAGGCTCTCCTGCAGCACAGTTCCCCTTTGTCTTTTAGAAGTCTGAGGTTTCTTCACAGCAGAGCAGTGAGCAGAGAAAAGCACCGTCCTTTATGCAGAGATGTGAAGGTATCTGTGTGAAGTTGGTGGTGTGAAAAGAAGTGGTCTGGAAACCTGGACCTTGTATGTCATGTGTGGGTAAATTAGATGAGTCAAAGACCACAGTGGGGATTGTGCAGGATTGGAGATTTGAGTCCTGTAGTTCTACATGAAGATCTGTTGAAGGACAGAAGGGAATGCTTTTCTCATTTACGTTTTCATTACCCACCCATAGTATCATTCAATGTGATATCCTCCTTCCCTTAATATTTGACAAGAAGAGATGTAATCCTGGCTGTATGAAATGCCCTGGGAAGTTCTTTGTGTGTGTTTCCAGGTGGTCATAACTGTGTAACTTTCCAGCTGAATTATGTGCTCATGACACAAATCATGGAAGGTCACGTGGGAGTTTTGGGAAGTGCAGTTGGTGCATTCACTGCTTAGTAAACACCTGTAGTTATTACCTACTCTTAGCTACAGGATCAAGAAAGGTGTGTCATGATCTCCTCCTTTCTGTAGCTGTTTTTTCCCTTCCTTGCTCTTTGGTGATCTCAAGATGGTTCTTTATCTCTGCAAATGTGTGGAAGATCAGGTCTGTTGTATTTGTCTGGCTGTTCTGTACATGCCTTTCATGTTTACATCTATAAAAAGACTTCCACAGACCTTTTTTAAAGAAGTCTCCCTAACAAATCCTCTTGCTTGTGCATGAGCACTATGAAAAGTCAAATATTACCTATGGTAAGGAGCAGCTGAACAGTTTTTCTTTTGGTGGAGTCTCTCTGCCCAGTTTTGAAGATCTGTGGCAACCATGTGAGTTGTGCAGAGTTTGAGGGGATTGTTGGGTGTGCACTGTGTGAGGAGGTACTGGTGGAAACATGGCATGTGTTTTGTTGATTCCTAGGATTTAAACCTGACTTTCTGAAAATAAGTCTGAAGGAGAATTTGTTTGACATTGGGTGGTTTGGACTCAAATGTGGCCTAGTTTTGGGTTCAGCATTCTTTTGCATGAAGAGGGATGAAGTCACCCAGACTTCAGAGAGCTCATGTGTGATGTTTCCTTTGAGCTGATACTCTGATGACTGAGTCTTTAATAGATCTGGTAATAACTTATTGTCTTTAAAGCATTTTATATTTCTTCTAAGCACTGAGAGGAACCGAATAATCTTTGTTGTAATGCTTGGGATCTGAGAAGTTATGTGCGCAGCTTTTATTTCAACAGAATTTCTCTGTAGATTGAATTTTCCTTTTGTGTGGTGTTTGGGATGGGGAAAGAGCTTCATCTGTCCAGAGCCAAGGCCTGTGCAGGAGAGTGAAGCGGCTGAAAGGAAGATGTAAAGCTCCAGTTTGTCCTGGATTTTAGATGAGGCCCACAGCTGTGGTTGTGTTTGTTTTCAGGGTCTAAGATACAGCTGTGTCTGGGGTGTATGGTGTGAGCTCCTGTGTGAGCATCCTGAACACTTCTTACAATCTAATTTCCTTTGTGTACCTCTGACAGCTGAGACGATCTGAAATGTGAATCTATGGTTCATGGACTTCTGGTGATTTCTCAATATTTTTGTGTCATATTTGTTTGTTTGTTTGTTTCTTGTGAAGGACTAAAGCTGGACCTCATTGTGCCTGGAATCCTGCAAACAAATAAAGCTGGTGAAGCTCATGAGGAGAACAGGAGTTGTTTAGTCCCAAAAAAGAGGAGGCTCAGGGATGACCTCATTGGTCCTGTAATGACTTGAAATGAGGTTGTAGTGAGGTGGGGTTTGGTCTCTTCTGCCATGTCTCAAGTGAAAGGCCAAGAGGAAATGGCCTTAATTTGTGTCAGGAGAGGTTCAGATCAGCTATTTGAATATTCTTCTCTGAAGGAATGGTCAGACACTGGAATAACTTAGGCCCAGAGAGGTGGAGTTGCCATCTCTGAAAGTGTTTGAGAGGCTTCTGGATGTGATGCTTGGAGACATTGTTCAAGGGTGATTATTGTGGTGGTGAGCTGGACCAGATGACTTTGAGGGTCTCTTCCAACTTTGATAATTCTGTGATAATGTGAAACACCAAAAGATGTCTTATAATTTTCAGGGTGAGAGAGCAGTTCTCATCCATAGCTTGAAGGTGGATATAGCTAAATTTAGGTTTCCCTCAAATGGGACTGAATGAAATGCACTTTTCCTTATGGCTGATATGTGATTAGAAGCTGGTTGTTGCTCATGATGCAAAACCAGTCTGTGAATGCAGAGACAGGAGACCGAGAAACTGGATTTAAATGCAGAAAATTGATGGGTCAGTTTGTCTTTGGCTTGAAAATGGTTTGATTTCAGGCCTTGTGCCAAGGTCCTTGCTAAGGTCTATGCTGGTTTCTTTTATCCTGGTATCCCTGTCCTCAAAGACAATGCGAGTCCTCCAGCAGTAAAGTATTTCCTGAAAAACTGTGCAGGTGATGCTTGTGTAGAATGGCTTATAATTCCTGTATGAAAATTTCATCATTCATTTGTAACTGCCAGGAACATAGAGATGTGTTGTGTCTTCGTAGTTGCAATTAGACTTTCAGGTCTTTGGTTCCTGTAAGGTCTTGGTCTTTTTACCAGTTGCTGGTCAGCGCTTCTTCCTATGAAAGTATGACTCTGGATTGGCAGCACATACCTAATTCAACCACCAGGGACAGAATTTTGTGTGTGAGGAATGTGAAGGAAAAGGAAAAAGTGACTCGGTTGGAATTTCTTAGAAGGGTGACACTGAGAAAGAGGCCTCAGATATTTCATATCTTTGAGAGGTCACATAACAGAATTGCTGAGTGCTGATGACTCTTTTTGTTAATGAACCTCACTTCAATGCAGTCTAGTGAGAGACTGTAGAGCTGCACTTGTACCTTGAGGCCTCAGTGACTTCCAGGTGTTCACAGAGATGAATTCCAATGCCCACAGTGAAGACCAAGAAAATTTCCTGGTGAATTTCTCTAACTGGCCCTTGTCTTCTAATGCTTCCTTGCCTTGATTTTTAATACATGTTTTGGTTTGGTTTGGTTTGGTTTGGCCTTCTTTCTGTGAAGGCCTCCTTTTAATTTATCAGCCTTCTTTAATTCAGCAATGCATCCTGTGTTAGTGCCTCTTGTTCATGCTACAGCAGCTGTGAAAGGCAAGAGAGGTGAGGACACCTTGAGTTCTCTTACTGTTGGGGGGAAGGGAGGTAAACATTGCCCTGACAGTATCTCTGTGGAACACTGTATGTGATAAAAGGGGGCAGGAGACTTCCTCTGAGCCATTAGTTAGATAAGCAATTCTCTGTTGGATGGCTGCTAATCTTTTAGTTTGGTTGTTTGTCATTCATGTAGTTGAGAATCCTTCAGTTTCTTCTCAGAATGCTGGTGAGCAGATCAATTTACCTTCCTTCCTGATGTGATCATGGTGCTTTATTCCCTCATGACAAATTTTGCCATTGATGTTAAGGGGCAGTAGCAAACCAACAGCTGTTCAGCATTGGAGGGAAGACAGGAGATCTCTGTATGTGAGAGCCTAGAAGAACAGATGGTAATTTCCCCTGCTGCTGTATGCCATACATAACATGTGCTTGTTCCTGATGGAGTGCCGTGCAATTGGAATTGCTGTTGCTCAGTAAGTGTGGCCTACAAAATGTTGTTGCACCTGCTCTGTACATTTCTATGTGTTTGTAACTCTTGTCTGTTGTCATGAACTCAGCCTCAGGGTGTCTGATCTCATGTGGAAGGTCTCCTCTGTGCCAGCTGCCCGAGTGCAGGTGCAGTTCCCACACACCCCTGTGATGTTCCCAGCTGCACAGAGGAAGGGTTTCACAAGCACTCCTGGTGTGCTCAGCCAGGAACATTTTGTCTGTAGTGTAACCATGCAGGATCATTTCTGCTGCAGCTGTCAAAGTGCAGAGTGAGCACCCAGGCCAGCCAAGGTTTCCAGGAGCAGATCAGGAACCAGTGGGAGAATGTGGACAGTGTCTCCCACTCAATAACCCAGACCATGCTGGGCAATCACCTGGAGGCTATCAAATGGCTGAGGAACAGGCTGGAGAGTCCCCTGCAGAGAGTTACAGACAGTGGCTCCACGTCCAGTTGCAAATCAGTGTTGTGGGCTGTCTATACTGGGATCAAAACTATTCAGTACCTTCACAGACAATGAGATCCGGCACAGCTTCAGTGAATTCGCAGCTGACACCGAGCTGAGTTCATTAGTGACAGGTCAGGGGTGATGTTTATGGATGAGCTGGAGGAGCAGACCTGTGCAAACTTCACAAAGTTGAAGAAGGCCAAGTGCAAGGTCCTGCAGGTGAGTCAGGGCAATTGCCACTTTAAACAGAGAGTAGGGGATTGAGGGCAGCCTTGCAGGGAAATGCTTTGGGGTACTGCTGGGTGCTGAATGGGACATGAGCTGGTGATGTCCACTTGCTGCCCAGCTTGCATCTAGGGTTGCATAACAAGTAGGATGACCAGCAAGAAGAGGAAGGTGGTCATCTCCCTCTACATGTCTTTGCATGGATTGTCACAGAAATGTAACATCTCTGCCATGAAGAAGCTCGAACAAAACTCAGGTCCTTAAGCCTGAGAAAATAAAGCTTTGAGTAGAATTTATTGTGTCCTTTATAAAGAATACTTACAAGAAAGATTAAAAGACATTTTTTAGGTGTAGATTAGACAAAATGTTTTATGATGAGGATGATGAGGCACTGGAATGAGTTGCCCACAAATATTATGGATGTCCCACCATTGGAAGGCTTCAAGGACAGGTGGGATCAGCTTTTCAGTAACCTGGTGTAGTGAAGGATGCCCCTGCCCGTGATGGATGAGTGGAATAAATTATTTTAAATGATGCATTCAACCCAGAGAATTCTTTGGGTCTGTAAAAGACTCATGGTGGCTTTGCATTTCAGTCATCAGGTCCCTAAATAGGGAGATGCAAAAGAAGGAACTTTCCTGAATCAGAAACAAAAGAGGAATGTTATGCTTAGCATAAAGATAAAAGCATTGCTTTAGACTAAACTATCCCTCAACTTAATTCTACCCAAGACAGGAAAGCAAAATTGAAGATACATGACAGGGTACTTAGAGATTTCCCTGGCTATAGACATATATACAATTTCCTCTTTCCTTAGCTGTGCCTTGATATTATTAAGACAGACTGAGTTCCTTTATTTATTGCTTTACCATAAACATTTGCTTCTCTATATCTATGGCGACGCAGAAAGATGACATAAAAGCATTAAACAGCGTACCTAAGTTTTAAACGTATTTAAAATCGCGTTAAGAGCCTGAGCCCCGCCCCGAGCCGGGCGGCCTTGAGCGCGGCCATGTGGCGGCTGCAGTGGCGCGGCGGCGCCTCCGGGTGTCGCTGTTGGCCGCCGCCGAGCGGCGCTGGAGCCGCCGCCGCCGCCGCCGCAGCGTCCTGCCCCCGCAGGCTGCTCGCTCGCCCGGCGCCGGCCACAGCGGCAGCGGCACCGCCAGCAGCAGCAGCGGCGAGAGGCGGCGAGAGGCGGCCCGAGCGGTGTGTCTGCCTTTGAGCGGTGTCTGTTTTGGCCGGCGAGAGCGGCTGGAAGGGAGGCAGGGCAGCGGCAGGAGGCAGGAGCGCGGCGAGCGCAGCGGGCAGAGAATGGCGGTGAGGCGGCGGCAGAGGCGCGGGCCGGGCGGCGGGCGAGCGCTGCTGGCCGCGCTGCTGCTGCTGCTGCTGTGCGTGCGGTGCCGGGCGGCGGCCGAGCGGCTCCGCTACGCCATCCCCGAGGAGCTGGGCAGAGGCTCGCTCGTGGGGCCGCTGGCGCGGGACCTGGGGCTCAGCGCGGACCAGCTGCCGGCGCGCAAGCTGCGGCTGAGCGAGGAGAAGCAATACTTCACGGTGAATGAGGAGAACGGCAACCTGTACGTGAACGAGAGGCTGGACCGGGAGGAGATGTGCGGCGAGTCGGCGACCTGCTCTGTCAGCTTCGAGGCGCTGCTGCACAACCCGCTGAATATTTTCCACATCGAGGTGTCCATCGAGGACGTGAATGACAATTCCCCGGTGTTTAGCAAAGCTGTTCTGGACCTCGAGATCGGTGAATGGATCCCTCCTGTTGCTCGGTTTCCGCTGGAGATGGCGCGAGATTCAGACGCAGGAAGCAACTCACTGCTGACTTATCAACTGACCAGTAACCCGTCGTTCTCACTGTCCATGAAGGAAAAGCCCGGTGGAAAGAAGCAGCCCGAATTAGTCCTGGAGAGAGCGTTGGACCGGGAGAAGCAGAGCTCCTTTGAGTTGGTACTGATGGCGGTAGACGGTGGGGATCCTGCGAGGTCCGGCACTATCCAGGTTCGCATCAACGTGACAGATGCCAATGACAACCCTCCCGTGTTCAGCAAAAGCGTCTACGAGGCGCGAGTGGCGGAGAATCTGCCAGTGGAATCCGTGGTTATCCGGGTACGGGCGACAGATGCTGATGCAGGCTCCAACGGGCGAGTGTCCTACTCCTTTGGCAGCGTCCCGGACTCTGTCAGGGCGTTGTTCACTATCGACAGCGAGAGCGGGGAAGTGAGGACAGCGGGTGCCCTCGATTTCGAGGAGAAGAATAAATACGTCTTCACCGTTGAGGCGTCGGACGGAGGCGGGCTCAGCGATGACTGTGAAGTGCAGATCGATATCACGGACGAGAATGACAACGCGCCCGAGATCACCATTCTGTCACTCTCGAGTCCCGTGCCCGAGGATGCGCCAGTCGGCACCGTGGTGGCCCTGATGAAAGTTCGAGACCGGGACTCCGGCGAGAACGGTCAGGTGTCGTGCGAGCTGTCGGGAGAAGCGCCGCTGTCGATCGTGGCGTCGTCGGGCGGCTCGTACAAGGTGGTGACATCGGGCTTGCTGGACCGCGAGCAGGCGTCCGAGCAGCGCGTGACGGTGGTGGCCCGGGACCGGGGCCGGCCGGCGCTGCGGAGCAGCAGGGAGCTGGTGCTGGAGGTGTCGGACGTGAACGACAACGCGCCGGTGTTCGAGGAGGCGGCGTACAGCGCGTACGTGGCGGAGAACAACGCGGCGGGCGCGCTGGTGCTGCGCGTGCAGGCGCGGGACGCGGACGCGGGCGCCAACGGGCGCGTGAGCTACTGGCTGGCGGGCGGCAGCGCGGGCGCGGCGGGCGCGGCGCCGCTCGTGTCGGTGGAGGCGCGGAGCGGCGCGCTGTACGCGCAGCGCTCCTTGGACTACGAGCAGTGCCGCGAGTTCACGGTGGCCGTGCGGGCGCAGGACGGCGGCTCGCCGGCGCGCAGCTCCACGGCCACGGTGCGCGTCTTCGTGCTGGACCGCAACGACAACGCGCCCAGGGTGCTCTGGCCCGCGCCGGCGGCGGCGGCGGGAGAGGCTGCGGGAGGGGCGGCGGCGGCGCCTTTCGAGGTGGTTCCGCGCTCGGCCCCGGCCGGCTACCTGGTGGCCAAGGTGGTGGCGGTGGACGCGGACGCGGGGCGCAACGCGTGGCTGTCCTACGAGCTGGTGCAGGCGTCGGAGCCGGCGCTGTTCCGCGTGGGGCTGCACAGCGGCGAGGTGCGCACGGCGCGCGCCGTGGCCGAGCGGGACGCGGCCAAGCAGCGGCTGGTGGCCGTGGTGAAGGACCACGGGCAGCCGGCGCTGTCGGCCACGGCCACGCTGCACGTGGTGCTGGCCGAGAGCTTGCAG
Source organism: Calcarius lapponicus (assembly GCA_039654755.1). Taxonomy (NCBI): domain Eukaryota; kingdom Metazoa; phylum Chordata; class Aves; order Passeriformes; family Fringillidae; genus Calcarius; species Calcarius lapponicus. The sequence continues at coordinate 18,406,521 of CM077476.1, read as the reverse complement.
GAGGCGCTGCCGGAGCTGAGCGAGCGGCCGGCGGGCGCCGAGGCGGCGGCGGCGGCGGCGGCCGAGCTGCAGTTCTACCTGGTGCTGGCGCTGGCGCTGCTCTCGGCGCTCTTGGTGCTGAGCGTGGCGCTGGCCGTGCTGGCGCGGCTGCGCCGGGCCGGGCCGCCCGCCGTGCTGCGCTGCCTGGGCGCGCAGCGCTTCTCGCTGGCCGGCGCCGCCTTCCCGGCCGACTTCTGCGAGGGCACCTTGCCCTACTCCTACAACCTGTGCGTGCCGCCGCCGGCCCGCGCCCTGCCCGAGGCCGCTTGGCCGCCGCCGCCACCGCCGGTGCCCGTCCTGTCGGCGGAGGAGCTTCTGGGCGGCGATTCCTGCCACAAGCCGAGCCTGAGCAGTACCGCCGTGACGGGAGAGCCGCCGGCCGAATCCGCCGTACCGGAGGTGTGTAGCCCCATATGCCCTTTCTCTCCGAACCTTTAGCTCATAAGATCGTGAGGCAGTCTGTTCTTGGTCTTCGTTTCTCTTTTGGGATTGTTCATACGGAACTGTGTTTCTGTTAATTCCTTAAAGTATTCATCCCGTATTTCTCACCAGACAGCTTTACGAACGGACTCTTTTTATCTCATCAGCTGATGATGAGACTTAGCTTCAACGTATCGGTTCTTAACTTTCGGCTATAGTGAGTAAAATCCTTCAGGATTGGTGATGCTCCTATTTACATTTTCCTGCTCCTATTTACATTTTCTACTTAGAACAGGCAGGCAGTAACGGCAGCTTTTCATTCATGCGCCTCTGACGGTTCGTGGTCGAAACTTGTTTGAAACGCTGGAAGTTACTAATGATGAAGGCAAATTTTTAGCGTGTAGAACGAGATTCGTTTATTGACGCCCGATATTTCAGATTTAATTTTCTGAGCTCTATTTTCGTTCTGCCCCAAAGCAAAAACGGTAGAAACAAACCTCTTTCTTTTCTTGTCTTTCGGTGTTTGGCTTTTAAGTGGAACGCGCATATGCGTCACTGAGTGTGGAAGTGATGGCTCGTTCCTTTGTAATGAATGCTCCTCCCCTTTTCCGTCCCCTCCCTCTTGTATCTTTTGAGGGAAGGCAGCTGCAAAATACCGGGTTTTAATGACGAAATTAAGTTAGCATGTTCCATGTCAGTTCCTGCCTTATCACTGTTTACACGCGTAGGCGCGGTTTTGCTGTTCTGCTTGTGTGTTCCAAAATGTTTCGGGTTCACCGTAGCTTTTCTTTTGGTTTAATATACGTTCAGGTTTATATGGAGACTTTTGTCTAAAAAGTTAGGTTTGTCTGAAATATTAGGAGTTACGAAAGCTCCAGGGTGATCTTACACCATAAAACAAGATCTGCTAATTCTACATGGTGGGATAGGAATACGGAGTGGATGTTTCCTCCTTCGAAATCTTTCTTTCCCGAAGTGAAATACTGAGACTTTGATGGCTGCTGGGTAATATCCCGTTGGTTAATGGGTGTTTTGTACTGTACTCCAAAGCGAACATACGTGTGTCTCTCTAAAGGAAGTTCAGCTGTGGTCTGTCCCGTGCTTTCGTGGAAGCCGGCTGCAGAAATGACAGCTTTAGTCCCGCTGATCTGGCCACAAGGTTTCGGTGGCGACTGTCCCCTCCCCGCGAGCTGCCCGTGGGAAGGCAGGGCGGGCAGCGCCGGGCAGCGCTCGGTGCCTGCAGTGCCGGGAGGAGGCTGCGGGCGCCGCTGTTGACCGAGAGGAGCGAGAGGAAGCTCGGAGCGCTATCGGCAGCCCCGCCCGCTGCGACCGGTTCGATCGGTTGTTCCCTGTCAGGCTCGGCGGCGGGCGGTCTGCGAGAGTCCCCGAGGTACAGACCCGGGCTACAACGAGACGGAAGGGCCGGCGGCAGAAGCCGACAGCGCTTAGCGGGGTCTGAGTGGAACAAAGCGGAGGATCGGTAGTCGGAGGCGGGGAATAGCTGGCCGCGGTGCGGTGCCGCTGTGGAGATGTGCGCGGCGGGGAGGCGCTGGGGCCGGCGGCAGCGAGCTCTGCTCTGGGCCGTGCTGCTGGCGGCGTGGGAGGCGGCGTGGGGGCAGCTGCGCTACTCGGTGCCCGAGGAGATGCCCAAGGGCTCGTTCGTGGGCGACGTGGCCAAGGACCTGGGGCTGCAGCTGACGGAGATCCGAGATCGCGGCGTCCGCATTGTCTCTGAAGGTAATACACCGTATTTCGCTCTGCATGGGAAGACGGGACATTTAGTGACGGCGGAGAGGATCGACAGAGAGCAGCTGTGTGAGAATGTGCAACAATGCGTGCTGCGCTGTGAGCTGATAGTGGAGGGGGAAATGAAGTTCTATGAAATAGAAGTGGAGATCACGGACATTAACGACAACTCCCCCACCTTCAAAGAAATTGAGCTGAAACAGAAAATGAGCGAGACGACAGCTCCAGGATCGCGGTATCCCTTACCCGAGGCTCATGACCTGGACTCGGGCCGGAATTCCCTGCAGAACTACGAGCTGAGCGGTGACGAGCACTTCTCGCTGGCCGTGCAGGCGGGCCCCGGCGGCGATCAGCGTCCCGAGCTGGTGCTGGCCAAGGCGCTGGACCGGGAGGAGGCGGCGTTTCACGAGCTGGTGCTGAGGGCGAGCGACGGCGGCGATCCGGCACGGACGGGCACGGCTCGGATCCGCGTGACCGTGGTGGATGCGAACGACAACGCGCCCGTGTTCAGCCAGGCGGAGTACACGGTGCGTGTGCCCGAGGACGTGCCCGTGGGCTCCACCCTCGTCACTGTCACCGCCACGGACGCCGACGACGGGCTGTATGGACACGTGAAATACTCGATTAAGAAAATAACAGAAAGAGCCTCGAAGATATTCTTCTTGGACTCTGAGACTGGGGAGATCACGCTGTTGCGGAGCTTGGACTTCGAGGAAGGTAGTTCCTACGAACTGGAGGTGCAGGCAGACGATGGCGCCGGACTTTTCGACACTGCCAAAGTCACGATCAGCGTCACTGATATAAACGACAACGTGCCGGTGATTTCCGTGCGGTCAGCGCTAAATGAGATTTCCGAGGACTCCCCTTCGGGGACGGTGGTCGCCCTGCTGCACGTACATGATAAAGACTCGGGTGCTAACGGTGAGGTTCGCTGCACGATCGACAAGGGCGTCCCGTTCCGGCTGCAGAGCTCTCACGGCGGCTACTACAGCGTGGTGACAGCGAGAGAGCTGGACCGGGAGCAGGTGTCAGAGTACAACGTGACGGTGCGGGCGGCCGACGGCGGGTCGCCGGCTCTGCAGAGCAGCGCGGTGCTGGCGCTGCGCGTGCTGGACGTGAACGACAACGCGCCGGTGTTCGCGGAGGAGCGCTACAGCGCGCGGCTGGCGGAGAACAACGCGGCGGGCGCGCTGGTGCTGACGGTGCGCGCCACGGACGCGGACTGGGGGCAGAACGCGCGCGTGCGCTACCGGCTGGCGGAGGGGCGGGTGCGGGGCGCGCCGCTGTCGTCGTACGTGTCGGTGCAGGCGGAGACGGGCGCGCTGTACGCGCTGCGCTCCTTGGACTACGAGCAGCTGCGCGAGCTGCAGCTGTGCGTGCGGGCGGAGGACGGCGGCGCGCCGGCGCTGAGCAGCAACGTGTCGGTGCGGCTGCTGATCGTGGACGAGAACGACAACGCGCCGCAGGTGCTGTACCCGCCGCCGGGCGCAGCGGCGTGGTCGGGCGTGGAGCTGGCGCCGCGCTGGGCGGAGGCCGGCGCGCTGGTGGCCAAGGTGGTGGCGGTGGACGCGGACGCGGGGCAGAACGCGTGGCTGTCCTACGAGCTGGCCAAGGCCACGGAGCCGGGGCTGTTCCGCGTGGGGCTGCACAGCGGCGAGGTGCGCACGGCGCGCTCGCCGCTGGCCCGCGACGCGGCGCGCCACAGCCTGCTGGTGCTGGTGCGGGACCACGGGCGGCCGGCGCTGTCGGCCACGGCCACGCTGAGCGTGGTGCTGGCCGAGAGCGTGGCCGAGCTGCTGGCCGAGCTGGGCAGCGCGGCCGACGAGGCGGCGGCGCCGGGCGAGCCGGCCGCCGGCCTGACGCGCTGGCTCGTGCTGGCCGTGGCCGCCGTGTCGTGCCTCTTCGTGGCCTTCCTGCTGCTGCTGCTGGCGCTGCGCCTGCGCCGCTGCCACCGCCAGCGGCTGCTGCCGCCGGACAGCGGCGCCTTGCGCGGCGTGCCCGTCTCGCACTTCGTGGGCATCGACGGCGTGCGCGCCTTCCTGCAGTCCTACTCGCACGACGTGTCGCTCACGGCCGACTCGCGCAAGAGCCACCTGCGCTTCTCGGCCGCCAGCTGCTGCGACACCCTCCCGGCCCGGCCGCCGCCCGACGAGCCCGCGCCGCTGCTCGGGGACGGGGACCCGGCCCCCGCCCTCCCCGCGGACCCCGCCCCTCCCTCGGTGAGTTCCTCTGTCCAGATAATCCCCAAGACGCTTTTTTGTGATGCTGCGCTGGCCTTTCCCCGCCGTGTTCTCTGGGTTGCCTAGGAGACTTTGTCTAAAAGCATGGTCAAGTTTCCGTTGGTGATGTTTTGAAGGCTCGTTCTCATTGCTGTCACTACGTGAACATGGGGTGCGTCCTCAGCCTTCCAGTTCGTGAAGAAGGAAGGAGGGAGAAGGCTGCTCTTGGCAGGCTGTTGGTCAGGTCGGCGGTTTGGGTATTGATGAGGTTCCAGGTGTTGTTTCCCCTGTGTCAGCTGCGCTGTGTAGAAACTGTCTTTTTCTTCGTATTAGATCTTCTGAAGGGATGGATCACGTTATTGAGAAATACAGCTTTTTAGGAGACTTATGTGTTTTCCCAAGAACACATGTGCTTGAATATGTAGAATGTGTCTTGAATAAAATGGTGATGGCTTTGCATGGTAGAACCTCTCTGCACGTTCTTCTCAGCCTTTATCGCTCTCCATGATACGTACTGGAGGTTTGTGTCATCTATGCTTTGGTCTTTTTCTGCAACAAAGAATTTGGTGAGGCAACAAGTGTCCCTTGATGATGTCTTTCTGTCTGTTATGAGGATGAAGGATGCTCTCAAAGTTGTGATTCTTATAAAAGGCTGTGGGTGGCTACATGTTGAGGAGGAAATGGCAGAACTGCTTTGGGGTTTTCCTATTTTTCAAGGTAGATCTATGTCAGATGGAGCTGAATGAGCCTTGGTCATAAAATATTTAGCATGGCAAGAGAATTGCCTGGATGGGAAGGGAGAGATTCAAGGTGCAGTGGTAGATACAAGGTGGGCATAATTCCCTGTGAGCAGATATTCACTGAGTCAGTGTCTCTTGGAAGACTGCTGGGCTTTTCCTTTGAGACCTATGAAGTCTCTTCACAGAACTTCAGTGAGCAGCAAATGTAGCTTCCATAGCACAGAGATGTACAGACAGCTGTGTGATAATTGGTGCTGGGAAGAGAAATGGTCTGGGGAACTGGGCCACCACTGTCACATATTTTTATGATAGATGGGTGAAAGGATACCATGGATGGTGTGAAGGGTTGGAAATCTGAGTGCAGTGAGCTGTGTGTGAATGTCTGCTGAAAGACTAAAGGGGGCGTTTTCTTCTATTCCCTGTCCAGTTCCTATCTCTAGGATGAAGCAATGTGAGGTTCTTCTTTCTCAAGTTGTTGTCTAGAAGATCTGTATTCCAGCTGCATGGGCAACCCTGGCAGGTTCTTTCTAAAGGTTTTCATGTCTTCATAATTGTGTCACTTCAAATCCTAATTTTGTTTCCTATGACAGATGTAGTATGGGAATTGCTGTGTATTCAGTGCCAATAGACAACGTCATCCATCATCTACTCTGAGTTACATAAGCCAGAAGAATGTTGGGAGCTGTTCAATTCTGCAGGTGTTGCATTCTCTCGCATTCTTCTGATCATCTGAAGATGATTCTTTCATGGTTATAGGTGAAAGAGTGAGAGACTTCCATACAGATGTTTTAAAAAAATATCTCTTTAGAAACGCTTTTTCTTGTCGCATGGCTATGGTGAGATGTCAAATATTATCAGTAGTAAGGAAAACTGTCTGAGCAACTTTTCTCTTGGTGGAGTCTCTGAATTCTGAAGGTCTCTGCTAACCATGGGAGCTGGGACGAGTTTATGTGGGAGTGTTGGGGCTGTGGTGTATTAGGAGGTCCTGGTGGAGACATGGGATGTGTTTTGTTGATCCCCAGGGCTATTGCTGGCCTTCTGAAAATGAGTCAGGAGGAGTCTGATGATTTCCAATTGTGTGGTTTGGACTGAAATGGCCTCGTTTGGGTTCCATATTCCTTTGCATCAAGAGTGGTAGTCACACATGCTTTGAGGAGTCCATGTGCTGAGGAATGGTGATGTGTCCTTTGAGGTGATGCTTGGATGTGTGGGTCTTTGACAGAGCTGGTAATAATTCATGGCCTTTTAACATTTTCCTACTTGTTCAAATAATTGGGAGGAATAATCTTACTTGTGATGCTTGGGCTCTGAGAAGCTGTGCACACAACTTTTCTTCTAATGATGTCTGTATGCAAAATTTGCTTTCATATTATGTGTGGCCAGAGAGAAGAAGTCTGTGTATGCAGAGACAGGGCTGGTGCTGGAGTTCAGTGTGACACAGTTCAAAATGAATGAATGAATGGTGTCCAGTTCTGTTTGTCCTGGTACTTAGAGGAGGCCCCCAGCTTTGGTTCCAAGCTTTTTCTTCCTCTTCCTATCCAAGGAAATGACAGCCTGGGGCCTGTGGAGTGACTCCTGTGTGAGGCCCCTGTGTATTGGTTCCAGTCCAGTTTGCTGGGTTGTGTATGTAGTGCAGGTGATCCAATCTGCAATGTGAGGCCATGATTGATACTCTTCTGGTGTTTTCCCATTCTTGGCTGGGTTCATTTCAGTTCCTTTGGGTAATTTGGTTGGGTTGTGTTGGGTTGGATTGAGTTGTTCATTGGTATGCTTGTATTTTTGTCAAGGTGTAAATCTGAATGTGTCTGGCAATCCTGCAAACTCCAAAACAGATAATTATCCAGTAGGGAGAGTATCTCTCATCCATCCCTTGTAGCTGTACTTGTAATCACAGAATCCCAGAAGCACAGAACCAGAGAATTGTTGGTGTTGCAAAGGACCTTAAAGCTCCTCTTGTTCCAGCTGCTCTGCCATGGGACATCTTCCACCAGAGCAGGTGGCTCAGAGCCCCAGCCAGCCTGACCTTGAATATCTCATTCAAGAAATACAACTTCATGAGTGGATGTTTCCCCAAGGTGTTGTTTTCTCTGTGGCCAACATGTAACCAAAATTTTGGTTGGTGTTAATGGTGAAAGTAAAGGCTGTGAATGCAGAGTGAGGAGGGTGAGAGCTCAGTTCTGTGCCAGGCAAATGGGGGACTCAGTGTGGGTTTGGCAGAGAAATGGTTTGATTTCATGCTTGGTGCCAAAGGCAGTGCCATTGCTGTTCTGATCCTGGTGTCTCTGTCATGAAAGACAATCACAGTCCTCCAACAAAACTATTTTCCACAGTAACTGTTCATGTTGAACCATCATTGTTATCTGGAGAGGTAATTAATCCTGTGTGAAACATCCATATGTATCTCTGTGCAACACAGTGATATAGAGTTTGTTCAAAATTGTAATTACACTTTCATTCAGGCCTTTGTTTCCAGGAAGGTTTCAGCTCATTTTCACAATTCTCGTCAGTACTTTGAAATATGAAACTGTGACTGATGTTTTTCAGCAAATCCTTACTTCAGTTATGTAGGAGAAAACTCTGTGTGTGGAGGGAACAGGATGACTAGGTAGCAGAAGCAAGAAGAGAATCTGTTGAAATTTCTCAGAGAATTTACCATGAGAAAGAGCCTGATGAGAAGCTGTTTAAAATGATGGTTTCATAAGAGTGCAAGGTGAGCAGGCTGTGCAGTAGAAAAAGTTGCTGAGGAGAGGACTCATTCTTCAAATGAACCCACTCTGCTATTGTCCCATGTATGTCCTCAGGGCCACACACCTGCAGCTTCTCAGTGACTCCTACATGCTCTCAGTGATGAATTTTAAGTGACTCTACAGTGACTGAGTGACTTCTACATGCTGTCAGGAATGAATTTTAAGGCCTGGAATAAAGGCCTAGAAGGCTTCACTGTGAACAACTCTGTCTCCTTGTTGTCTTCTAATTGTTCCTTGCCTTATCTGACTCATAAGTTGGGGTTTTCTGTTGTTTTTTTTGTTTGTTTTGTTTTCTCTTGATTTACTCAGTACGTGGATATATTTCCTATTATAAACAACCCATCTTTTTTGAGCAATGTATGTTGTGCCAATGTCCCTTGCTGTTGTGGCAGTGCGAGTGGAAGGCAGGAGATATGAGAGTGACTTTGTGTTCTGTTCCTGTTGGGAGAAATAGATGGAAATATGACTTCAGTAGACATTGAATCTCTGTGGAACAGAGCATGTGATAAGGATGGGGAGATGATTCCCCCTAAGCCAATGGTTTGATGAGCCATTATCCTTATGATGACTGCTGATTATTTATTATGATTGTTTATCATTTGTGTGCTCTGGAATCCTTCAGTTCCTCATCATAATGGTGATTATTAGCAGATAATTGTCCCTCCCTTCTGGCTGTGGCTGCAGTGCATTATCATCTCATGATGGATTTGAGCAGTGAGGAGATGGCCACAAGCAAAACCTCACAGTGGCCTGGCCTGGAAGAAAAAGCAGAGAGGGGAGCTGTGTGTGTGAGGCTAGAGAAGAGCTGGGTCATTGCCTTGCTTGTCACATGTCACAGATAACACCAGGCTGTGCCTGATGGAGTCCAGGGTGATTTGAGTTGCTTCTGTAGAGCAAGGCAGAACTAGAAAATGTTATTGCATCTGTCCATTTCCATGTGTTTCTGACTCTTGCATTGCTTGTTGTCATGAGCTCAGCCTCAGGGTGTCTGATCTCATGTGGAAGGTCTCCTCTGTGCCAGCTGCCCGAGTGCAGGTGCAGTTCCCACACACCCCTGTGATGTTCCCAGCTGCACAGAGGAAGGGTTTCACAAGCACTCCTGGTGTGCTCAGCCAGGAACATTTTGTCTGTAGTGTAACCATGCAGGATCATCTCTGCTGCAGCTGTCAAAGTGCAGAGTGAGCACCCAGGCCAGCCAAGGTTTGCATGGACAGAGCAGGGCCCAGTGGGAGAAGGTGTGCAGTGTCCCCCAGGCCATCAGCCAGAGGCACATGCTGGGCAATCACCTGGAGGCTGTCAGCTGGCTGAGGAACAGGCTGGAGAGTGCCCTGCAGAGAGTTACAGACAGTGGCTCCATGTCCAGGTGGAAAGCAGTGACTTGTGCTGTCCCTCAAGGGCCCTGGCTGGGCCCAGGTCTGTTCAGCACCTCCATGGCCAATGGGATTGAGGCACCTTCAGGCAATTTGCAGCTGACACCGACTGGAGTTGATTGACTGCAGGGCAGAGATGGCAGCCAGGGATGGGCTGGAGAAGTGGCCCCGTGCAGCCCCCATGAAATGGATCAAAGTGCCAGGTCCTGCAGCTGGGGTGGGGCAATCCCCAGTTTGAGCAGAGAGTGGGGGATAGGGAAGAGCTTTGCAGAGAAGTGCTTTGGGTTATTGGTGGGTGATGAGGTGGGACATGAGCTGCCCATGGGCACCTGCTGCTGGAATTGTGTCCTGCACTGCATGACAAGCTCTCTGCCTGGCAGGTCGAGGGAGGTCCTTCCCCCCTCTGATCTCTTTTTGTGAGAGCATAGACTGCATGGAGATCTTGGGCCAATATCCCAATGGACAGGCTAGAGTTCCCAGAAGGATCATGGAAATGGCCTGAGGGTTGTCTGCAGTGCAGAAAGACTGAAGGAGTTTTGTTATTAAAGCACAGAGAAATGATACATCTCTGTAGACTTTTAAAATTATTTATAAACAAGCCTAAAGGTATGATGGGGCATGCTCTTTTTTCAAGGTGCAGTGATAATAGGACAGCAGACTGATTTTTTGAACTAAACGAGGGAGGTTTTGATTAGGAGAAAGCTTTTTTTGTGTGAGCTGTGTCAAAGTGGAAGATATTGCCCAAAGAAGTTTTAGACGTGCCTCCAACATTCAAATCTATCAGGAAGTGTTCCTGCTTATGTCACAGCTGCGTATTCAATGGCCCTTAGAAAAAAATTAAGCTGGAAAGTGAAAATATTGTTTGGCTGTATGAGGGACTCACTGGTGCTTTACACTTTCCATTGTCAGCTGCTCACATATGGAGATGCAGATGAAACAACTTTAGTGAGTCAGAAATAAGAGAGTATATGTTATCTTGCTACTTTGATATAGGAGATGCTTACATTGCTTTAGGAGGATCTATACCTCCAACTAATTCTTCCCAGATAATGAAAGGACAATTAAGGACAATGTGACAAAGCTCTTGAAATCTTCCCTATATTATCGGCTAATGCCGGTGTTAATGGCCCATGATTTTATTAAGCCCCGCCCCGAGCCGGGAGGCCTTGAGCGCGGCCATGCGGCGGCTGCAGTGGCGCGGCGGCGCCTCCGGGTGTCGCTGTTGGCCGCCGCCGAGCGGCGCTGGAGCCGCCGCCGCCGCCGCCGCAGCGTCCTGCCCCCGCAGGCTGCTCGCTCGCCCGGCGCCAGCGGCAGCGGCACCGCCAGCAGCAGCGGCGAGAGGCGGCGAGAGGCGGCCCGAGCGGTGTGTGTGCCTTTGAGCGGTGTCTGTTTTGGCCGGCGAGAGCGGCTGGAAGGGAGGCAGGGCAGCGGCAGGAGGCAGGAGCGCGGCGAGCGCGGCGGGCAGAGAATGGCGGTGAGGCGGCGGCAGAGGCGCGGGCCGGGCGGCGGGCGAGCGCTGCTGGCCGCGCTGCTGCTGCTGCTGCTGTGCGTGTGGTGCCGGGCGGCGGCCGAGCGGCTCCGCTACGCCATCCCCGAGGAGCTGGGCAGAGGCTCGCTCGTGGGGCCGCTGGCGCGGGACCTGGGGCTCAGCGCGGACCAGCTGCCGGCGCGCAAGCTGCGGCTGAGCGAGGAGAAGCAATACTTCACGGTGAATGAGGAGAACGGGAACCTGTACGTGAACGAGAGGCTGGACCGGGAGGAGATATGCGGCGAGTCGGCGACCTGCTCCGTCAGCTTCGAGGCGCTGGTGCACAACCCGCTGAACATTTTCCACGTCGAGGTTTCCATCGAGGACGTGAATGACAACTCCCCGGCCTTCAGTAAGGCTATTCTGGACCTCGAGATCGGTGAATTAATCCCTCCAGGTGCTCGTTTTCCCCTGGAGATGGCCCATGATGCAGACGTGGGCAGCAATTCGCTGCTGACTTACCAACTAACCAGTAACCCGTCCTTCTCTCTCGCCATGAAAGACAGTCCAGAAGGAAGCAAACCGGAATTAGTATTGGAGAGAGCATTGGACCGAGAGAAGCAGAGCTCGTTTGAGCTGGTGCTGACGGCGGTTGATGCCGGGGATCCCGTGAGGTCCGGGACTGTCCAGATTTGGGTCAACGTGACAGACGCCAACGACAACCCGCCCGTGTTCACGCAGGACCGGTACCGCGTGAGCCTACGAGAGGACACGCCACCAGGTTCAACAGTACTGAACCTGTCCGCCTCAGACGCCGATGCCGGCACCAACGCCCACATAACTTACAGCTTCGGAAAATTGCCGAACAAGGCACTTCAGAAGTTTATAGTCGATGCGGAGAGCGGGTCTATCACACTGCAGGAGGCACTGGACTTTGAGGATACGCGTGCGTTCAGCCTTGCTGTGGAGGCGAAGGATGGCGGTGGTTTGGTGGCTCACTCTATGGTAGAGGTGGAGGTGCTGGACATGAACGACAACCCCCCTGAGATCACCATTCTGTCGCTCTCGAGTCCCGTGCCCGAGGATGCTCCGGTGGGCACCGTGGTTGCCCTGCTGAAAGTGCGAGATCCGGACTCCGGCGAGAACGGTCAGGTGTCGTGCGAGCTGTCGGGAGAGGCGCCGCTGTCGATCGTGGCGTCGTCGGGCGGCTCGTACAAGGTGGTGACATCGGGCTTGCTGGACCGCGAGCAGGCGTCCGAGCAGCGCGTGACGGTGGTGGCCCGGGACCGGGGCCGGCCGGCGCTGCGGAGCAGCAGGGAGCTGGTGCTGGAGGTGTCGGACGTGAACGACAACGCGCCGGTGTTCGAGGAGGCGGCGTACAGCGCGTACGTGGCGGAGAACAACGCGGCGGGCGCGCTGGTGCTGCGCGTGCAGGCGCGGGACGCGGACGCGGGCGCCAACGGGCGCGTGAGCTACTGGCTGGCGGGCGGCAGCGCGGGCGCGGCGGGCGCGGCGCCGCTCGTGTCGGTGGAGGCGCGGAGCGGCGCGCTGTACGCGCAGCGCTCCTTGGACTACGAGCAGTGCCGCGAGTTCACGGTGGCCGTGCGGGCGCAGGACGGCGGCTCGCCGGCGCGCAGCTCCACGGCCACGGTGCGCGTCTTCGTGCTGGACCGCAACGACAACGCGCCCAGGGTGCTCTGGCCCGCGCCGGCGGCGGCGGGAGAGGCTGCGGGAGGGGCGGCGGCGGCGCCTTTCGAGGTGGTTCCGCGCTCGGCCCCGGCCGGCTACCTGGTGGCCAAGGTGGTGGCGGTGGACGCGGACGCGGGGCGCAACGCGTGGCTGTCCTACGAGCTGGTGCAGGCGTCGGAGCCGGCGCTGTTCCGCGTGGGGCTGCACAGCGGCGAGGTGCGCACGGCGCGCGCCGTGGCCGAGCGGGACGCGGCCAAGCAGCGGCTGGTGGCCGTGGTGAAGGACCACGGGCAGCCGGCGCTGTCGGCCACGGCCACGCTGCACGTGGTGCTGGCCGAGAGCTTGCAGGAGGCGCTGCCGGAGCTGAGCGAGCGGCCGGCGGGCGCCGAGGCGGCGGCGGCGGCGGCCGAGCTGCAGTTCTACCTGGTGCTGGCGCTGGCGCTGCTCTCGGCGCTCTTGGTGCTGAGCGTGGCGCTGGCCGTGCTGGCGCGGCTGCGCCGGGCCGGGCCGCCCGCCGTGCTGCGCTGCCTGGGCGAGCAGCGCTTCTCGCTGGCCGGCGCCGCCTTCCCGGCCGACTTCTGCGAGGGCACCTTGCCCTACTCCTACAACCTGTGCGTGCCGCCGCCGGCCCGCGCCCTGCCCGAGGCCGCTTGGCCGCCGCCGCCACCGCCGGTGCCCGTCCTGTCGGCGGAGGAGCTTCTGGGCGGCAATTCCTTGGAGAAGCCGAGCACCAACAGCAGCGCTATCGAGGGAGAGGTGCCCGCCAATCCTGACCTACCGCAGGTCTGTGAAACCGTATGATCTTGCTGTTTTCTTGAGCCTTTCTTAATAGCCTTTCTCGTTTTTTTCAGTTTGATACTCTTGTCGAGACCTAGGGTTTATCTCTTGGTCAATACTATTTCAGTATTTACTCCGAAAGAGAACATGTCTCTGGCTCTGTTGATTGAGTAGTTATATGTTGTTCTAACCCTCTTCTGCTTGCCCTCCCATTTTTTGAGAGAACGCTGCTTCACATATGGTAGGTCTAGTGAGGCTGACAAATTCTATCTCCCTGATGTTATTTGTCTGGTGGAAACCCGGGATTTAATCCTGTTTCCAAAATTGCCATGTAGTGTCCCATGTTTTGAGGGAATGCTGCTGCAGAAAACGCAGCATTTATGGGATGGATGTATATTATTCATTCATGATAATTCAAAGGTTTTTTAAACAATTTTTTGTCAGTTCAATGGAGAACGTGGTAGATTCTTGCTCTGCAGAAGGAGATCTGTTGATTCTGTGTGACAGAATTCAGAAAAAGGAATTATCACTTTTGGTTTGTTGTTAGAATGTGTTTGCTTGTTTTTTGGTTTTTTCCCTGATATGCGTCAATTTTTAACATGAAAGAAGTATTTTCATGTTGTTTCTTCCTGCTGGAAGTGTCGAGTGTATTTGGTGACAAGTTTTCTTCGGGAGTAGTAGGTGAGGTGGCTTGATTATTCCAGTCATTATTTATCTCTGGAGTTCTTTCTGCAGAGCCGCAAGTTCATGCTGTTCCCCTTGAATCTTTCTGAACCATTGCTCTCTTTTCCTTGGGTTTCCCTGAGTAGTGTAGGTGGGAATGGCTGGTCCACGTCTCCGAGAAGGAATGAAAGAACGGGGTGATTTCCTATTCTAAGAACAGGCAGTTAGCCATAGCACTTGATTCTCGAAGACCACAGCTTCCAATTCATCTAAGAGGTTTTGTCTGCATCTCTTGAGCTGACTAAAATCCTATTAATTAGTAATTATGATGGGGAATCATAACTATGCAGGAGGTTCGTGGTTCCTCATGAAGGAATCAGGGAAACAATGCAGATACTAGCTGCTGCAGATTCTTCCTTAATGATCTGTTTATCCTGAAAGTGTATTCTGGGACCTGGTTAAAAGTTGGCCACATACCCCTTGTTTAACGCTTTTTTTGGTCTTGGACTCCAGAAAGCCTCGTTTCTCATGGATATAAAAGTGAAAGATTTTCCATCCGTAGTAAAAGAAGACACTGGCACTCATCTTTTGGCTGAACACTGTTGCAGCAATTGCAGGATGAGTGGGGCGTGTTACTTTTGCTAGTTTTCTTTTTCCATTCTGGTTGGTAGTTCCCTCTTTTTTATTTCTTTCTTTTTTTTTTTTTTTTTTTTTTTTTTTTACAGTCCTAATATTGCCTTCATAGACAGGTGTAAAAGAAGACTGAGGTCTCAAACGGGAAAAAATTCCTGGTTTTTGTTTCAGAGCCTATTTTCTGATTCTTTTTATAAAAGAGAGGAGTTTGGACCCTGTCTACAGAATTCGTTCTCTAAGGGGATTTGTTTCTTTGTTGGTTTGATTTTCGGTTGGTTCCCCCTACCACCCCTCCCTCCCCAGTATTTCTTATCAATGTCTGTTTAAAAGCACACTAAGGCTCTAAAATTGAAATATAGATATCAAATGTGTAGGAGATTCGCCAATTGACACTTCAGGCACTTGAATCAGCTATACTTGAAAATTTATCAAAGGCCATCAGAGTCTAAGGTGTGTTGAAAATGTGCCATAGGTACATGAATACACAATAGTTAGAACAAGGTTTTCTAAAGAGTGTCAAACTTTTACATCATAACTACTGAGAAAAGAAAAAACTCTTCCTGGGATTATAGAATGACTTGATTGAATACAGTTGTATAAATTGGACAGGTTAATTTCAGGTGCTTTCCTGCCTCCTGGGTAGCTGTAAATAGAGTAGGCACAGAGTGATAAAGTAACCTACAGCTGTATATCAAAGACGACTTGCTTTTGCTACCCTTGCGCCGGTCATTCCATCATGTCTTCTACAAATATTTGTGATGAAAATTCTGGTTTTATATTACTGCGTTAGGACTCGTAATACTCCGTCCGTAGTACGAAAGGAAATTAGAAATACATTGCATTTCATTGCGTGCAGTGCCGGGAGGGGGCTGCGGGCGCCGCTGTTGACCGAGAGGAGCGAGAGGAAGCTCGGAGCGCGGCAGCCCCGCCCGCTGCGGCCCGGCTCTCTCGCCGTCCCGGTGTGTGAATCGGTGGCGGAGCAGTGTGGGATCGTTCCCGCGGTGCGGAAACGTGCGGGAGGGGGTCGGAAGAGCGTGGCAGGAGCGGTCGGGAGCAGAGCACCGGAGCTACACCGTGAGCGGGAACGGTGAGCGGCGGAGGAGAGCTCCCGACGGAGTTGCGGTGCCGCAGCCGAGATGTGCGCGGCGGGGAGGCGCTGGGGCCGGCGGCAGCGAGCTCTGCTCTGGGCCGTGCTGCTGGCGGCGTGGGAGGCGGCGTGGGGGCAGCTGCGCTACTCGGTGCCCGAGGAGATGCCCAAGGGCTCGTTCGTGGGCGACGTGGCCAAGGACCTGGGGCTGCAGCTGACGGAGATCCAAGATCGCGGTGTCCGTATTACAGAAAGAGGTCGGACGCAGTATTTCGCTCTGCACGGGAAGACGGGACATTTAGTGACGGCGGAGAGGATCGACAGAGAGCAGCTGTGCGAGAGTGTGCAGCAATGCGTGCTGCGCTGTGAGCTGATAGTGGAGAGGGAAATGAAGTTCTATGAAATCGAAGTGGAAATCTCGGACATTAACGACAACGCGCCCAGCTTTCAAGAGGTAGAAACAGAGCTGAGAATGAGCGAGATGACAGCCCTCGGTACACGGTTTCCCCTTGCCAGGGCTCATGACCCAGACTCGGGCCGGAATTCCCTGCAGAGCTACGAGCTGAGCGGTGACGAGCACTTCTCGCTGGCCGTGCAGGCGGGCCCCGGCGGCGATCAGCGTCCCGAGCTGGTGCTGGCCAAGGCGCTGGACCGGGAGGAGGCGGCGTTTCACGAGCTGGTGCTGAGGGCGAGCGATGGCGGCGATCCGGCACGGACGGGCACGGCTCGGATCCGTGTGACCGTGGTGGATGCGAACGACAACGCGCCCGTGTTCAGCCAGGCGGAGTACACGGTGCGTGTGCCCGAGGACGTGCCCGTGGGCTCCACCCTCGTCACTGTCACGGCCACAGACGCCGACGAAGGTCTGAACGGGCAAGTAAAATATTCATATCAAATGGTGTCTGTGAAAGCATCAAAGATATTCCATCTGGACGCCGAAACGGGAGCGATCACGTTGGTGCGTAACTTAGACTTCGAGGAAGGGACCTCCTACGAACTGGAGGTACACGTTCGAGACAGCGGGGACATTTCCCTTTCTGACATAGCGAAAGTTTTGATCACAGTGACAGACATCAATGACAATGCGCCCGAGATTTCCGTGAGGTCGGCACTAAGCGAGATCTCGGAAGACGCCCCCTCGGGAACTGTCATAGCGCTTTTCTATGTGCAGGACCGTGACTCGGGGGCCAACGGCGAGGTGCGCTGCTCACTCGACAAGAACGTTCCGTTCCGGCTTCAAAACTCGAAGGGCAATTACTACAGCGTGGTGACAGCGAGAGAGCTGGACCGGGAGCAGGTGTCGGAGTACAACGTGACGGTGCGGGCGGCCGACGGCGGGTCGCCGGCTCTGCAGAGCAGCGCGGTGCTGGCGCTGCGCGTGCTGGACGTGAACGACAACGCGCCGGTGTTCGCGGAGGAGCGCTACAGCGCGCGGCTGGCGGAGAACAACGCGGCGGGCGCGCTGGTGCTGACGGTGCGCGCCACGGACGCGGACTGGGGGCAGAACGCGCGCGTGCGCTACCGGCTGGCGGAGGGGCGGGTGCGGGGCGCGCCGCTGTCGTCGTACGTGTCGGTGCAGGCGGAGACGGGCGCGCTGTACGCGCTGCGCTCCTTGGACTACGAGCAGCTGCGCGAGCTGCAGCTGTGCGTGCGGGCGGAGGACGGCGGCGCGCCGGCGCTGAGCAGCAACGTGTCGGTGCGGCTGCTGATCGTGGACGAGAACGACAACGCGCCGCAGGTGCTGTACCCGCCGCCGGGCGCAGCGGCGGGCTCGGGCGCCGCGGCGTGGTCGGGCGTGGAGCTGGCGCCGCGCTGGGCGGAGGCCGGCGCGCTGGTGGCCAAGGTGGTGGCGGTGGACGCGGACGCGGGGCAGAACGCGTGGCTGTCCTACGAGCTGGCCAAGGCCACGGAGCCGGGGCTGTTCCGCGTGGGGCTGCACAGCGGCGAGGTGCGCACGGCGCGCTCGCCGCTGGCCCGCGACGCGGCGCGCCACAGCCTGCTGGTGCTGGTGCGGGACCACGGGCGGCCGGCGCTGTCGGCCACGGCCACGCTGAGCGTGGTGCTGGCCGAGAGCGTGGCCGAGCTGCTGGCCGAGCTGGGCAGCGCGGCCGACGAGGCGGCGGCGCCGGGCGAGCCGGCCGCCGGCCTGACGCGCTGGCTCGTGCTGGCCGTGGCCGCCGTGTCGTGCCTCTTCGTGGCCTTCCTGCTGCTGCTGCTGGCGCTGCGCCTGCGCCGCTGCCACCGCCAGCGGCTGCTGCCGCCGGACAGCGGCGCCTTGCGCGGCGTGCCCGTCTCGCACTTCGTGGGCATCGACGGCGTGCGCGCCTTCCTGCAGTCCTACTCGCACGACGTGTCGCTCACGGCCGACTCGCGCAAGAGCCACCTGCGCTTCTCGGCCGCCAGCTGCTGCGACACCCTCCCGGCCCGGCCGCCGCCCGACGAGCCCGCGCCGCTGCTCGGGGACGGGGACCCGGCCCCCGCCCTCCCCGCGGACCCCGCCCCTCCCTCGGTGAGTTCCTCTGTCCAGATAATCCCCAAGAGGCTTTTTTGTGATTCTGCCCTGCCCTTTCCCCGCCGTGTTCTCTGGGTTGCCTAGGAGGCTTTGTCTAACAGCGTGATAAAGTTTCCTTCAATGAAGTTTTGACAGCTGACGTCCATTGGTGTCATTGTGTAAACATGAGATGAATTCTCAGGGTTCCAGTAAATGAAGAAGGAAGGAGGGAGAAGGCTGCTCTTGGCAGGCTGTTGGTTAGGTCGGAGGTTTGGGCATTGATCAGGTTCCAGGTGTTGCTCCCCTCTATCAGCTGTGCTGTATATAATATGTGTTCTTCTTAGCATTAGCTCTTCTGAAGGGATGGATCGAATTACTAAGAAATTCAGCTTTTTGGGAGGTTCACGTGTCTTCCCAAGAGCACATGTGCGTGAATATTTTGAATGTGTCTTGAACAAAATGCTGATGGCTTTGCACATTCTTCCCGGCCTTTGTCACTCTCCATGATATAGAGTGAAGGTCAGCAGGAAGTGTTTGCATCATCCATGCTTTGGTCTTTGTCCCCAAAAGGGGATTGGACCAGGCAACAAGTGGTCTTTGATGATGTCTGTCTATCTGTTATGGAGGTGAATGATCCTCTTAAAGTTTTGTCTCTTTGAAAAGGCCGAGGGTGGCTGCATGTGGAGGATGAAATGCAAGAGGAAATGGCAGAACTGCTTTGGTTAGTACTTGGTTTTTTATGTAGAGCTGTGTCAGATGGAGTTGGATGAGCCTTGCCTAGAAAATATTTAGCATGGCAAGAGAATTGCCTGGATGGGAAGGGAGAGATTCAATGTGCAGCGGGAGATGAAAGGTGGGCATAATTCCCTGTGAGCAGATATTCCCTGAGTCAGTGTCTCTGGGAAGACTGCTGGGCCTTTCCTTTGAGACCTATGAAGTCTCTTCAGGGAACTTCAGTGAGCAGCAAATGTAGCATCCACAGCATAGAGATGTACAGATAGCTGTGTGAAATTGGTGCTGGGAAGAGAAATGCTCTGGGGATTGGGGCCTCAATTCTCTCATGTTTTTCTGATAGATGGGTGAAAGGACAGCATGGATGGTGTGAAGGGTTGGAAATCTGAGTGCTGTGAGCTGTGTGTGAACGTCTGCTGACAGACTGAAGGGAATGTTTTCCTCCATTCCCTGTCCAGTTCCTACCTCTAGGATGAAGCAATGTGAGGTTTCTCTTCCCCAAGTAATTGTTTAGAAGATCTGTATTCCAGCTGCATGGAGAACCCTGGCAGGTTCTTTCTAAGTTTTCATGTCATCATAATGGTGCCCGAGCAAAGCTTAATTTTGTTTCCTATGACAGATGTGGTATGGGAAGTGCAAGCTGTGTATTCAGTGCCTATAAACAACATCATAAATCATCTACTGTGAGTTACATAACCGAGAAGAGTGTTGGGAGCTCTTCAGTTCTGCAGGTGTTAACTTTCTGTTTCATTCTTCTGATGATCTGAAGATGCTTCTTTCATGGTTATAGGTGAAAAGGGAGCTAATTTCATATACGTGTTTCTCGAACATGTCTCTGTAATAAATGCTTTTTCTTGTCCCATGGCTAGCATGAGATGTCAAATATTTTCAGTAGTAAGGATATACTGTCTGAGCAACTTTTCTCTTGGTGGAGTCTCTCCAAATTCTGAAGATCTGTGCTATCCACAGGAGCTGTGAAGGGTCTGGAGGGACTGTTGGGGATGTGGTGTGAGAGGACGTCCTGGTAGAGACATGGGATGTGTTTTGTTGATCCCCAGGGCTATTGCTGGCCTTCTGAAATTGAGTCAGGAGGAGTCTTATGATATCCAATTGTGTGGTTTGGACTGAAATGGCCTACTTTGGGTTCCATATTGCTTTGCATCAAGAGTGGTAATCCCACATGCTTTGAGGAGTCCATGTGCTGAGGAATGGTGATGTTGCCTTTGAGGTGATCCTTGGATGTGTGGGTCTTTGACAGAGCTGGTAATAATTTATGGCCTTTATAACATTTCCCACTTGTTCAAATAATTGAGAGGAACAGAATAATCTTAATTGTGATGCTTGGGCTCTGAGAAGCTGTGCACACAACTTTTCTTGTAATGATGTCTGTATGCAGACTTTGCTGTCATGTCATGTTTGGCCAGAGGGAAGAAGTCTGTGTATGCAGAGACAGGGCTGGTGCTGGAGTTCAGTGTGACACAGTTCAAAATGAATGAATGAATGGTGTCCAGTTCTGTTTGTCCTGGTATTTAGATGAGGCCCCCAGCTGTGGTTCCAAGCTTTTTCTTCCTCTTCCTATCCAAGGAAACGACAGCCAGGGGCCTGTGGAGTGACTCCTGTGTGAGGCCCCTGTGTATTGGTTCCAGTCCAGTTTGCTGGGTTGTGTATATAGTGCAGGTGACCCAATCTGCAATGTGAGGCCATGATTGATACTCTTCTGGTGTTTTCCCACTCTTGACTGGGTTGATCACAGTTGTGTGTTTGTTGTTTTTTTTTTTTTTGTTGTTGTTGTTGTTGTTTGTTTGGTTGAGTTGTTTTGGTTGATTTTGTTTTGGGGGGGGGGTTGATGATTTGTTTGCTTTGGATTGGTTGTTTGTTTGTTGGTTTGCTTGTATATTTGTTAAAGAGTAAAGTTGATCCTCACTGTGCCTGGCAATCCTGCAAACTCCAAAACACATAATTTTCCAGTAGGGAGAATATCTCTCATCCATCCCTTGAAGCTGTACATGTAATCAAATTATCCTAGAAGCACAGAACCAGAGAATGGTTTGTGTTCCAAAGGACCTTAAAGCTCCTCTTGTTCCAGCTGCTCTGCCATGGGCAGGGACATCTTCCACCAGAGCAGGTGGTTCAGAGCCCCAGCCACCCTGACCTTGAATATTTCATTCAAGAAATACAAGTTCATGAATGGATGTTTCCCCAAAGTGTTGTTTTTCTCTGTGGCAAACATGAAACCAAAATTTTGGTTGGTGTTGATGTTGAAAGTAAAGGCTGTGAATGCAGAGTGAGGAGGGTGAGAGCTCAGTTCTGTGCCAGGCAAATGGGGGACTCAGTGTGGGTAGAACCATAATTCTTTGCTTGATGAGCTAATTAATCCTGTGTGAAACCTCCATTATCCATCTGTATCTCTAGGCCACATTGTGATATAGAGTTTCTTCAGAAGTGTAATTACACTTTCATTCAGGCGTTTGTTTCCAGGAAGATTAAAGCTCATTTTCACAATTCTGGTCAGTACTTTGAAATATGAAACAGTGACTGTGGTTTTTCAGCACATCCTTACTTCAGTCACTTAAGAATAAAGAGTGTGCATGGGGAATAGGAAGCAGAAGTGATAAGAGAATCTGCTGTAATTTGTCAGAAGATTTACCTTAAGAAAGAGGCGGATGAGAAGCTGTTTAAAATGATGGTTTCATAACTGTGCAAGGTGAGCAGGCCAAGCAGTAGAAAAAGTTACTGAGGAGAGGACTCATTCTTCAAATGAACCAACTCTGCTATTGTCCCATGTAAGTCCTCAGGGCCACAGACCTGCAGCTTCTCAGTGACTCCTACATGCTCTCAGTGATGAATTTTCAGTGACTCTACAGTGACTGAGTGACTTCTACATGCTGTCAGGAATGAATTTTAAGGCCTGGAATAAAGGCCTAGAAGGCTTCACTGTGAACAACTCTGTCTCCTTGTTGTCTTCTAATGGTTCCTTGCCTTATCTGACTCATAAGTTGGGGTTTTCTGTTGTTTTTTTGTTTGTTTTGTTTTCTCTTGATTTACTCAGTATGTGGATATATTTCCTATTATAAACAACCCATCTTTTTTGAGCAATGTATGTTGCGCCAATGTCTCTTGCTCATGTTGCAGTGGGAGTGGAAGGCAGGAGATATGAAAGTGAGTTTGTGTTCTGTTCCTGTTGGGAGAAATAGATGGAAATATGACTTGAGTAGACAATGAATCTCTTTGAAATAGAGCATGTGATAAGGATGGGGAGATGATTCCCCCTAAGCCAATGGTTTGATGAGCCATTCTCAGTTGGATGACTGCTGATCTTTTAGTATGACTGTTTATCATTTGTGTGCTCTAGAATCCTTCAGTTCCTTATCATAATGGTGGTGAGCAGACAATTGTCCCTCCCTTCTGGCTGTGGCTGCAGTGCATTATCATCTCATGATGGGTTTGAGCAGTGAGGAGATGACCACAAACAAAACCTCACAGTGGCCTGGCCTGAAAGAAAAAGCAGAGAGGGGAGCTGTGTGTGTGAGGCTAGAGAAGAGCTGGGTCATTGCCTTGCTTGTCACATGTCACAGATAACACCAGGCTGTGCCTGATGGAGTCCAGGGTGATTTGAGTTGCTTCTGTAGAGCAAGGCAGACCTACAAAATGTCATTGCACCTGTCCATTTCCATGTGTTTCTGACTCTTGCATTGCTTGTTGCCATGAGCTCAGCCTCAGGGTGTCTGATCTCATGTGGAAGGTCTCCTCTGTGCCAGCTGCCCGAGTGCAGGTGCAGTTCCCACACACCCCTGTGAAGTTCCCAGCTGCACAGAGGAAGGGTTTCACAAGCACTCCTGGTGTGCTCAGCCAGGAACATTTTGTCTGTAGTGTAACCATGCAGGATCATCTGTGCTGCAGCTGTCAAAGTGCAGAGTGAGCACCCAGGCCAGCCAAGGTTTGCATGGACAGAGCAGGGCCCAGTGGGAGAAGGTGTGCAGTGTCCCCCAGGCCATCAGCCAGAGGCACATGCTGGGCAATCACCTGGAGGCTGTCAGCTGGCTGAGGAACGGGCTGGAGAGTGCCCTGCAGAGAGTTACAGACAGTGGCTCCATGTCCAGGTGGAAAGCAGTGACTTGTGCTGTCCCTCAAGGGCCCTGGCTGGGCCCAGGTCTGTTCAGCACCTCCATGGCCAATGGGATTGAGGCACCTTCAGGCAATTTGCAGCTGACACCGACTGGAGTTGATTGACTGCAGGGCAGAGATGGCAGCCAGGGATGGGCTGGAGAAGTGGCCCCGTGCAGCCCCCATGAAATGGATCAAAGTGCCAGGTCCTGCAGCTGGGGTGGGGCAATCCCCAGTTTAAGTAGAGAGTGGGGGAAAGGGAAGAGCTTTGCAGAGAAGTGCTTTGGGTTATTGGTGGGTGATGAGGTGGGACATGAGCTGCCCACGGGCACCTGCTGCTGGAATTGTGTCCTGCACTGCATGACAAGCTCTCTGCCTGGCTGGTCGGGGGTGGTCCTTCCTCTCCTCTTAACTCTTTTTGTGAGAGCAGAGACTGCAAGGAGATCTTGGGTCACTATCGCAATGGACATGCTGGAGTTCCCAGAAGGATCGTGGATACGGTCTGAGGGCTGGAACATTTCTATTATGCAGAAGGATTTAAGAAGTTGGGGTGTTCAAGGATAGAGAAATGATACCTCTGTGTAGACTTTTCAAAGTTTGTTTTTGCTGTTTCAATTTATGTGTAAGTTTATAGGAAATATGAACAGAGCTCTGTTTTCCTGGGCCAGTTGTTGTAGAAGAGCAGAGCAGTGTTTTTACCTAAGAGAATTGAGGTTTTGATTAGGAGAAAGCTTTTCAGTGTGGGTTGTGACAAAAAGGAAGATATTGCCCAGAGAGAAATTTTGGTTATCCTTCCAACATTCAAGTCAAGCAAAAAGTGTTCCTGTTCATGTCATAGCTGTGGATTCAATGGCCTTTACAAAAAAGTTGAAGTGGGAAACTGAAAATATTGATTGGCTCTATGAAGTACTCAGCAGTGCTTTGCACTTTGCATTGTCAGCTGCTCAGATATGGAGATGCAGATGAAGCAAGTTTAATGAGTCAGAAAAAAAAGAGTAAATAATATTCTTCTGTGTTTGCATAGGGCAATGCTTACATTGCTTTAGGCTGATCTATATCTCCAACCATTAATCCCAAATAACGAAAGGACAATTCAAGAAAAGTGTGAAAAAGCTCTTTAAGTATTCCTTATATTTTCGTTTATTGCTGTAGTAAACGAGCCCTGATTTTATTACCAGTGACTGAATTCCATTATTTACAGCCCTGCCATGAATATATGCTTCTGACTGTTCAGTTTGACTCATAAGAATGCCCTAAAAGCACCCGCCAACATATCTCAGATGGAAAGGCCTTGGAGTGGAATTAAGGCAGAGCTGCGGCTCTCGGTGTTTTCAGGCGGGGAGAGCCCCCGGGGCCGGTGCAGCCGCTGAGCCCCGCCCCGAGCCGGGCGGCCTTGAGCGCGGCCATGCGGCGGCTGCAGTGGCGCGGCGGCGCCTCCGGGTGTCGCTGTTGGCCGCCGCCGAGCGGCGCTGGAGCCGCCGCCGCCGCCGCCGCAGCGTCCTGCCCCCGCAGGCTGCTCGCTCGCCCGGCGCCGGCCACAGCGGCAGCGGCACCGCCAGCAGCAGCAGCGGCGAGAGGCGGCCCGAGCGGTGTGTCTGCCTTTGAGCGGTGTCTGTTTTGGCCGGCGAGAGCGGCTGGAAGGGAGGCAGGGCAGCGGCAGGAGGCAGGAGCGCGGCGAGCGCGGCGGGCAGAGAATGGCGGTGAGGCGGCGGCAGAGGCGCGGGCCGGGCGGCGGGCGAGCGCTGCTGGCCGCGCTGCTGCTGCTGCTGTGCGTGTGGTGCCGGGTGGCGGCCGAGCGGCTCCGCTACGCCATCCCCGAGGAGCTGGGCAGAGGCTCGCTCGTGGGGCCGCTGGCGCGGGACCTGGGGCTCAGCGCGGACCAGCTGCCGGCGCGCAAGCTGCAGGTGGCGTCTGCTGGCAAGAAGCAGCTGAAATACTTCACGGTGAATGAGGAGAACGGGAACCTGTACGTGAACGAGAGGCTGGACCGGGAGGAGATGTGCGGCGAGTCGGCGACCTGCTCTGTCAGCTTCGAGGCGCTGGTGCACAACCCGCTGAACGTTTTCCACGTCGAGGTGTCTGTTGAGGACGTGAATGACAATTCCCCGGCGTTCAGGAAGGCTGCTCTGGATCTCGAAATTGATGAATGGACTCTTCCCGGTACTCGTTTTCCTCTGGAGGCAGCACGAGACGGTGATGTAGGAAGGAATTCGCTGCTCACTTACCATCTCACCAGCAACCCGTCCTTCTCTCTGGTCATGAAGGAGAGTCCCGATGGAAGCAAGCAGCCAGAATTGGTGCTGGACAGAACTTTGGACCGGGAGAAGCAGAGCTCCTTTGAGCTGGTGCTGACAGCAGTGGACGGCGGGGACCCCGTGAGGTCTGGGACTGTCCAGGTTCATATCAACGTTACAGACGCCAACGACAACTCGCCCGTATTTAGCAAAAACCTCTACGAAGCGCGAGTGGAAGAGAATTTGCCAGTGGGGTCACTGGTACTGCAGGTTCAGGCGACGGATGCAGACGCGGGCACCAACGGGCAGGTGTCCTACTCCCTGGGCAACGTCCCTGACGCTATCAGTGCATTGTTTTCTGTCGATAGGGAAACTGGGGAGGTCAGGACGGCGGGTCCCCTGGATTTCGAGGAGAAGAGTAAATACATATTTAGCCTGGAGGCGAGGGATGGTGGGGGTTTGGTATCACACTGCAAGGTGCAAATAGACATCATAGATGAGAACGACAACGCACCCGAGATCACCATTCTGTCACTGTCCAGCCCAGTGCCTGAAGACTCGCCAGCTGGCACCGTGGTGGCCGTGCTGAATGTGAACGACCCGGATTCGGGCGAGAACGGTCAGGTGACGTGCGAGCTGTCGGGAGAGGCGCCGCTGTCGATCGTGGCGTCGTCGGGCGGCTCGTACAAGGTGGTGACATCGGGCTTGCTGGACCGCGAGCAGGCGTCCGAGCAGCGCGTGACGGTGGTGGCCCGGGACCGGGGCCGGCCGGCGCTGCGGAGCAGCAGGGAGCTGGTGCTGGAGGTGTCGGACGTGAACGACAACGCGCCGGTGTTCGAGGAGGCGGCGTACAGCGCGTACGTGGCGGAGAACAACGCGGCGGGCGCGCTGGTGCTGCGCGTGCAGGCGCGGGACGCGGACGCGGGCGCCAACGGGCGCGTGAGCTACTGGCTGGCGGGCGGCAGCGCGGGCGCGGCGGGCGCGGCGCCGCTCGTGTCGGTGGAGGCGCGGAGCGGCGCGCTGTACGCGCAGCGCTCCTTGGACTACGAGCAGTGCCGCGAGTTCACGGTGGCCGTGCGGGCGCAGGACGGCGGCTCGCCGGCGCGCAGCTCCACGGCCACGGTGCGCGTCTTCGTGCTGGACCGCAACGACAACGCGCCCAGGGTGCTCTGGCCCGCGCCGGCGGCGGCGGGAGAGGCTGCGGGAGGGGCGGCGGCGGCGCCTTTCGAGGTGGTTCCGCGCTCGGCCCCGGCCGGCTACCTGGTGGCCAAGGTGGTGGCGGTGGACGCGGACGCGGGGCGCAACGCGTGGCTGTCCTACGAGCTGGTGCAGGCGTCGGAGCCGGCGCTGTTCCGCGTGGGGCTGCACAGCGGCGAGGTGCGCACGGCGCGCGCCGTGGCCGAGCGGGACGCGGCCAAGCAGCGGCTGGTGGCCGTGGTGAAGGACCACGGGCAGCCGGCGCTGTCGGCCACGGCCACGCTGCACGTGGTGCTGGCCGAGAGCTTGCAGGAGGCGCTGCCGGAGCTGAGCGAGCGGCCGGCGGGCGCCGAGGCGGCGGCGGCGGCGGCCGAGCTGCAGTTCTACCTGGTGCTGGCGCTGGCGCTGCTCTCGGCGCTCTTGGTGCTCAGCGTGGCGCTGGCCGTGCTGGCGCGGCTGCGCCGGGCCGGGCCGCCCGCCGTGCTGCGCTGCCTGGGCGCGCAGCGCTTCTCGCTGGCCGGCGCCGCCTTCCCGGCCGACTTCTGCGAGGGCACCTTGCCCTACTCCTACAACCTGTGCGTGCCGCCGCCGGCCCGCGCCCTGCCCGAGGCCGCTTGGCCGCCGCCGCCGCCGCCGGTGCCCGTCCTGTCGGCGGAGGAGCTTCTGGGCGGCGATTCCTGCCACAAGCCCAGCCCGGGCAGTACCGCCGTGACCGGAGAGCCGCCGGCCGAATCCGCCGTACCGGAGGTGTGTAGCCCCATATGCCCTTTCTCTCCGAACCTTTAGCTCATAAGATCGTGAGGCAGTCTGTTCTTGGTCTTCGTTTCTCTTTTGGGATTGTTCATACGGAACTGTGTTTCTGTTAATTCCTTAAAGTATTCATCCCCTATTTCTCACCAGACAGCTTTACGAATGGACTCTTTTTATCTCATCAGCTGATGATGAGACTTAGCTTCAACGTATCGGTTCTTAACTTTCAGCTATAGTGAGTAAAATCCTTCAGGATTGGTGATGCTCCTATTTACATTTTCCTGCTCCTATTTACATTTTCTACTTAGAACAGCCAGGCAGTAACGGCAGCTTTTCATTCATGCGCCTCTGACGGTTCGTGGTCGAAACTTGTTGTTTAAAACGGTGGAAGTTACTAATGATGAAGGCAAATTTTTAGCGTGTAGAACGAGATTCGTTTATTGACGCCCGATATTTGAGATTTAATTTTCTGAGCTCTGTTTTCGTTCTGCCCCAAAGCAAAAACGGTAGAAACAAACCTCTTTCTTTTCTTGTCTTTCGGTGTTTGGCTTTTAAGTGGAACGCGCATATGCATCACTGAGTGTGGAAGTGATGGCTCATTCTTTTGTAATGAATGCTCCTCCCCTTTTCCATCCCCCTCCCTCTTGTATCTTTTGAGGGAAGGCAGCTGCAAAATACCGGGTTTTAATGACGAAATTAAGTTAGCATGTTCCATGTCAGTTCCTGCCTTATCACTGTTTACACGCGTAGGGCACGGTTTTGCTGTTCTGCTTGTGTGTTCCAAAATGTTTCGGGTTCACTGTAGCTTTTCTTTTGGTTTAATATACGTTCAGGTTTATATGGAGACTTTTGTCTAAAAAGTTAGGTTTGTCTGAAATATTAGGAGTTTCGAAAGCTCCAGGGTGATCTTACACCATAAAATAAGATCTGCTAATTCTACATGGTGGGATAGGAAAACGGAGTGGATGTTTCCTCCTTCGTAATCTTTCTTTCCCGAAGCGAAATACTGAGACTTTGATGGCTGCTGGGTAATATCCCGTTGGTTAATGGGTGTTTTGTACTGTACTCCAAAGCGAACATACGTGTGTCTCTCTAAAGGAAGCTCAGCTGTGGTCTGTCCCGTGCTTTCGTGGAAGCCGGCTGCAGAAATGACAGCTTTAGTCCCGCTGATCTCGGCACAACGTTTCGGTGGCGACTGTCCCCTCCCCGCGAGCTGTCCGTGGGAAGGCAGGGCGGGCAGCGCCGGGCAGCGCTCGGTGCCTGCAGTGCCGGGAGGAGGGCTGCGGGCGCCGCTGTTGACCGAGAGGAGCGAGAGGAAGCTCGGAGCGCTACCGGCAGCCCCGCCCGCTGCGGATCGGTTCGATCGGTTGTTCCCTGTCAGGCTCGGCGGCGGGCGGTCTGCGAGAGTCCCCGAGGTACAGACCCGGGCTACAGCGAGACGGAAGGGCCGGCGGCAGAAGCCGAGAGCGCTTAGCGGGGTCTGAGTGGAACAAGGAGGAGGATCGGTAGTCGGAGGCGGGGAATAGCTGGCCGCGGTGGGGTGCCGCTGCGGAGATGTGCGCGGCGGGGAGGCGCTGGGGCCGGCGGCAGCGAGCTCTGCTCTGGGCCGTGCTGCTGGCGGCGTGCGAGGCGGCGTGGGGGCAGCTGCGCTACTCGGTGCCCGAGGAGATGCCCGAGGGCTCGTTCGTGGGCGACGTGGCCAAGGACCTGGGGCTGCAGCTGACGGAGATCCGAGACAGCCGCGTCCGCGTTGTTACCGAAGGTCGGACGCAGTATTTCGCCTCTGCACGGGAAGACGGGACATTTAGTGACAGCAGAGAGGATCGACAGAGAGCAGCTATGCGAGCCGTGTGAAGCATGCGTGCTGCGCTGTGAGCTGATAGTGGAGGGAGAAATGAGATTTTATGGAATAGAAGTGGAGATTCTGGACATTAATGACAATGCGCCGAGCTTCAAGGATATTGAGCTAGAAGAGAAAATAAGTGAGACAACAGCCCCGGGATCGCGGTTTCCCTTACCCGAGGCTCACGACCCGGATTCTGGCCGTAATTCCCTGCAGAGCTACGAGCTGAGCGGTGACGAGCACTTCTCGCTGGCCGTGCAGGCGGGCCCCGGCGGCGATCAGCGTCCCGAGCTGGTGCTGGCCAAGGCGCTGGACCGGGAGGAGGCGGCGTTTCACGAGCTGGTGCTGAGGGCGAGCGACGGCGGCGATCCGGCACGGACGGGCACGGCTCGGTCCGCGTGACGGTGCTGGACGCGAACGACAACGCGCCCGTGTTCAGCCAGGCGGAGTACACGGTGCGTGTGCCCGAGGACGTGCCCCGTGGGCTCAACCCTCGTCACTGTCAGGGCCACCGACGCCGACGAGGGGCTGTATGGACATGTTAAATCCTCGTTTAAGAAAATCACAGAGAAAGCTTCAAAGATATTCTACTTGGACTCAGAGACTGGAGCCATCACGCTACTGCGTAGCCTGGATTTCGAAGAAGGCGACTCGTACGAACTGGAGGTGCAAGCACGGGACGGCGGTGGCCTGTCCGACACGACAAAAATAACGATCACTGTGGCAGACATAAACGATAACGCACCCGAGATTTTAGTGAGGTCAGCGCTCAGCGAGATTTCTGAGGACGCCCCGTCGGGGACGGTGGTCGCCCTGTTTGCATGTCCAGGATCCAGACTCGGGGGCCAATGGCGAGGTGCGCTGCTCGCTCGACGGGGACGTCCCGTTCAGGCTCAGAGCTCTCACGGCAGCTACTACAGCGTGGTGACAACGAGAGAGCTGGACCGGGAGCAGGTGTCGGAGTACAACGTGACGGTGCGGGCGGCCGACGGCGGGTCGCCGGCTCTGCAGAGCAGCGCGGTGCTGGCGCTGCGCGTGCTGGACGTGAACGACACGCGCCGGTGTTCGCGGAGGAGCGCTACAGCGCGCGGCTGGCGGAGAACAACGCGGCGGGCGCGCTGGTGCTGACGGTGCGCGCCACGGACGCGGACTGGGGGCAGAACGCGCGCGTGCGCTACCCGGCTGGCGGAGGGGCGGGTGCGGGGCGCGCCGCTGTCGTCGTACGTGTCGGTGCAGGCGGAGACGGGCGCGCTGTACGCGCTGCGCTCCTTGGACTACGAGCAGCTGCGCGAGCTGCAGCTGTGCGTGCGGGCGGAGGACGGCGGCGCGCCGGCGCTGAGCAGCAACGTGTCGGTGCGGCTGCTGATCGTGGACGAGAACGACAACGCGCCGCAGGTGCTGTACCCGCCGCCGGGCGCAGCGGCGGGCTCGGGCGCCGCGGCGTGGTCGGGCGTGGAGCTGGCGCCGCGCTGGGCGGAGGCCGGCGCGCTGGTGGCCAAGGTGGTGGCGGTGGACGCGGACGCGGGGCAGAACGCGTGGCTGTCCTACGAGCTGGCCAAGGCCACGGAGCCGGGGCTGTTCCGCGTGGGGCTGCACAGCGGCGAGGTGCGCACGGCGCGCTCGCCGCTGGCCCGCGACGCGGCGCGCCACAGCCTGCTGGTGCTGGTGCGGGACCACGGGCGGCCGGCGCTGTCGGCCACGGCCACGCTGAGCGTGGTGCTGGCCGAGAGCGTGGCCGAGCTGCTGGCCGAGCTGGGCAGCGCGGCCGACGAGGCGGCGGCGCCGGGCGAGCCGGCCGCCGGCCTGACGCGCTGGCTCGTGCTGGCCGTGGCCGCCGTGTCGTGCCTCTTCGTGGCCTTCCTGCTGCTGCTGCTGGCGCTGCGCCTGCGCCGCTGCCACCGCCAGCGGCTGCTGCCGCCGGACAGCGGCGCCTTGCGCGGCGTGCCCGTCTCGCACTTCGTGGGCATCGACGGCGTGCGCGCCTTCCTGCAGTCCTACTCGCACGACGTGTCGCTCACGGCCGACTCGCGCAAGAGCCACCTGCGCTTCTCGGCCGCCAGCTGCTGCGACACCCTCCCGGCCCGGCCGCCGCCCGACGAGCCCGCGCCGCTGCTCGGGGACGGGGACCCGGCCGCCGCCCTCCCCGCGGATCCCGCCCCTCCCTCGGTGAGTTCCTCTGTCCAGATTTTCTCCAAGACGCTTTTTTGTGATTCTGCCCTGCCCTTTCCCCGCCGTGTTCTCTGGGTTGCCTAGGAGACTTTGTCTAACAGCATGGTCAAGTTTCCGTTGGTGATGTTTTGAAGGCTGGTGCTCATTGCTGTCACTACGTGAACATTGTGTGCGTCCTCAGCCTTCCAGTATGTGATGAAGGAAGGAGGGAGAAGGCTGCTGGTGGCAGGCTGTTGGTCAGGTCGGAGGTTTGGGT
Source organism: Calcarius lapponicus (assembly GCA_039654755.1). Taxonomy (NCBI): domain Eukaryota; kingdom Metazoa; phylum Chordata; class Aves; order Passeriformes; family Fringillidae; genus Calcarius; species Calcarius lapponicus. The sequence goes on along the minus strand of CM077476.1, from coordinate 18,375,147 downwards.
ATTGATCAGGTTCCAGGTGTTGTTTCCCCTATGTCAGCTGTGCCATGTAGCATCTGTGTTGCTCTTAGATCTTGTGAAGGCATGGATCACGTTATTAAGAAATACAGCTTTTTAGGAGACTCATGTGTTTTTCCAAGAGCACATATGCATGAATAGGTAGGATGTGTCTTGAACAAAATGCTGATGGCTTTGCGTGGTGGAACCTCTCTGCACGTTGTTCTCAGCCTTTATCACTCTCCATGATCTATACTGGAGGTCAAAAGTAAGTGTTTGTGTCATCCATGCTTTGGTCTTTGTCTACAACAAAGAATTTGGTGAGGCAACAAGTGATCCTTGATGATGTCTGTCTGTCTGTTATGAGGATGAAGGATGCTCTCAAAGTTGTGATTGTTTGAAAAGGCTGTGGTTGGCTGCATGTGGAGGAGGAGATGGCAGAACTGCTTCGGGTTTTTCCTATTTTTCAAGGTAGAGCTATGTCAGATGGAGCTGGATGAGCCTTGGTTAGAAAATATGTAGCATGGCAAGAGAATTGCCTGGATGGGAAGGGAGAGATTCAAGGTGCAGTGGGAGATACAAGGTGGGCATAATTCCCTGTGAGCAGATATTCACTGAGTCAGTGTCTCTGGGAAGACTGCTGGGCTTTTCTTTGAGACCTATGAAGTCTCTTCACAGAACTTCAGTGAGCAGCAAATGTAGCTTCCATAGCACAGAGATGTACAGACAGCTGTGTGATAATTGGTGCTGGGAAGAGAAATGGTCTGGGGAACTGGGCCTCCAGTGTCACATGTTTTTATGATAAATTGGTGAAAGGACAGCATGGATGGTGTCAAGGGTTGGAAATCTGAGTGCTGTGAGCTGTGTGTGAATGTCTGCTGTCAGACTGAATGGAATGCTTTCCTCCATTCCCTGTCCAGTTCCTATCTCTAGAATGAAGCAATGTGTGTTTTTTCTTCCTCAAGTAATTGTCTAGAAGATCTGTATTCCAGCTGCGTGGAGAACCCTGGTGGGTTCTTTCTAAGTGTTTTCATGTCATCATAATGGTGTCACTTCAAAGCTTAATTTTGTACTTATGACAGATGGGGTATGGGAATTGCAAGCTGTGTATTCAGTGGATATAAACAACATCATCAATCATCTACTGTGAGTTATATAGCCCAGAAGATTGTTGGGAGCTGTTCAGTTCTGCAGGTGTTAACATTCTGTTTCATTCTTCTGATGATCTGAAGATGGTTCTTTCATGGTTATAGGTGGAAAGGGAGAGAATTTCATATACGTGTTTCTCGAACATGTCTCTGTAATAAATGCTTTTTCTCGTCCCATGCCTAGCAGGAGATGTCAAATATTATCAGTAGTAAGGAGATACAGTCTGAACAACTTTCCTCTTGGAGGAGCCTCTCCAAATTCTGAAGATCTGTGCTCACCATGGAAGCTGTGAAGTGTTTGGAGGGAGTGCTGGGTGTGTGGTGTGTGAGGAGGTGCTGGTGGAGACATGGCATGTATTTTGTTGATCCCCAGGGCTATTGCTGGCCTTCTGAATCAGGAGGAGTCTGATGATTTCCAATTGTGTGGTTTGGACTGAAATGGCCCAGTTTGGGTTCCATATTGCTTTGCATCAAGAGTGGTAGTCACACATGCTTTGAGGAGTCCATGTGCTGAGGAATGGTGATGTTGCCTTTGAGGTGATCCTTGGATGTGTGGGTCTTTGACAGAGCTGGTAATAATTCATGGCCTGTGTTACATTTCCCACTTATTCAAATATTTGGGAGGAACAGGATAATCTTAGTGGTGGTGCTTGGGCTCTGAGAATCTGTGCACAGAAATTTCTGCTAATGATGTCTGTATGCAAAGTTAGCAGTCATGTTATGTTTGGCCAGAGAGAAGAAGTCTGTGTATGCAGAGACAGGGCTGGTGCTGGAGTTCAGTGTGACACAGTTCAAAATGAATGAATGAATGGTGTCCAGTTCTGTTTGTCCTGGTATTTAGATGAGGCCCCCAGCTGTGGTTCCAAGCTTTTTCTTCCTCTTCCTATCCAAGGAAATGACAGCCTGGGGCCTGTGGAGTGACTCCTGTGTGAGGCCCCTGTGTATTGGTTCCAGTCCAGTTTGCTGGGTTGTGTATATAGTGCAGGTGACCCAATCTGCAATGTGAGGCCATGATTGATACTCTTCTGGTGTTTTCCCATTCTTGGCTGGGTTCATTTCAGTTGGTTTGTTTTTTTTTTTTAGATGATTTGTATGTTTTGGTTGGTGTTGGGTTGAGTTGTTTGTTGGTTTGCTTGTATTTTTATCAAGGAATAAAGTTGATCCTCACTGTGCCTGGCAATCCTGCAAACTCCAAAACAGATAATTACCCAGTAGGGAGAGTATCTCTCAACCATCCCTTGAAGCTTGTAATCATGTTATCCTAGACAAGGAATCATAAAATGGTTTATGTTGCAAAGGACCTTAAAGCTCCTCTTGTTCCAGCTGCTCTGCCATGGGCAGGGACATCTTCCACCAGAGCAGGTGGCTCAGAGCCCCAGCCAGCCTGACCCTGAATATCTCATTCAAGAAATACAACTTCATGAATGGATGTTTCCCCAAGGTGTTGTTTTTCTCTGTGGCCAACATGGAGCCAAAATTTTGGTTGGTATTGATGGTGAAAGTAAAGGCTGTGAATGCAGAGTGAGGAGGGTGAGAGCTCAGTTCTGTGCCAGTCAAGTGGGGGACTCAGTGTGGGTTTGGCAGAGAAATGGTTTGATTTCATGCTTGGTGCCAAAGGCAGTGCCATTGCTGTTCTGATCCTGGTGTCTCTGTCATGAAAGACAATGACAATTCTCCAACAAAACTAATTTCCACAGTAACTGTTCATGTAGAACCATAATTGTTATCTGGAACAGGTAATTAATCCTGTGTGAAACATCCATATGTATCTCTGTGCAACGCAGTGATATAGAGTTTGTTCAGAATTGTAATTACACTTTCATTCAGGCCTTTGTTTCCAGGAACGTTTCAGCTCATTTTCACAATTCTGGTCAGTACTTTGAAATATGAAACGGAGATTGTTGTTTTCAGCAAATCCTTACTTCAGTCATCTAGGAGAAAACTCTGTGTGTGGAGGGAACAGGATGACTAGGTAGGAGAAGCAAGAAGAGAATCTGTTGAAATTTCTCAGAAAATTTACCATGAGAAAGAGTGTGATGACAAGCTGCTTAAAATGATGGTTTCATAACAGTGCAAGGTGAGCAGGCCATGCAGTAGAAAGAGTTGCTGAGGAGAGCACTCATTCTTCAAATGAACCTGCTCTGCTATTGTCCCTTCTAAGTCCTCAGGGCCACACACCTGCAGCTTCTCAGTAAATTCTACATGCTCTCAGGTATAATTTTAAGGCCTGAAATAAAGGACTAGAAGTCTTAACAGTGATCATCTCTGACTCTGTGTTGTCTTCTAATGCTTCCTTGCATTATCTGATTCCTGGTTTTGGGTTTTCTGTGGTTTTTTTTTTCCTTTGTTTTGTTTTCCCTTGATTTACACATTATGTGGGTATACTTACTATTTTCAACAACCCATCTTTGTTTAGTAACATATGATGTGCCAATGTCCATTGCTCTTGTGGCAGTGGGAATGGAAGGCAGGAGATATGAGAGGGACTTTGTGTTCTGTTCCTGTTGGGAGAAATAGATGGAAATATGACTTGAGTAGACAATGAATCTCTGTGGAACAGTACAAGTGATAAGGACAGGGAGAAGATTCCCCCTAAGCCAATGGTTTGATGAGCAATTCTCAGTTGGATGACTGCTGATCATTTATTATGATTGTTTATCATTTGTGTGCTCTGGAATCCTTCAGTTCCTCATCATAATGGTGATTATTAGCAGACAGTTGTCCCTCCCTTCTGGCTGTGGCTGCAGTGCATTATCATCTCATGATGGATTTGAGCAGTGAGGAGATGGCCACAAACAAAACCTCACAGTGGCCTGGCCTGAAAGAAAAAGCAGAGAGGGGAGCTGTGTGTGTGAGGCTAGAGAAGAGCTGGGTCATTGCCTTGCTTGTCCCATGTCACAGATAACACCAGGCTGTGCCTGATGGAGTCCAGTGGGATTTGAGTTGCTTCTGTAGAGCAAGGCAGACCCACAAAATGTTATTGCATCTGTCCATTTCCATGTGTTTCTGACTCTTGCATTGCTTGTTGCCATGAGCTCAGCCTCAGGGTGTCTGATCTCATGTGGAAGGTCTCCTCTGTGCCAGCTGCCCGAGTGCAGGTGCAGCTCCCACACACCCCTGTGATGTTCCCAGCTGCACAGAGGAAGGGTTTCACAAGCACTCCTGGTGTGCTCAGCCAGGAACATTTTGTCTGTAGTGTAACCATGCAGGATCATCTCTGCTGCAGCTGTCAAAGTACAGAGTGAGCACCCAGGCCAGCCAAGGTTTGCATGGACAGAGCAGGGCCCAGTGGGAGAAGGTGTGCAGTGTCCCCCAGGCCATCAGCCAGAGGCACATGCTGGGCAATCACCTGGAGGCTGTCAGCTGGCTGAGGAACAGGCTGGAGAGTGCCCTGCAGAGAGTTACAGACAGTGGCTCCATGTCCAGGTGGAAAGCAGTGACTTGTGCTGTCCCTCAAGGGCCCTGGCTGGGCCCAGGTCTGTTCAGCACCTCCATGGCCAATGGGATTGAGGCACCTTCAGGCAATTTGCAGCTGACACCGACTGGAGTTGATTGAGTGCAGGGCAGAGATGGCAGCCAGGGATGGGCTGGAGAAGTGGCCCCGTGCAGCCCCCATGAAATGGATCAAAGTGCCAGGTGCTGCAGCTGGGGTGGGGCAATCCCCAGTTTGAGCAGAGAGTGGGGGATAGGGAAGAGCTTTGCAGAGAAGTGCTTTGGGTTATTGGTGGGTGATGAGGTGGGACATGAGCTGCCCATGGGCACCTGCTGCTGGAATTGTGTCCTGCACTGCATGAGAAGCTCTCTATCTGGTAAGTCGACGGTGGTCTTTCCTCCTTTCTACCTTCTTGTCGTGAGAGCGTAGACTGCATGGAGATCTTGGGCCAATATCCCGATGGACAGGCTAGAGTTCCCAGAAGGATCATGGAAGTGGCCTGTGGGCTGGAACATTTCTGTAATGCAGAAGGACTGAAGGAATGCAGGTCTTCAGGCACAGAGAAATGATACATCTGTGTAGGTTTTTCTAAGTTTGTTTTTGTTATTCCCATTTATGAATAAGTTTATAGGAAATAAGGAAAGAGCTCTGTTGACCTGGGCCAGTTGTTGTAGAACAGACAATTGTTTTTAACTAAGAGAAGGGAGGTTTATATTAGGAGAAAGCTTTTCAGTGTGGGTTGTGATAAAAGGGAAGATATTGCCCAGAGAAGGTTTGGACGTGCCTCCAATGTTCAAGTCTAGCAGAAAGTGTTCCTGCTCATGTCATAGCTGTGGATTCAATGGCCTTTACAAAAAAGTTAAAGTGGGAAACTGAAAGTATTGTTTGGCTCTATGAAGGAGTCAGCGTTGCTTTGCACTTTCCATTGTCAGACACTCAGATATGGAGATGCAGATGAAGCAAGTTTAATGAGTCAAAAAGAAAAGAGTAAATATTATCCTGCTGTCTTTGCATAAGGTGGTGCTTGCATTGCTTTAGGCTGATGTACATCTCCAACCATTAATCGCAGATAATGAAAGGACAATTGAAGAAAAGTGTGAATAAGCTCTTGAACTCTTATCGTTTATTGCTGGTGTAAATGAGCCGTGATTTTATTAACAGTGGCTGAATTCCATTATTTACTGCTCTGCCATGAATATTTGCTTCTGACTGTTCAATGTGACTGAAAAGAATGCCCTGAAAGCATCCGACATAACATCCCAGATAGAGCCTTGGAGTGGAATTGCGCCAGAGCTGCTGCTCTCGGTGTTTGCAGGCGGGGAGAGCCCCCGGGGCCGGTGCAGCCGCTGAGCCCCGCCCCGAGCCGGGCGGCCTTGAGCGCGGCCATGCGGCGGCTGCAGTGGCGCGGCGGCGCCTCCGGGTGTCGCTGTTGGCCGCCGCCGAGCGGCGCTGGAGCCGCCGCCGCCGCCGCCGCAGCGTCCTGCCCCCGCAGGCTGCTCGCTCGCCCGGCGCCGGCCACAGCGGCAGCGGCACCGCCAGCAGCAGCGGCGAGAGGCGGCCCGAGCGGTGTGTCTGCCTTTGAGCGGTGTCTGTTTTGGCCGGCGAGAGCGGCTGGAAGGGAGGCAGGGCAGCGGCAGGAGGCAGGAGCGCGGCGAGCGCAGCGGGCAGAGAATGGCGGTGAGGCGGCGGCAGAGGCGCGGGCCGGGCGGCGGGCGAGCGCTGCTGGCCGCGCTGCTGCTGCTGCTGTGCGTGTGGGGCCGGGCGGCGGCCGAGCGGCTCCGCTACGCCATCCCCGAGGAGCTGGGCAGAGGCTCGCTCGTGGGGCCGCTGGCGCGGGACCTGGGGCTCAGCGCGGACCAGCTGCCGGCGCGCAAGCTGCAGGTGGCGTCTGCCGGCAAGAAGCAGCTGAAATACTTCACGGTGAATGAGGAGAACGGGAACCTGTACGTGAACGAGAGGCTGGACCGGGAGGAGATGTGCGGCGCCTCTGCGGCCTGCTCTGTCAGCTTCGAGGTGCTGGTGCACAACCCACTGAACATTTTCCAAGTCGAGGTGGCGATCGAGGACGTGAACGACAATTCCCCGACCTTCAGCAAAGCTGCTCTGGACCTCGAGATCGGTGAATTAATCCCTCCCGGTGCTCATTTTCCGTTGGAAATGGCAAGAGATGCAGACGCAGGAAGCAACTCGTTGCTGACTTATGAACTCATGAGCGACCCATCTTTCTCACTATCAGTGAAAGAAAAGCCGGGTGGAAAGAAGCAGCCGGAATTAGTACTGGAGAGACCACTGGACCGAGAGAAGCAGAGTTTCTTTGAGTTGGTGCTGACAGCGGTGGACGGCGGGGAACCTGCAAGGTCTGGGACTGTCCTAATTCGCATCAACGTGACAGATGCAAATGACAACCCACCCGTGTTCAGCCAAAGTGTCTACGAGGCGCGAGTGGCGGAGAATCTGCCGGCGGGGTCTCTGGTGCTGCGGGTACAGGCCACGGATGCGGACGTGGGCCCAAACGGGCGAGTCTCCTACTCCTTCAGCAACGTCCCAGACATCGTGCACTCATTGTTCATTATCGACAGCGAAAGTGGAGAGATCAGGACGGTTGGTCCACTCGATTTTGAGGAGGAAAATAAATACATTTTTGGCTTGGAAGCGACGGACGGCGGCGGGCTCACTGATCACTGTGAAGTGCAGATCGACATCACGGACGAAAACGACAACGCACCCGAGATCACGATTCTGTCACTGTCAAGCCCGGTGCCTGAGGACGCAGCTGTCGGCACTGTGGTGGCCCTGCTGAACGTGAACGACCCTGATTCGGGCGAGAACGGTCAGGTGTCGTGCGAGCTGTCGGGAGAGGCGCCGCTGTCGATCGTGGTGTCGTCGGGCGGCTCGTACAAGGTGGTGACATCGGGCGCGCTGGACCGCGAGCTGGCGTCCGAGCACCGTGTGACGGTGGTGGCCCGGGACCGGGGCCGGCCGGCGCTGCGGAGCAGCAGGGAGCTGGTGCTGGAGGTGTCGGACGTGAACGACAACGCGCCGGTGTTCGAGGAGGCGGCGTACAGCGCGTACGTGGCGGAGAACAACGCGGCGGGCGCGCTGGTGCTGCGCGTGCAGGCGCGGGACGCGGACGCGGGCGCCAACGGGCGCGTGAGCTACTGGCTGGCGGGCGGCAGCGCGGGCGCGGCGGGCGCGGCGCCGCTCGTGTCGGTGGAGGCGCGGAGCGGCGCGCTGTACGCGCAGCGCTCCTTGGACTACGAGCAGTGCCGCGAGTTCACGGTGGCCGTGCGGGCGCAGGACGGCGGCTCGCCGGCGCGCAGCTCCACGGCCACGGTGCGCGTCTTCGTGCTGGACCGCAACGACAACGCGCCCAGGGTGCTCTGGCCCGCGCCGGCGGCGGCGGCGGCGGCGGGAGAGGCTGCGGGAGGGGCGGCGGCGGCGCCTTTCGAGGTGGTTCCGCGCTCGGCCCCGGCCGGCTACCTGGTGGCCAAGGTGGTGGCGGTGGACGCGGACGCGGGGCGCAACGCGTGGCTGTCCTACGAGCTGGTGCAGGCGTCGGAGCCGGCGCTGTTCCGCGTGGGGCTGCACAGCGGCGAGGTGCGCACGGCGCGCGCCGTGGCCGAGCGGGACGCGGCCAAGCAGCGGCTGGTGGCCGTGGTGAAGGACCACGGGCAGCCGGCGCTGTCGGCCACGGCCACGCTGCACGTGGTGCTGGCCGAGAGCTTGCAGGAGGCGCTGCCGGAGCTGAGCGAGCGGCCGGCGGGCGCCGAGGCGGCGGCGGCGGCGGCCGAGCTGCAGTTCTACCTGGTGCTGGCGCTGGCGCTGCTCTCGGCGCTCTTGGTGCTCAGCGTGGCGCTGGCCGTGCTGGCGCGGCTGCGCCGGGCCGGGCCGCCCGCCGTGCTGCGCTGCCTGGGCGCGCAGCGCTTCTCGCTGGCCGGCGCCGCCTTCCCGGCCGACTTCTGCGAGGGCACCTTGCCCTACTCCTACAACCTGTGCGTGCCGCCGCCGGCCCGCGCCCTGCCCGAGGCCGCTTGGCCGCCGCCGCCGCAGCCGGTGCCCGTCCTGTCGGCGGAGGAGCTTCTGGGCGGGGAGCCCTGCGAGAAGCCGAGCATGAACAGTGAGCTCACATTGGGAGAGCCGCCCGCCAATCCCGATGCACCTCAGGTGTGTAAAGCGTGAATTTCTTCTGTTTTTAAAAGTTCTCGAAACGTCATCTTTTTTTCTCACGTGTTTTTTGCCTGGTGTCAGTGGGTATTCGTCATCTATATCCACACGTAGCGGCGAAAGTTTTTCTTTTTTTTTTTTTTTTCGGTAACAGCTTCAGGTCACGGGCTCTGACTGTAGCTCTCCTTTCGGCTAGTAGCGACGTTTCTCAGTGTTTCTCCTTGTTTCCCGGAGTCGTGTTTATTTGAGTTGCACAGTCCTGTCTCCGTGACGGACTGAATTACGGAGCGGGGTATCCCGTGTTTATGGAGAGCAGGAATCCCTTGGTTCTTCCATGGTCACAGGTTCAGCTTCAGGCGCGAGGTTTTGTCTTCAGCACTTGAGGTCTATAAATTCGAATGTGTTAGCAACATTGAAAGCAGATTCGTAATCTGTGGAAGGAGAACGGCTGATTCTGCATGACGGGGTAGAGGAAAAAAAAGAGAGCACTGACATCCGCTGTTGGAGATATTTCTTTCCTGACTGTTTTGTTCAGAAAGGCGTGCTTAGAACTCGTGTATAGCTTTACCCAAACCCGATCGTTAAACTTTGTTTTTTCCGTCTTCGATTTAGAAAGGAAACGAATGTGGAAAGTTCCTTTCACTCTTTTTTTGAGTAATAGAAGAGATTTTCGCCGGTGTTGGTGGGAATGCAGTAGTGAGGCTAGATGGCTTCGTTTATGCGTCCTGGCTGGCAGTTCGCTCTGTTTTCCTCTTCATGAACTTTTTTTGTACACTGGCGAGATTGCTGAAAGATTTCCGTTTCATAGATTGTTATTTTTCTATCCTCTTCTCACAACGGTGTTGGGGATTTTAGTAGATCTCAAATATATCGAGAACAGCACATTTTTGCAATTCTGATTATTAGCATAAACATCTGAGAAATGAAGGGATCCCATATCAGGGAGATTGGCCAGAGGAGCGTTTAGGCAACTTGAATCAAGCCCATTTGCAAATTGATTAGTGGTCAGCAGAGTTTCAAGTGTTGTACTTTTGTTCTACGTTCCCATAATTATTTTCTTGAACACATAGCCTTCGAACGTCATTAAGAGATGCTTAAATGATTAGTTTGCTAACGAGCTCTAGTGCTTCACACATTGATTTCCGAAAAAAGGAAAGTTACAATTATTTGATTAAATGTAAATCTGATAAACTAAGGAAACACTGAGTGTACCTTCAGAAAGGATTTCAAATAATTAGTCTTGAAAGTTTCCTTTGAGAGTTTCAGTTGCATCTTTATTTGTACCCATAACTGAATCCTGTAACAATTACCTCCCTGACTTCAAGAAGCATGCAGTTGCTCTCGTCCCGCTTGTGGTAATGACCCTGATATCTCTCTTTCTTCGGGATATGCAATCTTCCCGTTTTCTTTCTGCGAGGCTTTAGTTGAAGGTGCTTTTGAAAAAAAAGGATGAGATGAACAGTAAGCTACAGGGCAAAATATGTATTTTAATTCACATATAATGACATCAGTAAGTGACGAGTTCCACGTGCGGTTAAAGAACCCCGCCCACGGAATGCCTCTGCCTTCCGCCCGATGGTGATTCCCTGGAGCATGAAAGCAGAGATGGGCTGGAGAAATGCGGAGGCAGGAGATCGGCGCTGGACGAAAAGCGACATCTCGGTGGCGACCGTGCCCTGTATGGAGCGAGGCAGGGCGGGCAGCGCCGGGCAGCGCTCGGTGCCTGCAGTGCCGGGAGGAGGCTGCGGGCGCCGCTGTTGACCGAGAGGAGCGAGAGGAAGCTCGGAGCGCTACCGGCAGCCCCGCCCGCTGCGGATCGGCTCGAACACTCGGTCGCTCGCTCGCCGGATTCCAGGGTCGGGAGCCCGGCGATCTGCGATCGCCATCACAGTACGGATCCGTGCAGGAGGGGAGGAGAAAGAGGCTACGACAGGGGCCGGTGAGCGGAAACCTCAGTAAGCGCGAGTACCAGAGCAGCAGGCGGCAGCGGGGAGCGGTTCCGCGGCCGAGAGATGTGCGCGGCGGGGAGGCGCTGGGGCCGGCGGCAGCGAGCTCTGCTCTGGGCCGTGCTGCTGGCGGCGTGGGAGGCGGCGTGGGGGCAGCTGCGCTACTCGGTGCCCGAGGAGATGCCCAAGGGCTCGTTCGTGGGCGACGTGGCCAAGGACCTGGGGCTGCAGCTGACTGAGATCCAAGATCGCGGTGTCAGCATTGTCTCGGAAGGTAGTACACAGTATTTCGCTCTGCACGAGAAGACGGGACATTTAGTGACGGCGGAGAGGATCGACAGAGAGCAGCTGTGCGAGAATGTGCAGCAATGCGTGCTGCGCTGTGAGCTGATAGTGGAGGGACAGATGCAGGTTTATGGGATCCAAGTGGAAATCACGGACATTAACGACAACGCGCCGAGCTTTCGAGAGGCTGAGACAGAGCTGAGAATGAGTGAAATGACACCGCCGGGGTCGCGGTTTCACCTTCCCGACGCGCACGACCCGGACTATGGCCGGAATTCCTTGCAGAGCTACGAGCTGAGCGGTGACGAGCACTTCTCGCTGGCCGTGCAGGCGGGCCCCGGCGGCGATCAGCGTCCCGAGCTGGTGCTGGCCAAGGCGCTGGACCGGGAGGAGGCGGCGTTTCACGAGCTGGTGCTGAGGGCGAGCGACGGCGGCGATCCGGCACGGACGGGCACGGCTCGGATCCGCGTGACCGTGCTGGACGCGAACGACAACGCGCCCGTGTTCAGCCAGGCGGAGTACACGGTGCGTGTGCCCGAGGACGTGCCCGTGGGCTCCACCCTCGTCACCGTCACGGCTACGGACGCGGACGAGGGGTTAAATGGGCAGGTGAAATACTCGTTTAAAAAAATCACAGAGAAAGCCTCGCAGATTTTTCAGCTGGACCTTGACACTGGAGCAATTACCTTGACACGTAACCTAGACTTTGAGGACCTCAAATCCTTCGAACTGGAGATACAGGTTCGAGATGGTGGGGACTTTTCCGATATAGCAAAAGTCTTGATCACTGTGACAGACAAAAACGACAATGCCCCGGAACTCACAGTGTCGTCGGCGCTGAGTGAGATCTCTGAGGATGCTCCCGCAGGGACGGTGGTCGCTCTGCTGCACGTGAGGGACCGGGACTCGGGGGCTAACGGCGAGGTGCGCTGCTCAGTCGGTGGAGGCGTCCCGTTCCGCCTGGAGAAATCTTTTAAGGATTACTACCGTGTGGTGACCGCGAGAGAGCTGGACCGGGAGCAGGTGTCAGAGTACAACGTGACGGTGCGGGCGGCCGACGGCGGGTCGCCGGCTCTGCAGAGCAGCGCGGTGCTGGCGCTGCGCGTGCTGGACGTGAACGACAACGCGCCGGTGTTCGCGGAGGAGCGCTACAGCGCGCGGCTGGCGGAGAACAACGCGGCGGGCGCGCTGGTGCTGACGGTGCGCGCCACGGACGCGGACTGGGGGCAGAACGCGCGCGTGCGCTACCGGCTGGCGGAGGGGCGGGTGCGGGGCGCGCCGCTGTCGTCGTACGTGTCGGTGCAGGCGGAGACGGGCGCGCTGTACGCGCTGCGCTCCTTGGACTACGAGCAGCTGCGCGAGCTGCAGCTGTGCGTGCGGGCGGAGGACGGCGGCGCGCCGGCGCTGAGCAGCAACGTGTCGGTGCGGCTGCTGATCGTGGACGAGAACGACAACGCGCCGCAGGTGCTGTACCCGCCGCCGGGCGCAGCGGCGGGCTCGGGCGCCGCGGCGTGGTCGGGCGTGGAGCTGGCGCCGCGCTGGGCGGAGGCCGGCGCGCTGGTGGCCAAGGTGGTGGCGGTGGACGCGGACGCGGGGCAGAACGCGTGGCTGTCCTACGAGCTGGCCAAGGCCACGGAGCCGGGGCTGTTCCGCGTGGGGCTGCACAGCGGCGAGGTGCGCACGGCGCGCTCGCCGCTGGCCCGCGACGCGGCGCGCCACAGCCTGCTGGTGCTGGTGCGGGACCACGGGCGGCCGGCGCTGTCGGCCACGGCCACGCTGAGCGTGGTGCTGGCCGAGAGCGTGGCCGAGCTGCTGGCCGAGCTGGGCAGCGCGGCCGACGAGGCGGCGGCGCCGGGCGAGCCGGCCGCCGGCCTGACGCGCTGGCTCGTGCTGGCCGTGGCCGCCGTGTCGTGCCTCTTCGTGGCCTTCCTGCTGCTGCTGCTGGCGCTGCGCCTGCGCCGCTGCCACCGCCAGCGGCTGCTGCCGCCGGACAGCGGCGCCTTGCGCGGCGTGCCCGTCTCGCACTTCGTGGGCATCGACGGCGTGCGCGCCTTCCTGCAGTCCTACTCGCACGACGTGTCGCTCACGGCCGACTCGCGCAAGAGCCACCTGCGCTTCTCGGCCGCCAGCTGCTGCGACACCCTCCCGGCCCGGCCGCCGCCCGACGAGCCCGCGCCGCTGCTCGGGGACGGGGACCCGGCCGCCGCCCTCCCCGCGGATCCCGTCTCTGTCCCGGTGAGTTACTGATGCGCGAAGGCAAAATTTCGCTCAGTGTTGCTTTGGTTCTTCATGCTACCGGGTGGTGGACGTACAGTCGGTTGTTGGAGGAGATAGAAGTGATGCTGTTCCCGGCTGTGTTGTTTTACGATTCTTTGATTTTTTATCTTCTGCTCCGTTCTTTCTGGTTTTGTCTTACCCATATAATACAGTTTTCCTCTCTGTGTTAGCTCTTCTGAAAAGATGTATTGTCACATAAGGGCATTTCCTGTTATTAGCAGAATCAGATGTCTTCCCCACTGCCGTTGTGCTGGAGTGCAGTGACATCCTCTTGAATGAGATGCTGACACCGTTTTTATTCCTCTCAGACTTTAGTTTTTCTCATGATAATCCAGTAAGCAAGAACAATTTTGCATTCATATGTACTCTGATCTTTCTGCATCTTTTGGAGGAACGCATGTAGGTACATATGAAGGGCCTCAGGGGGAAATAGCAGAGATGGTTTGCTGATCCCATGTCTTATGAATTTGGTTGTTTTAAGGATGTTTATGCCTTGGCTTGAAAATTCCTCTTATGGAAGAGCTGTACTAGAGGAGAAGGGAACAGATTCAGGTTAGAGGTGACAAGGTGAGGCGGGAGAAAAATGTCCCTGTGCACATTTTCACCATCTTAACCTCTTTTAGAAGGCTTCCCCTTTTTGCCTTCCAGAAGTTGGAAAATCACAGTTTTCTCTTGACCAAACAGCTGTATCCTCCACCTTCATTACAGAGATGGAAAGATAGCTGTGTGTGAAGTCCATGGTGTGATGGTGCATGTTGAAGAGCATGGTCTAGGCCAGAAGGTGACTTCTGTCTTCTCAAAGAGGCTTGACAAGAAGAGTTTATTCCAGCTGTACTGGGAGCCCTGGGTGGTCCGTCCTTTGTGTTTGCAGGTTGATGTGATGTTTGTAACTAATAGCTGAATCGTGCAATTATGGCAATTGCCCTAATGTGAGCTTTGGGAAGAGGATACTCTGTATTCATTCCCTGCCAAAGGCTGAGATGATGTCTCTACCCCAAGTGCCATAATCTACAAGTGTTGGTTCTGACCTCTTATTTTCTGCATACTTTGTTGCTATGAGCTAGAGGTAAAATGAGTCTGAAGATGTCTTATTTTTGATATCACACTGTTCAGAATGTGTCTGGTCAAGCAGTGGTTCATCAGTCTGCTACCCTGTAGTGTGATATTTCCTGTCAGTGTCAGTTACTGAGTGTCAGCACACAGGGAAGGTCAAGGTTTGAGAGTAAGCTGTCTTCCAAGTTACACAGTATGCTGAAGTAGGGTGATGGTGTCTCTGAGCTGCTACTCTGATGATTGGTTTTTATCAGATGTGCATATTGCTTAAGCAGTTAAGGACATTTTAAAATTTTTAGATAGAAATTTAGTAGTGTTGAGCAAAGATCTATCTTTGCATGCATGCATGGTGTGATCCTTGTTGTCAGTCAGGAGAAGTTGTGTGTGCCACTTTTCCCCCATGGTGTCTCATGAAGATAGAGCAACTAAAACCATGTGCTCTGGTGTGATTAGAGAGAACTGAAATATGTAAAGATGATGCGCAAGTTTAGTTTGTCTTAGTTGTTAAACGAGGCCTACAGTAATGGTTGTGTGCGTTTTCCCCTTTCTATTGTCCAAAGAAATTACACTGGGAAACAGAGGTTGTGGTCTTTGGTGTGAGATCCAGAGTGAATGTTCTCTTAACTTTCTACCAATTGGATACCCTGCTTGAGTACCTGCCGCTGAAATATTTAGTTATTGAAACTTTCTGAGGGAGGCAGAACTTACTGTGATGTTTACTATATCAAATGAATAAAAGAGTAAAAGAAATATGGAGAGAGACATTGACCCCACCTGGTGAATGTCCATGGCCTGATCATGGTGCATGTTACAGGTGGCTTTTTCTGTGCCTCTGGAATTTTTATTACATGTTCTTGCAACTTCTGAGGGTCAGAAGTTAAGAAGGGCTGGAGATAAGAGTCCTGGGAGCTGTGTATGACGGTCTCTTGAAAGACACAAGGAATATGCTTTGCCCTTTTCGCTGAGCAGTTCCCAGTTGCAGGATCATGCAATGTGACTTTGGTCATCCCAAAGTGTTTAGCTGGAGGACATCTTATTCCACCTGTGCACAGAACCCATGGGGATTCTCCCTGTGCAATTGCATCTTTTCATCAGTCTTAAATAAGAGCTTAAGTGTGTAACAAATACCATAATGGAAGACTGGGGAAGATCAAACACTTCCGTTAATGCTTAATAAATACTGGAATAATGTGGCTACTCTGAGGGCCTTAATCTAGAACTGTATGGGATGATCCCTTCCCTTATGCATGTTTTAATTTGTTGTCTTGCTTGATCTAATGAGCTAAATGTGGGTCTTTGTCTCTGAGAGTGTGTGGAAGGTGACATCTGTTAGTGTGGTCTGTCAGACCTGTATGTGCTTTTCATGTTTTCAAAACTAAAAAAAAGACATTAATAGATATCTTTCAGAAAACATTACTCTAAGAAATACTCTTTTTTGTCTAATATTCATGGTGAGAAGTCTGTGGAAGATCAGTGATAGATTGGCCCCAGAGCAGGAAATGAGGGGATTGCATGTTCCACTTGGCTCAGCGTGCTTTCACAGCAATCCTAGTGCCAGGGCCTGTGTGACTCAGAGAATTCCCCCTTTTCCTGTATCCCAAAAAGATCCAGACTTGCAGGAATTTGTCTGCAGACATACCCTTGAAAATGCAAACATGCTTCAGAGATTCTGTGTCTAAGAACTGGCACTTTTCCAGGTGTATGGCCTTCTAAGGCTGTGAGGTAAAGTCTTGTCTTAGGTGTACTGAGCTTTCCCCAGCCTTGACCAGCCTTCAGAGGTCATCAATGCATCTTGCTCATATGAAGTAACTGCTGACATTTTGTTAGGATTTAAATTGTTTGTGTGTGGAGAATGTAGGGCATGGGATGGTAGTGTTGATTGGAAATTCTGGTGTG
The DNA here is from genome assembly GCA_039654755.1 of Calcarius lapponicus. Lineage (NCBI taxonomy): Eukaryota > Metazoa > Chordata > Aves > Passeriformes > Fringillidae > Calcarius > Calcarius lapponicus. The sequence continues at coordinate 18,358,951 of CM077476.1, read as the reverse complement.
GGGTCTTGTACATTTCACATTTCTTGAAATGAGTGTGAGCAGAGAAGTTCACCTGTGTGGATCTGTGCTGTGATCCTTATTCTCCATGAGAAGTTGTGTGGGAAACATGTCTTTGATGGTGTCTGTTTGCAAAGAGGTCCCTGTTTGAGCACTGAAGCTTTCTGTCTGCATAGAGACAGGACAGGTAAAAGAGTTTGCTGTGGTGTGGTTTGAACTGTCTAGGAGGTTGGTATAAACATTGAAATTCACCTGGTTTTATTCCCATAGTTATGGTTCTGTGCACTATTTTTGTTTCCCAAAGAACTTAGAGAGCCATGCCTGTGTTCTTTGGTGTAAAGTCCCATGTGATCCTCCTGTGTACTTTTTGCAAGGTAGATGCTGCTTCTTGTGTACCTGCTACACTTGACATAGTCTGAAATGTCAAGCCATGATTCTTAACTGCTGTGGCTTTCCTATTCCTTCCTTGTTTCTTATGTTCTACAAGTAGGCCTTGGCTTGGCTGATAGTCCCTGGAAGTAGAGATCTGTTCAGATTATCAGGTGGTGGGAGTTGTTCTCATCCATGTTCACCCATGAGGGTGTTCAGCTGCCAGTAGAAAGACTTTGATACATTTATATTTCCCATGAATATCACTGGATTGCATGTTATTTTGCTTGTGGCTGACGTACAGCTAAATGTAGTGTACTGCCTGTAGTGCAACTCAAGTTGTCAATGCAGAGCAAGGAAGGTGAGGGACTAGCTTGGGATGAGGAACATGGCGGGGCCAATGTGTTTCTGGATGAGCAATTGTTTGGATTCACACCTGGTGCCAAGGCCTGTGCCATTTATGTTATTATCCCGATTTTCCTTGGAAAGGTTTTGAAAGGCAATGACAATAAGATATTAGAATGTGTGTAGCTACAATGATGAAGTCTGAGTAGAATGGCCTGTGATTCTTGTGAGAATGCTCCTCTATCCACCTCTGTGTCCCTGGAACATTATGATACATGGTTTCCTCACAGTTGAAATTACACTTCCTTTCAAGCCTTTGTTTCCTGGAAGGTCATGGTTCATTTTCCTGTTTCTGGAAAAAATGTATTTTGCATTAGAAGATGCAAGTGTTGTTTTGCAGCAAAAACTCGTGTTAATAATCTAAACCAGGATTTTTGATGTGAAGTAAATGAAGAAAAAGCTAAAAGCAGTCCCTCATATCTTCTCATAGTGTAGGAACAAGGCCCATTGTAACGTGTTTACATTTAGAGAATTTCATTTGTAGGGAATTTAACAGGCCTCATGATGGAAAAACAACACATGAGAGCTAAAAATTACTTCATAAAATGAAATTAGGTGTGTACCATCTGATTTGTTTTGCTTCTGCTCAAGAGAAAACTCTTGCTTTGCCTTCTAGTTTGAGTGTGACCTCATGGAATCTGATCTCACATGAAAGGTCCCATCTGTTCCTATTGTCCAAGTGCAGGTGGAGTTCAAAGAGTTGTAGACAATATCTCCATGGTCAGCATGAAACTCCCAATGTGTGGGGTTTTCAAGGGCCTGTACTTGGACCAATACATTCAGTATCTTTATCAGTGACACAGCTGATTGGGTTGAGAGTGTCCTCTACAGGTTTGCAGCTGACACCAAGCTCCGTGGTGCCACAGATTCAGCAGAAGGATGGGATGTCCTCCCCAGGGACCTGGACAGTCTGGAGGAGCGGACTCATGTCAGCCTCATTAAGTTCAACAAGGTCAAGTGCAAAATCATGCACCTGGGTCAGGGCAATCCCCTTTCAGTACAAACTTGGGCGACTGGGAGCTGGCCTGTGGAGGAGGACTTGGGGTCCTGGTGGGTGACAAAGGGGATATGAGCTGGCAGGGAGGTCTTGCAGGCCAGGAACCCAATCACATTCTGGGCTGGATAACAAATAGTGGGGCCAGCAGGACAAGGGAGGAGCAACTGACAGAACGAGATGAGAGAGACCTTAAGCTGTGCCCAGGGAAATATAGGCTGGAAGTTAGCAAAAAGTTTTTATGGAAAGAGTGATCAAGTACTGGAATTGTCTGCCTGTAGAGGTGGTGGAGTCAGCATCCTTGGACGTGTTTAAAAAAAGACTGGATTTGGTGTCACCCAGATTTTTTAGGATTTTCTAAGCCTGCTGATGTTTACATTCTTGTAGCAAACTTTCTCACACACTTTCTGTAAATAAATTATTATTGTGCATTTTTTTATGGAGGGGGAGAAATTTGGACTGTTGGTTTGTCCAGTGTCATTGCAGAGGTGGCACTGTCACCCTCCAATCCACTGTCACTTTGGAAAACTATAAATGTTGGAGTCGCAAAATAAACTTCCCTTTTCTCACCTTGAGAACAGCGGTGTGCGCACTCGTGTTGTTTCGTGCCCTATAGTGACACTGTGGCACTCAGTGCCATGGTTTAGTTGAGGTGTTAGGGCATGGGTTGGACTCAATGATCTTGAAGGTGTCTTCAGTCTTGTGATTCGGTGATTTTCTGTCTATACCATGCTTTTGTGAGACCTGTCAGAGTATGTTCAGAGAATTACACCAGAAATTGTCAAAGGGATGGAACATCTCTGCCACATAGATGGGCAGAGAGAAGCCCTTCAGCCTGAGGTGAAAAGGTGCTGTGAAGAACTCACTGTGATGTTTACTATATAAAATGAGTAAAAGAAATATGGAGAGAGACTTCTGATAGGGCCCATCTTGATAGGATAAGGTCAATGGTTTGAAACTGAGAGGAGGCAAGTTTAGCCTGGTAACATGTTTTTCCATGAGGGTGGTGAGACATAGGAACACGTTGCGCAGAGAAGATACTGATGTACCATGTGTGAAAGGGTTCAGGGCTTTGAGAAACCTGACTAGGGAGGTGTGGACCACATGATCATAAAGATTCCTTCACAACCAAGCCATGACAAGATAGAAATGACTTTTCCTTCCATGTGTTTCTGAATATTATTGACTACTCCACACTACTCAAACTATTATCTTCTATGTATTTTGTCCGATTAATGTAACAATGAGAAATATCTTAGTGTGTTAAAGAGCTTTTAAAAGTCTTCCCCAGCTATACCCTCGCATTTTTTTCTAATAGTTGTACCTTAGTTTTAAAAGGAGTAGGTAACTTTATTACTCTGCCATTAATATTAGCTTCTGATAGTTCACTGCGACAAATGGAGATGATCTAAAAGTACCGAAAATGCCTTCTCAAATTTAATCCTCTTTGGAGTCGCATAAGGACTGAGCTTCCGCCCTTGCAGATTGCAATCAGAGAGAGCCCCCGGGGCCGGTGCAGCCGCTGAGCCCCGCCCCGAGCCGGGCGGCCTTGAGCGCGGCCATGCGGCGGCTGCAGTGGCGCGGCGGCGCCTCCGGGTGTCGCTGTTGGCCGCCGCCGAGCGGCGCTGGAGCCGCCGCCGCCGCCGCCGCAGCGTCCTGCCCCCGCAGGCTGCTCGCTCGCCCGGCGCCGGCCACAGAGGCAGCGGCACCGCCAGCAGCAGCAGCGGCGAGAGGCGGCGAGAGGCGGCCCGAGCGGTGTGTGTGCCTTTGAGCGGTGTCTGTTTTGGCCGGCGAGAGCGGCGGGAAGGGAGGCAGGGCAGCGGCAGGAGGCAGGAGCGCGGCGAGCGCAGCGGGCAGAGAATGGCGGTGAGGCGGCGGCAGAGGCGCGGGCCGGGCGGCGGGCGAGCGCTGCTGGCCGCGCTGCTGCTGCTGCTGTGCGTGTGGTGCCGGGCGGCGGCCGAGCGGCTCCGCTACGCCATCCCCGAGGAGCTGGGCAGAGGCTCGCTCGTGGGGCCGCTGGCGCGGGACCTGGGGCTCAGCGCGGACCAGCTGCCGGCGCGCAAGCTGCGGCTGAGCGAGGAGAAGCAATACTTCACGGTGAATGAGGAGAACGGGAACCTGTACGTGAACGAGAGGCTGGACCGGGAGGAGATGTGCGGCGAGTCGGCGACCTGCTCTGTCAGCTTCGAGGCGCTGGTGCACAACCCGCTGAACATTTTCCACGTCGAGGTGGCGATCGAGGACGTGAATGACAATTCCCCGGTGTTCAGCAAGGCTGTTCTGGACCTCGAGATTGGTGAATTAATCCCTCCCGGTGCTCGTTTTCCGCTGGAGATTGCTCGAGATGCAGACCTTGGCAGCAACTCGCTGCTGACTTACCAACTCACCAGCAACCCGTCGTTCTCACTGTCCATGCAGGAAAAGCCGGGGGGGAGCAAGCAGCCAGAATTAGTCCTGGAGAGAGTGTTGGATCGGGAGAAGCAGAGCTCCTTTGAACTGGTGCTGACAGCCGTAGATGGTGGGGACCCAACGAGATCCGGGACTGTCCAGGTTCGCATAAACGTTACTGACGCCAACGACAACGCACCCGTGTTCAGCAAAAACCTCTACGAGGCGCGAGTGGCAGAGAATTTGCCGATTGACTCGGTGATGCTCCGGGTACGAGCCACGGATGCTGATGCAGGCTCGAACGGGCGAGTGTCCTACTCCTTTGGCAGCGTCCCGGACTCTGTCAGGGCGTTGTTCACTATCGACAGCGAGAGCGGGGAAGTGAGGACAGCGGCCCCCCTCGATTTCGAAGAGAAGAGTAAATACATCTTCGGCGTGGAAGCGAGAGACGGCGGCGGTCTCACCAGTCACTGCGAAGTTCAGATCGACATCACAGACGAGAATGACAACGCGCCCGAGATCACCATTCTGTCATTGTCGAGCCCCGTACCCGAGGATGCCCCGACTGGCACCGTGGTGGCCCTGCTGAAAGTGCGGGACAGAGACTCCGGCGAGAACGGTCAGGTGTCGTGCGAGCTGTCGGGAGAGGCGCCGCTGTCGATCGTGGCGTCGTCGGGCGGCTCGTACAAGGTGGTGACATCGGGCTTGCTGGACCGCGAGCAGGCGTCCGAGCAGCGCGTGACGGTGGTGGCCCGGGACCGGGGCCGGCCGGCGCTGCGGAGCAGCAGGGAGCTGGTGCTGGAGGTGTCGGACGTGAACGACAACGCGCCGGTGTTCGAGGAGGCGGCGTACAGCGCGTACGTGGCGGAGAACAACGCGGCGGGCGCGCTGGTGCTGCGCGTGCAGGCGCGGGACGCGGACGCGGGCGCCAACGGGCGCGTGAGCTACTGGCTGGCGGGCGGCAGCGCGGGCGCGGCGGGCGCGGCGCCGCTCGTGTCGGTGGAGGCGCGGAGCGGCGCGCTGTACGCGCAGCGCTCCTTGGACTACGAGCAGTGCCGCGAGTTCACGGTGGCCGTGCGGGCGCAGGACGGCGGCTCGCCGGCGCGCAGCTCCACGGCCACGGTGCGCGTCTTCGTGCTGGACCGCAACGACAACGCGCCCAGGGTGCTCTGGCCCGCGCCGGCGGCGGCGGGAGAGGCTGCGGGAGGGGCGGCGGCGGCGCCTTTCGAGGTGGTTCCGCGCTCGGCCCCGGCCGGCTACCTGGTGGCCAAGGTGGTGGCGGTGGACGCGGACGCGGGGCGCAACGCGTGGCTGTCCTACGAGCTGGTGCAGGCGTCGGAGCCGGCGCTGTTCCGCGTGGGGCTGCACAGCGGCGAGGTGCGCACGGCGCGCGCCGTGGCCGAGCGGGACGCGGCCAAGCAGCGGCTGGTGGCCGTGGTGAAGGACCACGGGCAGCCGGCGCTGTCGGCCACGGCCACGCTGCACGTGGTGCTGGCCGAGAGCTTGCAGGAGGCGCTGCCGGAGCTGAGCGAGCGGCCGGCGGGCGCCGAGGCGGCGGCGGCGGCGGCCGAGCTGCAGTTCTACCTGGTGCTGGCGCTGGCGCTGCTCTCGGCGCTCTTGGTGCTGAGCGTGGCGCTGGCCGTGCTGGCGCGGCTGCGCCGGGCCGGGCCGCCCGCCGTGCTGCGCTGCCTGGGCGCGCAGCGCTTCTCGCTGGCCGGCGCCGCCTTCCCGGCCGACTTCTGCGAGGGCACCTTGCCCTACTCCTACAACCTGTGCGTGCCGCCGCCGGCCCGCGCCCTGCCCGAGGCCGCTTGGCCGCCGCCGCCACCGCCGGTGCCCGTCCTGTCGGCGGAGGAGCTTCTGGGCGGCGATTCCTGCGACAAACCGAGCATTAGCAGTGAGCTCGCCTTGGGACAGGCGCCCGCCAATCCCGACCTACCGCAGGTCTGTAGAGCATGAGCTTCTTCTCTTTTTAAATGTTCCCGAAATGTCATCGTGATTTCCCGCGTGTTCTCTGCGCGGTGTCATTGGGGATTCGTCATCTGTATCCTCCTTTAGCATCGGAAGTTTTTCATTTTTTCTCGGTAACAGCTTCAGTTGACAGGCTTTGATGATAGCTCTCCTTTCGGCTAGTAACGGTGTTTCTCAGTGTTTCTCCTTGTTTCCCGGAGTCGTGTTTATTTGAGTTGCACAGTCCTGTCTCTATGACGTGCTGAATTACGGAGCGGGCTATCCCCCGTTCATGCAGAGCAGGAAGCCCTTGGTTCTTCCTTTGTCACAGGTTCAGCTTCAGGCGCGAGTTCTTGTCTTCAACACTGGAGGTCTATAAATTCGTATGTGTTAGCGACATTGAAAACAGGTTTGTATTCTGTGAAAAGAGAACGGCTGAATCTGCATGACGGGGTCGAGGAAAAAAAAAAGAGAGCACTGACATCAGCTGTTGGAGATATTTCTTTCCTGACTGATTTGTTCAGAAAGGTGTGCTTGGAACTCATGTATAGCTTTACCCAAACCCGTTCGTTAAAATTTGTTTTTTCCCTATTACATTTTTTAATGAAACGATTGCGGAAGGCTCCTTTCACTCTTTTTTTCTGAGTGATAGAAGAGATTGTCATCGCCGGTTTTGGGAGGGAATGCAGTAGTGGGGCTCGATGGCTTCGTTTATGCGTCCTTTCTGGCAGTTTGCTCTGTTTTGACCTTCATGATCTTTATTTCATACACTGGTGAGAGTGCTGAAAGATTTCTGGTTTTGAGATTTTTTTTTCTATCCTCCTCTCAAGACGATGCTGGGGTTTTAGTAGCTCTAAATATATAGAGAACAGCAAATTTTTGCAATTGGGTTTACTAGGATAAACATCTGAGATACGAAGGGATCCCATATTAGGGAGACTGGCTAGAGGAGGGTTTAGGCATTTGAAACAGGCCCATTTGCACATTGATTAGTGGTCAGCAGTGTTTCAAGTGTTGTACTTTTGTTCTACGGTTCCATGATTGTTTTCTTGAGCACATATCATATCAACGTCATTAAGAAATACTTAGATGATTAGTTTACTAAAGAGCTTCAGTGCTTCAAACATTGATTTTAGAACAAAAAAGGAAGGCTACAATGATTTGAATAAATGTAAACCTGTATGAACTAGGAAACACTAGGCGTATTATAAGAATGGATATCAAAGAATTCAGGTCCTGAAAGATTCCCTTTAGAGTTTCAACTGGATCTTTATTTGTACCCATAATGGAATCCTGTGACGATTAACTCCCTAACTTCAAGAAGTATGCAATTGATCTCGTCACATTTGTGTTAATGACCCTGATATCTCTGTTTCTTCGGGATATAGTTTTCTCTCTGACTGTCTGTTTTTGGAGGTGTTCTTGAACAAAAAGGATAAGATTAAAAAAACCTACAGGGTGAAATACAAAAAAATTAGTTTAAATTTACGGGTAGTGACATCAGTAAGTGATGAATTTCCCGTGCGGTTCAAGAACCCCGCCCGCGAAATGCCTCTGCCTTCCTCCCGATGGTGGTACCCTGGAGGATGAAAGCAGAGATGGGCTGGAGAAATGCGGAGGCAGGAGATCGGCGCTGGACGAAAAGCGACATCTCGGTGGCGACCGTGCCCTGCATGGAGCGAGGTAGGGCGGGCAGCGCCGGGCAGCGCTCGGTGCCTGCAGTGCCGGGAGGAGGCTGCGGGCGCCGCTGTTGACCGAGAGGAGCGAGAGGAAGCTCGGAGCGCTACCGGCAGCCCCGCCCGCTGCGGATCGGCTCGAACACTCGGTCGCTCGCCGGATTCCAGGGTCGGGAGCCCGGCGATCTGCGATCGTCCTCACAGTGCGGATCCGTGCAGAAGGGGAGGAGAAAGAGGCTACGACAGGGGCCGGTGAGCGGAACTGTCAGTAAGCGCGAGTATCAGAGCAGCAGGCGGCAGCGGGGAGCGGTGCCGCAGCCGAGATGTGCGCGGCGGAGAGGCGCTGGGGCCGGCGGCAGCGAGCTCTGCTCTGGGCCGTGCTGCTGGCGGCGTGCGAGGCGGCGTGGGGGCAGCTGCGCTACTCGGTGCCCGAGGAGATGCCCAAGGGCTCGTTCGTGGGCGACGTGGCCAAGGACCTGGGGCTGCAGCTGACGGAGATCCGAGATCGCGGTGTTCATATCTTGGACAAAGGTAGGACGCAGTATTTCACTCTGCACGGGAGGACGGGACATTTAGTGACGGCGGAGAGGATCGACAGAGAGCAGCTGTGCCAGAGAGTGCAGCAATGCGTGCTGCGCTGTGAGCTGATCGTGGAGGGACAGATGCAGGTTTATGGGATCCAAGTGGAAATCACGGACATTAACGACAACTCCCCCAGCTTCAGAGAAGCAGAAACAGAGCTGAGAATGAGCGAGACGACAGCCCCAGGGTCGCGGTTTCCCCTGCCAGATGCTCATGACCCGGACTTGGGCCAGAATTCCCTGCAGAGCTACGAGCTGAGCGGTGACGAGCACTTCTCGCTGGCCGTGCAGGCGAGCCCCGGCGGCGATCAGCGTCCCGAGCTGGTGCTGGCCAAGGCGCTGGACCGGGAGGAGGCGGCGTTTCACGAGCTGGTGCTGAGGGCGAGCGACGGCGGCGATCCGGCACGGACGGGCACGGCTCGGATCCGCGTGACGGTGCTGGACGCGAACGACAACGCGCCCGTGTTGAGCCAGGCGGAGTACACGGTGCGTGTGCCCGAGGACGTGCCCGTGGGCTCAACCCTCGTCACTGTCACCGCCACGGACGCCGACGAGGGGCCCAATGGACACGTGAATTACTTGTTCAAGAAAATCACAGAAAAGGCCTCAGAGATTTTCAAGCTGGATGCCGAGTTGGGAGCAATCGCTCTATTTCGGAGCCTGGACTTCGAGGAAGGCGACTCCTATGAGCTGGAGGTGCAGGCGCATGACGGTGGGGGACTTTTTGACACGACGCATGTTGTGATTACCGTAACAGATGTGAACGACAATGCCCCGGAACTCACAGTGTCGTCGGCGCTGACTGAGATCTCTGAGGATGCCCCGGCAGGGACGGTGGTCGCCCTGCTGCACTTACATGATAAAGATTCGGGGGCCAATGGCGAGGTGCGCTGCTCACTCGATGGAGGCGTCCCGTTCCGGCTGGAGAAATCTTTTGATGACTACTATCGTGTGGTGACAGCGAGGGAGCTGGACCGGGAGCAGGTGTCGGAGTACAACGTGACGGTGCGGGCGGCCGACGGCGGGTCGCCGGCTCTGCAGAGCAGCGCGGTGCTGGCGCTGCGCGTGCTGGACGTGAACGACAACGCGCCGGTGTTCGCGGAGGAGCGCTACAGCGCGCGGCTGGCGGAGAACAACGCGGCGGGCGCGCTGGTGCTGACGGTGCGCGCCACGGACGCGGACTGGGGGCAGAACGCGCGCGTGCGCTACCGGCTGGCGGAGGGGCGGGTGCGGGGCGCGCCGCTGTCGTCGTACGTGTCGGTGCAGGCGGAGACGGGCGCGCTGTACGCGCTGCGCTCCTTGGACTACGAGCAGCTGCGCGAGCTGCAGCTGTGCGTGCGGGCGGAGGACGGCGGCGCGCCGGCGCTGAGCAGCAACGTGTCGGTGCGGCTGCTGATCGTGGACGAGAACGACAACGCGCCGCAGGTGCTGTACCCGCCGCCGGGCGCAGCGGCGGGCTCGGGCGCCGCGGCGTGGTCGGGCGTGGAGCTGGCGCCGCGCTGGGCGGAGGCCGGCGCGCTGGTGGCCAAGGTGGTGGCGGTGGACGCGGACGCGGGGCAGAACGCGTGGCTGTCCTACGAGCTGGCCAAGGCCACGGAGCCGGGGCTGTTCCGCGTGGGGCTGCACAGCGGCGAGGTGCGCACGGCGCGCTCGCCGCTGGCCCGCGACGCGGCGCGCCACAGCCTGCTGGTGCTGGTGCGGGACCACGGGCGGCCGGCGCTGTCGGCCACGGCCACGCTGAGCGTGGTGCTGGCCGAGAGCGTGGCCGAGCTGCTGGCCGAGCTGGGCAGCGCGGCCGACGAGGCGGCGGCGCCGGGCGAGCCGGCCGCCGGCCTGACGCGCTGGCTCGTGCTGGCCGTGGCCGCCGTGTCGTGCCTCTTCGTGGCCTTCCTGCTGCTGCTGCTGGCGCTGCGCCTGCGCCGCTGCCACCGCCAGCGGCTGCTGCCGCCGGACAGCGGCGCCTTGCGCGGCGTGCCCGTCTCGCACTTCGTGGGCATCGACGGCGTGCGCGCCTTCCTGCAGTCCTACTCGCACGACGTGTCGCTCACGGCCGACTCGCGCAAGAGCCACCTGCGCTTCTCGGCCGCCAGCTGCTGCGACACCCTCCCGGCCCGGCCGCCGCCCGACGAGCCCGCGCCGCTGCTCGGGGACGGGGACCCGGCCGCCGCCCTCCCCTCGGATCCCGCCCCTCCCTCGGTGAGTTCCTCTCTCCAGATTTTCTCTACGACGCTGTTTTGTGATGCTGCCCTGCCCTTTCCCCGCCGTGTTCTCTGGGTTGCATGGGAGACTTTGTCTAGAAGCATGGTAAATTTTCCCTTGGTGAAGTTGTCAAGGCTGGTGCCCATTGGTGTTTCTAAGTGAACACGGAGCGGGTCCTCAGTCTTCCAGTTTGTGAAGAAGGAAGGAGGGAGAAGGCTGCTGGTGGCAGGCTGTTGGTCAGGTCGGCGGTTTGGGTATTGATGAGGTTCCAGGTGTTGTTTCCCCTGTGTCAGCTGTGCTGTGTAGCATCTGTCTTGCTCTTAGTATTAGATCTTCTGAAGGGATGGATCACGTTATTGAGAAATACAGCTTTTTAGGAGACTCATGTGTTTTCCCAAGAACACATGTGCTTGAATACATAGAATGTGTCTTGAACAAAATGCTGATGGCTTTGCATGGTAGAACCTCTCTGCACGTTCTTCTCAGCCTTTATCGCTCTCCATGATACGTACTGCAGGTTTGTGTCATCTATGCTTTGGTCTTTTTCTGCAACAAAGAATTTGGTGAGGCAACAAGTGTCCCTGGATGATGTCTTTCTGTCTGTTATGAGGATGAAGGATGCTCTCAAAGTTGTGATTCTTTGAAAAGGCTGTGGGTGGCTACATGTGGAGGAGGAAATGGCAGAACTGCTTTGGGTTTTTCCTATTTTTCAAGGTAGAGCTATGTCAGATGGAGCTGAATGAACCTTGGTTAGAAAATATGTAGCATGGCAAGAGAATTGCCTGGATGGGAAGGGAGAGATTCAAGGTGCAGCAGGAGATTCAAGGTGGGCATAATTCCCTGTGAGCAGATATTCACTGAGTCAGTGTCTCTTGGAAGACTGCTGGGCTTTTCCTTTGAGACCTATGAAGTCTCTTCACAGAACTTCAGTGAGCAGCAAATGTAGCTTCCACAGCACAGAGATGTACAGACAGCTGTGTGAAATTGGTGGTGGGAAGAGAAATGCTCTGGGGAACTGGGCCTCCACTCTCACATGTTTTTCTGATAAATTGGTGAAAGGACAACATGGATGGTGTGAAGGGTTGGAAATCTGAGTGCAGTGAGCTGTGTGTGAATGTCTGCTGAAAGACTAAAGGGGATGTTTTCTTCTATTCCCTGTCCAGTTCCTATCTCTAGGATGAAGCAATGTGAGGTTCTTCTTTCTCAAGTAATTGTCTAGAAGATCTGTATTCCAGCTGCATGGAGAACCCTGGCAGATTCTTTCTAAAGGTTTTCATGTCTTCATAATCGTGTCACTTCAAATCCTAATTTTGTTTCCTATGACAGATGTAGTATGGGAATTGCTGTGTATTCAGTGCCTATAGACAACGTCATCCATCATCTACTCTGAGTTACATAAGCCAGAAGAATGTTGGGAGCTGTTAAATTCTGCAGGTGTTACTTTCTGTCGCGTTCTTCTGATCATCTGAAGATGATTCTTTCATGGTTATAGGTGAAAGAGTGAGAAACTTCCATACAGATGTTTTAAAAAAATGTCTCTTTAATAAATGCTTTTTCTTGTCGCATGGCTATGGTGAGATGTCAAATATTATCAGTAGTAAGGAAAACTGTCTGAGCAACTTTTCTCTTAGTGGAGTCTCTAAATTCTGAAGGTCTCTGCTAACCATGGGAGCTGTGACAAGTTTATGTGGGAGTGTTGGGGCTGTGGTGTGTGAGGAGGTCCTGGTAGAGACATGGGATGTGTTTTGTTGATCCCCAGGGCTATTGCTGGCCTTCTGAAAATGAGTCAGGAGGAGTCTTATGATTTCCAATTGTGTGGTTTGGACTGAAATGGCCTCGTTTGGGTTCCATATTCCTTTGCATCAAGAGTGGTAGTCCCACATGCTTTGAGGAGTCCATGTGCTGAGGAATGGTGATGTTGTCTTTGAGGTGATCCTTGGATGTGTGGGTCTTTGACAGAGCTGGTAATAATTTATGGCCTTTATAACATTTCCCACTTGCTCATATAATTGGGAGGAGCAGAATAATCTTACTTGTGATGCTTGGGCTCTGACAAGCTGTGCACATAACTTTCATCTAATGATGTCTGTATGCAAAATTTGCTGTCATATTATGTGTGGCCAGAGGGAAGAAGTCTGTGTATGCAGAGACAGGGCTGGTGCTGGAGTTCAGTGTGACACAGTTCAAAATGAATGAATGAATGGTGTCCAGTTCTGTTTGTCCTGGTATTTAGATGAGGCCCCCAGCTGTGGTTCCAAGCTTTTTCTTCCTCTGACTATCCAAGGAAATGACAGCCTGGGGCCTGTGGAGTGACTCCTGTGTGAGGCCCCTGTGTATTGGTTCCAGTCCAGTTTGCTGGGTTGTGTATATAGTGCAGGTGACCCAATCTGCAATGTGAGGCCATGATTGATACTCTTCTGGTGTTTTCGCATTCTTGGCTGGGTTCATTTCAGTTCCTTTGGGTAATTTGGTTGGGTTGGGTTGTGTAGGGTTGGATTGTGTTGGGTTGAGTTGTTTGTTGGTTTGCTTATATTTTTGTCAAGGGGTAAATCTGAATGTGTCTGGCAGTCTTGAAAACTCCAAAACACATAATTATCCAGTAGGGAAAGTATCTCTCATCCATCCCTTGAAGCTGTACTTGTAATCAAATTATCCCAGAAGCACAGAACCAAAGAATGGTTTGTGTTTTGATTAAAGATTCTTAAGATCTTAAAAGGTCCTCTTTTTCCAGCTGCTCTGCCAGGGACATCTTCCACCAGAGCAGGTGGCTCAGAGTCCCAGCCAGCCTGACCTTGAATATTTCATTCAAGAACTACAACTTCATGAATGGATGTTTCCCCAAGGTGTTGCTTTCTCTGTGGCCAACATGGAACCAAAAGTTTGGTTCGTGTTGATGTTGAAAGTAAAGGCTGTGAATGCAGAGTGAGGAGGGTGAGAGCTCAGTTCTGTGCCAGGCAAATGGGGGACTCAGTGTGGGTTTGGCAGAGAAATGGTTTGATTTCATGCTTGGTGCCAAAGGCAGTGCCATTGCTGTTCTGATCCTGGTGTCTCTCTCATGAAAGACAATGACAGTCCTCCAACAAAACAACTTTCCACAGTAACTGTTCATATGGAACCATAATTGTTGGCTGGAAGCGGTAATTAATCCTTTGTGAAACCTCCATTATCTGTATCTCTAGGCCACATTGTGATATAGAGTTTCTTAAGAGTTGTAATTCCAATTTCTTTCAGGCTTTTCTTTCCAGGAAGGTTGAAGCTCATTTTCACATTCCTGGTCAGTACTTGGAAATACGAAACTGTGACTGATGTTTTTCAGCACAACTTTACTTCAGTCACTTAAGACTGAACAGTGTGCGGGGAGTAGGAGTTAGAAGTGAAAAGGGAATCTGCTGTAATTTCTCAGAAGATTTACCTTGAGAAAGAGGCCAAAGAGAAGCTGTTTAAAATGATGGTTTCATAACTGTGCCAGGTGAGCAGGCCATGCAGTAGAAAGAGTTGCTGAGGTGAGGATAATTCTTCAAATGAACCCCCCTATCCTGCTGTGCTGTCTCAGTCCTCAGGGCCACACTTGCCCCTTGAGACCTCAGTGACTTCCAGGGGCTCTCAGGGATGGATTTGAAGGCCTGCAATGAAGGCCTAGAAGACCTCACTCTGAACATCTCTTACTTCTTGTACTCTTCTAATTCTGCCTTACCTTGTCTGATTCATGTTTTCAGGTTTTCTGTGGGTTTCTGTTTTGTTTTGTTTTCCCTTGATTTACTGATTATGTGGCTATACTTACAATTAACAAGAATCCATCTTTTTTAGTAACATATGATGTGCCAATGCTCCTTGCTCTTGTTGCAGTGGGAGTGGAAGACAGGAGATATGAGAGTGACTTTGTGTTCTGTTCCTGTTGGGAGAAATAGATGGAAATATGACTTCAGTAGACATTGAATCTCTGTGGAACAGAAATGTGATAACGACAGGGAGAAAATTCCCCCTAAGCCAATGAGCCATTCTCCTTTGGATGACTGCTGATCTTTCAGTATGATTGTTTATCATTTGTGTGCTCTGGAATCCTTCAGTGCCTCATCATAATGGTGATTATTAGCAGACAATTGTCCCTCTCTTCTGGCTGTGGCTGCAGTGCATTATCATCTCATGAGAGATTTGAGCAGTGAGGAGATGGCCACAAGCAAAACCTCACAGTGGCCTGGCCTGGAAGAAAAGCAGAGAGGGGAGCTGTGTGTGTGAGGCTAGAGAAGAGCTGGGTCATTGCCTTGCTTGTCACATGTCACAGATAACACCAGGCTGTGCCTGATGGAGTCCAGGGTGATTTGAGTTGCTTCTGTAGAGCAAGGCAGACCCACAAAATGTCATTGCACCTGTCCATTTCCATGTGTTTCTGACTCTTGCATTGCTTGTTGTCATGAGCTCATGCCCAGAGTGTCTGATCTCATGTGGAAGGTCTCCTCTGTCCCAGCTGCCCGAGTGCAGGTGCAGTTCCCACACACCCCTGTGATGTTCCCAGCTGCACAGAGGAAGGGTTTCACAAGCACTCCTGGTGTGCTCAGCCAGGAACATTTTGTCTGTAGTGTAACCATGCAGGATCATCTCTGCTGCAGCTGTCAAAGTGCAGAGTGAGCACCCAGGCCAGCCAAGGTTTGCATGGACAGAGCAGGGCCCAGTGGGAGAAGGTGTGCAGTGTCCCCCAGGCCATCAGCCAGAGGCACATGCTGGGCAATCACCTGGAGGCTGTCAGCTGGCTGAGGAACGGGCTGGAGAGTGCCCTGCAGAGAGTTACAGACAGTGGCTCCATGTCCAGGTGGAAAGCAGTGACTTGTGCTGTCCCTCAAGGGCCCTGGCTGGGCCCAGGTTTGTTCAGCACCTCCATGGCCAATGGGATTGAGGCACCTTCAGGCAATTTGCAGCTGACACCGACTGGAGTTGATTGAGTGCAGGGCAGAGATGGCAGCCAGGGATGGGCTGGAGAAGTGGCCCCGTGCAGCCCCCATGAAATGGATCAAAGTGCCAGGTGCTGCAGCTGGGGTGGGGCAATCCCCAGTTTGAGCAGAGAGTGGGGGATAGGGAAGAGCTTTGCAGAGAAGTGCTTTGGGTTATTGGTGGGTGATGAGGTGGGACATGAGCTGCCCGTGGGCACCTGCTGCTGGAATTGTGTCCTGCACTGCATGACAAGCTCTCTGCCTGGCAGATCGAGGGAGTTCCTTCCTCTCCTCTAAAGTCTTTTTGTGAGAGCATAGACTGCATGGAGATCTTGGGCCAATATCCCAAAGGACATTCTAGAGTTCCCAGAAGGATCATGGAAGTTGCCTGAGGGCTGGAACATTTCTGTTATGCAGAAGGACTGAAGGAGTTTGTGTCTTCAAGCATAGAGTAATGATACCTCTGTGTAGAGTTTTCAATGTTTTTTTTTTTTGCTGTGTCACTTTATGAATAAGTTTTTAGGAAATGTGGTGAAGGCTCTGTTTACCTGGGCCAGTTGTTGTAGAAGAGCAGAGCAGTGTTTTTAAATAAGCGAAGGCAAGTTTTGATTAGGAGAAAGCTTTTCAGGGTGGGGTGTGATAAAAGGGAAGATATTGCCCAAAGAAGTTTTGGACATGCCTCCAACATTCAAGTCTAGCAAAAGTGTTACTTTTCATCTCAGAGGTGTGGATTAAATGGCCTTTAGAGAAAGTTTAACTTGGGAACTGAAAATATTGTTTGACTCTATGAAGAAGTCGCCGTTGCTTTGCACTTTCCATTGTCAGGCACTCAGATATGGAGATACAAATGAAGCAAGTTTAATGAGTCAGAAAGAAAGAAGAAAATGTAACTCTGGTATGTTGGGATAGGGTATGCTTTCATTGATTTAGGCTGATCTATATCTCCAACTAATTCATCTCAATTAATGAATAACATAATAAATAACAATTCCTGTGATAAAGTGAAAAAAAGCTTTTGTTGTCTTCCCTATATTATCCTTTATTGCTGGCGTAGATTGGCCTTTTTTTAATTAAAAGCAGCTGAATTCCATTCTTTACTCCCCTGCAATGTGTATTTGCTTCTTACTGTTCAATTTGACTCATAGGAATGCCATAAAAGCACCTGCCAACATATCTCGGATGGAAAGGCCTTGGAGTGGAATTGAGGCAGAGCTGCTGCTCTCGGTGTTTGCGGGCGGGGGAGAGCCCCCGGGGCCGGTGCAGCCGCTGAGCCCCGCCCCGAGCCGGGCGGCCTTGAGCGCGGCCATGCGGCGGCTGCAGTGGCGCGGCGGCGCCTCCGGGTGTCGCTGTTGGCCGCCGCCGAGCGGCGCTGGAGCCGCCGCCGCCGCCGCCGCAGCGTCCTGCCCCCGCAGGCTGCTCGCTCGCCCGGCGCCGGCCACAGCGGCAGCGGCACCGCCAGCAGCAGCGGCGAGAGGCGGCGAGAGGCGGCCCGAGCGGTGTGTGTGCCTTTGAGCGGTGTCTGTTTTGGCCGGCGAGAGCGGCTGGAAGGGAGGCAGGGCAGCGGCAGGAGGCAGGAGCGCGGCGAGCGCAGCGGGCAGAGAATGGCGGTGAGGCGGCGGCAGAGGCGCGGGCCGGGCGGCGGGCGAGCGCTGCTGGCCGCGCTGCTGCTGCTGCTGTGCGTGTGGTGCCGGGCGGCGGCCGAGCGGCTCCGCTACGCCATCCCCGAGGAGCTGGGCAGAGGCTCGCTCGTGGGGCCGCTGGCGCGGGACCTGGGGCTCAGCGCGGAGCAGCTGCCGGCGCGCAAGCTGCGGCTGAGTGAGGAGAAGCAATACTTCACGGTGAATGAGGAGAACGGGAACCTGTACGTGAACGAGAGGCTGGACCGGGAGGAGATGTGCGGCGCCTCTGCGGCCTGCTCTGTCAGCTTCGAGGTGCTGGTGCACAACCCACTGAACATTTTCCATGTCGAGGTGTCCATCGAGGACGTGAATGACAACTCCCCGGTGTTCAGCAAAGCTTTTCTGGATCTCGAGATCGGTGAATGGATCCTTCCCGGTGCTCGGTTTCCGCTGGAGATGGCGCGAGATGAAGATGCAGGAAGCAACTCGCTCCTGACTTACCAACTCACCAGCAACCCGTCCTTCTCTCTGGTCATGAAGGAGAGCCCTGACGGAAGCAAGCAGCCGGAATTGGTGCTGGAGAGAGCGTTGGACCGAGAGAAGCAGAGTTCCTTTGAACTGGTGCTTACAGCAATGGATGGCGGGGAGCCCGCGAGATCTGGGACTGTCCAGGTTCGCATAAACGTTACTGACGCCAACGACAACCCGCCCGTGTTCAGCAAAAGCCTCTACGAGGCGAGAGTAGCAGAGAATATTTCAGTGGGGTCTCTGGTGTTGCGAGTATGGGCGACAGATGCGGACACAGGCTCCAATGGGCGGGTCTCCTACTCCTTCAGCAACGTCCCGGACACCATCCGTGCTTTGTTCACTATCGACAGCAACAGCGGCGAGGTCAGGACAGTGGGTCCCCTCGATTTCGAGGACAAGAATAAATACATCTTCGGGCTGGAGGCGACGGACGGAGGCGGGTTGACGGCTCACTGCAAGGCTCAAATAGATATCACGGACGAGAACGACAACGCCCCGGAAATCACCATTCTGTCGCTCTCGAGTCCCGTGCCCGAGGATGCCCCGACCGGCACTGTGGTGGCCGTGCTGAAAGTGCGGGACAGAGACTCCGGCGAGAACGGTCAGGTGTCGTGCGAGCTGTCGGGAGAGGCGCCGCTGTCGATCGTGGCGTCGTCGGGCGGCTCGTACAAGGTGGTGACATCGGGCTTGCTGGACCGCGAGCAGGCGTCCGAGCTGCGCGTGACGGTGGTGGCCCGGGACCGGGGCCGGCCGGCGCTGCGGAGCAGCAGGGAGCTGGTGCTGGAGGTGTCGGACGTGAACGACAACGCGCCGGTGTTCGAGGAGGCGGCGTACAGCGCGTACGTGGCGGAGAACAACGCGGCGGGCGCGCTGGTGCTGCGCGTGCAGGCGCGGGACGCGGACGCGGGCGCCAACGGGCGCGTGAGCTACTGGCTGGCGGGCGGCAGCGCGGGCGCGGCGGGCGCGGCGCCGCTCGTGTCGGTGGAGGCGCGGAGCGGCGCGCTGTACGCGCAGCGCTCCTTGGACTACGAGCAGTGCCGCGAGTTCACGGTGGCCGTGCGGGCGCAGGACGGCGGCTCGCCGGCGCGCAGCTCCACGGCCACGGTGCGCGTCTTCGTGCTGGACCGCAACGACAACGCGCCCAGGGTGCTCTGGCCCGCGCCGGCGGCGGCGGGAGAGGCTGCGGGAGGGGCGGCGGCGGCGCCTTTCGAGGTGGTTCCGCGCTCGGCCTCGGCCGGCTACCTGGTGGCCAAGGTGGTGGCGGTGGACGCGGACGCGGGGCGCAACGCGTGGCTGTCCTACGAGCTGGTGCAGGCGTCGGAGCCGGCGCTGTTCCGCGTGGGGCTGCACAGCGGCGAGGTGCGCACGGCGCGCGCCGTGGCCGAGCGGGACGCGGCCAAGCAGCGGCTGGTGGCCGTGGTGAAGGACCACGGGCAGCCGGCGCTGTCGGCCACGGCCACGCTGCACGTGGTGCTGGCCGAGAGCTTGCAGGAGGCGCTGCCGGAGCTGAGCGAGCGGCCGGCGGGCGCCGAGGCGGCGGCGGCGGCGGCCGAGCTGCAGTTCTACCTGGTGCTGGCGCTGGCGCTGCTCTCGGCGCTCTTGGTGCTGAGCGTGGCGCTGGCCGTGCTGGCGCGGCTGCGCCGGGCCGGGCCGCCCGCCGTGCTGCGCTGCCTGGGCGCGCAGCGCTTCTCGCTGGCCGGCGCCGCCTTCCCGGCCGACTTCTGCGAGGGCACCTTGCCCTACTCCTACAACCTGTGCGTGCCGCCGCCGGCCCGCGCCCTGCCCGAGGCCGCTTGGCCGCCGCCGCCGGTGCCCGTCCTGTCGGCGGAGGAGCTTCTGGGTGACGATCCCTGCGACAAGCCGAGCATGAACAGCAGTGAGCTCGTCGTGGGAGAGGCCCCCTCCAATCCCGACCTACCGCAGGTCTGTAAAGCCTCAGCTTGTTCTGGTTTTTAAAGTCCCGAAACGTCATCTTTTTTCCAGCGTGTTCTCTGCCGGGTGTCAGTGGATACTCATTATCTGTATCCCCACGTAGCATCGGAAGTTTTTTATTTTTTCTCGGAAATATCTTCACATGACATGCTTTGATGATAACTCTCCTTTCGGCTAGTAGTGGTATTTCTCGGTGTTTCTCAGTGTTTCTCCTTGTTTCCCGGAGTCGTGTTTATATGAGTTGCACACTCTCCTCTCCGTGACGGACTGAATTAAGCTGCGGGCTATCCAGTGTTTATGGAGAGCAGGAAGCCCTTGGTTCTTCCTTGGTCACAGGTTCAGCTTCAGGCGCGAGGTTTTGTCTTCAGCACTTGAGCTCTATAAATTCGAATGTGTTAGCAACGTTGAAAGCAGATTCGTATTCTGTGGAAAGAGAATGGCTGATAATGCATGACGGGGTCGGGGAAAAAAAAAGAGAGCACTGACATCTGGTGCTGGAGGTATTTCCTTCCTGACTGATTTGTTTAGGAAGGGTTTGCTTGGAACTCGTGTATAGCTTTACCCAAACCTGTTCTTTAAATTTTGTTCTGTTCCGGACAGGTTTAGAAAGGAAAGGAATGTGGAAAGTTCCTTTCAGTTGTTTTTTTTTTTTTTTTTTTTTCTGAGTGAAAGTAGTGATTACCGCCCGTTTTGGATGGGTAATGCAGTAATGAGGCTAGATGGCTTTGTTTATGCGTCCTGGCTGGCAGTTTGATCTGTTTTGCTCTTCGTGATCTTTATTTCGTACACTGGTGAGAGTGCTGAAAGATTTCTGTTTCAGAGATTGTTATTTTTCTATCCTCTTTTCACAGTAATGTTGGGGATTTTAGTAGAACTCGCAAATATTGAGAACAGCAAATTTTTGCAATTCTGTTTAATAGCATAAACACCTGAGGTATGAAGGGATCCCATATTAGGAAGGGTAGCGAGAGGAGGGTTTAGGCACTTGAATCAAGCCCAGTTGCACATTGATTAGTGGTCAGCAGTGTTTCAAGTGTTGTACTTTTGTTCTAGGGTTCCATGATTGTTTTCTTGAGCACATATCATATCAACGTCATTAAAAATACTTCGATGATTAGTTTACTAACGAGCTGCAGTGCTTCAGACATCGATTTTAGAAAAAAAAAGGAAGGCTACAATGATTTGAATAAATGTAAACCTGTATAACCTAAGGAAACACTCGGCATATTATAAGAATGGATGTCAAATATTTCCATTCTTGAAAGATTCCCTTTAGAGTTTCAGCTGCATCTTTATTTGTATTTATAATTGAATCCTGTGACAATTAGCTCCCTAACTTCAAGAAGTATGCAATTGATCTGGTCACACTTGTGTTAGTGACCGTGATAGCTCTGTTTCTTCGGGATATGGTACCATCTCTGACAGTCTGTTGATGGAGGTGCTTTTGAACAAAAAGGATAAGATTAATAATAAGCTACAGGGTGAAATACAAAAAATTAGTTTTAATTTACGGATAGTGACATTAGTAAGTGATGAATTTCCCGTGCGGTTAAAGAACCCCGCCCGCGGAATGCCTCTGCCTTCCTCCCGAAGGTGATTCCCTGGAGGATGAAAGCAGAGATGGGCTGGAGAAATGCGGAGGCAGGAGATCGGCGCTGGACGAAAAGCGACATCTCGGTGGCGACCGTGCCCTGCATGGAGCGAGGCAGGGCGGGCAGCACCGGGCAGCGCTCGGTGCCTGCAGTGCCGGGAGGAGGCTGCGGGCGCCGCTGTTGACCGAGAGGAGCGAGAGGAAGCTCGGAGCGCTACCGGCAGCCCCGCCCGCTGCGGATCGGCTCACTCGCTCGCTCGCTCCCTGCCCGAACCTGCGGTCCCCGATCGTCCCCGCGGTGCTGGTCCATTCTGGAGCCAGGCGGAGCGACCGGCGGCAGCGCTCGGTGCAAGAGCTGAGAGCATTGAGTGGCAGCGGGATTGGATCGGCGGTGCTGCGGTGCCGGCGGTTCCGCGGCCGAGATGTGCGCGGCGGGGAGGCGCTGGGGCCGGCGGCAGCGAGCTCTGCTCTGGGCCGTGCTGCTGGCGGCGTGGGAGGCGGCGTGGGGGCAGCTGCGCTACTCGGTGCCCGAGGAGATGCCCAAGGGCTCGTTCGTGGGCGACGTGGCCAAGGACCTGGGGCTGCAGCTGACGGAGATCCGCGATAATGCCGTCCGTGTTGTCTCCGAAAGTACGACACAGTATTTCGCTTTGCACGACAAGACGGGACATTTAGTGACGGCGGAAAGGATCGACAGAGAGCAGCTGTGCCGGCTGGTGGAGAAATGCGTGCTGTTCTGTGAGCTGATAGTGGAGGGACAGATGCAGGTATACCAGATAGAAGTGGAGATCACAGATATTAACGACAACGCTCCGAGCTTCAAGGAAATTGAGCTGGAAGAAAGAATAAGCGAGACGACAGCGCCGGGGTCTCGGTTTCCCCTGGTCGAGGCTCACGACCCTGACTCGGGCCGGAATTCGCTGCAGAGCTACGAGCTGAGCGGTGACGAGCACTTCTCGCTGGCCGTGCAGGCGGGCCCCGGCGGCGATCAGCGTCCCGAGCTGGTTCTGGCCAAGGCGCTGGACCGGGAGGAGGCGGCGTTTCACGAGCTGGTGCTGAGGGCGAGCGACGGCGGCGATCCGGCACGGACGGGCACGGCTCGGATCCGTGTGACGGTGCTGGACGCGAACGACAACGCGCCCGTGTTCAGCCAGGCGGAGTACACGGTGCGTGTGCCCGAGGACGTGCCCGTGGGCTCCACCCTCGTCACTGTCACGGCCACCGATGGGGATGAAGGGCTGTACGGGCAGGTGAAATACTCATTGAAAAAAGTGTCGGACATGGCATCGAATACCTTCCATCTGGACTCTGAGATGGGCGCGATCACTCTGTTGCAGAGCCTGGACTTCGAGGAAAGCGACTCTTACGAACTGGAGGTGCAGGCACGGGACGGGGGCGGCCTTTTCGACACTGCCAAAGTCACGATCGCCGTGACAGACAAAAACGATAATGCGCCGGTGATTTCAGTGAGGTCGGCACTGAGTGAGATTTCTGAGGACGCTCCTCCGGGAACAACTGTTGCCATACTGCACGTGCAGGACCGGGACTCGGGACCGAACGGCGCCGTGCGCTGGTCACTCGATGAGGGCGTCCCATTCCTGCTGGAGAAATCCTTCAAGGACTACTACCGTGTGGTGACAGCGAGAGAGCTGGACCGGGAGCAGGTGTCGGAGTACAACGTGACGGTGCGGGCGGCCGACGGCGGGTCGCCGGCTCTGCAGAGCAGCGCGGTGCTGGCGCTGCGCGTGCTGGACGTGAACGACAACGCGCCGGTGTTCGCGGAGGAGCGCTACAGCGCGCGGCTGGCGGAGAACAACGCGGCGGGCGCGCTGGTGCTGACGGTGCGCGCCACGGACGCGGACTGGGGGCAGAACGCGCGCGTGCGCTACCGGCTGGCGGAGGGGCGGGTGCGGGGCGCGCCGCTGTCGTCGTACGTGTCGGTGCAGGCGGAGACGGGCGCGCTGTACGCGCTGCGCTCCTTGGACTACGAGCAGCTGCGCGAGCTGCAGCTGTGCGTGCGGGCGGAGGACGGCGGCGCGCCGGCGCTGAGCAGCAACGTGTCGGTGCGGCTGCTGATCGTGGACGAGAACGACAACGCGCCGCAGGTGCTGTACCCGCCGCCGGGCGCAGCGGCGGGCTCGGGCGCCGCGGCGTGGTCGGGCGTGGAGCTGGCGCCGCGCTGGGCGGAGGCCGGCGCGCTGGTGGCCAAGGTGGTGGCGGTGGACGCGGACGCGGGGCAGAACGCGTGGCTGTCCTACGAGCTGGCCAAGGCCACGGAGCCGGGGCTGTTCCGCGTGGGGCTGCACAGCGGCGAGGTGCGCACGGCGCGCTCGCCGCTGGCCCGCGACGCGGCGCGCCACAGCCTGCTGGTGCTGGTGCGGGACCACGGGCGGCCGGCGCTGTCGGCCACGGCCACGCTGAGCGTGGTGCTGGCCGAGAGCGTGGCCGAGCTGCTGGCCGAGCTGGGCAGCGCGGCCGACGAGGCGGCGGCGCCGGGCGAGCCGGCCGCCGGCCTGACGCGCTGGCTCGTGCTGGCCGTGGCCGCCGTGTCGTGCCTCTTCGTGGCCTTCCTGCTGCTGCTGCTGGCGCTGCGCCTGCGCCGCTGCCACCGCCAGCGGCTGCTGCCGCCGGACAGCGGCGCCTTGCGCGGCGTGCCCGTCTCGCACTTCGTGGGCATCGACGGCGTGCGCGCCTTCCTGCAGTCCTACTCGCACGACGTGTCGCTCACGGCCGACTCGCGCAAGAGCCACCTGCGCTTCTCGGCCGCCAGCTGCTGCGACACCCTCCCGGCCCGGCCGCCGCCCGACGAGCCCGCGCCGCTGCTCGGGGACGGAGACCCGGCCGGCGCCCTTCCCGCGGATCCCGCCCCTCCCTCGGTGAGTTTCCCGGGTCAGATTCTGTCCGCGACTCTTCCTCGTGCTGCTTCCCTGTCCTTTTCTCCTTTTGTCTCTCTCCTGATTAGGGACACATTCTGACATGTATGGCACAGCATCGGTGTGCGATGCTCTGTTGCCTCTCGCTGTAGGGAGGAGGAGGAAGGCTCCTCGCTCTGCTTTCGGCGTCTTTGGGAAGTCAAATGTAGTGAGGTTGACGGTGGCTAGAAGTTCGTGTGAGTCTTTGTGGTTTCATCAGGCACCAAGTAGCTTCTGTCCTGTGATGTGTAATGTCCATGATTCTCTCAGTATTTTCTGTTGTGAATGGACTAGTTGCATAAGCAGGAAGTTGTAGTTTTTGTTCTTTGCTGTTTCAGGTGTTTTTCTAAGCCTACGTGTGTTTGATTGGGGTGAGAGCCTCTGTATTGTAATCTTGACAGCTCCGAATGTAAATTCGCTGCTCATGGTTTGTACCCTTCTCAGCCTTTATGTGTAATTGGAGGTCAGTAAGAAATGTCTTTGCATTTGTGTAATCCTGCAGGAGAATGGGCCTGGAACAGCTGCTCCCTTGGTGACGTCGCTGTGACTGTTATGGAAATGAAGGATCCTCTTGAGAGCCACCCGCCGGTGGGTGGCCGAATGTGGAGGAAGGATACAGGGAGAAATGGCAGAGCTGCTCTGGTGCTTTGGTGTCTTTAAATGTTGAGCTCTGTCAGGTTGAACTGGGTGTGCCTCGGCTATGAAATACAGATCCTGGCAAGAGCCATGGCGAGGGTGACCGAGAAAGGATTCAAGGTGCAGAGTTAGACATGAGGAGAGGGTGATTGCCCCTGTACTGACATTCACAGACCCAGGCTCTCCTGCAGCACAGTTCCCCTTTGTCTTTTAGAAGTCTGAGGTTTCTTCACAGCAGAGCAGTGAGCAGAGAAAAGCACCGTCCTTTATGCAGAGATGTGAAGGTATCTGTGTGAAGTTGGTGGTGTGAAAAGAAGTGGTCTGGGAACCTGGGCCTTATATGTCATGTGTGTGTAAATTAGATGGGTCCAAGACCACAGTGGGGATTGTGAAGGATTGGAGATTTGAGTCCTGTAGTTCTACATGAAGATCTGTTGAAGGACAGAAGGGAATGCTTTTCTTATTTACGTTTTCATTACCCACCCATAGTATCATTCAATGTGATATCCTCCTTCCCTTAATATTTGACAAGAAGAGATGTAATCCTGGCTGTATGAAATACCCTGGGAAGTTCTTTGTGTGTGTTTCCAGGTGGTCATAACTGTGTAACTTTCCAGCTGAATTATGTGCTCATGACACAAATCATGGAAGGTCACGTGGGAGTTTTGGGAAGTGCAGTTGGTGCATTCACTGCTTAGTAAACACCTGTAGTAATTACCTACTCTTAGCTACAGGATCAAGAAAGGTGTGTCATGATCTCCTCCTTTCTGTAGCTGTTTGTTCCCTTCCTTGCTCTTTGGTGATCTGAAGATGGTTCTTTATCTCTGCAAATGTGTGGAAGATCAGGTCTGTTGTATTTGTCTGGCTGTTCTGTACATGCCTTTCATGTTTACAGCTATAAAACCACTTTCATAGACCTTTTTTAAAGAAGTCTCCCTAACAAATCCTCTTGCTTGTGCATGAGCACTATGAAAAGTCAAATATTACCTATGGTAAGGAGCAGCTGAACAGTTTTTCTTTTGGTGGAGTCTCTCTGCCCAGTTTTGAAGATCTGTGGCAACCATGTGAGTTGTGCAGAGTTTGAGGGGATTGTTGGGTGTGCACTGTGTGAGGAGGTACTGGTAGAAACATGGCATGTGTTTTGTTGATTCCTAGGATTTAAACCTGACTTTCTGAAAATAAGTCTGAAGGAGAATTTGTTTGACATTGGGTGGTTTGGACTCAAATGTGGCCTAGTTTTGGGTTCAGCATTCTTTTGCATGAAGAGGGATGAAGTCACCCAGACTTCAGAGAGCTCATGTGTGATGTTTCCTTTGAGCTGATACTCTGATGACTGAGTCTTTAATAGATCTGGTAATAATTTATTGTCTTTAAAGCATTTTATATTTCTTCTAAGCACTGGGAGGAACCGAATAATCTTTGTTGTAATGCTTGGGATCTGAGAAGTTATGTGTGCAGCTTTTATTTCAACAGAATTTCTCTGTAGGTTGAATTTTCCTTTTGTGTGGTGTTTGGGACGGGGAAAGAGCTTCATCTGTCCAGAGCCAGGGCCTGTGCAGGAGAGTGAAGCGGCTGAAAGGAAGATGTAAAGCTCCAGTTTGTCCTGGATTTTAGATGAGGCCCACAGCTGTGGTTGTGTTTGTTTTCAGGGTCTAAGATACAGCTGTGTCTGGGGTGTATGGTGTGAGCTCCTGTGTGAGCATCCTGAACACTTCTTACAAACTAGTTTCCTTTGTGTACCTCTGACAGCTGAGACAATCTGAAATGTGAATCTATGGTTCATGGACTTCTGGTGATTTCTCAATATTTTTGTGTCATATTTGTTTGTTTGTTTGTTTCTTGTGAAGGAGTAAAGCTGGACCTCATTGTGCCTGGAATCCTGCAAACAAATAAAGCTGGTGAAGCTCACGAGGAGAGCAGGAGTTGTTTAGTCCCAAAAAAGAGGAGGCTCAGGGATGACCTCATTGCTCCTGTAATGACTTGAAATGAGGTTGTAGTGAGGTGGGGGTTGGTCTCTTCTGCCATGTCTCAAGTGAAAGACCAAGAGGAAATGGCCTTAATTTGTGTCAGGAGAGGCTCAGATCAGCTATTTGAATATTCTTCTCTGAAGGAATGGTCAGGCACTGGAATAACTTAGGCCCAGAGAGGTGGAGTTGCCATCTCTGGAAGTGTTTGAAAGGCTTCTGGATGTGATGCTTGGAGATACTGTTCAAGGGTGATTATTGTGGTGGTGAGCTGGACCAGATGACTTTGAAGGTCTCTTCCAACTTTGATAATTCTGTGATAATGTGAAACACCAAAAGATGTCTTATAATTTTCAGGGTGAGAGAGCAGTTCTCATCCATAGCTTGAAGGTGGATATAGCTAAATTTAGGTTTCCCTCAAATGGGACTGAATGAAATGCACTTTTCCCTATGGCTGATATGTGATTAGAAGCTGGTTGTTGCTCGTGATGCAAAACCAGTCTGTGAATGCAGAGACAGGAGACCGAGAAACTGGATTTAAATGCAGAAAATTGATGGGTCAGTTTGGCTTTGGCTGGAAAATGGTTTGATTTCAGGCCTTGTGCCAAGGTCCTTGCTAAGGTCTATGCTGGTTTCTTTTATCCTGGTATCCCTGTCCTCAAAGACAATGCGAGTCCTCCAGCAGTAAAGTATTCCCTGAAAAACTGTGCAGGTGATGCTTGTGTAGAATGGCTTATAATTCCTGTATGAAAATTTCATCATTCATTTGTAACTGCCAGGAACATAGAGATGTGTTGTGTCTTCATAGTTGCAATTAGACTTTCAGGTCTTTGGTTCCTGTAAGGTCTTGGTCTTTTTACCAATTGCTGGTCAGCGCTTCTTCCTCTGAAAGTATGACTCTGGATTGGCAGCACATACCTAATTCAACCACCAGGGACAGAATTTTGTGTGTGAGGAATGTGAAGGAAAAGGACAAAGTGACTCTGTTGGAATTTCTTAGAAGGGTGACACTGAGAAAGAGGCCTCAGATATTTCATATCCTTGAGAGGTCACATAACAGAATTGCTGAGAGCTGATGACTCTTTTTGGTAATGAACCTCACTTCAATGCAGTCTAGTGAGAGACTGTAGAGCTGCACTTGTACCTTGAGGCCTCAGTGACTTCCAGGTGTTCACAGAGATGAATTCCAATGCCCACAGTGAAGACCAAGAAAATTTCCTGGTGAATTTCTCTAACTGGCCCTTGTCTTCTAATGCTTCCTTGCCTTGATTTTTAATACATGTTTTGGTTTGGTTTGGTTTGGATTTTGATTCTTGGCCTTCTTTCTGTGAAGGCCTCCTTTTAATTTATCAGCCTTCTTTAATTCAGCAATGCATCCTGTGTTAGTGCCTCTTGTTCATGCTACAGCAGCTGTGAAAGGCAAGAGAGGTGAGGGCACCTTGAGTTCTGTTACTGTTGGGGGGAAGGGAGGTAAACATTGCCCTAACAGTATCTCTGTGGAACACTGTGTGTGATAAAAGAGGGCAGGAGACTTCCTCTGAGCCATTAGTTAGATAAGCCATTCTCTGTTGGATGGCTGCTAATCTTTTACTTTGGTTGTTTGTCATTCATGTAGTTGAGAATCCTTCAGTTTCTTCTCAGAATGCTGGTGAGCAGATCAATTTACCTTGTTTCCTGATGTGATCATGGTGCTTTATTCCCTCATGACAAATTTTGCCATTGATGTTAAGGGGCAGTAGCAAACCAACAGCTGTGCAGCATTGGAGGAAAGACAGGAGATCTCTGTATGTGAGAGCCTAGAAGAACAGATGGTAATTTCCCCTGCTGCTGTATGCCATACATAACATGTGCTTGTTCCTGATGGAGTGCCGTGCAATTGGAATTGCTGTTGCTCAGTAAGTGTGGCCTAAAAAAGGTTGTTGCACCTGCTCTGTACATTTCTATGTGTTTGTAACTCGTCTGTTGTCATGAGCTCAGCCTCAGGGTGTCTGATCTCCTGTGGAAGGTCTCCTCTGTCCCAGCTGCCCGAGTGCAGGTGCAGTTCCCACACACCCCTGTGATGTTCCCAGCTGCACAGAGGAAGGGTTTCACAAGCACTCCTGGTGTGCTCAGCCAGGAACATTTTGTCTGTAGTGTAACCATGCAGGATCATCTCTGCTGCAGCTGTCAAAGTGCAGAGTGAGCACCCAGGCCAGCCAAGGTTTCCAGGAGCAGATCAGGAACCAGTGGGAGAATGTGGACAGTGTCTCCCACTCAATAACCCAGACCATGCTGGGCACACACCTGGAGGCTGTCAGCTGGCTGTGGAACGGGCTGGAGAGTGCCCTGCAGAGAGTTACAGACAGTGGCTCCATGTCCAGGTGGAAATCAGTGTTGTGGGCTGTCTATACTGGGATCAAAACTATTCAGTACCTTCACAGACAATGAGATCCGGCACAGCTTCAGTGAATTCACAGCTGACACCGAGCTGAGTTCATTAGTGACAGGTCAGGGGTGATGTTTATGGATGAGCTGGAGGAGCAAACCTGTGAAAACTTCCCAAAGTTCAAGAAGGCCAAGTGCAAGGTCCTGCAGGTGAGTCAGGGCAATTCCCAGTTTAAACAGAGAGTAGGGGATTGAGGGCAGCCTTGCAGGGAAATGCTTTGGGGTACTACTGGGTGCTGCATGGGACATGAGCTGGTGATGTCCACTTGCTGCCCAGCTTGCATCTAGGGTTACATAACAAGTAGGATGACCAGCAAGAAGAGGAAGGTGCTCATCTCCCTCTACATGTCTTTGACTGCATGGATTGTCACAGAAACGTAACATCTCTGCCATGAGGAAGCACGAACAAAACTCAGATCCTTAAGCCTGAGAAAATAAAGCTTTGAGTAGAATTTATTGTGTCCTTTCAATTTATAAAGAATACTTACAAGAAAGATTGAAAGAAATTTTTTAGGTGTAGATTAGACAAAATGTTTTATGATGAGGATGATGAGGCACTGGAATGAGTTGCCCACAAATATTATGGATGTGCCACCATTGGAAAGTTTCAAGGACAGGTTGGATCGGCTTTTCAGTAACCTGGTGTAGTGAAGGATGCCCCTGCCCGTGATGGCTGAGAGGAATAAATTGTTTTAAAGGATGCATTCAACCCATAGACTTCTTTGGGTCTGTAAAAGACTCATGGTGGCTTTGCATTTCAGTCATCAGGTCCCTAAATAGGGAGATGCAAAAGAAGCAACTTTCCTGAATCAGAAACAAAAGAGGAATGTTATGCTTAGCATAAAGATAAAAGCATTGCTTTAGACTAAACTATCCCTCAACTTAATTCTACCCAAGACAGGAAAGCAAAATTGAAGATACATGACAGGGTACCTAGAGATTTCCCTGGCTATAGACATATATACAATTTCCTATTTCCTTAGCTGTGCCTTGATATAATTAAGACAGACTGAGTTCCTCTATTTATTGCTTTACCATAAATATTTGCTTCTCTATAACTATTGTGGCGCAGAAAGACGACATAAAAGCATTAAACAGCGTACCTAAGTTTTAAGCGTATTTAAAATCGCGTTAAGAGCCTGAGCCCCGCCCCGAGCCGGGCGGCCTTGAGCGCGGCCATGCGGCGGCTGCAGTGGCGCGGCGGCGCCTCCGGGTGTCGCTGTTGGCCGCCACCGAGCGGCGCTGGAGCCGCCGCCGCCGCCGCCGCAGCGTCCTGCCCCCGCAGGCTGCTCGCTCGCCCGGCGCCGGCCACAGCGGCAGCGGCACCGCCAGCAGCAGCAGCGGCGAGAGGCGGCGAGAGGCGGCCCGAGCGGTGTGTGTGCCTTTGAGCGGTGTCTGTTTTGGCCGGCGAGAGCGGCTGGAAGGGAGGCAGGGCAGCGGCAGGAGGCAGGAGCGCGGCGAGCGCGGCGGGCAGAGAATGGCGGTGAGGCGGCGGCAGAGGCGCGGGCCGGGCGGCGGGCGAGCGCTGCTGGCCGCGCTGCTGCTGCTGCTGCTGTGCGTGTGGTGCCGGGCGGCGGCCGAGCGGCTCCGCTACGCCATCCCCGAGGAGCTGGGCAGAGGCTCGCTCGTGGGGCCGCTGGCGCGGGACCTGGGGCTCAGCGCGGAGCAGCTGCCGGCGCGCAAGCTGCAGGTGGCATCTGCCGGCAAGAAGCAGCTGAAATACTTCACGGTGAATGAGGAGAACGGGAACCTGTACGTGAACGAGAGGCTGGACAGGGAGGAGATGTGCGGCGCATCTGTGACTTGTTCTGTCAGCTTCGAAGTGCTGGTGCACAACCCGCTGAACGTTTTCCATGTCGAGGTGTCCATTGAAGACGTGAATGACAACTCCCCGGCCTTCAGGAAAGTTGCTCTGGATCTCGAGATTGGTGAATGGACGCTTCCGGGTGCTCGTTTTCCGTTGGAAATGGCTCGGGATGCGGATGTGGGTAGGAACTCGTTGGTGACCTATCACCTCACAAGCAACCCGTCCTTCTCCCTAACACTGAAAGAAAAGCCGGGTGGAAAGAAGCAGCCGGAATTGGTGCTGGAAAGACCGCTGGACCGCGAGAAGCAGAGTTCCTTTGAGTTGGTGCTGACAGCGGTGGACGGCGGGGAACCTGCAAGGTCTGGGACTGTTCTGGTTCTGATCAACGTGACAGACGCAAATGACAACCCGCCCGTGTTCAGCCAAAGCGGATATGAGGCGCGAGTGGCGGAGAATTTGCCAGCGGGGTCTCTGGTGCTGCGGGTGCGGGCCACGGATGCAGACGCGGGCTCAAATGGACGAGTCTCCTACTCCTTTGGCAACGTCCCAGATGTCGTGCCCTCATTGTTCGCTATCGACAGCGAGACTGGAGAGATCAGGACTGTTGGTCCCCTCGATTTTGAGGAGGAAAATAAATACGTTTTTGGCTTGGAGGCAACGGACGGAGGCGGGCTCACTGATCACTGCGAAGTGCAGATCGATATCACGGACGAAAACGACAACGCGCCCGAGATCACCATTCTGTCACTGTCAAGCCCGGTGCCCGAGGACGCTCCAATCGGCACCGTGGTGGCCGTCCTTCACGTGGACGACCCGGACTCTGGCGAGAACGGTCAGGTGTCGTGCGAGCTGTCGGGAGAGGCGCCGCTGTCGATCGTGGCGTCGTCGGGCGGCTCGTACAAGGTGGTGACATCGGGCTTGCTGGACCGCGAGCAGGCGTCCGAGCAGCGCGTGACGGTGGTGGCCCGGGACCGGGGCCGGCCGGCGCTGCGGAGCAGCAGGGAGCTGGTGCTGGAGGTGTCGGACGTGAACGACAACGCGCCGGTGTTCGAGGAGGCGGCGTACAGCGCGTACGTGGCGGAGAACAACGCGGCGGGCGCGCTGGTGCTGCGCGTGCAGGCGCGGGACGCGGACGCGGGCGCCAACGGGCGCGTGAGCTACTGGCTGGCGGGCGGCAGCGCGGGCGCGGCGGGCGCGGCGCCGCTCGTGTCGGTGGAGGCGCGGAGCGGCGCGCTGTACGCGCAGCGCTCCTTGGACTACGAGCAGTGCCGCGAGTTCACGGTGGCCGTGCGGGCGCAGGACGGCGGCTCGCCGGCGCGCAGCTCCACGGCCACGGTGCGCGTCTTCGTGCTGGACCGCAACGACAACGCGCCCAGGGTGCTCTGGCCCGCGCCGGCGGCGGCGGGAGAGGCTGCGGGAGGGGCGGCGGCGGCGCCTTTCGAGGTGGTTCCGCGCTCGGCCCCGGCCGGCTACCTGGTGGCCAAGGTGGTGGCGGTGGACGCGGACGCGGGGCGCAACGCGTGGCTGTCCTACGAGCTGGTGCAGGCGTCGGAGCCGGCGCTGTTCCGCGTGGGGCTGCACAGCGGCGAGGTGCGCACGGCGCGCGCCGTGGCCGAGCGGGACGCGGCCAAGCAGCGGCTGGTGGCCGTGGTGAAGGACCACGGGCAGCCGGCGCTGTCGGCCACGGCCACGCTGCACGTGGTGCTGGCCGAGAGCTTGCAGGAGGCGCTGCCGGAGCTGAGCGAGCGGCCGGCGGGCGCCGAGGCGGCGGCGGCGGCGGCCGAGCTGCAGTTCTACCTGGTGCTGGCGCTGGCGCTGCTCTCGGCGCTCTTGGTGCTGAGCGTGGCGCTGGCCGTGCTGGCGCGGCTGCGCCGGGCCGGGCCGCCCGCCGTGCTGCGCTGCCTGGGCGCGCAGCGCTTCTCGCTGGCCGGCGCCGCCTTCCCGGCCGACTTCTGCGAGGGCACCTTGCCCTACTCCTACAACCTGTGCGTGCCGCCGCCGGCCCGCGCCCTGCCCGAGGCCGCTTGGCCGCCGCCGCCGGTGCCCGTCCTGTCGGCGGAGGAGCTTCTGGGCGGGGAGCCCTGCGACAAGCCGAGCCTGAGCAGTACCGCCGTGACGGGAGAGCCGCCGGCCGAATGCGCCGTACCGGAGGTGTGTAGTCTCGTATGCCCATTTTCTCCGAACCTCTACCTCCTAAAAGCGTGAGGCTGTCTTTTCCTGTCTTCGTATCTCTTTTGAGACTGCTCATTCTGGATTTGTTTCAGTTAATTCCTTACAGTATTCATCACATATTTCTCAGCAGCCAGCTTTACGAAGTGGTTCTTTTTGTCTCATCAGCTGATGATGAGACTTAGCTTCAATGTATCGGTTCTTAACTTTCAGCTATAGTGAGTAAAATCCTTCAGGATTGGTGATGCTCTTATTTACATTTTCCTTTCTTTCATTTTCTACTTAGAACAGGCAGGCAGTAACGGCAGCTTTTCATTCATGCGCCTCTGACGGTTTGTGGTCGAAACTTGTTTAAAACGGTGGAAGTTACTAATGATGAAGGCAAATTTTTAGCGTGTAGAACGAAATTCGTTTATTGACGCCCGATATTTGAGATTTAAATTTCTGAGCTCTATTTTCGTTCTGTCCCAAAGCAAAAACGGTAGAAAAAACCCTCTTTCTTTTATTGTCTTTCGGTGTTTGGCTTTTAAGTGGAACGCGCATATGCATCACTGAGTGTGGAAGTGATGGCTCATTCCTTTGTAATGAATGCTCCTCCCCTTTTCCGTCCCCCTCCCTCTTGTATCTTTTGAGGGAAGGCAGCTGCAAAATACCGGGTTTTAATGACCAAATGAAATTAGCATGTTCCATGACAATTCCTGCCTTATCACTGTTTACACGCGTAGGCGCGGTTTTGCTGTTCTGCTTGTGTGTTCCAAAATCTTTCGTGTTCACCGTAGCTTTTCTTTTGGTTTAATATACGTTCAGGTTTATATGGAGACTTTGTCTAAAAAGTTAGGTTTGTCTGAAATATTAGGAGTTACGAAAGCTCCAGGGTGATCTTACACCATAAAATAAGATCTGCTAATTCTACATGGTGGGATAGGAATACGGAGTGGATGTTTCCTCCTTCGTAATCTTTCTTTCCCGAAGTGAAATACTGAGACATTGATGGCTGCTGGGTAATATCCCGTTGGTTAATGGGTGTTTTGTACTGTACTCCAAAGCGAACATACGTGTGTCTCTCTAAAGGAAGTTCAGCTGTGGTCTGTCTCGTGTTTTCGTGGAAGCCGGCTGCAGAAATGACAGCTTTAGTCCCGCTAATCTGGCCACAACGTTTCGGTGGCGACTGTCCCCTCCCCGCGAGCTGTCCGTGGGCAGGCAGGGCGGGCAGCGCCGGGCAGCGCTCGGTGCCTGCAGTGCCGGGAGGAGGCTGCGGGCGCCGCTGTTGACCGAGAGGAGCGAGAGGAAGCTCGGAGCGCTACCGGCAGCCCCGCCCGCTGCGGATCGGTTCGATCGGTTGTTCCCTGTCAGGCTCGGCGGCGGGCGGTCTGCGAGAGTCCCCGAGGTACAGACCCGGGTTACAACGAGACGGAAGGGCCGGCGGCAGAAGCCGGGAGCGCTTAGCGGGGTCTGAGTGGAACAAGGCGGAGGATCGGTAGTCGGAGGCGGGGAATAGCTGGTCGCGGTGCGGTGCCGCTGCGGAGATGTGCGCGGCGGGGAGGCGCTGGGGCCGGCGGCAGCGAGCTCTGCTCTGGGCCGTGCTGCTGGCGGCGTGGGAGGCGGCGTGGGGGCAGCTGCGCTACTCGGTGCCCGAGGAGATGCCCAAGGGCTCGTTCGTGGGCGACGTGGCCAAGGACCTGGGGCTGCAGCTGACGGAGATCCGAGAGCGGGGCATCCGTGTTGTCTCTGAAGGTAGTACACAGTATTTCGCTCTGCACGGGAAGACGGGACATTTAGTGACGGCAGAGAGGATCGACAGAGAGCAGCTGTGCGAGAGTGTGCAGCAATGCGTGCTGCGCTGTGAGCTGATAGTGGAGGGGGAAATGGAATTCTATGAAATAGAAGTGGAATTAACGGATATTAATGACAACGCTCCGAGCTTCAAAGAAGTTGAGCTGGAAGAAAGAATAAGCGAGATTACAGCCCCGGGGTCTCGGTTTCCCTTACCCGAGGCTCACGACCCGGATTCTGGCCGGAATTCCCTGCAGAGCTACGAGCTGAGCGGTGACGAGCACTTCTCGCTGGCCGTGCAGGCGGGCCCCGGCGGCGATCAGCGTCCCGAGCTGGTTCTGGCCAAGGCG
Organism: Calcarius lapponicus; assembly: GCA_039654755.1. Lineage (NCBI taxonomy): Eukaryota > Metazoa > Chordata > Aves > Passeriformes > Fringillidae > Calcarius > Calcarius lapponicus. The sequence continues at coordinate 18,323,762 of CM077476.1, read as the reverse complement.
CTGGACCGGGAGGAGGCGGCGTTTCACGAGCTGGTGCTGAGGGCGAGCGACGGCGGCGATCCGGCACGGACGGGCACGGCTCGGATCCGTGTGACCGTGGTGGATGCGAACGACAACGCGCCCGTGTTCAGCCAGGCGGAGTACACGGTGCGTGTGCCCGAGGACGTGCCCGTGGGCTCCACCCTCGTCACTGTCACGGCCACCGACGCCGACGAAGGGTTGTACGGACACGTGAAATACTCGATAAAAAAAATAACAGAAAGAGCCTCGAAGATGTTCCATCTAGACTCTGAGACGGGTGCAATCACTCTACTGAGAAGCCTGGACTTTGAGGAAGGTGGTTCCTACGACTTGGAGGTGCAGGCACGGGACGGAGGACAGCTTTTCGACACTGCCAAAGTAGCGATCACCGTCACAGACATGAATGATAATGCACCTGTGATCTCTGTACGGTCAGCCCTAAGTGAGATCTCTGAGGATGCCCCTCCGGGGACGGTGGTTGCCCTGCTGCACGTGCAGGACCGGGACTCGGGAGCCAACGGCGAGGTGCGCTGCTCGCTCGACGGAGTGGGCCCGTTCCGGCTGCAGAGCTCTCACGGCAGCTACTACCGTGTGGTGACAGCGAGAGAGCTGGACCGCGAGCAGGTGTCGGAGTACAACGTGACGGTGCGGGCGGCCGACGGCGGGTCGCCGGCTCTGCAGAGCAGCGCGGTGCTGGCGCTGCGCGTGCTGGACGTGAACGACAACGCGCCGGTGTTCGCGGAGGAGCGCTACAGCGCGCGGCTGGCGGAGAACAACGCGGCGGGCGCGCTGGTGCTGACGGTGCGCGCCACGGACGCGGACTGGGGGCAGAACGCGCGCGTGCGCTACCGGCTGGCGGAGGGGCGGGTGCGGGGCGCGCCGCTGTCGTCGTACGTGTCGGTGCAGGCGGAGACGGGCGCGCTGTACGCGCTGCGCTCCTTGGACTACGAGCAGCTGCGCGAGCTGCAGCTGTGCGTGCGGGCGGAGGACGGCGGCGCGCCGGCGCTGAGCAGCAACGTGTCGGTGCGGCTGCTGATCGTGGACGAGAACGACAACGCGCCGCAGGTGCTGTACCCGCCGCCGGGCGCAGCGGCGGGCTCGGGCGCCGCGGCGTGGTCGGGCGTGGAGCTGGCGCCGCGCTGGGCGGAGGCCGGCGCGCTGGTGGCCAAGGTGGTGGCGGTGGACGCGGACGCGGGGCAGAACGCGTGGCTGTCCTACGAGCTGGCCAAGGCCACGGAGCCGGGGCTGTTCCGCGTGGGGCTGCACAGCGGCGAGGTGCGCACGGCGCGCTCGCCGCTGGCCCGCGACGCGGCGCGCCACAGCCTGCTGGTGCTGGTGCGGGACCACGGGCGGCCGGCGCTGTCGGCCACGGCCACGCTGAGCGTGGTGCTGGCCGAGAGCGTGGCCGAGCTGCTGGCCGAGCTGGGCAGCGCGGCCGACGAGGCGGCGGCGCCGGGCGAGCCGGCCGCCGGCCTGACGCGCTGGCTCGTGCTGGCCGTGGCCGCCGTGTCGTGCCTCTTCGTGGCCTTCCTGCTGCTGCTGCTGGCGCTGCGCCTGCGCCGCTGCCACCGCCAGCGGCTGCTGCCGCCGGACAGCGGCGCCTTGCGCGGCGTGCCCGTCTCGCACTTCGTGGGCATCGACGGCGTGCGCGCCTTCCTGCAGTCCTACTCGCACGACGTGTCGCTCACGGCCGACTCGCGCAAGAGCCACCTGCGCTTCTCGGCCGCCAGCTGCTGCGACACCCTCCCGGCCCGGCCGCCGCCCGACGAGCCCGCGCCGCTGCTCGGGGACGGGGACCCGGCCGGCGCCCTCCCCACGGATCCCGCCCCTCCCTCGGTGAGTTCCTCTGTCCAGAGTTTTCTCCACGACGCTGTTTTGTGATGCTGCTCTGCCCTTTCCCCGCCGTGTTCTCTGGGTTGCATGGGAGACTTTGTCTAGAAGCATGGTAAATTTTCCCTTGGTGAAGTTGTCAAGGCTGGTGCCCATTGGTGTTGCCAAGTGAACACGGAGTGGGTCCTCAGTCTTCCAGTTTGAGAAGAAGGAAGGAGGGAAAAAGTTTATCTTGGCCGGCTGTTGGTTAGGTCGGAGGTTTGGATATTGATCAGGTTCCAGGTGTTGTTCCCCTCTATCAGATGTGCTGTGTAGAATCTGTGTTCCTGATGGCATTGGCTCTTCTGAAGAGATAAGTCACGTTATTAAGAAATACAACTTTTCCGCAGTCTTGTTTGTCCTCCCAAGAGCACATGTGCTTGAATAGGTAGAATGTGTCTTGAACAAAATGCTGATGGCTTTGCGTGGTGGAACCTCTCTGCACATTTTTCTCAGCCTTTATCGCTCTCCATGATCTATACTGGAGCTCAAAAGTAAGTGTTTGTGTTATCCATGCTTTGGTCTTTTTCTGCAACAAAGAATTTGGTGAGGCAACAAGTGTCCCTTGATGATGTCTGTCTGTCTGTTATGAGGATGAAGGATGCTCTCAAAGTTGTGATTCTTTGCAAAGGCTGCGGGTGGCTGCATGTGGAGGTGGAAATGGCAGAACTGCTTTGGGTTTTTCTTATTTTTCAAGGAAGAGCTATGTCCGATGGAGCTGGATGAGCCTTGTTTAGAAAATACTTAGCTTGGCAAGAGAATTGCCTGGATGGGAAGGGAGAGATTCAAGGTGCAGTGGGAGATACAAGGTGGGCGTAATTCCCTGTGAGCAGATATTCACTGAGTCAGTGTCTCTTGGAAGACTGCTGGGCTTTTCTTTGAGAACTATGAAGTCTCTTCACAGAACTTCAGTGAGCAGCAAATGTGGCTTCCACAGCATAGAGATGTACAGACAGCTGTGTGAAATTGGTGCTGGGAAGAGAAATGCTCTGGGGAACGGGGCCTCCACTGTCACATGTTTTTAAGGGATATGGGTGAAAGGACAGCATGGATGGTGTGAAGTGTTGGAAATCTGAGTGCAGTGAGTTGTGTGTGAATGTCTGCTGAAAGACTCAGGGGAATGTTTTCCTCCATTCCCTGTCCGGTTCCTATCTCTAGGATGAAGCAGTGTGAGGTTTTTCTTCCTCAAGTAGTTGCCTAGAAGATCTGTGTTCCAGCTGCATGGAGAACCCTGGCAGGTTCTTAATAAGTGTTTTCATGTCATCATAATGGTGTCACCTCAATGCAGAATTTTGTACATATGACAAATGCTGTATGGGAAGTGCAAGCTGTGTATTCAGTGCCTATAAACGTCATCAATCATTTAGTCTGAGTTATATAACCCAGAAGAGTGTTGGGAGCTGTTCAGTTCTGTCCGTGTTAACTTTCTGTCATGTACTTTTAATCATCTGAAGATGGTTCTTTCATTTTTTTAGGTGAAGAGAGAGAGACATATCCATAGACAACTTTCTTGAAAATATCTCTGCAACGAATGCTTTTTCTTGTCCTGTGTCTAAGGTTTGAATTCAAATGTTTTCCATGCTAAGGAAATACTGTCTGAGCAACTTTCCTCTTGGTGGAGTCTCTCTAAGTTCTGAAGACCTGTGCTAACCATGGAAGCTGTGAAGGGCTAGGAGGGAGTGCTGGGGGTATGGTGTGTGAGGAGATGCTGGTGGAGACATGGGATGTGTTTTGTTGATCCCCAGGGCTATTGCTGGCCTTCTGAAAATGAGTCAGGAGGAGTCTGATGATTTCCAATTGTGTGGTTTGGACTGAAATGGCCCAGTTTGGGTTCCATATTCCTTTGCATCAAGAGTGGTAGTCCCACATGCTTTGAGGAGTCCATGTGCTGAGGAATGGTGATGTTGCCTTTGAGGTGATCCTTGGATGTGTGGGTCTTTGACAGAGCTGGTAATAATTCATGGCCTGTGTGACATTTCCCACCTGTTCAAATAATTGGGAGGAGCAGAATAATCTTAGTTGTGATGCTTGGGCTCTGAGAAGCTGTGCACACAACTTTTCTTCTAATGATGTCTGTATGCAAAATTTGCTGTCATATTATGTGTGGCCAGAGAGAAGAAGTCTGTGTATGCAGAGACAGGGCTGGTGCTGGAGTTCAGTGTGACACAGTTCAAAATGAATGAATGAATGGTGTTCATTTCTGTTTGTCCTGGTACTTAGAGGAGGCCCCCAGCTGTGGTTCCAAGCTTTTTCTTCCTCTTCCTATCCAAGGAAACGACAGCCTGGGGCCTGTGGAGTGACTCCTGTGTGAGGCCCCTGTGTATTGGTTCCAGTCCAGTTTGCTGGGTTGTGTATATAGTGCAGGTGACCCAATCTGCAATGTGAGGCCATGATTGATACTCTTCTGGTGTTTTCCCACTCTTGGCTGGGTTCATTTCAGTTGGTTTGTTTTTTTTTTTTTAGATGATTTGTATGTTTCGGTTGGTGTTGGGTTGAGTTGTTTGTTGGTTTGCTTGTATTTTTATCAAGGAATAAAGTTGATCCTCACTGTTCCTGGCAATCCTGCAAACTCCAAAACAGATAATTACCCAGTAGGGAGAGTATCTCTCAACCATCCCTTGAAGCTTGTAATCATGTTATCCTAGACACGGAATCATAAAATGGTTTGTGTTGCAAAGGACCTTAAAGCTCCTCTTGTTCCAGCTGCTCTGCCATGGGCTGGGACATCTTCCACCAGAGCAGGTGGCTCAGAGCCCCAGCCAGCCTGACCCTGAATATCTCATTGAAGAAATACAACTTCATGAATGGATGTTTCCCCAAGGTGTTGTTTTTCTCTGTGGCCAACATGGAACCAAAATTTTGGTTGGTGTTGATGGTGAAAGTAAAGGCTGTGAATGCAGAGTGAGGAGGGTGAGAGCTCAGTTCTGTGCCAGGCAAATGGGGGACTCAAGTGTGGGTTTGGCAGAGAAATGGTTTGATTTCATGCTTGGTGCCAAAGGCAGTGCCATTGCTGTTCTGATCCTGGTGTCTCTGTCATGAAAGACAATGACAATTCTCCAACAAAACTAATTTCCACAGTAACTGTTCATGTAGAACCATAATTGTTATCTGGAACAGGTAATTAATCCTGTGTGAAACATCCATATGTATCTCTGTGCAACACAGTGATATAGAGTTTGTTCAGAATTGTAATTACACTTTCATTCAGGCCTTTGTTTCCAGGAACGTTTCAGCTCATTTTCACAATTCTGGTCAGTACTTTGAAATATGAAACAGAGATTGTTGTTTTCAGCAAATCCTTACTTCAGTCATCTAGGAGAAAACTCTGTGTGTGGAGGGAACAGGATGACTAGGTAGGAGAAGCAAGAAGAGAATCTGTTGAAATTTCTCAGAAAATTTACCATGAGAAAGAGTGTGATGAGAAGCTGCTTAAAATGATGGTTTCATAACAGTGCAAGGTGAGCAGGCCATGCAGTAGAAAGAGTTGCTGAGGAGAGGACTCATTCTTCAAATGAACCTGCTCTGCTATTGTCCCTTCTAAGTCCTCAGGGCCACACACCTGCAGCTTCTCAGTAAATTCTACATGCTCTCAGGTATAATTTTAAGGCCTGAAATAAAGGACTAGAAGTCTTAACAGTGATCATCTCTGACTCTGTGTTGTCTTCTAATGCTTCCTTGCATTATCTGATTCCTGGTTTTGGGTTTTCTGTGTTTTTTTTCCTTTGTTTTGTTTTCCCTTGATTTACACATTATGTGGGTATACTTTCTATTTTCAACAACCCATCTTTGTTTAGTAACATATGATGTGCCAATGTCCATTGCTCTTGTGGCAGTGGGAATGGAAGGCAGGAGATATGAGAGGGACTTTGTGTTCTGTTCCTGTTGGGAGAAATAGATGGAAATATGACTTGAGTAGACAATGAATCTCTGTGGAACAGTACAAGTGATAAGGACAGGGAGAAGATTCCCCCTAAGCCAATGGTTTGATGAGCAATTCTCAGTTGGATGACTGCTGATCATTTATTATGATTGTTTATCATTTGTGTGCTCTGGAATCCTTCAGTTCCTCATCATAATGGTGATTATTAGCAGACAATTGTACTTCCCTTCTGGCTGTGGCTGCAGTGCATTATCATCTCATGATGGATTTGAGCAGTGAGGAGATGGCCACAAACAAAACCTCACAGTGGCCTGGCCTGGAAGAAAAAGCAGAGAGGGGAGCTGTGTGTGTGAGGCTAGAGAAGAGCTGGGTCATTGCCTTGCTTGTCACATGTCACAGATAACACCAGGCTGTGCCTGATGGAGTCCAGGGTGATTTGAGTTGCTTCTGTAGAGCAAGGAGGGCCCACAAAATGTTATTGCACCTGTCCATTTCCATGTGTTTCTGACTCTTGCATTGCTTTGTGTCATGAGCTCAGCCTCAGGGTGTCTGATCTCATGTGGAAGGTCTCCTCTGTCCCAGCTGCCCGAGTGCAGGTGCAGTTCCCACACACCCCTGTGATGTTCCCAGCTGCACAGAGGAAGGGTTTCACAAGCAGTCCTGGTGTGCTCAGCCAGGAACATTTTGTCTGTAGTGTAACCATGCAGGATCATCTCTGCTGCAGCTGTCAAAGTGCAGAGTGAGCACCCAGGCCAGCCAAGGTTTGCATGGACAGAGCAGGGCCCAGTGGGAGAAGGTGTGCAGTGTCCCCCAGGCCATCAGCCAGAGGCACATGCTGGGCAATCACCTGGAGGCTGTCAGCTGGCTGAGGAACGGGCTGGAGAGTGCCCTGCAGAGAGTTACAGACAGTGGCTCCCTGTCCAGGTGGAAAGCAGTGACTTGTGCTGGCCCTCAAGGGCCCTGGCTGGGCCCAGGTCTGTTCAGCACCTCCATGGCCAATGGGATTGAGGCACCTTCAGGCAATTTGCAGCTGACACCGACTGGAGTTGATTGAGTGCAGGGCAGAGATGGCAGCCAGGGATGGGCTGGAGAAGTGGCCCCGTGCAGTCCCCATGAAATGGATCAAAGTGCCAGGTCCTGCAGCTGGGGTGGGGCAATCCCCAGTTTAAGCAGAGAGTGGGGGATAGGGAAGAGCTTTGCAGAGAAGTGCTTTGGGTTATTGGTGGGTGATGAGGTGGGACATGAGCTGCCCATGGGCACCTGCTGCTGGAATTGTGTCCTGCACTGCATGACAAGCTCTCTGCCTGGCTGGTTGAGGGAGGTCCTTCCTCACCTCTACATTCTTTTTATGAGAGCATAGACTGCATGGAGATCTTGGGCCAGTACCCCAAATCGACAGGCTAGAGCTCCCAGAAGGATCACGGAGGTGGCCTGAGCGTTGTAACATCTCTGTTATGGTGAAGGACTGAAGTAGTTTGTGTCTTCAAACGTAGAGAAATGATACGTCTATGTAGAATTTTCAAAGTTTGTTTTTGCTCTTTCAGGTATGAAAAATTTTATATGAAATATGTAAAGAGCTCTGTTTACCTGGGCCAGCTGTTGTAGAATTGCCAACAAGTGTTTTTAACTATGAGAAGGGAGGCTTTGATTAGGAGAAATCTTTTCAGTGTGGGTTGTGATAAAAGGGAAGATATTGCCCAGAGAAGTTTTGGACATGCCTTCAGCATTCAAGTCTACCCGAAAGTGTTACTTTTCATCACAGAGGTGTGCATTAAATGGCCTTTAGAGAAAGTTTAACTTGGGAACTGAAAATATTGTTTGACTCTATGAAGGGCTAAGCATTGCTTTGCACTTTCCATTGTCAGGCACTCAGATATGGAGATGCAGATGAAGCAACTTTAATGAGTCAGAAAGAAAGGAGTAAATGTCGTTCTGGTATGTGTGGATAGGGTATGCTTACATTGTTTATGCTGATCTATATCTCCAACTAATTCATCTCAATTAATGAATAACATAATGAATGACAATTCATGTGACAAAGTGAGAAAAAGCTCTTGAAGCCTTCCCTATATTTTCCTTTATTGCTGTTGTAGATGAGCCGTCTTTTTATTCAGAAGAGTTGAATTCCATTATTTACTCCCCTGCAATGTATATTTGCTTCTGACTGTTCAGTTTGACTCATAAGAATGCCCTAAAAGCACCCGCCAGCACATCTCACATAGAAAGACCTTGGAGTGGAATTAAGCCAGAGCTGCTGCTCTCGGTGTTTTCAGGCGGGGAGAGCCCCCGGGGCCGGTGCAGCCGCTGAGCCCCGCCCCGAGCCGGGCGGCCTTGAGCGCGGCCATGCGGCGGCTGCAGTGGCGCGGCGGCGCCTCCGGGTGTCGCTGTTGGCCGCCGCCGAGCGGCGCTGGAGCCGCCGCCGCCGCCGCCGCAGCGTCCTGCCCCCGCAGGCTGCTCGCTCGCCCGGCGCCGGCCACAGCGGCAGCGGCACCGCCAGCAGCAGCAGCGGCGAGAGGCGGCGAGAGGCGGCCCGAGCGGTGTGTGTGCCTTTGAGCGGTGTCTGTTTTGGCCGGCGAGAGCGGCTGGAAGGGAGGCAGGGCAGCGGCAGGAGGCAGGAGCGCGGCGAGCGCAGCGGGCAGAGAATGGCGGTGAGGCGGCGGCAGAGGCGCGGGCCGGGCGGCGGGCGAGCGCTGCTGGCCGCGCTGCTGCTGCTGCTGTGCGTGTGGTGCCGGGCGGCGGCCGAGCGGCTCCGCTACGCCATCCCCGAGGAGCTGGGCAGAGGCTCGCTCGTGGGGCCGCTGGCGCGGGACCTGGGGCTCAGCGCGGACCAGCTGCCGGCGCGCAAGCTGCGGCTGAGCGAGGAGAAGCAATACTTCACGGTGAATGAGGAGAACGGGAACCTGTACGTGAACGAGAGGCTGGACCGGGAGGAGATGTGCGGCGAGTCGGCGACCTGCTCCGTCAGCTTCGAGGCGCTGGTGCACAACCCGCTGAACATTTTCCACGTTGAGGTGTCCATCGAGGACGTGAATGACAATTCCCCAGTGTTCAGCAAGGCTGTTCTGGACCTCGAGATTGGTGAATGGATCCCTCCAGGTGCTCGTTTTCCGCTGGAAATGGCGAGAGATTCAGACGCAGGAAGCAACTCACTGCTGACTTATCAACTCACCCGCAACCCCTTGTTCTCACTGTCCATGAAGGAAAAGCCGGGTGGAAAGAAGCAACCCGAATTAGTCCTGGAGAGAGCGTTGGACCGGGAGAAGCAGAGCTCCTTTGAGCTGGTGCTGATGGCGGTAGACGGTGGGGATCCTGCGAGGTCCGGCACTATCCAGGTTCGCATCAACGTTACAGATGCCAATGACAACCCGCCCGTGTTCAGCAAAAGCGTCTACGAGGCGCGAGTGGCAGAGAATCTGCCAGTGGAGTCCGTGGTGCTCCGGGTACGGGCGACGGATGCTGATGCAGGCTTCAACGGGCGAGTGTCCTACTCCTTTGCCAGCGTCCCGGACTCTGTCAGGGCGTTGTTCACTATCGACAGCGAGAGCGGGGAAGTGAGGACAGCGGGTGCCCTCGATTTCGAGGACAAGAATAAATACGTCTTCACCGTTGAGGCGACGGACGGAGGCGGGCTCAGCGATGACTGTGAAGTGCAGATTGACATCACGGACGAGAACGACAACGCACCCGAGATCACCATTCTGTCACTGTCGAGCCCGGTGCCTGAGGATGCGCCAGTCGGCACCGTGGTGGCCCTGCTGAAAGTTCGGGACCGGGACTCCGGCGAGAACGGTCAGGTGTCGTGCGAGCTGTCGGGAGAGGCGCCGCTGTCGATCGTGGCGTCGTCGGGCGGCTCGTACAAGGTGGTGACATCGGGCTTGCTGGACCGCGAGCAGGCGTCCGAGCAGCGCGTGACGGTGGTGGCCCGGGACCGGGGCCGGCCGGCGCTGCGGAGCAGCAGGGAGCTGGTGCTGGAGGTGTCGGACGTGAACGACAACGCGCCGGTGTTCGAGGAGGCGGCGTACAGCGCGTACGTGGCGGAGAACAACGCGGCGGGCGCGCTGGTGCTGCGCGTGCAGGCGCGGGACGCGGACGCGGGCGCCAACGGGCGCGTGAGCTACTGGCTGGCGGGCGGCAGCGCGGGCGCGGCGGGCGCGGCGCCGCTCGTGTCGGTGGAGGCGCGGAGCGGCGCGCTGTACGCGCAGCGCTCCTTGGACTACGAGCAGTGCCGCGAGTTCACGGTGGCCGTGCGGGCGCAGGACGGCGGCTCGCCGGCGCGCAGCTCCACGGCCACGGTGCGCGTCTTCGTGCTGGACCGCAACGACAACGCGCCCAGGGTGCTCTGGCCCGCGCCGGCGGCGGCGGCGGCGGCGGGAGAGGCTGCGGGAGGGGCGGCGGCGGCGCCTTTCGAGGTGGTTCCGCGCTCGGCCCCGGCCGGCTACCTGGTGGCCAAGGTGGTGGCGGTGGACGCGGACGCGGGGCGCAACGCGTGGCTGTCCTACGAGCTGGTGCAGGCGTCGGAGCCGGCGCTGTTCCGCGTGGGGCTGCACAGCGGCGAGGTGCGCACGGCGCGCGCCGTGGCCGAGCGGGACGCGGCCAAGCAGCGGCTGGTGGCCGTGGTGAAGGACCACGGGCAGCCGGCGCTGTCGGCCACGGCCACGCTGCACGTGGTGCTGGCCGAGAGCTTGCAGGAGGCGCTGCCGGAGCTGAGCGAGCGGCCGGCGGGCGCCGAGGCGGCGGCGGCGGCGGCCGAGCTGCAGTTCTACCTGGTGCTGGCGCTGGCGCTGCTCTCGGCGCTCTTGGTGCTGAGCGTGGCGCTGGCCGTGCTGGCGCGGCTGCGCCGGGCCGGGCCGCCCGCCGTGCTGCGCTGCCTGGGCGCGCAGCGCTTCTCGCTGGCCGGCGCCGCCTTCCCGGCCGACTTCTGCGAGGGCACCTTGCCCTACTCCTACAACCTGTGCGTGCCGCCGCCGGCCCGCGCCCTGCCCGAGGCCGCTTGGCCGCCGCCGCCGGTGCCCGTCCTGTCGGCGGAGGAGCTTCTGGGCGGGGAGCCCTGCGACAAGCCGAGCATGAACAGCACTGAGGTCGTCGTGGGAGAGCAGCCCGCCAATCCCGACCTCCCTCAGGTCCGTAAAGCGTGAGTTTCTTCTGTTCTTAAAAGTTCCCGGAACCTCATCTATTTTCCTCATGTGTGTTTTGCCTGGTCTCAGTGGGTATTCCTCATCTATATCCACACGTAGCGGCGGAAGTTTTTTCTTGGTACCAGCTTCAGATCACAGACTCTGACTGTAGCTCTGCTTTCGGCTAATAGCGGCACTTCGCAGTGTTTCTCTTTGTTTCCCGGAGTCGTGTTTATGTGAGTTGCACAGTCCTGTCTCCGTGACAGACTGAGTTAAGGAAAGGGCTGTCCCCCGTTCATGTAGAGCAGGAAGCTTTGGTTCTTCCTTGGTCACAGGTTCAGCTTCAGGCGCGAGGTTTTGTCTTCAGCACTTGAGCTCTATAAATTCGAATGTGTTAGCAACATTGAAAGCAGATTCGTAATCTGTGGAAGGAGAACGGCTGATTCTGCATGACGGGGTCGAGGAAAAAAAAGAGGGCGCTGACATCTGGTGTTGGAGCTATTTCTTTCCTGACAGATTTGTTCAGAAAGGTTGCACTTGGAAATCATGTATAGCTTTACCGAAACCCGTTCATTAAACTTTGTTTTTTCCCTATTAGATTTAGAAAGGAAACGAATGTGGGAAGTTCCTTTCACTCTTTTTTCTCGGTGATAGAAGAGATTGTCGCCGGTGTTTGGGGTAATGCAGTTGTGAGGCTAGATGGCTTCGTTCATGCGTCGTGGTTGGCAGTTCGCTCTGTTTTCCTCTTCCTGAACTTTTTTCGTACACTGGTGTGAGTGCTGCAAGATTTCCGTTTCATAGATTGTTATTTTTCTATGCTCTTCTCATAAGAGGATGTGATGTTGGTGTTTTTAGTAGATCTGAAATATATCGAGAACAGCAAATTTTTGCAATTCTGAATATTAGGATAAACATCTGAGGTATGAGGGGATCCTATATCAGGGAGATTGGCCAGAGGAGGGTTTAGGCAACTTGAATCAAGCCCATTTGCACATTGATTAGTGGTCAGCATAAGTGGTCAAGTGTTGTACTTCTGTTCTAGGTTTCCATGATTGTTTTCTTGAACACATATCCTATCAACGTCATTAGAAATACTTACCTGAATTGTTTACTTACGAACTGCGGTGCTTTAGACATGGATTTTAGGAAAAAAGGAAACCTAGGATGTCTTGATTAAATGCAACTCTGTGTAAACTACGGAAACACTAGGTGTATCTTAGGAAAGGATGTCAAATATTTCAGGCCCTGAAATTCCTTTGAGGGTTTCAGCTTCATCTTTATTTGTACCCAAAATTGAATCCTGTAAGAATTAGCTCCCTGATTTCAAGAAGAATGCAATTTCTCTCTTCCTGCTTGTGTTAATGAACCTGACAGCTGTTTTTTCGGGATATGGTATCATCCCGTTTTCTCTCTGAGAGCCTGTTGTTCAAGAAGCTTTTGAACAAGAAGGATAAGACTAATAAGCTGCTGGGTAAAATACGAAAAATGTGTTTTAATTTACATAGAATGACATTAGAAAGTGACGAGTTTCTCGTGCGGTTAAAGAACCCCGCCCGCGGAATGCCTCTGCCCTCCTCCCGATGGTGATTCCCTGGAGGATGAAAGCAGAGATGGGCTGGAGAAATGCGGAGGCAGGAGATCGGCGCTGGACGAAAAGCGACATCTCGGTGGCGACCGTGCCCTGCATGGAGCAAGGCAGGGCGGGCAGCGCCGGGCAGCGCTCGGTGCCTGCAGTGCCGGGAGGAGGCTGCGGGCGCCGCTGTTGACCGAGAGGAGCGAGAGGAAGCTCGGAGCGCTACCGGCAGCCCCGCCCGCTGCGGATCCGCTCGATCACTCGCTCGCTCGGTATCAGGCTCGGCGGCGGGCGCTCTGCGAGAGTCCCTGCGGTGCAGAGCCGTTCTGCAGGGAAGCAGAAAAGCCGGCGACAGCGCCCGGGAGCGGCGACTCGGAGCGTGAGTGGAACGCGGTGGAGCGGTGCCGCGGCCGAGATGTGCGCGGCGGGGAGGCGCTGGGGCCGGCGGCAGCGAGCTCTGCTCTGGGCCGTGCTGCTGGCGGCGTGGGAGGCGGCGTGGGGGCAGCTGCGCTACTCGGTGCCCGAGGAGATGCCCAAGGGCTCGTTCGTGGGCGACGTGGCCAAGGACCTGGGGCTGCAGCTGACGGAGATCCGAGATGGCGGCGTCCACATTATAGACAGAGGTAGGACGCAGTATTTCGCTCTGCATGGGAAGACGGGATATTTAGTGACGGCGGAGAGAATCGACAGAGAGCAGCTGTGCCGGCTGGTGGAGAAATGCGTGCTGCGCTGTGAATTAATAGTGGAAGGAGAAATGAAGGTTTACGGAATAGAGGTGGAAATCACAGACATTAACGACAACTCACCCAGCTTCAAAGACATTGAACTGGAAGAAAAAATTGTCGAGACAACAGCCCCGGGGTCGCGATTTCCCCTGGTCGAGGCTCATGACCCGGACTCGGGTCGGAATTCGCTGCAGAGCTACGAGCTGAGCGGTGACGAGCACTTCTCGCTGGCCGTGCAGGCGGGCCCCGGCGGCGATCAGCGTCCCGAGCTGGTGCTGGCCAAGGCGCTGGACCGGGAGGAGGCGGCGTTTCACGAGCTGGTGCTGAGGGCGAGCGACGGCGGCGATCCGGCACGGACGGGCACGGCTCGGATCCGTGTGACGGTGCTGGACGCGAACGACAATGCGCCCGTGTTCAGCCAGGCGGAGTACACGGTGCGTGTGCCCGAGGACGTGCCCGTGGGCTCCACCCTCGTCACTGTCACGGCCACGGACGCCGATGAGGGGCTGTACGGACACGTGAAATACTCGTTGAAGAAACAGACTGACATGGCATTGGGTATTTTCAATCTGGATTCTGAGTCAGGAGAAATCATCCTTCTGCGAAGCCTAGACTTCGAGGAAGGTGATGCTTACGAGTTGGAGGTTCAGTCCCGGGATGGCGGCGGCCTTTTCGACACTGCCAAAGTCAGAATCACCGTGACAGATGTCAACGACAACATTCCCGAGCTGACAGTAACTTCTCAGCTAAAAGCGATCTCTGAGGATTCTCCTCCGGGGACAACAGTTGCCCTGCTGCACGTGGAAGACCGCGACAGGGGTGTGAATGGCGAGGTGCGCTGCTCGATCGACAAGGACGTCCCGTTCCGGCTGGAGAATTCGCAGGGCAATTTCTACAGCGTGGTGACAGCGAGAGAGCTGGACCGGGAGCAGGTGTCGGAGTACAACGTGACGGTGCGGGCGGCCGACGGCGGGTCGCCGGCTCTGCAGAGCAGCGCGGTGCTGGCGCTGCGCGTGCTGGACGTGAACGACAACGCGCCGGTGTTCGCGGAGGAGCGCTACAGCGCGCGGCTGGCGGAGAACAACGCGGCGGGCGCGCTGGTGCTGACGGTGCGCGCCACGGACGCGGACTGGGGGCAGAACGCGCGCGTGCGCTACCGGCTGGCGGAGGGGCGGGTGCGGGGCGCGCCGCTGTCGTCGTACGTGTCGGTGCAGGCGGAGACGGGCGCGCTGTACGCGCTGCGCTCCTTGGACTACGAGCAGCTGCGCGAGCTGCAGCTGTGCGTGCGGGCGGAGGACGGCGGCGCGCCGGCGCTGAGCAGCAACGTGTCGGTGCGGCTGCTGATCGTGGACGAGAACGACAACGCGCCGCAGGTGCTGTACCCGCCGCCGGGCGCAGCGGCGGGCTCGGGCGCCGCGGCGTGGTCGGGCGTGGAGCTGGCGCCGCGCTGGGCGGAGGCCGGCGCGCTGGTGGCCAAGGTGGTGGCGGTGGACGCGGACGCGGGGCAGAACGCGTGGCTGTCCTACGAGCTGGCCAAGGCCACGGAGCCGGGGCTGTTCCGCGTGGGGCTGCACAGCGGCGAGGTGCGCACGGCGCGCTCGCCGCTGGCCCGCGACGCGGCGCGCCACAGCCTGCTGGTGCTGGTGCGGGACCACGGGCGGCCGGCGCTGTCGGCCACGGCCACGCTGAGCGTGGTGCTGGCCGAGAGCGTGGCCGAGCTGCTGGCCGAGCTGGGCAGCGCGGCCGACGAGGCGGCGGCGCCGGGCGAGCCGGCCGCCGGCCTGACGCGCTGGCTCGTGCTGGCCGTGGCCGCCGTGTCGTGCCTCTTCGTGGCCTTCCTGCTGCTGCTGCTGGCGCTGCGCCTGCGCCGCTGCCACCGCCAGCGGCTGCTGCCGCCGGACAGCGGCGCCTTGCGCGGCGTGCCCGTCTCGCACTTCGTGGGCATCGACGGCGTGCGCGCCTTCCTGCAGTCCTACTCGCACGACGTGTCGCTCACGGCCGACTCGCGCAAGAGCCACCTGCGCTTCTCGGCCGCCAGCTGCTGCGACACCCTCCCGGCCCGGCCGCCGCCCGACGAGCCCGCGCCGCTGCTCGGGGACGGGGACCCGGCCGCCGCCCTCCCTGTGGATTCCGCTCCTCCCTCGGTGAGTTTCTGGGACCAAATTCTTTGTGCGACGCTTCCCTTCACTGCTCCCGTCTCCTTTCTTCTCGTGGTCCGTGTACGGCGTAGGAAGAATTGCAGAGAAGGAAGGCACGGCCTCTTTCATTGGCACTCTGGGGCCTCGTTCTTCTTGCTGCGGGCAGGCTGACGTGGCGTCCGTGTTTAGCCTTAAATTTGGTGGGCATGATCGTAAAAGGGATGTTGCTCTTGGCTGGAGTTTTGTTCTTTGTGTTTTTATAGAGTTGCATTTATTTCTTCATTTCTTCTCCTGACAAGTGTAATTCCTCTCAGCATTTTATATTCTCATTTGATGTGTTGCATCAAATGCAAGTAGAATTTACATTGTTTGGAGGTTCAGGTGTTTCCTCGATGACAGATGTTCCTGAGCAGATAGACCTTGTTTTGGAACACTTAGTCAATCGGTGTGTAACATCACTTTAAACTTTGCGAATCGTGTACCTTCCAAGTTAGCCACGTGCTAAAGGAGGATGAGCAGTTGTTGTGATGACTGGGTCCTTGTTAGAGCTGTGTGTCTTTTATGTTCTTGAGAGTATTTTATTTTAGTTAGTAGCGCTCATTTCCTTTGGGTATCTGTGATTATTCTCAGACAGTGAAAGGTTTTGTGTACCCCTTTTCTTTCAAAGCAGGCTGACTGCTATTGTAGGTGTCCTGTGGCATAACGTTCGGCCAGTGTGAAAAAATCTCTTTTTGTAGGTACAGGGCAGATGGGCAGATTAAAAGTTTGCTGCGATAGTTTTTTGGGTTTGGGTGTGGTTTTTTTTTTTTTTTGTTTGTATGGGTTTTTTTTGGTTTTTTTTTTTTTGTTTTTTTTTTTTTTTAATTCTAAAAGGTGTAAAATGGTGTAGAATTTCAATTTGTCCTAGTTGCTATATGAGACCCGCAGGTGTGGTTGCTTGCATTTTTCCTTTTTTACTGTACAAATAAATAACTTTGCGGACCTGTGGGCATGGCCTTTGGTGTGAGCTCCTGTGTGAATGTGGTTTTTTTGGATGTTTAACTCCCTAGATACCCTTATCCTGTACCTACTACTGTTGAGATAATCTGAAATGTCAGGCTATTGAGCCTTGCAGAGAAATCCAGCTCCCGTTCCTGGTAAATGTGAATGGCCTGATGGTGGTGGATGTTAACGATGTTTTAGCTGGGGTTTGATTACATGTTATTGCAGATTATGAGGGTCAGAGAATACCATGGATGTTGTTCAGGGCTGGAGACAAGACTCCTGTGACCTGAGTGTGGAGGTCCTTTAAAAAGGAGAGACATTGTTTGCTCTTTTCCTTGTTCAGTGTTCAGCCCTACTGTTGTGCAATGTGATTTTTTTCTTCCCTGGTAAAATTGCCCTAACAGATCTTACTTCAGCTGTGTGGGGAGCCCTGGGAGGTTCTTTCTGCGTGTTCACAGGTTGTTGTGGTTTTTAAATGAATGGTTATGATAAGTGCCATAAAGGAAATTTTGTGTGGAGCCAACTCTGTATTCATTGCCTGCTAAGTACCCGAACTCCGTGCCTGCTCTTGGTGCCATCATCATCAAGAGTCTTTCTTGATCCCCTCCTTTCTGCAGATGTAAACCTCTCGCCTTGCTCGGTTTAATAGAGGTGTTTTCCTAAAGATTTACTGGAAGAAATACTCATGCTTGTCTCGTACTCAGGCTGAGAAGTGAAACTTTATCCACGGCAATGGGAAGCTGTGGGAGGAACTTTTCTTTTGATGGTGTCTCTCCACGAAAAGGCGTTGAGGAGAGATTTGTTTGTGAGAATGTAATGTTGGAGACAAGGCATGTGTATTTTTGATTCGTGTATTTATTAATGACTTTCTGAAAATTGTCTAAAAGTGTCTTCATTTTTTGATACTCCATCATTTGTACTCAAAGGGTCAGGTTGTGTGTTCACCATTTCAATTTTCAGTTTCATGGTGTTTTCTGGCAATGGTAATTTTTGGGCACAGAGGGAAACCTTGCATTCAGAGTAGGAGAGTCAGCCATCCTCCAGAAAACCCATGTGCTGGACAAAGATGGTGTCACCGTTGAGTGGTACTTTGATGACTGGATCACAAATTGAGATGCTGATGTCTTACAGCCTTTACAACATTTCAGAATTGTTGAGATTATTGTGATGAGCAGAAAAATCGCTGTGCATGCATTTGTGTTGTGATTCTTGGGATTTGAAAAGATGTGAGAGTGACTTTTAATAGTCTGTCTTCAAGATTTGATTTGTATTGTGTGATGACAGAGAAAAGTCTGTCTATCCAGAGACAAGGCCAGTGTAGGATTTTACTGTGGAATGGTTTGAAATGGATAAAAGAAATGTGTAAAGTTCCATTTGTCCTTGTAGTTTGATGAGGCCTTCACCTTTGGTTCCAAGTTCTTTTTTCACGGTCCAAGGAAATGACTGGGTGAGATGTGTGGTTTGAGGTCCTGTGTGCTTGGTACATGACAGTTTCCTTTGTTGTGTGGCTACTACAAGTGACAAAATAAAAACATTAATTTATACATTGTGGTGGTTTTAGGAGCATTGTCTAAATAGCCAGACCCATGTTGGTTGTCTCTGTAGACTTAGAATGCAGTTCAAGTAGGCTGAGAGACTGGTTTTGATCCAGGAAATTGGTGTGCTAAAGGGTTTTTTTTTAGGAAAATAGCTAGATTTTATCTCTGGGGTCTAGGCCTGTGTCATTTTTTCCCTGTGATCCCTTTGCTTAAAGTGAATGACAGGCATCCAGCAATAAGGAACTGTGTTGCTTGGATAGAATGGCTTATAATTCCGATGTAAAACATCTTTTATTTGGTTCTATGAAATACTCAGAAATGGCTTTGCACTTATTCACTGTAAGGTTCTCAAGTATGGAGACACAAAAGAAAACATTCCATTATTCAGAAAAAAAATAATAGGCATTTATCATTCTTATCATAGAGCTCTAGACTTTTTTTAGGCTGATCTTTTTCTCAAGTTAATGTGTCCCATGAAAGAGAAGCAGAATTCAAGAAGCATGAGTGAGAGCTGAAAGGTTCTGAAGGTCATCCCTTTCTATAATATCATTCCTTGCTCTTATAGATTAACTACGAATTATTAAGAGCAGCTTAGTTCCATTGTGTCTTGCTCCACCACGAATACTTCCATCTGAGGTTACAATGTGACTAAAGGAAATGAAATGAAAGCATCCAAAAGCGCATCTGACGCAGTAACGCCTCTGGAGTCACACCGAGCCAGAGCTGCTGCTCTCGGTGTTTTCAGGCGGGGAGAGCCCCCGGGGCCGGTGCAGCCGCTGAGCCCCGCCCCGAGCCGGGCGGCCTTGAGCGCGGCCATGCGGCGGCTGCAGTGGCGCGGCGGCGCCTCCGGGTGTCGCTGTTGGCCGCCGCCGAGCGGCGCTGGAGCCGCCGCCGCCGCCGCCGCAGCGTCCTGCCCCCGCAGGCTGCTCGCTCGCCCGGCGCCGGCCACAGCGGCAGCGGCACCGCCAGCAGCAGCAGCGGCGAGAGGCGGCGAGAGGCGGCCCGAGCGGTGTGTCTGCCTTTGAGCGGTGTCTGTTTTGGCCGGCGAGAGCGGCTGGAAGGGAGGCAGGGCAGCGGCAGGAGGCAGGAGCGCGGCGAGCGCAGCGGGCAGAGAATGGCGGTGAGGCGGCGGCAGAGGCGCGGGCCGGGCGGCGGGCGAGCGCTGCTGGCCGCGCTGCTGCTGCTGCTGTGCGTGTGGGGCCGGGCGGCGGCCGAGCGGCTCCGCTACGCCATCCCCGAGGAGCTGGGCAGAGGCTCGCTCGTGGGGCCGCTGGCGCGGGACCTGGGGCTCAGCGCGGACCAGCTGCCGGCGCGCAAGCTGCAGGTGGCGTCTGCCGGCAAGAAGCAGCTGAAATACTTCACGGTGAATGAGGAGAACGGGAACCTGTACGTGAACGAGAGGCTGGACCGGGAGGAGATGTGCGGCGAGTCGGCGACCTGCTCTGTCAGCTTCGAGGTGCTGGTGCACAACCCGCTGAACATTTTCCACGTCGAGGTGCACATCGAGGACGTGAATGACAACACGCCGCACTTTCGGCGAGACAAATTTCAGCTGGAGATCAACGAATTGACTTCTCCCGGCGCCCGCTTTTACTTGGGAACGGCAGAGGATGCGGACGTGGGCAGTAACTCGCTGCAGGGCTACGAGCTGGAGACCAACAAGTACTTCACGGTGGAGGTCAAAGAGAGTCAGGACGGCAGCAAATCCGCGGAGCTGGTGCTGCGGCACTCACTGGACCGGGAGAGCGAGCCGAGCCTGCGTCTGACACTGACTGCGCTGGATGGCGGAGACCCGCCCCGGACTGGCACCGCCCAGCTATGGATCAACGTCACGGACGCCAATGACAACCCACCCGTATTCGCGCAGGACCGGTACCGCGTCAGCCTGCGCGAGGACACGCCTCCGGGATCGACAGTGCTGAACGTGACAGCCTCAGACGCCGATGCCGGCACCAACGCCCGCATCACCTACGGCTTCGGAGAGATGCCGGACAAGGTGCTGCGGAAATTCACAGTAGATCCCGAGAGCGGGATGATAACGCTGCAGGAGGCGCTGGACTTCGAGGACACGCGGGCGTTCAGTCTGGCTGTGGAGGCGACGGATGGCGGCGGTTTGGTGGCACACTGCAAGGTGGAGGTGGAGGTGCTGGATGTGAATGACAATCCTCCTGAGATCACCATTCTGTCGCTGTCGAGCCCCGTGCCCGAGGATGCGCCTGCCGGGACCGTGGTGGCTCTTTTGAACGTAAATGACCCGGACTCTGGCGAGAACGGTCAGGTGTCGTGCGAACTGTCGGGAGAGGCGCCGCTGTCGATCGTGGCGTCGTCGGGCGGCTCGTACAAGGTGGTGACATCGGGCTTGCTGGACCGCGAGCAGGCGTCCGAGCACCGTGTGACGGTGGTGGCCCGGGACCGGGGCCGGCCGGCGCTGCGGAGCAGCAGGGAGCTGGTGCTGGAGGTGTCGGACGTGAACGACAACGCGCCGGTGTTCGAGGAGGCGGCGTACAGCGCGTACGTGGCGGAGAACAACGCGGCGGGCGCGCTGGTGCTGCGCGTGCAGGCGCGGGACGCGGACGCGGGCGCCAACGGGCGCGTGAGCTACTGGCTGGCGGGCGGCAGCGCGGGCGCGGCGGGCGCGGCGCCGCTCGTGTCGGTGGAGGCGCGGAGCGGCGCGCTGTACGCGCAGCGCTCCTTGGACTACGAGCAGTGCCGCGAGTTCACGGTGGCCGTGCGGGCGCAGGACGGCGGCTCGCCGGCGCGCAGCTCCACGGCCACGGTGCGCGTCTTCGTGCTGGACCGCAACGACAACGCGCCCAGGGTGCTCTGGCCCGCGCCGGCGGCGGCGGCGGCGGCGGGAGAGGCTGCGGGAGGGGCGGCGGCGGCGCCTTTCGAGGTGGTTCCGCGCTCGGCCTCGGCCGGCTACCTGGTGGCCAAGGTGGTGGCGGTGGACGCGGACGCGGGGCGCAACGCGTGGCTGTCCTACGAGCTGGTGCAGGCGTCGGAGCCGGCGCTGTTCCGCGTGGGGCTGCACAGCGGCGAGGTGCGCACGGCGCGCGCCGTGGCCGAGCGGGACGCGGCCAAGCAGCGGCTGGTGGCCGTGGTGAAGGACCACGGGCAGCCGGCGCTGTCGGCCACGGCCACGCTGCACGTGGTGCTGGCCGAGAGCTTGCAGGAGGCGCTGCCGGAGCTGAGCGAGCGGCCGGCGGGCGCCGAGGCGGCGGCGGCGGCGGCCGAGCTGCAGTTCTACCTGGTGCTGGCGCTGGCGCTGCTCTCGGCGCTCTTGGTGCTCAGCGTGGCGCTGGCCGTGCTGGCGCGGCTGCGCCGGGCCGGGCCGCCCGCCGTGCTGCGCTGCCTGGGCGCGCAGCGCTTCTCGCTGGCCGGCGCCGCCTTCCCGGCCGACTTCTGCGAGGGCACCTTGCCCTACTCCTACAACCTGTGCGTGCCGCCGCCGGCCCGCGCCCTGCCCGAGGCCGCTTGGCCGCCGCCGCCACAGCCGGTGCCCGTCCTGTCGGCGGAGGAGCTTCTGGGCGGGGAGCCCTTGGAGAAGCCGAGTTCCAACAGCAGCGCCCTGACGGGAGAGCAGCCCGCCGAGCCCGATGCACCGCAGGTGTGTAATCCTGAATACTCCTCTTGTTCTCCTTGCGCTTTTCTGTGGAGTGGTCCCATTTTCTATTTGGGTTTTTCCGCTTTATGTTGTTCGGGTAGTTTATTAGTCCTGGAAGGAGTGAAGTTCTGTATCCTCCTTCCACTTTCAGCAAGCAGCCGGCCGTGGCATTTGGTTATTTGGTGGTATTATATGAGATCTATTGACCACAAGTGTCATTTTGAGTCGTGAACGCCGTAAATTAGTGATCTTACATTATATACTGATATAGATGCTTCGTGTTTCAATTTTTTTCTTCTAATTCTCTTTCCCCTAAACTCGTTTACTTGTACTTGTTTTACAGTTAAACAAATGTTGACCCATGCTTCTGTGTTGTTGGAAATTATTTGATAATCCTTATCAAAGCTCTACGGTGTGTCATGTCTTGCTGGAAAGCTGATTCAGAAATGGTAGCACTAGACTGTTTTCTTCCAGGCATTGTTTCTCTAAAGCAAAATCGTTGTTATTGCCGTTTACCAAAGAGATATTACAGGTTGCTCCTCCCTAGACAATGTTCTCCTGTTCCGCCATGTGTCTTCTGAGGTTTTTGCATAATGCTGCGTTGAAGGCAGCATTAATGGATGCATTGATTGTATCCAGACATGAATTTTCGTATATTCCATATAGCTTTTCATTTTAATATTGATCACTAATTCCTATTCTCTATAATCAGATATGGTGATTTTGAATGACAGAATAGGGAAAATGGAACTGATGCTTGGTGTTGGATCTTTTTTTCACCGCTTCATAAAATTTACATGTTCTCTTTGGGACGGGGAAGTTATTGGTCCTTCCTCCCTGCTGAAGGAGGAAAATGTAGGCCATGTTATAAGATAAGGTGTAGTCTTTTTAATCTGTGGTTGTTTAGTGTGGGGTTTTTTGTTTTGTTTTGTTTTGTTTTTTTTTTTTTTGTTTGGGTTCTCTGAAACCAGAACAGTTGTATCTAAACGAAGTACTTAAAGCAATTCGTGTTAATTGCTTAAGGCAAATATGTGTTAATGAGCCTGATAGCTGTGGATCTCCGGGGGGCTGTCTGAGTATCAGGTTTCCTACTTCAGAGCCCGTTTCTCTGCTAAATTCTGTACTGATTGCTACAAAAATTCGTGATGGAAATTGTACTTTTGAAGTAGTGAGATAGGATTCATAAGACTATACGCGTCATATTATGAGAATTTTTTTCACTTAATATATATCCACGTTAGTAAATGACTTTTCCCGAGAGGTAGAAAAAGCAAAACCGAAGAAAAACTCTATATTGCTCTCGGTGATGATCAGTTAAGGGTCGGGGATCGGCTGGAGAAAAGCCAAAGCAGGGTCGACGTCTCCATGGCCACTATCCCCTCCACGCGAGCTGCCCACGACAAAGGCAGGAGCGCAGCGCCGGGCAGCGCTCGGTGCCTGCAGTGCCGGGAGGAGGCTGCGGGCGCCGCTGTTGACCGAGAGGAGCGAGAGGAAGCTCGGAGCGCTACCGGCAGCCCCGCCCGCTGCGGATCCGCTCGATCACAGGATCGCTGGATTCCAAGCTCGGCGGCCGAGCGGTCTGAGATCGTTTCGGAAGCGCGGAATCGACCTGCAGAGAAGCGGAGACAACGGCGCCAGGGCCTAAAAGCGTGGGGGTCATCGGTGATCGGCGGTGGGAAGCTGCCGGCGGCAGAGATGTGCGCGGCGGGGAGGCGCTGGGGCCGGCGGCAGCGAGCTCTGCTCTGGGCCGTGCTGCTGGCGGCGTGCGAGGCGGCGTGGGGGCAGCTGCGCTACTCGGTGCCCGAGGAGATGCCCAAGGGCTCGTTCGTGGGCGACGTGGCCAAGGACCTGGGGCTGCAGCTGACGGAGATCCGAGACCGCGGCGTCCACATTACAGAAAGAGGTAGGACTCAATACTTCTCTCTGCACGGGAAGACGGGACATTTAGTGACGGCGGAGAGGATCGACAGAGAGCAGCTGTGTGAGGACGTGCAGATATGCGTGCTGCATTGTGAGCTGATAGTGGAGGGGGAAATGAAGATTTATGGAATAGAAGTGGAGATCACGGACATTAACGACAACTCCCCCGGCTTTCGGGACGCAGAAACAGAGCTGAGAATGAGCGAGATGACAGCCCCGGGGTCGCGATTTCCCCTTGCCCGGGCTCACGATCCTGACTCGGGCCGGAATTCCCTGCAGAGCTACGAGCTGAGCGGTGACGAGCACTTCTCGCTGGCCGTGCAGGCGGCCCCCGGCGGCGATCAGCGTCCCGAGCTGGTGCTGGCCAAGGCGCTGGACCGGGAGGAGGCGGCGTTTCACGAGCTGGTGCTGAGGGCGAGCGACGGCGGCGATCCGGCACGGACGGGCACGGCTCGGATCCGCGTGACCGTGCTGGACGCGAACGACAACGCGCCCGTGTTCAGCCAGGCGGAGTACACGGTGCGTGTGCCCGAGGACGTGCCCGTGGGCTCCACCCTCGTCACTGTCACGGCCACGGACGCCGACGAAGGTTTGAACGGGCAAATAAAATACACATATCAAAAGGTTTCTGTGAAAGCATCAAAGATATTCCATCTGGACGCCGAAACGGGAGCAATCACATTGACGCGTAACTTGGACTTCGAAGAAGGAACCTCCTACGAACTGGAGATACAGGTTCAAGACGGCGGGGACGTTTCCCTTTCCGATATAGCGAAAGTTGTGATCACTGTGACAGACATCAATGACAACGCGCCCGAGATTTCCGTGAGGTCGGCATTAAGTGAGATCTCAGAAGACGCCCCCTCGGGAACTGTGGTAGCCCTTTTATACGTTCAGGACCGGGACTCGGGGGCCAACGGCGACGTGCGCTGCAGGATCGATAAGGATGTTCCGTTCCGGCTGCAGAGCTCTCACGGCAGCTACTACAGCGTGGTGACAGCGAGAGAGCTGGACCGGGAGCAGGTGTCGGAGTACAACGTGACGGTGCGGGCGGCCGACGGCGGGTCGCCGGCTCTGCAGAGCAGCGCGGTGCTGGCGCTGCGCGTGCTGGACGTGAACGACAACGCGCCGGTGTTCGCGGAGGAGCGCTACAGCGCGCGGCTGGCGGAGAACAACGCGGCGGGCGCGCTGGTGCTGACGGTGCGCGCCACGGACGCGGACTGGGGGCAGAACGCGCGCGTGCGCTACCGGCTGGCGGAGGGGCGGGTGCGGGGCGCGCCGCTGTCGTCGTACGTGTCGGTGCAGGCGGAGACGGGCGCGCTGTACGCGCTGCGCTCCTTGGACTACGAGCAGCTGCGCGAGCTGCAGCTGTGCGTGCGGGCGGAGGACGGCGGCGCGCCGGCGCTGAGCAGCAACGTGTCGGTGCGGCTGCTGATCGTGGACGAGAACGACAACGCGCCGCAGGTGCTGTACCCGCCGCCGGGCGCAGCGGCGGGCTCGGGCGCCGCGGCGTGGTCGGGCGTGGAGCTGGCGCCGCGCTGGGCGGAGGCCGGCGCGCTGGTGGCCAAGGTGGTGGCGGTGGACGCGGACGCGGGGCAGAAC
The DNA here is from genome assembly GCA_039654755.1 of Calcarius lapponicus. NCBI lineage: Eukaryota > Metazoa > Chordata > Aves > Passeriformes > Fringillidae > Calcarius > Calcarius lapponicus. The sequence continues at coordinate 18,298,794 of CM077476.1, read as the reverse complement.
GCGTGGCTGTCCTACGAGCTGGCCAAGGCCACGGAGCCGGGGCTGTTCCGCGTGGGGCTGCACAGCGGCGAGGTGCGCACGGCGCGCTCGCCGCTGGCCCGCGACGCGGCGCGCCACAGCCTGCTGGTGCTGGTGCGGGACCACGGGCGGCCGGCGCTGTCGGCCACGGCCACGCTGAGCGTGGTGCTGGCCGAGAGCGTGGCCGAGCTGCTGGCCGAGCTGGGCAGCGCGGCCGACGAGGCGGCGGCGCCGGGCGAGCCGGCCGCCGGCCTGACGCGCTGGCTCGTGCTGGCCGTGGCCGCCGTGTCGTGCCTCTTCGTGGCCTTCCTGCTGCTGCTGCTGGCGCTGCGCCTGCGCCGCTGCCACCGCCAGCGGCTGCTGCCGCCGGACAGCGGCGCCTTGCGCGGCGTGCCCGTCTCGCACTTCGTGGGCATCGACGGCGTGCGTGCCTTCCTGCAGTCCTACTCGCACGACGTGTCGCTCACGGCCGACTCGCGCAAGAGCCACCTGCGCTTCTCGGCCGCCAGCTGCTGCGACACCCTCCCGGCCCGGCCGCCGCCCGACGAGCCCGCGCCGCTGCTCGGGGACGGGGACCCGGCCGGCGCCCTCCCCTCGGATCCCGCCCCTCCCTCGGTGAGTTCCTCTCTCCAGATTTTCTCCACGACGCTTTCTTGTGATGCTGTTCTGCCCCTTCCCCGCCGTGTTCTCTGGCTTGCCTAGGAGACTTTGTCTAACAGCGTGATAAAGTTTCCTTCGATGAAGTTTTGACGGCTGACGTCCATTGGTGTCATTGTGTAAACATGGGATGGATTCTCAGGGTTCCAGTAAATGAAGAAGGAAGGAGGGAGAAGGCTGCTCTTGGCAGGCTGTTGGTTAGGTCGGAGGTTTGGGCATTGATCAGGTTCCAGGTGTTGCTCCCCTCTATCAGCCGTGCTGTATAGAATGTGTTTCTCTTAGCATTAGCTCTTCTGAAGGGATTGATTGAATTACTAAGAAATTCAGCTTTTTGGGAGGTTCACGTGTCTTCCCAAGAGCACACGTGCATGAATAGGTAGAATGTGTCTTGAACAAAATGCTGATGGCTTTGCACATTCTTCCCGGCCTTTGTCGCTCTCCATGATATAGAGTGAAGGTCAGCAGGAAGTGTTTGCATCATCCATGCTTTGGTCTTTGTCCCCAAAAGGGGATTGGACCAGGCAACAAGTGGTCTTCGATGATGTCTGTCTATCTGTTATGGAGGTGAATGATCCTCTTGAAGTTTTGTCTCTTTGAAAAGGCCGAGGGTGGCTGCATGTGGAGGATGAAATGCAAGAGGAAATGGCAGAACTGCTTTGGTTAGTACTTGTTTTTTTATGTAGAGCTGTGTCAGATGGAGTTGGATGAGCCTTGCCTACAAAATATTGAGCATGGCAAGAGAATTGCCTGGATGGGAAGGGAGAGATTCAAGGTGCAGCGGGAGATGCAAGGTGGGCATAATTCCCTGTGAGCAGATATTCACTGAGTCAGTGTCTCTGGGAAGACTGCTGGGCCTTTCTTTTGAGACCTATGAAGTCTCTTCACAGAACTTCAGTGAGCAGCAAATGTAGCTTCCACAGCACAGAGATGTACAGACAGCTGTGTGAAATTGGTGCTGGGAAGAAAAATGGTCTGGGGATTGGGGCCTCAATTCTCTCATGTTTTTATGATAGATGGGTGAAAGGACACCAGGGATGGTGTGAAGGGTTGGAAATCTGAGTGCTGTGAGCTGTGTGTGAATGTCTGCTGAAAGACTGAAGGGAATGTTTTCCTCCATTCCCTGTCCAGTTCCTATCTCTATGAGGTTTTTCTTCCTCAAGTAATTGTTTAGAAGATCTGTATTCCAACTGCATGGGCAACCCTGGCAGGTTCTTTCTAAGTGTTTTCATGTCATCATAATGGTGTCACTGCGAAGCTTAATTTTGTACTTATGACAGATGTGGTATGGGGATTGCTGTGCCTATAAACAACGTCATCATTCATCTACTCTGAGTTATAGAACCCAGAAGAGAATTGTGAGTGCTTCAATTCTGCAGGTGTTAACTTTCTGTTTCATTCTTCTGATGATCTGAAGATGATTCTTTCATGGTTATAGGTGAAAAGGGAGTGAATTTCATATACGTGTTTCTCGAATATGTCTCTTTAATAAGCACTTTTTCTTGTCCCATGGCTAGCATGAGATGTCAAATATTATCAGTAGTAAGGAGATACTGTCTGAGGAACTTTCCTCTTGGAGGAGCCTCTCCAAATTCTTAAGATCTATGCTAACCATGGAAGCTGTGAAGAGCTGGGAGGGAGTGCTGGGTGTGTGGTGTATGAGGAGGTCCTGGAGGAGACATGGGATGTGTTTTGTTGATCCCCAGGGCTATTGCTGGCCTTCTGAAAATGAGTCAGGAGGAGTCTGATGATTTTCAATTGTGTGGTTTAGACTGAAATGGCCTAGTTTGGGTTCCATATTGCTTTGCATCAAGAGTGGTAGTCCCACAGGCTTTGAGGAGTCCATGTGCTGAGGAATGGTGATGTTGCCTTTGAGGTGATCCTTGGATGTGTGGGTCTTTGACAGAGCTGGTAATAATTTATGGCCATTTAACATTTTCCTACTTGTTCAAATAATTGGGAGGAATAATCTTACTTGTGATGCTTGGGTTCTGAGAAGCTGTGCACACAACTTTCAGCTAATGATGTCTGTATGCAAAATTTGCTTTCATATTATGTGTGGCAAGAGAGAAGAAGTCTGTGTATGCAGAGACAGGGCTGGTGCTGGAGTTCAGTGTGACACAGTTCAAAATGAATGAATGAATGGTGTCCAGTTCTGTTTGTCCTGGTATTTAGAGGAGGCCCCCAGCTGTGGTTCCAAGCTTTTTCTTCCTCTTCCTATCCAAGGAAATGACAGCCTGGGGCCTGTGGAGTGACTCCTGTGTGAGGCCCCTGTGTATTGGTTCCAGTCCAGTTTGCTGGGTTGTGTATATAGTGCAGGTGACCCAATCTGCAATGTGAGGCCATGATTGATACTCTTCTGGTGTTTTCCCACTCTTGGCTGGGTTCATTTCAGTTGGATTGTTTTTTTTTTTTTTTTTAGATGATTTGTTTGTTTTGGTTGGTGTTGGGTTGTTTGTTTGTTGATTTGCTTGTATTTTTATCAAGGAATAAAGTTGATCCTCACTGTGCCTGGCAATCCTGCAAACTCCAAAACTTATAATTACCCAATAGGGAAAGTATCTCTCATCCATCCCTTGAAGCTTGTAATCATAATATCCTAGACATGGAATCATAAAATGGTTTGTGTTGCAAAGGACCTTAAAGCTCCTCTTGTTCCAGCTGCTCTGCCATGGGCAGGGACATCTTCCACCAGAGCAGGTGGCTCAGAGCCCCAGCCAGCCTGACCTTGAATATTTCATTCAAGAAATACAACTTCATGAATGGATGTTTCCCCAAGGTGTTGTTTTTCTCTGTGGCCAATATGGAACCAAAATTTTGGTTGGTGTTGATGGTGAAAGTAAAGGCTGTGAATGCAGAGTGAGGAGGGTGAGAGCTCAGTTCTGTGCCAGGCAAATGGGGGACTCAGTGTGGGTTTGGCAGAGAAATGGTTTGATTTCATGCTTGGTGCGAAAGGCAGTGCCATTGCTGTTCTGATCCTGGTGTCTCTGTCATGAAAGACAATGACAGTCCTCCAAAAGTAACATTTTCCACAGTAACTGTTCATGTAGAACCATAATTGTTATCTGGAACAGGTAATTAATCCTGTGTGAAACATCCATATGTATCTCTGTGCAACACAGTGATATAGAGTTTGTTCAGAATTGTAATTACACTTTCATTCAGGCCTTTGTTTCCAGGAAGATTGCAGCTCATTTTCACAATTCTGGTCAGTACTTTGAAATATGAAACAGTGGCTGTTGTTTTCAGCAAATCCTTACTTCAGTCATCTAGGAGAAAACTCCGTGTGTGGAGGGAACAGGATGACTAGGTAGGAGAAGCAAGAAGAGAATCTGTTGTACGTTCTCAGATTTACTTAAGAAAGAGGCTGATGAGATGCTGTTTAAAATGATGGTTTCATAACAGTGCAAGGTGAGCAGGCCATGCAGTAGAAAGAGTTGCTGAGGAGAGGACTCATTCTTCAAATGAACCTGCTCTGCTATTGTCCCATCTAAGTCCTCAGGGCCACACACCTGCAGCTTCTCAGTGACTCCTACATGCTCTCAGGTATAATTTTAAGGCCTGCAATAAAGGCCTAGAAGACTTCACAGTGAGCATCTCTGTGTTGTCTTCTAATGCTTCCTTGCATTATCTGATTCCTCTTTTCATGTTTTCTGTGTTTTTTTCCTTTGTTTTGTTTTCCCTTGATTTGTACAGTATGTGGGTATACTTACTATTTTCAACAACCCATCTTTGTTCAGTAACATATGATGTGCCAATGTCCCTTGCTCTTGTTGCAGTGGGAGTGGAAGGCAGGAGATATGAGAGTGACTTTTCTTCATTTCCTGTCCGGAGAAATAGATGGAAATATGACTTCAGTAGACATTGAATCTCTGTGGAACAGAGCATGTGATAAGGATGGGGAGAAGATTCCCCCTAAGCCAATGGTTTGATGAGCCATTCTCAACTGGATGACTGCTGATCTTTTATTATGACTGTTTATCATTTGTGTGCTCTGGAATCCTTCAGTTCCTCATCATAATGGTGATTATTAGCAGACAATTGTCCCTCCTTTCTGGCTGTGGCTGCAGTGCATTATCATCTCATGATGGATTTGAGCAGTGAGGAGATGGCAACAAACAAAACCTCACAGTGGCCTGGTGTTGCCGACATCTCTTCATAAAAATCCTTTCATTAGGATTTTTCCAGCAGAAGCTGAGAAGTCTCAGCAACAAGATGTAAACAAGTTGTTATCTGCTGCTGTGGAATGTAACAGGTTCACCTGTGATTGGCCCATCTCTGATGTTTATAATTAATGGCCAATCAACGACTGTGCCCTATCGGACAGAGTCCGGGAGAGCGTCTTTGTTGATCATTCTTTCTATCTCTATTCTTAACTTTAGCCTCTCTGAGAAACCTTCTCTCTCTCTCCATGTCTTTTTAGTATAGTTAATATATATATATATCATAATATAATAAATTAGCCTTCTGATAATAGAGTCCACATTCTCGTCTGTCCTTCGAACCTGAAACACCTTGAGACCGCCGTAACAGCCTGGCCTGAAAGAAAAAGCAGAGAGGGGAGCTGTGTGTGTGAGGCTAGAGAAGAGCTGGGTCATTGCCTTGCTTGTCACATGTCACAGATAACACCAGGTTGTGCCTGATGGAGTCCAGTGGGATTTGAGTTGCTTCTGTAGAGCAAAGCAGACCTACAAAATGTTATTGCACCTGTCCATTTCCATGTGTTTCTGACTCTTGCATTGCTTGTTGTCATGAGCTCATGCCCAGAGTGTCTGATCTCATGTGGAAGGTCTCCTCTGTCCCAGCTGCCCGAGTGCAGGTGCAGTTCCCACACACCCCTGTGATGTTCCCAGCTGCACAGAGGAAGGGTTTCACAAGCACTCCTGGTGTGCTCAGCCAGGAACATTTTGTCTGTAGTGTAACCATGCAGGATCATCTCTGCTGCAGCTGTCAAAGTGCAGAGTGAGCACCCAGGCCAGCCAAGGTTTGCATGGACAGAGCAGGGCCCAGTGGGAGAAGGTGTGCAGTGTCCCCCAGGCCATCAGCCAGAGGCACATGCTGGGCAATCACCTGGAGGCTGTCAGCTGGCTGAGGAACGGGCTGGAGAGTGCCCTGCAGAGAGTTACAGACAGTGGCTCCATGTCCAGGTGGAAAGCAGTGACTTGTGCTGTCCCTCAAGGGCCCTGGCTGGGCCCAGGTCTGTTCAGCACCTCCATGGCCAATGGGATTGAGGCACCTTCAGGCAATTTGCAGCTGACACCGACTGGAGTTGATTGAGTGCAGGGCAGAGATGGCAGCCAGGGATGGGCTGGAGAAGTGGCCCCGTGCAGCCCCCATGAAATGGATCAAAGTGCCAGGTCCTGCAGCTGGGGTGGGGCAATCCCCAGTTTAAGCAGAGAGTGGGGGATAGGGAAGAGCTTTGCAGAGAAGTGCTTTGGGTTATTGGTGGGTGATGAGGTGGGACATGAGCTGCCCATGGGCACCTGCTGCTGGAATTGTGTCCTGCACTGCATGACAAGCTCTCTGCCTGGCTGGTTGAAGGCGGTCCTTCCCCCCTCTGAACTCTTTTTGTGAGTGCATAGACTGCATGGAGATCTTGGGCCAATATCCCAATGGACATGCTAGAGTTCCCAGAAGGATCATGGAAGTGTCCTGAGGGCTGGAACATTTTTGTTATGCAGAAGGAGTGAAGGAGTGTACATCTTCAAGCAAAGAGTAATAATATCTTTGTGTAGACATTTCTAAGTTTGTTTTTGCTGTGTCAGTTTATGAATAAGTTTATAGAAAATATGGAGAAAGCTCTGTTTACCTGGGCCAGGTGTTGTCAAAGAGCAGAGCAGTGTTTTTACCTAAGAGAATGGAGGTTGTGATTCAGAGAAAGCTTTTCAGTGTGGGTTGTGATAAAAGTGAAGATACTGCCCAGAGAACTTTTGGACATGCTTCCACATTCAAGTCTAGCACACAGTGTTCCTGCTTATGTCAGTGCTGTGGATTCAATGGGCTTTACAAAAAAGATAAAGGGGGAAACTGAAAGTATTGTTTGGCTCTATGAAGGACTCAACGTTGCTTTGTGCTTTCCATTGTCAGCCGCTCAGATATGGAGAAGCAGATGAAGCAAGTTTAATGAGTCAGAAAGAGAAAAGTAAATATTTTCCTGTTGTCTTGTCATAAGGGAATACTTACATTGCTTTAGACTGATCTATCTCCAAATAATTCAACGCAGATAATGAAGGGCAATTCAAGACAAGTGTGAAAAAGCTCTTGACGTCTTCCCCATATTGTCGTTTATTGCTGGTATAAATGGGCCGTGATTTTATTAACAGTGACTGAATTCCATTATTTACTGCCTTGCCATGAACATTTGCTTCTGAGTGTTCAGTGTGACTGAAAAGAATGTCCTGAAATCATCCGACATAACATCCCAGATAGAGCCTTGGAGTGGAATTGAGGCAGAGCTGCTGCTCTCGGTGTTTGCGGGCGGGGAGAGCCCCCGGGGCCGGTGCAGCCGCTGAGCCCCGCCCCGAGCCGGGCGGCCTTGAGCGCGGCCATGCGGCGGCTGCAGTGGCGCGGCGGCGCCTCCGGGTGTCGCTGTTGGCCGCCGCCGAGCGGCGCTGGAGCCGCCGCCGCCGCCGCCGCAGCGTCCTGCCCCCGCAGGCTGCTCGCTCGCCCGGCGCCGGCCACAGCGGCAGCGGCACCGCCAGCAGCAGCGGCGAGAGGCGGCCCGAGCGGTGTGTCTGCCTTTGAGCGGTGTCTGTTTTGGCCGGCGAGAGCGGCTGGAAGGGAGGCAGGGCAGCGGCTGGAGGCAGGAGCGCGGCGAGCGCGGCGGGCAGAGAATGGCGGTGAGGCGGCGGCAGAGGCGCGGGCCGGGCGGCGGGCGAGCGCTGCTGGCCGCGCTGCTGCTGCTGCTGTGCGTGTGGTGCCGGGCGGCGGCCGAGCGGCTCCGCTACGCCATCCCCGAGGAGCTGGGCAGAGGCTCGCTCGTGGGGCCGCTGGCGCGGGACCTGGGGCTCAGCGCGGAGCAGCTGCCGGCGCGCAAGCTGCGGCTGAGCGAGGAGAAGCAATACTTCACGGTGAATGAGGAGAACGGGAACCTGTACGTGAACGAGAGGCTGGACCGGGAGGAGATGTGCGGCGAGTCGGCGACCTGCTCCGTCAGCTTCGAGGCGCTGGTGCACAACCCGCTGAACGTTTTCCATGTCGAGGTGGACATCGAGGACGTGAATGACAATTCCCCGGTGTTCAGCAAGGCTGCTCTGGACCTCGAGATTGGTGAATGGACGCTTCCAGGGTCTCGTTTTCCGCTAGAGATGGCCCAAGACGCAGACGCAGGAAGCAACTCGCTGCTGACCTACCAACTCACCAGCAGCCCGTCGTTCTCACTGGCAATGCAGGAAAAGCCGGGGGGGAGCAAGCAGCCAGAATTAGTGCTGGAGAGAGTGTTGGATCGGGAGAAGCAGAGCTCCTTTGAGTTGGTGCTGACAGCCGTAGACGATGGGGATCCTGTGAGGTCCGGGACTGTCCAGGTTCGCATCAACGTTACAGATGCCAATGACAACCCACCCGTCTTCAGCAAAAGCCTCTACGAGTCGAGAGTGGCCGAGAATTTGCCAGTGGAGTCGGTAGTGCTGCGGGTACGGGCCACGGATGCTGATGCAGGCTCGAACGGGCGAGTGTCCTACTCCTTTGGCAGAGTCCCAGACTCCGTCAGGGCGTTGTTCACTATCGACAGCGAGAGCGGGGAAGTGAGGACAGCGGGTCCTCTTGATTTCGAGGAGAAGAATAAATACATCTTCGGCGTGGAAGCGAGAGATGGCGGCGGACTCACCAGTCACTGCGAAGTGCAGATAGACGTCACCGACGAGAATGACAACCCGCCGGAGATCACGGTTCTGTCGCTCTCGAGTCCCGTACCTGAGGATGCCCCGACTGGCACTGTGGTGGCCGTGCTGAAGGTGCGGGACAGAGATTCGGGCGAGAACGGTCAGGTGTCGTGCGAGCTGTCGGGAGAGGCGCCGCTGTCGATCGTGGCGTCGTCGGGCGGCTCGTACAAGGTGGTGACATCGGGCGCGCTGGACCGCGAGCAGGCGTCCGAGCAGCGCGTGACGGTGGTGGCCCGGGACCGGGGCCGGCCGGCGCTGCGGAGCAGCAGGGAGCTGGTGCTGGAGGTGTCGGACGTGAACGACAACGCGCCGGTGTTCGAGGAGGCGGCGTACAGCGCGTACGTGGCGGAGAACAACGCGGCGGGCGCGCTGGTGCTGCGCGTGCAGGCGCGGGACGCGGACGCGGGCGCCAACGGGCGCGTGAGCTACTGGCTGGCGGGCGGCAGCGCGGGCGCGGCGGGCGCGGCGCCGCTCGTGTCGGTGGAGGCGCGGAGCGGCGCGCTGTACGCGCAGCGCTCCTTGGACTACGAGCAGTGCCGCGAGTTCACGGTGGCCGTGCGGGCGCAGGACGGCGGCTCGCCGGCGCGCAGCTCCACGGCCACGGTGCGCGTCTTCGTGCTGGACCGCAACGACAACGCGCCCAGGGTGCTCTGGCCCGCGCCGGCGGCGGCGGGAGAGGCTGCGGGAGGGGCGGCGGCGGCGCCTTTCGAGGTGGTTCCGCGCTCGGCCCCGGCCGGCTACCTGGTGGCCAAGGTGGTGGCGGTGGACGCGGACGCGGGGCGCAACGCGTGGCTGTCCTACGAGCTGGTGCAGGCGTCGGAGCCGGCGCTGTTCCGCGTGGGGCTGCACAGCGGCGAGGTGCGCACGGCGCGCGCCGTGGCCGAGCGGGACGCGGCCAAGCAGCGGCTGGTGGCCGTGGTGAAGGACCACGGGCAGCCGGCGCTGTCGGCCACGGCCACGCTGCACGTGGTGCTGGCCGAGAGCTTGCAGGAGGCGCTGCCGGAGCTGAGCGAGCGGCCGGCGGGCGCCGAGGCGGCGGCGGCGGCGGCCGAGCTGCAGTTCTACCTGGTGCTGGCGCTGGCGCTGCTCTCGGCGCTCTTGGTGCTGAGCGTGGCGCTGGCCGTGCTGGCGCGGCTGCGCCGGGCCGGGCCGCCCGCCGTGCTGCGCTGCCTGGGCGCGCAGCGCTTCTCGCTGGCCGGCGCCGCCTTCCCGGCCGACTTCTGCGAGGGCACCTTGCCCTACTCCTACAACCTGTGCGTGCCGCCGCCGGCCCGCGCCCTGCCCGAGGCCGCTTGGCCGCCGCCGCCGGTGCCCGTCCTGTCGGCGGAGGAGCTTCTGGGCGGCGATTCCTGCCACAAGCCGAGCATGAACAGTGAGCTCGCCTTGGGAGAGCCACCCGCCAATCCCGATGCACCTCAGGTCTGTAAAGCGTGAGTTTCTTCTGTTTTTAAAAGTTCCCGAAACGTCATCTTTTTTCCTCACGTGTTCTTTGCCGGGTGTCAGTGGGTATTCGTCATCTATAGCCACACGTAGCGGCGGAAGTTTTTTTTTTTTTCTCTGTAGCAGTTTCAGATCACATGCTCTGACTGGAGCTCTGCTTTCGGCTAATAGCGGCACTTCGCAGTGTTTCTCTTTGTTTCCCGGAGTCGTGTTTATGTGAGTTGCGCAGTCCTACCTCCGTGACGGACTGAGTTAAGGAAACAGCTATCCCCCGTTCATGCAGAGCAGGAAGCTTTGGTTCTTCCTTGGTCACAGGTTCTGTTTCAGGCGCGTGGTTTTGTCTTCAGCCCTTGAGCTCTATAAATTCGAATGTGTTAGCAACGTTGAAAGAAGATTCGTAATCTGTGGAAGGAGAACGGCTGATTCTGCATGACGGGGTCGAGGAAAAAAAAGAGGGCGCTGACATCTGGTGTTGGAGCTATTTCTTTCCTGACAGATTTGTTCAGAAAAGTTGTGCTTGGAAATCATGTATAGCTTTACCGAAACCCGTTCGTTAAACTTTGTTTTTCCCCTATTAGATTTAGAAAGGAAACGAATGTGGGAAGTTCCTTTCACTCTTTTTTCTGTGATAGAAGAGATTGTCGCCGGTGTTTGGGGTAATGCAGTTGTGAGGCTAGATGGCTTCGTTTATGCAACCTGGGTGGCAGTTCACTGTGTTTTCCTCTTCATGAACTTTTTTCGTACACTGGTGAGAATGCTGAAAGATTTCCGTTTCATACATTGTTATTTTTCTATGCTCTTCTCATAAGAGGATGTGGTGTTGGTGTTTTTGGTAGATCTCAAATATATCGAGAACAGCAAATTTTTGCAATTCTGAATATTAGGATAAACATCTGAGGTATGAGGGGATCCTATATCAGGGAGATTGGCCAGAGGAGGGTTTAGGCAACTTGAATCAAGCCCATTTGCACATCGATTAGTGGTCAGCACAGTTTCAAGACTTGTACTTTTGTTCTAGGGTTCCGTGATTGTTTTCTTGAACACATATCGTATCAACGTCACTAGAAATACTTATCTGAATTTTTGCTAACGAACTACGGTGCTTTACACATGAATTTTAAGAAAAAAGGAAACCTAGGATGTCTTGATTAAATGCAACTCTGTGTAAACTACGGAAACACTAGGTGTATCTTAGGAAAAGATCTCAAATATTTCAAGTCCTGAAATTCCCTTGAGGGTTTCAGCTTCATCTTTATTTGTACCCAAAATTGAATCCTGTAACAATTAGCTCCCTGACTTCAAGAAACATGCAATTGTTCTTGTCCCGCTTGTGTTAAAGAACGTGCTAGGTGTTTTTTCGGGATATGGTATCATCCCGTTTTCTCTCTGAGAGCCTGTTGTTCAAGAAGCTTTTGAACAAGAAGGATAAGACCAATAAGCTGCTGGGTAAAATACGAGAAATGTCATTTAATTTACATAGAATGACATTAGAAAGTGACGAGTTTCCCGTGCGGTTAAAGAACCACGCCCGCGGAATGCCTCTGCCCTCCTCCCGATGGTGATTCCCTGGAGGATGAAAGCAGAGATGGGCTGGAGAAATGCGGGGGCAGGAGATCGGCGCTGGACGAAAAGCGACATCTCGGTGGCGGCCGTGCCCGGTATGGAGCGAGGCAGTGCGGGCAGCGCCGGGCAGCGCTCGGTGCCTGCAGTGCCGGGAGGAGGCTGCGGGCGCCGCTGTTGACCGAGAGGAGCGAGAGGAAGCTCGGAGCGCTACCGGCAGCCCCGCCCGCTGCGGATCCGCTCGATCGCTCGCTCGCTCGCCGGATTCCAAGTTCGGCAGCCCGGCGATCTGTGATCGTCCTCACATTGCGGATAGGTGCAGGAGGGGAGGAGAAAGAGGCTACGACAGGGGCCGGTGAGCGGAGAGTCCTGTAGGAAACCTCAGTAAGCGCGGGTATCAGAGCAGCAGGCGGCAGTGGGAAGCTGCCGCTGCGGAGATGTGCGCGGCGGGGAGGCGCTGGGGCCGGCGGCAGCGAGCTCTGCTCTGGGCCGTGCTGCTGGCGGCGTGCGAGGCGGCGTGGGGGCAGCTGCGCTACTCGGTGCCCGAGGAGATGCCCAAGGGCTCGTTCGTGGGCGACGTGGCCAAGGACCTGGGGCTGCAGCTGACGGAGATCCGAGACCGCGGTGTCCGCGTTGTCTCTGAAGGTAGTACACAGTATTTCGCTCTGCACGACAAGACGGGACATTTAGTGACAGCGGAGAGGATCGACAGAGAGCAGCTGTGCGAGAGAGTGCAGCAATGCATGCTGCGCTGTGAGCTGATAGTGGAGGGGGAAATGAAGTTCTATGAAATTGAAGTGGAAGTCACGGACATTAACGACAACGCGCCGAGCTTCAAGGAAACAGAATTGGAACAGAGAATGAGCGAAACATCCCCAGTGGGGTCGCGGTTTCCCCTGCCAGATGCTCATGACCCAGACTTCGGCCGGAATTCCCTGCAGAGCTACGAGCTGAGCGGTGACGAGCACTTCTCGCTGGCCGTGCAGGCGGGCCCCGGCGGCGATCAGCGTCCCGAGCTGGTGCTGGCCAAGGCGCTGGACCGGGAGGAGGCGGCGTTTCACGAGCTGGTGCTGAGGGCGAGCGACGGCGGCGATCCGGCACGGACGGGCACGGCTCGGATCCGTGTGACGGTGCTGGACGCGAACGACAATGCGCCCGTGTTCAGCCAGGCGGAGTACACGGTGCGTGTGCCCGAGGACGTGCCCGTGGGCTCTGTCCTCGTCACCGTCACAGCAAAGGACAACGATGAGGGGGTTTTCGGTCACGTGAAATACTCGTTTAAGAAAGTAACAGAGAAAGCATTGAAGACATTCCATCTTGACTCTGAGACTGGAGCTATCACGCTATTACGCAGCCTGGACTTCGAGGAAGGTGACTCATATAAGCTGGAGGTGCAGGCACAGGATGACGGCGGGCTTTCCGACACAGCCGAAGTCGCGATAACCGTCACAGATATAAATGATAATGTCCCGGTGATTTCTGTGCGGTCAGCGCTAAGTGAGATTTCTGAGGACTCCCCTTCGGGGACGACAGTCGCCCTGTTACACGTACAAGATCAGGATTCCGGGAAGAACGGTGAGGTGCGTTGCTCGCTGGACAAGGACGTCCCGTTCCGGCTGCAGAGCTCTCACGGCAGCTACTACAGCGTGGTGACAGCGAGAGAGCTGGACCGGGAGCAGGTGTCGGAGTACAACGTGACGGTGCGGGCGGCCGACGGCGGGTCGCCGGCTCTGCAGAGCAGCGCGGTGCTGGCGCTGCGCGTGCTGGACGTGAACGACAACGCGCCGGTGTTCGCGGAGGAGCGCTACAGCGCGCGGCTGGCGGAGAACAACGCGGCGGGCGCGCTGGTGCTGACGGTGCGCGCCACGGACGCGGACTGGGGGCAGAACGCGCGCGTGCGCTACCGGCTGGCGGAGGGGCGGGTGCGGGGCGCGCCGCTGTCGTCGTACGTGTCGGTGCAGGCGGAGACGGGCGCGCTGTACGCGCTGCGCTCCTTGGACTACGAGCAGCTGCGCGAGCTGCAGCTGTGCGTGCGGGCGGAGGACGGCGGCGCGCCGGCGCTGAGCAGCAACGTGTCGGTGCGGCTGCTGATCGTGGACGAGAACGACAACGCGCCGCAGGTGCTGTACCCGCCGCCGGGCGCAGCGGCGGGCTCGGGCGCCGCGGCGTGGTCGGGCGTGGAGCTGGCGCCGCGCTGGGCGGAGGCCGGCGCGCTGGTGGCCAAGGTGGTGGCGGTGGACGCGGACGCGGGGCAGAACGCGTGGCTGTCCTACGAGCTGGCCAAGGCCACGGAGCCGGGGCTGTTCCGCGTGGGGCTGCACAGCGGCGAGGTGCGCACGGCGCGCTCGCCGCTGGCCCGCGACGCGGCGCGCCACAGCCTGCTGGTGCTGGTGCGGGACCACGGGCGGCCGGCGCTGTCGGCCACGGCCACGCTGAGCGTGGTGCTGGCCGAGAGCGTGGCCGAGCTGCTGGCCGAGCTGGGCAGCGCGGCCGACGAGGCGGCGGCGCCGGGCGAGCCGGCCGCCGGCCTGACGCGCTGGCTCGTGCTGGCCGTGGCCGCCGTGTCGTGCCTCTTCGTGGCCTTCCTGCTGCTGCTGCTGGCGCTGCGCCTGCGCCGCTGCCACCGCCAGCGGCTGCTGCCGCCGGACAGCGGCGCCTTGCGCGGCGTGCCCGTCTCGCACTTCGTGGGCATCGACGGCGTGCGTGCCTTCCTGCAGTCCTACTCGCACGACGTGTCGCTCACGGCCGACTCGCGCAAGAGCCACCTGCGCTTCTCGGCCGCCAGCTGCTGCGACACCCTCCCGGCCCGGCCGCCGCCCGACGAGCCCGCGCCGCTGCTCGGGGACGGGGACGCGGCCGCCGCCCTCCCCGCGGATCCCGCCCCTCCCTCGGTGAGTTTCTCGGATCAAATTCTTTGTGCGACGCTTCCCTTCACTGCTCCCGTCTCCTTTCTTCTCGTGGTCCGTGTACGGCGTAGGAAGAATTGCAGAGAAGGAAGGCACGGCCTCTTTATTCAGCACTCTGGGGCCTCGTGCTTCTTGCTGCGGGCAGGCTGACGTGGCGTCCCTGTTTAGCCTTAAATTTGGTGGGCATGATCCTAAAAGGGATGTTGCTCTTGTCTGGAGGTTTGTTCTTTGTGTTTTGATAAAGTTGCATTTATTTCTTCATTTCTTCTCCTGACAAGTGTAATCGCTCTCAGCATTTTATATTCTCAGTTGATGTGTTGCATGAAATGCAAGTAGAATTTACATCGTTTGGAGGTTCAGGTGTTTCCTCGATGACAGATGTTCCTGAGCAGATAGACCTTGTTTTGGAACAACACTTAGTCGATCGGTGTGTAACATCACTTTAAACTTTGCGAATCGTGTACCTTCCAAGTTAGCCACGTGCTAAAGGAGGATGAGCAGTTGTTGTGATGACTGGGTCCTTGTTAGAGCTGCCTTTTATGTTCTTGAGAGTATTTTATTTTAGTTAGTAGCGCTCATTTCCTTTGGGTATCTGTGTTTATTCTCAGACAGTGAGAGGTTTTGTGTACCCCTTTTCTTTCAAAGGAGGCTGACTGCGGTTGTAGGTGTCCTGTGGCATAACGTTCGGCCAGTGTGAAAAAATCTCTTTGTAGGTACAGGGCAGATGGGCAGATTAAAAGTTTGCTGCGATAGTTTTTTGGGTGGGTTTTTTTGTTTGTTTGTTTGTTTGTTTTTTAATTCTAAAAGGTGTAAAATGGTGTAGAATTTCAATTTGTCCTAGTTGCTATATGAGACCCGCAGGTGTAGTTGCTTGCATTTTTCCTTTTTTACTGTACAAAGAAATAACTTTGTGGACCTGTGGGCATGGCCTTTGGTGTGAGCTCCTGTGTGAATGTGGTTTTTTTTGGATGTTTAACTCCCTAGATACCCTTCTCCTGTACCTACTACTGTTGAGATAATCTGAAATGTCAGGCTATTGAGCCTTGCAGAGAAATCCAGCTCCCGTTCCCGGTAAATGTGAATGGCCTGATGGTGGTGGATGTTAGCAATGTTTTAGCTGGGGTTTGATTACATGTTATTGCAGATTATGAGGGTCAGAGAATACCATGGATGTTGTTCAGGGCTGGAGACAAGACTCCTGTGACCTGAGTGCGGAGGTCCTTTAAAAAGGAGAGACATTGTTTGCTCTTTTCCTTGTTCAGTGTTCAGCCCTACTGTTGTGCAATGTGATTTTCTCCTTCCCTGGTAAATTTGCCCTAACAGATCTTACTTCAGCTGTGTGGGGAGCCCTGGGAGGTTCTTTCTGCGTGTTCACAGGTTGTTGTGGTTTTTAAATGAACGGTTTAATTAGGTTTTTATGATAAGTGCCATAAAGGGAATTTTGTGTGGAGCCTACTCGGTATTCATTGCCTGCTAAGTACCCGAACTCCGTGCCTACTCTTGGTGCCATCATCATCAAGAGTCTTTCTTGATCCCCTCCTTTCTGCAGATGTAAACCTCTCGCCTTGCTCGGTTTAATAGAGGTGTTTTCCTAAAGATTTACTGGAAGAAATGCTTGTCTCGTACTCAGGCTGAGAAGTAAACTTTATCCACGGCAATGGGAAGCTGTGGGAGGAAGTTTTCTTTTGATGGTGTCTCTCCACGAAAAGGGGTTGAGGAGAGATTTGTTTGTGAGAATGTAATGTTGGAGACAAGGCATTTGTATTTTTGATTCGTGTATTTATTCATGACTTTCTGAAAATTGTCTAAAGGTGTCTTCATTTTTTGATACTCCATCATTTGTACTCAAAGGGCCAGGTTGTGTGTTCACCATTTCAATTTTCAGTTTCATGGTGTTTTCTGGCAATGGTAATTTTTGGGCGCAGAGGGAAACCTTGCATTCAGAGTAGGAGAGTCAGCCATCCTCCAGAAAACCCATGTGCTGGACAAAGATGGTGTCACCGTTGAGTGGTACTTTGATGACTGGATCACAAATTGAGATGCTGATGTCTTATAGCCTTTACAACATTTCAGAATTGTTGAGATTATTGTGATGAGCAGAAAAATCGCTGTGCATGCATTTGTGTTGTGATTCTTGGGATTTGAAAAGATGTGAGAGTGACTTTTAATAGTCTGTCTTCAAGATTTGATTTGTATTGTGTGATGACAGAGAAAAGTCTGTATATCCAGAGACAGGGCCAGTGTAGGATTTTACTGTGGAATGGTTTGAAGTGGATAAAAGAAATGTGTAAAGTTCCATTTGTCCTTGTAGTTTGATGAGGTCTTCACCTTTGGTTCCAAGTTCTTTTTTCACGGTCCAAGGAAATGATTGGGTGGGATATGTGGTTTGAGATCCTGTGTGCTTGGTACATGACAGTTTCCTTTGTTGTGTAGCTACTACAAGTGACAGAATAAGAAATATGAATTTATACATTGTGGTGGTTTTAGGAGCGTTGTCTAAATAGCCAGACCCATGTTGGTTGTCTCTGTAGACTTAGAATGCTGTTCAAGTAGGCTGAGAGACTGGTTTTGATCCAGGAAATTGGTGTGCTAATGGGCTTTTTTTTTAGGAAAATAGCTAGATTTTATCTCTGGGGTCTAGGTCTGTGTCATTTTTTCCCTGTGATCCCTTTGCTTAAAGTGAATGACAGGCATCCAGCAATAATGAACCGTGTTGCTTGGATAGAATGGCTTATAATTCTGACGTAAAACATAATTTATTTGGTTCTACGAAGTACTCAGAAATGGCTTTGCACTTACTCACTGTAAGGTTCTCAAGTATGGAGACACAAAAGAAAACATTCCATTATTCAGAAAAAATAATAAGCATTTATCATTCTTATCATAGAGCTCTAGACTTTGTTTTAGGCTGATCTTTTTCTGCAGTTAATGTGTCCCATGAAAGGGAAGTAGAATTCGAGAAGCATGAGTGAGAGCTGAAAGGTTCTGAACGTCATCCCTTTCTATAATATCATTCCTTGCTCTTATAGATTAACTACGAATTATTAAGAGCAGCTTAGTTCCATGGTGTCTTGCTCCGCCACGAATACTTCCATCTGAGGTTTCAATGTGACTAAAGGAAATGAACTGAAAGCATCCAAAAGGGCATCTGACTCAGTAACACCTCTGGAGTCACACCGAGCCAGAGCTGCTGCTCTCGGTGTTTGCAGGCGGGGAGAGCCCCCGGGGCCGGTGCAGCCGCTGAGCCCCGCCCCGAGCCGGGCGGCCTTGAGCGCGGCCATGCGGCGGCTGCAGTGGCGCGGCGGCGCCTCCGGGTGTCGCTGTTGGCCGCCGCCGAGCGGCGCTGGAGCCGCCGCCGCCGCCGCCGCAGCGTCCTGCCCCCGCAGGCTGCTCGCTCGCCCGGCGCCGGCCACAGCGGCAGCGGCACCGCCAGCAGCAGCGGCGAGAGGCGGCGAGAGGCGGCCCGAGCGGTGTGTGTGCCTTTGAGCGGTGTCTGTTTTGGCCGGCGAGAGCGGCTGGAAGGGAGGCAGGGCAGCGGCAGGAGGCAGGAGCGCGGCGAGCGCAGCGGGCAGAGAATGGCGGTGAGGCGGCGGCAGAGGCGCGGGCCGGGCGGCGGGCGAGCGCTGCTGGCCGCGCTGCTGCTGCTGCTGTGCGTGTGGGGCCGGGCGGCGGCCGAGCGGCTCCGCTACGCCATCCCCGAGGAGCTGGGCAGAGGCTCGCTCGTGGGGCCGCTGGCGCGGGACCTGGGGCTCAGCGCGGAGCAGCTGCCGGCGCGCAAGCTGCGGCTGAGCGAGGAGAAGCAATACTTCACGGTGAATGAGGAGAACGGGAACCTGTACGTGAACGAGAGGCTGGACCGGGAGGAGATGTGCGGCGAGTCGGCGACCTGCTCTGTCAGCTTCGAGGCGCTGGTGCACAACCCGCTGAACGTTTTCCATGTCGAGGTGTCCATCGAGGACGTGAATGACAACTCCCCGGCTTTCAGCAAAGCTGCTCTGGACCTCGAGATTGGTGAATGGACGCTCCCCGGTGCTCGTTTTCCGCTGGAGATGGCCCGCGATACGGATGTGGGCAGAAACTCACTTTTGATTTACCAGCTCACCAGCAACCCGTCCTTTACTTTGGCCATGAAGGAGAGCCCTGGTGGGAAAAAACAACCGGAATTGCTGCTGGAGAGAGCATTGGACCGGGAGAAGCAGAGCTCCTTTGAGCTGGTGCTGACAGCAGTGGACAGCGGGGAACCTGCCAGGTCTGGAACTGTCCAGGTTCGCATCAACGTGACCGATTTAAACGACAACTCACCCGTGTTCAGCAAAAGTGTCTACGAGGCGAGAGTAGCGGAGAGTCTGCCGGCAGGGTCTCTGGTGCTGCGGGTGCAGGCGACGGATGCAGACGCGGGGGCTAACGGGCGAGTCTTTTATTCCTTCGGCAACGTTCCGGAAAGCATCCGCACGCTGTTCACTGTTGATAGTGAGAGTGGCGAGGTCAGGACAGCCGGTGCCCTCGATTTCGAAGAACAGAGTAAGTACAGCTTCCGGCTGGAAGCAAGGGACGGTGGAGGGCTCACCGATCACTGCGAAGTGCAGATCGACATCACAGACGAGAATGACAACGCGCCCGAGATCACGGTTCTATCCCTGTCGACTCCCGTGCCCGAGGATGCTCCGACCGGCACCGTGGTGGCCGTGCTGAAAGTGCGGGACAGAGATTCGGGAGAGAAACGGTCAGGTGTCGTGCGAGCTGTCGGGAGAGGCGCCGCTGTCGATCGTGGCGTCGTCGGGCGGCTCGTACAAGGTGGTGACATCGGGGCGCGCTGGACCGCGAGCAGGCGTCCGAGCAGCGCGTGACGGTGGTGGCCCGGGACCGGGGCCGGCCGGCGCTGCGGAGCAGCAGGGAGCTGGTGCTGGAGGTGTCGGACGTGAACGACAACGCGCCGGTGTTCGAGGAGGCGGCGTACAGCGCGTACGTGGCGGAGAACAACGCGGCGGGCGCGCTGGTGCTGCGCGTGCAGGCGCGGGACGCGGACGCGGGCGCCAACGGGCGCGTGAGCTACTGGCTGGCGGGCGGCAGCGCGGGCGCGGCGGGCGCGGCGCCGCTCGTGTCGGTGGAGGCGCGGAGCGGCGCGCTGTACGCGCAGCGCTCCTTGGACTACGAGCAGTGCCGCGAGTTCACGGTGGCCGTGCGGGCGCAGGACGGCGGCCTCGCCGGCGCGCAGCTCCACGGCCACGGTGCGCGTCTTCGTGCTGGACCGCAACGACAACGCGCCCAGGGTGCTCTGGCCCGCGCCGGCGGCGGGAGAGGCTGCGGGAGGGGCGGCGGCGGCGCCTTTCGAGGTGGTTCCGCGCTCGGCCCCGGCCGGCTACCTGGTGGCCAAGGTGGTGGCGGTGGACGCGGACGCGGGGCGCAACGCGTGGCTGTCCTACGAGCTGGTGCAGGCGTCGGAGCCGGCGCTGTTCCGCGTGGGGCTGCACAGCGGCGAGGTGCGCACGGCGCGCGCCGTGGCCGAGCGGGACGCGGCCAAGCAGCGGCTGGTGGCCGTGGTGAAGGACCACGGGCAGCCGGCGCTGTCGGCCACGGCCACGCTGCACGTGGTGCTGGCCGAGAGCTTGCAGGAGGCGCTGCCGGAGCTGAGCGAGCGGCCGGCGGGCGCCGAGGCGGCGGCGGCGGCCGAGCTGCAGTTCTACCTGGTGCTGGCGCTGGCGCTGCTCTCGGCGCTCTTGGTGCTGAGCGTGGCGCTGGCCGTGCTGGCGCGGCTGCGCCGGGCCGGGCCGCCCGCCGTGCTGCGCTGCCTGGGCGCGCAGCGCTTCTCGCTGGCCGGCGCCGCCTTCCCGGCCGACTTCTGCGAGGGCACCTTGCCCTACTCCTACAACCTGTGCGTGCCGCCGCCGGCCCGCGCCCTGCCCGAGGCCGCTTGGCCGCCGCCGCCGGTGCCCGTCCTGTCGGCGGAGGAGCTTCTGGGCGGCGATTCCTGCGACAAACCGAGCCTGAGCAGTACCGCCGTGACGGGAGAGCCACTTCCCGACCCGGACGCAGCTCAGGTCTGTAAAGCGAATTCCTTCCTTCTGCGCCTTTAAATAACGGCGTGCTGGTGGCAGCGAGCTCTTGTGGCTTTTTTCTTCCCTGAGTCTCTTAGTGGTTATATTTTATTCCATGGTGCCGTGAAATAATCCTTTCTCGTGTTTCTTTTTGCATCCAGTATTGCGAACGGGAAATTGCTGCCTCATCTGCTGCAAGATTGGTCGGGTCAGTGGGAGGTTCTTACCGTTCAGGAGTTTTGAAGCGCATTTTAATTCGTGACACCTTCTGATTTAGCTGAAGGATTTTCTTTAGGAAAATTATGTTTTCTTAATTGCTGCTTGTATTAAGGAGGAAGGCACATCTTTATTGTTTAGAATAAAACCTACATGACGGGCTTGTTTTGGAGAGTTTTCCTTCCCGACGGCTTTTTGTCGATGCTATGTGTTTGGACCTTCTGATACGTGGAACAAACCCCTTATTTTGAGGGAAGGCTGCTTTAGGAATGCTTACACAGTCAGGTTGATTTAGGATTTCAAAAAAGCTCTCTGTGGGTGGGGCCAACTCTGTATTTATTACCTGCTAAGTACCCGAACTCTGTGCCTGACCTTAGTGCCATTATCATCTAGATGATGCCGATACTTAATGTCCAAGTGTTAAGTCATCAGAGTGAGCATTATCATGCCTATATTGAGTAAAATTGTAATGAAAAATTGAAGTCGTGATTGGAGAACGGGGAGTATTTCAGATTTATTCAGAGTCCTGTCTGATGTGTAGACGCAAAATAGCAACGACCTTCCCTGCAGTGCTGGATTCGCTGAGCATTGAGAACACTGTGACTGTTCATGAGTAGTTCTCCTGTTCGTTAACACTATATGATCCGCTGAAAGGCTGTTCTTCAAGCTCATATAAAAACTGGAATTGGTGTAGGAGTTTGCGCTTTTGGACGTATGCAGTAAAAATCGTGATACCCCGACATTCACATTCAGAGGTAGTTTCATCCATGTCATACGATCATGATAAAAACATTTTCCCGGGCGGTAGGAATAGCATAATCACAGGAGGCGTGTTACTTCTGTCACGTCCTCAGAGGTGGAGGATGAAACCAGAGATCAAAAGCCCAAGCAGGAGGTCCGCTCTGGATGAAAAGCGACGTTTTCTTAGCGGTCATGTCCCGCCCCGCGAGCTGCCCGTGGGAAGGCAGGAGCGCTCGGTGCCTGCAGTGCCGGGAGGAGGCTGCGGGCGCCGCTGTTGACCGAGAGGAGCGAGAGGAAGCTCGGAGCGCTACCGGCAGCCCCGCCCGCTGCGGATCCGCTCGATCACTCGCTCGCTCGGGGTCTGGCTCGGCGGCCGGCAGGTCTGCGCGCGTGTCCGCGGTGCGGAGCCATTCTGTGGCAAGACGGAGGAGCCGGTGGCTGAAATACCGTGCAGAAGCTGGGAGCAGAGTCGGAGCCGGAGCTGTCTCGGTTGGCGGCAGCGAGCTGCAAGCGAACGAGCGGTTGCGCGACCGAGATGTGCGCGGCAGGGAGGCGCTGGGGCCGGCGGCAGCGAGCTCTGCTCTGGGCCGTGCTGCTGGCGGCGTGGGAGGCGGCGTGGGGGCAGCTGCGCTACTCGGTGCCCGAGGAGATGCCCAAGGGCTCGTTCGTGGGCGACGTGGCCAAGGACCTGGGGCTGCAGCTGACGGAGATGCGAGACCGCGGCGTCCGAGTGGTCTCTGAAGGTAGGACGCAGTATTTCACTCTGCATGGGAAGACGGGACATTTAGTGACGGCAGAGAGGATCGACAGAGAGCAGCTGTGCCGGCTGGTGGAGAAATGCGTGCTGCGCTGTGAGCTGATAGTGGAGGGACAGATGCAGGTTTATGGGATCCAAGTGGAGATCACGGACATTAACGACAACGCACCGAGCTTCAAGGATATTGAGCTGGAAGAAAGAATAAGCGAGATGACAGCGCCGGGGTCTCGGTTTCCACTGACAGAGGCTCATGACCCGGACTCGGGCCGGAATTCCCTGCAGAGCTACGAGCTGAGCGGTGACGAGCACTTCTCGCTGGCCGTGCAGGCGGGCCCCGGCGGCGATCAGCGTCCCGAGCTGGTGCTGGCCAAGGCGCTGGACCGGGAGGAGGCGGCGTTTCACGAGCTGGTGCTGAGGGCGAGCGACGGCGGCGATCCGGCACGGACGGGCACGGCTCGGATCCGCGTGACCGTGGTGGACGCGAACGACAACGCGCCCGTGTTCAGCCAGGCGGAGTACACGGTGCGTGTGCCCGAGGACGTGCCCGTGGGCTCCACCCTCGTCACTGTCACAGCCACGGACGCCGACGAGGGGCCGAACGGTTATTTGAAATACTTGTTGAAAAAAGTGTCGGACATGGCATCGAATATCTTCCACCTGGACTCTGAGACGGGCGGGATCACTCTGTTACGGACCCTCGACTTTGAGGAAGGCGACTCCTATGAACTGGAGGTGCAGGCAAGGGACGGGGGAGGCCTTTCCGACACTGCCAAAGTCACGATCAGCGTTACAGACAAAAACGATAATACTCCGGTAATTTCGGTGAGGTCGGCACTAAGTGAGATTTCCGAGGACGCCCCATCGGGGACAGTGGTAGCTCTGCTGCAAGTGCAGGACCGGGACTCGGGGGCCAACGGCGACGTGCGCTGCTCGCTGGACAAGGACGTCCCGTTCAGGCTGGAGAAGTCCTATGAAGACTACTACCGTGTGGTGACAGCGAGAGAGCTGGACCGGGAGCAGGTGTCGGAGTACAACGTGACGGTGCGGGCGGCCGACGGCGGGTCGCCGGCTCTGCAGAGCAGCGCGGTGCTGGCGCTGCGCGTGCTGGACGTGAACGACAACGCGCCGGTGTTCGCGGAGGAGCGCTACAGCGCGCGGCTGGCGGAGAACAACGCGGCGGGCGCGCTGGTGCTGACGGTGCGCGCCACGGACGCGGACTGGGGGCAGAACGCGCGCGTGCGCTACCGGCTGGCGGAGGGGCGGGTGCGGGGCGCGCCGCTGTCGTCGTACGTGTCGGTGCAGGCGGAGACGGGCGCGCTGTACGCGCTGCGCTCCTTGGACTACGAGCAGCTGCGCGAGCTGCAGCTGTGCGTGCGGGCGGAGGACGGCGGCGCGCCGGCGCTGAGCAGCAACGTGTCGGTGCGGCTGCTGATCGTGGACGAGAACGACAACGCGCCGCAGGTGCTGTACCCGCCGCCGGGCGCAGCGGCGGGCTCGGGCGCCGCGGCGTGGTCGGGCGTGGAGCTGGCGCCGCGCTGGGCGGAGGCCGGCGCGCTGGTGGCCAAGGTGGTGGCGGTGGACGCGGACGCGGGGCAGAACGCGTGGCTGTCCTACGAGCTGGCCAAGGCCACGGAGCCGGGGCTGTTCCGCGTGGGGCTGCACAGCGGCGAGGTGCGCACGGCGCGCTCGCCGCTGGCCCGCGACGCGGCGCGCCACAGCCTGCTGGTGCTGGTGCGGGACCACGGGCGGCCGGCGCTGTCGGCCACGGCCACGCTGAGCGTGGTGCTGGCCGAGAGCGTGGCCGAGCTGCTGGCCGAGCTGGGCAGCGCGGCCGACGAGGCGGCGGCGCCGGGCGAGCCGGCCGCCGGCCTGACGCGCTGGCTCGTGCTGGCCGTGGCCGCCGTGTCGTGCCTCTTCGTGGCCTTCCTGCTGCTGCTGCTGGCGCTGCGCCTGCGCCGCTGCCACCGCCAGCGGCTGCTGCCGCCGGACAGCGGCGCCTTGCGCGGCGTGCCCGTCTCGCACTTCGTGGGCATCGACGGCGTGCGCGCCTTCCTGCAGTCCTACTCGCACGACGTGTCGCTCACGGCCGACTCGCGCAAGAGCCACCTGCGCTTCTCGGCCGCCAGCTGCTGCGACACCCTCCCGGCCCGGCCGCCGCCCGACGAGCCCGCGCCGCTGCTCGGGGACGGGGACCCGGCCGGCGCCCTCCCCTCGGATCCCGCCCCTCCCTCGGTGAGTTTCTCGGATCGAATTCTGGCCGTGACGCTTCCTCCTGGGGCTTCCCTGTTCTCTTATCCCCCTGGTGTCTCTGTCCTGAGTAGGGCAATACTCTGACAAGTTATTCATAGCGTCGGTGAGAGATGTGCTGGTGCGTGTTGCGGCGGGTTGGTGGACGTAGGAGTCGGATCTCAGTGTTACGGTTGGTGAGCTTTTTAGGAGAATTCGAGCTCTTCTCTGCTGGAGATTCTGTGATTGAGACCTTTTGTTTTTGTGGGTGCAGGTTGTTTAATTCCCGTCATGTCGCCAGTATTCGGTCTGCTGTTCTACTGTATGGCACGGTAAAGAAGTGTAAATTTGCGTTGTTGTCAGTATCAGCTGTGTTCTCGACGGCACATGTGTTTGAGGTAGCATGAGGGAACATTTTGTTCCTGCCTAGAAATTTTAAGTTCGCGATAGTATTTTTAGTGTTGTATGGAATCCTATGGCTTTTTTTTTTTCGTTCTTCCCCGCCCCCCTGCATCATTATTTGATCGTGGATATAGTACCCCCTCGTCTTATATTTCTTTATTTTTATTATCGTTTAAAACAGAGTGTGAACTACGCTGTAGTATGGATTTTTAACAGCAGCAATTTTCTCAAGTCTGTCTTTGGTATACTTAATTATCACTCTCCCCGTATTCCTTTTCTGTAAATAGTATTTAGGGTAAATGTAAGCCATTGTTTGAAATTGAACGTGGACCCGTGTTTGACTGCTTTAAGTTTGTTACATTTCTGACTTTTTAAAGGACCTCACTGAGTGTTCCTCATCCAGTAGTAGCAGCACTGTCAACTTTTTGTAGCATTTTGGTTTTTCCAGGAGACCATTCCCGAGCATTTTTTGAATTTGCTTGTGGGAATTTCTTTGGTGGAGTAAAAAGTGAGCTTCACACTCGGGAGTGAGTAGAGATGGTGGAAGAGTAGCACAGTTGTTTTTTGTTAATGTTGTTAAATCTAAATTCTATATGTTAGCACTGCTTTGTCAGCTTAGTGGTGCATCATCACTGTGCTCCTGCAAAGATGGAGTTGAAGAACTGGGTGTTCCCAGACAGAAGGTTCAGATTAGAGACATATGACTCTTTTTATGTCTTCAAATGATGGATGAATATCTAGAAATTAGAGTGCATTGTCGAGATTTCTGCTGTGTTACAGGTGGCATGGCACTGCAAGAAATGTTGACATGTGAGATACACTCATGTAAGGGCTGTTTGTTTGTGCTTTTAACATCACCTTAAATCTTGTTTTGTATCATTCTCTCGTGTAGCAGCACTCAGTCTTTCCATGCTGAGGGTATAAAATCGATGCAATGTAGGAGGAAGTGTGTTATGTACATTATTAATGCATCACTGGTTAGAAATGTTGTTTTTTCCTTTTGTGCTCCTTAGCAGACAATGAGCAGAATCCAGAATTACTGCAACTGGAATGATTTTGTGAGAATGACCTGATTGTCCACCAGAAGCCTCTTGTGCCAAACAAAAATTGATTTCTGAAGGGTTGTTGCTTCACTGGGCAATTTTTGTCTATTTTACTCTTCGCTATTGTGCCTTTTTCAGAGAGACGGTGCTGTAGCCGAGGGTGCAGTGACAGTAGGTTCTGATGTGCCAAAGTTCATTTACCAATGCTTATTTCTTGATCACAGCACTGCTCACAGGTTTGGACTCTTAGACATACACAGGTATTTTGATAATGATTTGTTTATTGGTTGAAGGTTTTTCCAAAAGTCAGTCATCTGTTTTTGTATATTTCGTAGTTGTTGTACAACACAGAGTGTTCAGTTAATGTTAATTATTTGAAAGCAGTGCCGAATTTATTTAATACAACAAAGAGTGAGGAAGGGCGAGATTTTTCTTAAGTACTTTCTCAGCATTTTCTCTCTGAAGCCAGAGTGTGGCTGCTTCTTGTTGTGGAGGAAGAGCCTGTTCTCACAGCAATGCTGAGGCTGAGCAATCATTTCCTAATAACTGCTGCAGCAGAAGAAGAGATAAAAACTGAGTCTTGTAGTTTCTTTGTTTTTTTCGAGACGGTGGCAAGAGTGGCATAAGTGGGAACTGAGTTATCACCAGGAGCCTGTGAGTGAGTGCTGTAAGAATTAATGGAGTTATTTATTCAGCAATGGGAGTGTTGGTAAAACCTGCTGTACCTATAATTTCCCAAAACCTGGCTTGGGTAGCGCTTGGAATGGTTTAGTTGATCTCAACATGCCCTGCTCTCTACAAGGTCATGAATCAACAGCTGTTGATTTGTGGAGAGTTTTGTATTTTGTGATTTCCTTTGGTTGTTGCAGAGAGGTGGAGTCAGCACAAACAGGCCCTGAGGTAGATCAAGTGTCTTTTCACAGGTGTGCTCTCAAGAGTGTTTTGTCATTTCTGTTTTCAGACCATCCCATGCCAGGAGCGTTCAGTTTTTCCATCCCACGCCAGGAGCATTCAGTGTTTTATCATTTTATCATGGCAAAGACATGTCAGTGTGTTTGAGCCGTGGGCAAACTGCCTTCTCTAGTTGTGCCCGTCTGAGATTCCTTTTTCTGACTTTATTTTGTTTTCTTTTTATGTCGAAGTCTTTGTCCTGGGAAAGGTAGCTGACATTGATGTATGCCTCATGCATCACCACAAAGGAGTATTAACCCTAATTTTTAAAATTCTCAAAGTAAAAACTTCAGCACGCTGCTAACTGAAGTATCCTGGAGCATTGATGCCTTTTTCAGTCTGTCCCCATTCTTAGATCTACTTACTTAAGCCCTTCACTGAAAAAGCTTTTTTAAGAAGTGCTTTACCAGGTCATTCTTCCCAGATTTAGGACAAGAAGCTGTGATAATCTCCATGATTTGTAAAACTGGGAACATGTAAGGATAATGCTGTAATAGAGAATAAGACTTGCCATTTCCCCCCCAGTCACAGTTACTGTGAGAGGGATGTAAAATACAAGGAATATAAACAAGAATCTCCAGGAAGAAGATGTTGCTTCTGGTGCTTTTATACAAGGGCTTCTCTTCCAAGTATTTTGTTGACGTTGCTTCACAGAGATGGTAGAAATGAAAGAGCTGGGTAAAGAGAGCCCGCAGCAGTAACAGAAGGGATAGGAATCTGCAAGGCATTTGAAGCTTGTACTTACCTGTACTCACCTGTGCTCCCTTGTACGAAGTCTGTGTGATCCTCCACTACTCGACTACACGTTCCCCAGCCAGGCTCTGCAGTTGTGCTTCAGAACAGAGCTCCTCGATTCCCCTCTCGGCGGGTATTAAAAAATTCTCCAAACTGAACTCCGACTCTCGCTTTTGGGTAGCTGATGGAGGTGAGCAGCGTGAGCAGCCAACGGTGCGGCCCGGGGCGAGGCCCCGCCGGGCGGCCATGCGGCGGCTGCAGTGGCGCGGCGGCGCCTCCGGGTGTCGCTGTTGGCCGCCGCCGAGCGGCGCTGGAGCCGCCGCCGCCGCCGCCGCAGCGTCCTGCCCCCGCAGGCTGCTCGCTCGCCCGGCGCCGGCCACAGCGGCAGCGGCACCGCCAGCAGCAGCGGCGAGAGGCGGCGAGAGGCGGCCCGAGCGGTGTGTCTGCCTTTGAGCGGTGTCTGTTTTGGCCGGCGAGAGCGGCTGGAAGGGAGGCAGGGCAGCGGCAGGAGGCAGGAGCGCGGCGAGCGCGGCGGGCAGAGAATGGCGGTGAGGCGGCGGCAGAGGCGCGGGCCGGGCGGCGGGCGAGCGCTGCTGGCCGCGCTGCTGCTGCTGCTGTGCGTGTGGTGCCGGGCGGCGGCCGAGCGGCTCCGCTACGCCATCCCCGAGGAGCTGGGCAGAGGCTCGCTCGTGGGGCCGCTGGCGCGGGACCTGGGGCTCAGCGCGGACCAGCTGCCGGCGCGCAAGCTGCAGGTGGCGTCTGCCGGCAAGAAGCAGCTGAAATACTTCACGGTGAATGAGGAGAACGGGAACCTGTACGTGAACGAGAGGCTGGACCGGGAGGAGATGTGCGGCGAGTCGGCGACCTGCTCTGTCAGCTTCGAGGCGCTGGTGCACAACCCGCTGAACGTTTTCCACGTCGAGGTGGCGATCGAGGACGTGAATGACAATACGCCGCGCTTTCTTAAGGAAAATATCCACTACGAAATCATTGAGTCTACACCGCCGGGTGCCCGATTTGCTGTGGGTGTTGCCGAGGACGCAGACGTAGGCAGTAACTCGCTGCAGGGCTACGAGCTGGAGGCCAACGGGATCTTCGCAGTGGAGGTGAAGGAGAGCCAGGACGGAAGCAAGTTCGCGGAGCTGGTGCTGCGTCGTGCACTGGATCGAGAGAGAGAGCCGAGCCTGCGTCTGACACTGACTGCGCTGGATGGCGGAGACCCGCCCCGGACTGGCACCGCCCAGCTGTGGATCAACGTCACTGACGCCAATGACAACCCACCCGTGTTCGCGCAGGACCGGTACCGCGTCAGCCTCAGCGAGGACACGCCTCCGGGATCGACGGTGCTGAACGTGTCAGCCTCAGACGCCGATACCGGCACCAACGCCCGCATCACCTACGGCTTCGGGAAAATGCCGGCAAAGGTGCTTCAGAAGTTTGTGGTGGATGCAGAGAGCGGAACGATAAGTCTGCAGGAGGGGCTGGATTTTGAGGACACGCGACGCTATATCTTGCTGGTGGAGGCGAGGGACGGTGGCGGTTTGGTAGCCCACTGCAAGGTAGAGGTGGAGGTGCAGGACGTGAATGATAACGCACCCGAGATCACCATTCTGTCACTGTCGAGCCCAGTGCCTGAAGACTCGCCAGCTGGCACCGTGGTGGCCGTGCTGAATGTGAACGACCCGGACTCGGGTGAGAACGGTCAGGTGTCGTGCGAGCTGTCGGGAGAGGCGCCGCTGTCGATCGTGGCGTCGTCGGGCGGCTCGTACAAGGTGGTGACATCGGGCGCGCTGGACCGCGAGCAGGCGTCCGAGCAGCGCGTGACGGTGGTGGCCCGGGACCGGGGCCGGCCGGCGCTGCGGAGCAGCAGGGAGCTGGTGCTGGAGGTGTCGGACGTGAACGACAACGCGCCGGTGTTCGAGGAGGCGGCGTACAGCGCGTACGTGGCGGAGAACAACGCGGCGGGCGCGCTGGTGCTGCGCGTGCAGGCGCGGGACGCGGACGCGGGCGCCAACGGGCGCGTGAGCTACTGGCTGGCGGGCGGCAGCGCGGGCGCGGCGGGCGCGGCGCCGCTCGTGTCGGTGGAGGCGCGGAGCGGCGCGCTGTACGCGCAGCGCTCCTTGGACTACGAGCAGTGCCGCGAGTTCACGGTGGCCGTGCGGGCGCAGGACGGCGGCTCGCCGGCGCGCAGCTCCACGGCCACGGTGCGCGTCTTCGTGCTGGACCGCAACGACAACGCGCCCAGGGTGCTCTGGCCCGCGCCGGCGGCGGGAGAGGCTGCGGGAGGGGCGGCGGCGGCGCCTTTCGAGGTGGTTCCGCGCTCGGCCCCGGCCGGCTACCTGGTGGCCAAGGTGGTGGCGGTGGACGCGGACGCGGGGCGCAACGCGTGGCTGTCCTACGAGCTGGTGCAGGCGTCGGAGCCGGCGCTGTTCCGCGTGGGGCTGCACAGCGGCGAGGTGCGCACGGCGCGCGCCGTGGCCGAGCGGGACGCGGCCAAGCAGCGGCTGGTGGCCGTGGTGAAGGACCACGGGCAGCCGGCGCTGTCGGCCACGGCCACGCTGCACGTGGTGCTGGCCGAGAGCTTGCAGGAGGCGCTGCCGGAGCTGAGCGACAGAGACGCTGTATCTCTCCTGACATCTGATCTGAACCTCATTCTTGTTGTGTCGCTTTCCGTCGTGTCCTTATTATTCGTTTCCACGGTCATTTTTGTTTTTTTCTTTAAATGTCGACAGTCGAGGAGCCCTCCCATTTTTATAACTTCTGATAAGGAACTGTATTCCACCTTGGGCTCCAAAGCACCGTACAACTACTGCAGCAGCACGCTGCCCTTGCCCTATTCCTACGAGGTCTGTTTAGCCTCTGAGTCGGGACAAAAGGACTTCACGTTCCTGAGACCCGGGCCGGCAGCCTTGTCTGCCGGTGTCCTGTCCGCTGATCCCGGCTCGGGCACTCATTCTGGGAAGGACCCTCCTAGTCCTGGGAGCTCGGCACAGGTGAGCTTCTGTCCTACGCTCCCTCCCAGCGAGTTTTTGTGAATGTCTTTTTCCTCTGTTGTGCCGTGGGTGGTCACTGGAGGACCGGCAGATCTGAACGTGCTCACTAGCTCAGGGACGTGGGGGTGTGAGTGAGTGGGGGTGTACTTGAGATCTTGACTCATCCTTTTGACCTGCCAAGTCTTATCCGCAAATTGCTGATTTTCCGCGAGCAGCGACGCGAATGTTGTCAGTTTTTCTGTCTGTCCTGGACAAGTACAGAGAGCTGCGAGTTCCACCGAACTGGGGTGGTGAGGTGGACTCGGGGTGGAGCGGGACCAAAAGTGTAGTGGAGCTTGAAGCTGAGACAACCTTTCCGCCTGGCTCTAGTGACTAATTGTCTCAGCCACATTTGGGCGCTTTCATGTGATAATGATGTGTGATCTGTCCCGGAGTGTTTACTCAGTGGGGGGCGTCTCTGCTGGAGTTCTCTCCTTTTCTGTCAAGATCGGTTCTTTAGCGCTATGAACCCCTCTAACAGAAGGTGTTGTGTACACCCGTAACTCAACTTTCCCCCTCCATCAGTAGAGTCGGGGCTGGTGCTTCAGTGCAGCTCCAAGCCTGGCATCGAGCAGGAGCTTTTTGTTGCCCGCTGCCACCGGCTTCCCTGGAGTGGAGTCGGGGAAAATGCCGAGCGGTTCAGGGAGGGATTTGACTTGACCCAGTCCCCGGAGGAATTCCTGGTGCAGGGGAAGGCGTCTTCCCCCTTAGCTGTTGTACTTTTCCACTCCTCTCCCTCAAAGTGGCGCTTTCAGGTGCTCTGAAGCGTCGTCTGCAATATTCAGGCTTCCCATCAAGGTGGAGGAGATGTAATGTCTGCAGATTAATCGAAATGATAGATGGAAATGTTCTGTCTTTCATGCTTTTCTTAAAATCTCTTTTCTACTCATCTCTCCGCTGCTTGGCCATCCCAGTACTGCTGGGATTAAACGGAGAAGGTACTCTGGTACGGGTGGTGTGTGCACTCATACATAGGGAGGGAAATTACTTCAGAACTGTGGACCCCACGCTGAGAAATCGCGTGTAGGAAAAACCTAAAACGGGCAGTGATTGGAAAAAGGATTCAGAACTTACAGTGGTTGGGAAAAGGATTCAGAGTTTATTTCAGAGAAATAAGTTGCTGAAGACTAGTTCAAGATTTGGGTCAAAGAGAACTGTGGATTTTCTTGGTTTTAGATTATATGTAAGAAACAAAGACAATTGGGATTTGGTTTTCTATGAGAAAAGAAGTGCTTTGGGAACGTTAGATGACTCATATTGGATTTTATTTGTGTGAAACCCTATCACATGTGAACGCTATGTGAACTTTTATCACATTCTGTGGACAGGTGATAAGAATGATAAATAGCGCTGATAAAATTTATCTTTTGGCAACGATTAATCAGGAGAAAAGGAAATAGCTGAGCATGTAGCTAGGACAGATTGCGCCGACTCTTTCGATATTGCCGACTGTTCATGTAAGTGCCGAACTGCCGCGTCCCTGGCTGGATCCCCTGTGCTCACGGCAGCTTTTAGGATTGTGCGGGGCGAGGACACGCAGGCTGAGCCGAGATCACTCTCGCTCTGGCGAATGTCGCTGTCCAGCGCTGGTGTGGGTGGCTTGCAGCCGCTACGAGCTCAGCCCCCACAATTAGCAGGGTAACAAATAACCCGCCGCAAGTTTCCGAGCCACTTCTGCAAGGCTTTGGGAGCCTCCATTCGCGAATGAACGCGGGGGCGCTGATTTCCAGTCCGGTTTTTGCCTTCCTTATCAGTGTCGTTTGTGGGATGACACCTGGGCGTTGTGTCACAGCTGGGTTTTCACAGGGTGCCTGACGGTCCCTTATCGTCGTCCCCTTTTCATTACCCCGTGAGAGCCGAGCGGTTCTGCGGGTGACAGACGACGAATGCGGCAATTTCGGTAATTTTATCCTTATGTGTGTGTAAAAATTCAGAAAAGTCGGAAAAGCCGACGTAGCACGAGTTGTTGATGACAGCAACAACCCAAAAGCAGGTTTTTGACCAGGCACTGCCGGTGCTGTGACCTGCCAGGCTGCGGCTGCTGCTCTGCGGGAACGGGATCCGCTCCCACCCGGGTGAACCCGCACCGCCGGCCACAGAGCGCGAGTGCCCTGAGTCTGGCTGGTGGAAAAAACTACCGGGGAGATTGCGAGAGTAGGGGGGCACATTAAACCGAGATTTCTGCGGTTTGTCGGGGAAGACGCCCGCTGGGATCGTGGTGGCTGTGAGGATCCCGCAGGAGGGGTGATGCCCCTGAAAATGCAGCGGCGGGAGCCGCCCTGCGGCGAGACTCAGTGTTGCGGCCGGAGGAGCTGCTCATAACGCGGCAGCACGAAATCAATGTCGCTTTGCCGGCCACGCTGCTTTGGTGGCATATTGAGCAGCGACATCCCGACGTCTTGAAAGGGGCTTCCTCCACGGAAGGGGCTGGCCACGCATTTGGGTGGGAGGACCGGCATCTTGAAGGTCCTGAGAAAAACTGGGACCTGCCGCGTCGTGTCGGTGCTGGCTCTCCCTGGCACCCTGCGTACCCGGGAGAACCCTCCCCGCTCATCCTCCCGCCCTCTCCACCTCCCTTTCTTACTCCCGCTGCCTCATTCCAGCGAGGTGTTCCCGGGACGCGCACACCCCAAACACCCCACGTGTCCGTATCGCCCCTTTTTCCGTCGCTCTGCCGACTTTTACAGCTTCTTGCCCACAGGCGCAGTCCCCGTGGCCGATCCACCCTGCCCCTGCCAGCGCTCCACCCGCCTGGCTGTTTCCGTAGGGGGTTTCTCGCAGGGCTGTGCTCTCCCTTCAGCTCCTGTCCCTCTGTCCCGGGGCCGGGGTCGCCGCGCTCGCTCCGGCGGGGCTCGGGGCGGCTCGGGCGCGCCGCGCTCTGTGCAGTTATTGGCCGGGACTCTGTGTGCCGCTGTCGGCCAATGATGGAGCGGGGGGGGAACTGGCGGCCCGGCCCCGCTCCGAGCCGGGATGAGGCGCAGACGGTCTCAGAGAGACTCTGCGAGTGAGTCACCGCCGAGCCCGCCGAGCAATGCCCGGCTCCCCGCCGCCGCCGCCGCTTCCCGGGGCCGCTGGGCAGCGGCATGAGGGGGCGAGCTGAGAGTTTCTAGCCGGGGCGGGGGGCGAAGCGGAGAGCGCGGCCGTCCTGTGCGATGAACGGCGTTGCTGTGAGGAGCCGCGGGGTGACGACGGGGCAGGTACTGAGCCTCTTGCTTTTGTTCGGCGCTTCCGACTGGGTTTCCGCCGCGATTCGCTATGCGATCCCCGAGGAGGCGCGGAGAGGCTCCGCGGTGGGGAACGTGGTAGCGGACCTGGCGCTGGACCTCGGGCGGCTGCCGGGGCGCCGATTGCGGGTGGTGTCCGGCGGCAACAAGAAGTACTTCGGGGTGGATCTGACGAGCGGGGCGCTGCTGGTGAACGAGAGGATAGATCGGGAGGAGCTTTGCGGCGCGCTCTCTCCCTGCTCCCTCAGCTTTGAGATCGTGGTGGAAAACCCGCTCGAGCTGTACAGCGGCACCGTAGAGATCCAGGACATCAATGACAACGACCCGGTTTTTCCCAGCAGCCAGGCGAGGCTGGAAATCAGTGAGTCGGTGGCTGCCGGAGCGCGCTTCCCGCTAGAGAGCGCGCAAGATCCCGATGTGGGAATTAACTCTTTGCAGACCTACCAGCTCAGCGCCAACCCGAACTTTGCGCTCGACGTGCAGACGAGGGTGGATGGCAGCAAGTACGCGGAATTGGTGTTAGAGAAGGAGCTGGACAGGGAGGAGCAAAGGGAGCTGAATTTGGTCCTGACTGCGCTGGATGGAGGGAGCCCGCCACGGTCGGCCCACGTGCAGATCCACATTGACGTTGTAGATGCCAACGATAATGCCCCGGTCTTCAACCAGTCCACCTATAAGGCGAGTGTGAGGGAGAACACGCCCAGCGGTACCCTGGTCGCCAAGATCAGTGCGTACGACCTGGATGATGGGCCCAATGGAGACATCATCTACTCCTTCAGCAGCCACACCCCCGCCAAGGTACGAGAACTCTTTGCTCTGGACTCAGCCACAGGGGAGTTGAGGGTCAAGGGACAGCTGGACTATGAGGAAACAAAGTTGTACGAGATTTACTTACAGGCTAAAGACAAGGGAGCCGTTCCTGGTGTGGCTCATTGCAAAGTGCTGGTGGAAGTCGTGGATGTGAATGACAATGCTCCAGAGGTGACAGTGACTTCTGTCTACAGCCCTGTGCCTGAAGATGCAGCCCCAGGGACGGTCGTAGCTCTGCTGAGTGTAACAGACTTGGACTCCCATGACAATGGCCTGGTGAACTGTTTTATTTCCCCTGGGATCCCGTTCATGCTCAGCTCCTCCCTCAAAAATTACTACACATTGAAAACAGAAGGAGCTCTGGACCGGGAAAAGGCAGCAGAGTACAACATCACTATCACAGCCAAGGACTCAGGCTCACCACCCTTGTCTGCAGTAAAACACATCCTGGTGCAGGTGTCAGATGTCAATGACAATGCTCCCAGGTCGTCCCAGGACTCCTATGATGTCTATGTTCCTGAGAACAACATGCCTGGCATCCCCATCCTTAACGTGAGCGCCACAGATCCGGACCTCGGGCGCAATGCCCACCTCTCCTATACCCTTTTGGGTGACACCACTTTTGGCCACCTCTTCTCCATCAACCGGGATAATGGCACCCTCTACCTGCTCACCTCCCTGGACCATGAGGACCAGGTGGAGTTCAACATGATGGTCCAGGTCCAGGACGGTGGCTTTCCACCTCTGGCCACTAATGTCTCAGTCAGTGTGTTTGTCACTGACCTCAATGACAATGCCCCAACGGTGCTGTACCCTCTCCCCAACAGCACCGCCACCTACACCGATGTGGTGGCACCAGGCACTCCGGCTGGCCACATGGTCACCAAGGTGGTGGCGGTGGATGCGGATGCAGGGTACAATGCCTGGATCTCCTATACCCTGCTGCAGGCCACTGACCCCAGCCTCTTCTCGGTTGGGCCGCACAACGGGGAGATCTTCACAGCCCGCCAGCTCCGCGAGGATGACGCTCCCGAGCACACCTTGGTCATCCTGCTGAAAGACCATGGGGAGCCTGTGCTGTCCACCAGTGCCACCATCTCCATCTCTGTGGCCGAGACGGTCAAGGAGGTGCTCACTGACCTCACTGATGTGGCACCTGCCAATGATCCCAGGAGACATGTGACTTTCTATCTCATCCTGGCTGTGATTTTGGTGTCAGCAGCCTTCTTCATCACCATGCTGTCCGTGGGCATCTTCAAGTGCTACAAGTGGAGGCAGTCAAGGGAGCTGTACAACAGCTCCAGGAGCACCACGTACAGGACACCAGGGCCCTTCAACCACATTGATGCTGTGAGGGGTGGCTTCACGCCACCCAGCTTCTACCACCAGGTCTATCTCACCACAGACTCTCGCCAGAGTGATCTCCTGTGTAAAAAGCCCTTCACTTCCAGCCCTTTGGGGAGCCGCCAGGGTACCATAAGGAATGGTGAGCCAGGGCTGTACCACCAGATTGTGGGCACCGCCAGCCGGCTCCCCACACCTGCTGAGGTAACGTAGCTCCTTCCTTGGCGTGTCCCAGCGCTGGACAGAGCCACGGTTCCTTTGCGCCGTACGTGTGTGGTTGTGTGTTGGGGTTGGGAGGGACATCCAGTCGTGCCACGCCCCTAAAGAGTTCAGCTACAGCTGAGCAGGTATTCTTTGGAGTCAAATGAGCCATCCTGAGGGCTGATGACTTTTGCACTATGATGAGCAGGATCAAGTGAGTCAGTTTCCTCATGTTGGCAATCATACGTCTTTTGGAGGCAGTTTTGGGTACGCCTTGCATGAGTAAGCGGTGGAGGCTGAGGTCAGCTTGAAACCACTTGTTAATCCTTGGCACTAAGTTTGCTGTTAATGGTATTTCCTTCCCTTTGCAAAAGGAGAGCCAAGGGGAGCACTTGCACTGCGGGGGAACATTGTAATCTCTGTGCGTCGTGACTTGGTGGGGGCTGGAGAGCTGGAGGTGCAGGTGGGGCTGGGAGCTGGGGATCGGCGTGTCGCCTCTCACAGTGCAGCACGCAGAGCTGAAGGGTGATGCTGGTTCCTCTGACTGTGGTCATAGAGCAGTCTCTTCCATCTGTGCCGTTCCTCATGTGTGTCTCCTGAATGGTTCTGGTTTTATTTCCATGGAAGTTCTGTGCTGATGTTCACTCTGGGGGAGGGGGTGGGACTGCAGACTGCCTCCGTTGCTTGCAGGGTTCTGCTGAGCTGGACTTTGGCTCTGAGCAGGGTGGTGAGTCGTCCACTGAGATGTTGTTCAAAAACCCTATTACAAGCTCTGCATGATTTGTACTGTGCTGTCTCTGGGTGATGTCTGCTGTCCTGGCTGCAGGCTGGAAGGCGTTTGCGCATGGCAGCAGCTTCTGTGCTTCTCCCCCGATGAGAATTGTGCTGCTTAATTTGAAAGCTTTCAATTATAGGAATACTTCAATCTTCAGAGGTGAGGCCAGGTAGTGGATCCAGTGGAGGGGGAGTGTGGATCTGGTGGATTTCCAAGGTCGTTGGTGCTGGTAATTTGCCCTTCCTGGGAGGCAGTGGGTAGGAGTGACTGGTTCCTTAGAGCAGAAGGAAGTGAGGTGCAGCGGAAGCTGTTAATGGGGGTGAGGCTGCGTGTGCTGCCTGCTCAGTGTGGCCAAATCACAGATGGAGGCAGAAACCTCTCAGAATTATCTTATGCCTTTTTATTTTTTTTTCCCTTGCTTGCGTCACTGCTCAGACTCAGCACTTCTGATTTGTGGCAGGTGAGAATTGGCTGCAGCAGCTGCAGGAGCAAGTGTTCCTCTGCATTGTGTGGGCTGTGCTATGGCTGGGGACAAGGATGTCCCCTCCACCTCAATGTCCTGACAAGATGCCTTTGGGGGTGAGAGAAATAAATTATTTGAGAGTGGGGGTGGAAGGAGGGCAGCAAGCCCGAGGCATCCTACTCCCCAGTACTGGAGGGGCACTGGAAGTGAGAAATCAGCTGGGCTGGCTCTGGGCCCTGGATTTTCAGTCTTTGTGGTGACAACAGACTGTGTCAAGCCTGCAAAGGCTTTACACCTCCTTGCTCTGCAGGGCACAGGCAGCCCCCAAAAGGGATGCAGAGGGAAGGGTGTTGGCCCTGTCTCTAGCAGGTGGTGTGTCCTGCTGTGAGGGATCCTACCTGCAGGATCTCCAGCGACCCCTGGGTTATCTGGCTTGGTACCTTCCCACAGAGTGAGCTCTGACCCTGTGGAATAAGGAACATCTCCTTCTCCTAGATACCCCATACCCTTCCTGCCTTGTCCCACAGTCCCCATCCCAAGCTTTGACAGGCCCAAACAGCAGCAGGATCCCCGTGTAAAGCCCTTGCTCCAGGTCCTTGGTGGCTGAGCCATCTCAGGGCACTGAGTGGTTTCTCTCAGGCTATGTGGGCTTTGCAGGGGCTTCTGCTGAGGGACTGCAGCAGCGCCAAACCCATCCCCAGGGGTGCAGACCCTGTAGTGCCCGTGGAAAGCTCTGTCACTCAGCAGTACTGTCTGGGGCTCAGCCTGGGATGGGGACAGGGCACATTCCAGAGCCAAGGTTACCGTGACAGCTTCCTGCTGCTGGCACAGTCAGGAGCCCCGGGAGAATGAATATGTACCAGAAGGAATTGCTGTCTGTGTGCTGGGGAATCCCTTGTCCGGTGTTTTTCTGCATTGTCTCTTTAAGGATGCCTTCCCCCATCCTCCGGAGCCGGCGGTAGGTGGGACCTGGGCAGTGTTCTCACCATTCCTAAGGTTCCTCCCGGTGTCTCTCCCTGACTGGCAGCAGGGTGGTCCCGCCTCACGGCTCAGAATAGGCAGGGAGGTGCTGCAGACGGGAGGGAGGACCCTGGACTGCAGCACCTTCACGGTCCGTGCTCTCGGCAGAAGGATGCTGTCCCTGTCACTGTCCCCGAGCCGGGCACGGGTGCCCTCAGCCTCTCCCAGCTGTTTCCCAGGTCCCTCTGGTGCGCAGGTGGTGGGGACAGGCAGGATCCCAGGCAGGTGCTGGGTCCCCTGTGTGCCCCAGCACTGCAGCCCGCAGCCCCCAGGGTCTGTGTGCACCCACGGGAGGGGCAGGGTGGCCTTCAGTGCACCAAGGACAGAAGGCGGGCAGGGACTCTTTACAAAAGCACATTGTGACAGGATAAGAGGGAATGGTTTTAAACTGACAGAAGGTTTAGATTAGATAACAGGTATAAAAATTCCTCCCTGTGAGGGTGGTGAGACACTGGTACAGGCTGCCCAGAGAGGCTGTGGCTGCCGCATCCCTGGAGGTGTTTAAAGCTGGGCTGGATTGAACTCTGAGCAATCTGGTCTAGGGGAAGGTGTCCCTGCCCACAGCAGGAGGTCAGAATGAGATGATTTATAAAGTCCTTTCCAACCCACGCTATTCTGTGACTCTGACTGCACAAGGCTTCTGCAGGGATGTGAATGGAACTAAAAGTCTGCAGCTTGCCAGTATCATCTGTGACAAGGAGAGCAGGAAATTACTGTGCTCCCCCCTGGGGAGGCTCAGACCCCTGCTTCTGCCCTCAGGAGACTGACTGCAAAGCTGTACCTGCCACAGAGTATCAGAGTGTGTGTGTGTGTCTGCCAGGGGGGAGGCTCAGGCTTCCTTCCCAGTCTGAGATCCTGACCTGGTGGTGTGATCCTGTGGTGATCTAGTGGCCTTATTATCTGGCTCTGTGTGTTTGCAGTGATTTGGATACAGTGAAGACTGACCCCTTCCTTGCCCCAGGGTGAGGAAGTGGCTTCCAGTCAGGTGTGCATTGGGAGCAATTGTATTTTGGCTTTGAATGGCTCACCTGCCTTTGCTTTTGCACCTTCAGCCAGCCACTCCCACGCTGGGCTGGCAGGGGTGGGTGTCCCCCTCCCAGTGCAAGGTCTCCCGGCTGGTGTTGGTACTGGTGGCAGCGATGCCTCACTCAGAGAGGCAATCATGGGCTGCAGGCAGCAGCCAGAGCAGTAGCTGAGGGGGAGAAGAGGGGTGAGAGAAGAGCCCCTGGCACCTCGGGGCTCTAACAAGCACCTTTTCATCGGGCATGAAAAGTCCTTTGGCCTGCGTTCATGACAGCTGCCCTTTGTCTGTGGGCATGATGTGAAGCCACCATTGTGGAGGGGGAGCACACAGGGAGGGCTTGTACCTTGCTTCCAGGCTGCCAGGACGTGCAGTTTCCCTGTGAACGCAAAGCGAGCTGCCGGAGCAAGTGAGTCAGGCTGGCAGAGGGGAGGCCGGGGGTGGCAGCCCCGCTGTTGCCGGCTCAGGCCCCTGCTTCCCGCACCTCCGGAGCCACTGCTGGCCGAGAGGGGATGGAGCTCTCGGCCAATTGGGCGCTGATCTGAAGCGAGGGGGGGGAAATCTGCTTCTCCCCCACCCCCCCCTCCCACCTCCGCGCTGGGGCTGTGATTCAGTTCCCCTCCCCCAGCCCACCCCCTCTGCTTGGAGGCTGACAGTTGGAGCCGCAGCCTGCCGGAGCCCCGGAGCTGTTTTCTAAGCCGTGCAAGAGAGACCCAGGGATTTATTCGCAGTTCCTCAGTGCCTGCCGTGTCCCGGGCCGGATGCGCACGGACATGGAGAGTGCCAGCCTCCAGCGACCCGCCTGGAAATGGCAAGTACTGAGTTTGTTTTTGCTCTGCGGCTGGGGCTGGGGCTCCGGGCAGATCCACTACTCGGTGGTTGAGGAGTCAGAGTTGGGAACCGTGGTGGGGAACGTGGCCCGGGACCTGGGCTTGAAGGTGGAGGAGCTGCCGGGTCGCAGGCTGCGCCTGGGCTCAGAGGAGAGCTTGCGCTACTTCGCCGTGCGCCTGGACAGCGGCGCGCTGGTGGTGAGCCAGCGGCTGGACCGCGAGCGGCTGTGCGGAGCAGCTGCCAGCTGCGTGCTGTCGGTGCAGGTGGTGACAGAGAACCCCCTGCAGCTCTTCCGCCTGGAAGTGGAGATCCTGGATCTGAATGACAACTCCCCGAGCTTCCCCACCGCTCACCGCACCCTGCGCATCGCCGAGTCTGCCACGGTGGCTGCGCGCTTCCCCCTGGAGAGCGCGCAGGACCCCGACGTGGGCACCAATGCTGTGAGCTCCTACCGGCTGAGCCCCAACTCCCACTTCTCCCTGGATGTCAAGCAGCAGCCGGATGGCAAACTCTTCCCAGAGCTGGTGCTGGAGCGTGCCCTGGACCGGGAAGAGCAGCCGGAGGTGCAGCTGGTGCTGACGGCTGTGGATGGGGGAAGCCCACCGCGCTCGGGCACGGCGCAGATAACGGTCCAGGTGCTGGATGTCAATGACAACGCTCCCACCTTTGACCGCACCACGTACAAGGTGAAAGTCCCGGAGAACACACCTGTGGGGGCTGTGCTCCTCCGGGTCAATGCGTCTGACCCCGATGAGGGCCCCAATGGGGAGACGCAGTACTCCTTCGGGGTTCACACCTCCGACTCGGTGCGGAGGCTCTTTGCCCTGGATCCCCTCTCCGGCGAGGTCCGGGTGAGCGGGGCCCTGGACTTTGAGGAATCCCGTTTCTATGAGATCTATGTGCGAGCCCACGATGGAGGGGTCCCGGAGATGGAGGGTAATTGTGTGCTGCAGGTACAAGTGGAGGATGCCAACGACAACCCCCCGGAGGTGCTGCTCACTTCCCTGTTGAATCCGGTGCCAGAAGACACCCCACCCGAGACTGTCGTGGGGCTCTTCAATGTACGGGACCGAGACTCGGGGGCCAACGGGGATGTGAGTTTGGAGATCTCCCCCGATGTGCCTTTTGCCATCAGGTCCCTTCAGAACCACTTCTCCCTGGTCACCCAGAAGAGCCTGGACCGGGAATCTACCTCACAGTACGCAGTGGAGCTGATCGCCCAGGATGGTGGCTCTCCTGCCCTCACCACCACACTCACGCTGCTCCTCAATATATCTGATGTAAATGACAACCCCCCACGCTTCTCGCAGCCCTCCTACGATGCCTTTCTCCAGGAGAACAACCCGCCTGGCTCCCTGCTGTGCACCGTCTCTGCCTCAGATCCCGACGACGGGGATAATTCCCGGCTTGTTTACTCCATAGAGAGTGGCCAAGTGCAGGATGCCCCCATCTCTTCCTTTGTCCACATCAACCCTGACAATGGCAATCTCTATGCTCAGCGCACCTTCGACTTCGAGCTGCTGCAGGTTCTGCCAGTGTCTGTGGTCGTGAGGGACTCAGGGTCCCCCCCTCTCTATGCCAATGTTACCGTCTACATCTTTGTGCTGGACCAGAACGACCATCCGCCCACCATCCTGCACCCTGCCAGTGACAGCGACGTGCCGGCACCCCAGAGGGTCCCACTGTCTGCCCCACCGGGCTACCTGGTGGCCAAGGTGACAGCAGTGGATGCAGATGCCGGGCACAATGCCTGGCTCTCGTACCGACTGTTGCCACAGTCCACCGACCCCTCCTTGTTCCACGTGTCGCTGTACACCGGGGAGGTGCGGACGGCGCGTGCCTTCCAGGACAGCGACATGGCAGTGCAGCAGCTCCTTGTCCTGGTGACGGACAACGGTGACCCTCCGCTCTCCACCACTGCCACCATCACTCTGGCCCTGGAGGAGGCAGCCCTGGAGGAGAGCTTCTTCAAGCCTCAGGATTTCCTGTCTGGTGCCAAGGAGAAGCCGGACCTGACCTTCTACCTGATCATCGCTCTGGCAGCCATTAGCACGGTGGCACTGGCCACCGTCACCCTCCTGGCCGCCCGGTGCCTCCGGCGCAGGGGCCGTGCCGCCGTCTCACCCTACTGCTGCTGCTGGCTCAGCGAGTCGCCCTCCCGGGACTTCTGCAAGCACTCCAGCCCCAAGCTCCAGCTCAGCTCCGACGGCACCCTTAAGTACATGGAGGTCACGCTGCGACCCACCGACTCCCCGTCGCAGTGCCACAGCACCTGCTTCGCCCCCGGCTCCGAGCGGAGCGACTTCACCTTCCTGCGGCCCTGCCCAACCCCCGCCACCCTGCCGAGGGCGAGCGGGGCTTTCCTGCCCGCCGCGGGCACGCTGCGGGACCGCGGCCAGGTGAGCGGCGATGCCGGGGCGGGTCCGGCGCTGCCGGGCGCTCCGACGGCGCGGTCCCCGCGGGGGGCGCGGAGCGGCCGCGCCGGTTCGCGGCGCGCGGCGGCGGCGCGCGGGCCGTGATTGGCGCCGGTGTTGCTGTCCTGGGGAAGGAGCGCGGCGATTGGAGCGGCGCCGCCGCGCCCGCAGCCAATGGCGGGGCGGCTGCGCGGCCGCGCTCCCCCCGCCCCGTCGAGCCGCGTCCGCCCCAAACAATGAATGGGAGCGGCGAGCGCTGAGCGCGGCCCCCGGCGCCGAGGGCATCGCTCCCCGGCCAGCCACCCGGCAAGGATGCCGAGGGCAGGGCAGGCGCGCCGGTCCCTGGGGCTGCCGCGTGTCTTCTCCTTCTGTTTGTTCTTGCACAGCTCATCCGCTCAGATCCGATACAGCATCCCGGAGGAGCTCACACGGGGTGCCTTTGTGGGCAATATCGCCAAGGACCTGGGCACCGATGTGGCTAAACTGGCGGCAGCTAATCTGCAGGTACTGTCGGATTCGGATTCCCAGTACTTCTCTGTCAATGTGAACACCGGTGTTATTATGGTCAGCGAGAGGATAGACAGGGAGCAGCTCTGCGGGCAGAACCCACGCTGCTTCCTCCACTTGAAACTTGCCATCGAGAACCCGGTGGAGTTTTACCGTATCGAGGTGGAGATCCTGGACATCAATGACAACCCCCCGCAGTTCCCCAGCGACGAGGTGTCCTTGCGCATCTACGAGCTGGCGTCTCTGGGTGCCCGCTTCCCCATCCAGCCAGCCCAGGACCCCGATGTGGGCACCAACACCTTGCAGACCTATCACCTGAGTGCCAATGACAACTTCAACCTCAACGTGAAGGC
Organism: Calcarius lapponicus; assembly: GCA_039654755.1. NCBI lineage: Eukaryota > Metazoa > Chordata > Aves > Passeriformes > Fringillidae > Calcarius > Calcarius lapponicus. Next base: position 18,255,235 of record CM077476.1, on the reverse strand, counting down.
CCGCACTGATGGTGGGAAGTTCCCTGAGCTGGTGCTGGAGCGGGCCCTGGACCGGGAATTCAGAGCTTTCCACTACCTGGTCCTGACTGCTGAAGATGGGGGCTCTCCCCCACAGTCCAGCAAGATACGCATCACCATTCAGGTCCTGGATGCCAATGACAACCACCCGGTCTTTGACAGACCATCATACGGAGCACGCTTGGTGGAGAACTCGCCGCTGGGCACCCTCGTGGTGAAGTTAAATGCCACGGATGTGGACGAAGGACCCAACGGAGACATCCGCTACTCCCTCAGTAGCCACAACTCAGCTGCCTTACGCCAGATCTTTGCCATCGATGAGCAAACTGGGGAGATTCGTGTCCAGGGCAACCTGGACTTTGAGGAGGCGACAGTGTATGAGATCGAAGTGGAGGCCAAGGACATGGGGTCGCCCACGATGGAGGAGCACTGCAGCGTGGTGGTGGAAATCACGGATGTCAACGACAACGCCCCTGAGGTCATTCTCACCTCCTTCTCAAGCACCCTGAGCGAGGATGCACTGCCGGGCACAGTGGTGGCCGTGATACACGTCAGAGACAGGGACTCTGGCGAGCAGGGCAAGGTCCTGTGCCACGTGTCTCCAGACCTTCCCTTCCAGCTGCGCAAGGACTACGAGCACCAGTACTCGCTGCTCACCAGCACCCGTTTGGACCGGGAGCATGTTGCCTACTACAACGTCACCGTCTCTGCCTCGGACCTGGGCAATCCGCCCCTCTCCCGCCACACCATCTTGCCAATCACCCTGATAGATGTCAATGACAACGCTCCCCAGTTTGAGCAAGCGTCCTATGAAGTGCTAGTGGCGGAAAACAATCCAGTGGGCAGCGTGCTGGTTACAGTCTCTGCTGCCGACCCCGACTCGGAGCAGAATTCCCGCCTGTCCTACTCCATCCTGCGAGCTGGTGGGACAGATCCAGGCCTGGATCCTACTCGCTACCTTTCGATACATCCCACAAATGGGCAGGTCACCGCCAAATTCCCTTTTGACTATGAGCAAACCACCTATCTCCAGTTCCACGTGGAGGTCTCTGATGGTGGCTCCCCGGCCCTGAGGAACAGAACACTGGTTCATGTTTTTGTAGTGGACCAGAACGACAACGCCCCACAGGTGCATTTCCCCAGGGCTGGGGAGGACTCTGCTACTCAGCTCCGAATTTCCCCCTCCATCGTCCCTCCTGCCCTCATCACCAAGGTGGTGGCAATAGATGCGGACTCGGGGCGCAATGCCTGGCTGTCCTACCACCTCGTGGAAGCCACAGACCTGGGGCTTTTCAGCGTGGCCCTGCGTTCCGGGGAGGTCCGGATCATGCGGGCTCTGCAGGAGACGGACGCCTCTGAGCACGAGCTGCTGGTGGTGGTGCGGGATGCCGGGGAGCCCCCTCTCTCCACAGCTGTCACACTGGTGGTGCTGGTGGAGGAGAAGGGTCCGGAGGCCCTGCAGGGCTCCGAGGCTCAGGCCGCTGATGGTGGGGGCTTGCCCAATATTACGCTTTATCTGATTGTGTCCCTGGTGCTCATCTCCACCGTCTCGCTGGTGGCACTGGCCGCGCTGGGCATTCGGTGCCTCCGGCGGGGCTCTGCACCTGCCAGCCAGGGCGGCTGCGTGGAGAGCGTGAACACGCTTCAGCCTCCTCCCAGCCACATCTTTGGGCACTTGCACTATGAGCCTAAGAAAGGGGACACTGTGATGGGCGTGCCGGTGACAGCTACGGCACCCCCCGCCCCTCGTTACCGCTCCTGCTTTTCGCCGGTCTCGGATATCAGCGAGTTCATGTTTGTGAAACCCTCCGCGGATCCCACCCTGTGCAGCGAGGTGAGCTCGGGGGTGTGGTCTCCAGCCTGAACACAAGCCCGGTGTTCGCGGGGCTGGCGCCGAACCGGCCGGCTTTGGGGAGGGGGTGCCCGCCGGTGCCCGGTGCCAGCCGCCGGGCGGGGCGGAGCGGGTTCCCCCCGCTGCCGGGAGTCCCCGGCGCCCTCCCGGCGCTGCGGGGGCGGAGTGGCGGCAGCGGGGGAAGGGGAGGGCTACGCCGTGCGTATTTTGGGGAAGGCGGTGAGATGGAGAAGGGGAGGAGGAGGGAGAGAAAAAGGAGGAGGCGGAGGAGGAGGGGGCTGTGGAGAGACGTAAAACTGTCACTCGGTCCATCCCCTCCGCTCGCCGACTTTGTGTGTCTTTGCGTGTCGAGAAGCGGTTCAGCCGGCCGGGCTGCGCTCGCCCCCTCCCCCGCCTCCTCCATCCCTCCCTGTCCGGCTCCGGCGGCTCCGGCGGCGGCTTCCTCCCTGCACAGGCGGCTCGGACCCCCCCGGGGCGCAGGGGTTCCGGCTGCCGGGGCCGGCTGCGGGGGCGGGGAGGAGGGGGAGGCTGCGCGGAGCCGCCGCCGCTCCTCTCCGCGCTGCTCCGTTCGCACAGCCGGCCCGGGATGCTCGCGGGACAGAGTTTGCCATGGCAGCTCCCGCTGCTGCTCGCAGCCCTCTCCTGCCTGCCGGCTCCCAGCTGCGCCCAGCTCCACTACTCCGTGCCCGAGGATCGCGAGCCGGGCTTCTCTGTGGGCGACCTGGCCAAGGACTTGGGGGTGGAGGTGCGGAGCCTGGCCGCCCGCAACCTGCGCCTGGTGAGCGAGGGTGGGCAGCGGCACTTCCAGGTGGACCTGGCGGCAGGTGTGCTGCTCCTGGACAGCAGGCTGGACCGGGAGGCACTGTGTGGGCAGAGCCCCACGTGCTCTCTGCACCTCCAACTCGTCATGGAGAATCCCCTCCAGCTCCACCGTGTTGAGGTGGAGGTCCTCGACGTGAACGACAACGCGCCCCAGTTCCCCAAGCCAGAGGTGGTGCTGGAGATCACTGAGGTAGCCAACCCTGGGACACGGCTGCCCTTGGAAGTAGCAGAAGACCCAGATATGGGCTCCAACTCCATCTCCACCTACGAGCTCAGCCCCAGCAAGCATTTTGCCCTGAGCATCAACGTGAGAGGAGATGGTGTTAAAATGCCCGAGATCGTACTTGAAAAAGCACTGGATAGAGAGAAAGTGCCTGTTCATCATCTAACACTGACAGCCCTGGATGGAGGGAATCCCGTGAAATCTGGCACTGCCAGGGTTACTATCCATGTCTTGGATGCAAATGACAACCCTCCTGTCTGTGACCCACCCATATCCAAGGTACTTCTGGAGGAGAATGTGCCAGTGGGCACTCTGGTCACCAAGCTGAATGTCACCGACCTGGATGAAGGTCCCAACGGGGATGTGGAATATTCTTTTAAAACCAGCAATAATGCACCTGGCAAATTCACCAAACTGTTCTCCTTAGATGCCCGTACAGGGGAGATCAGAACCAAAGCCCCTCTGGATTATGAGGAATCCAGTGCTTACGAGATTGCGGTTCGAGCCAGGGACAAGGGATCCCCAGCCATGGAAGGCCACTGTCACCTGCGAGTGGAATTAATTGATATCAACGATAACAGCCCAGAGATTGTGCTGACCTCTGTCTCCAGCCCAGTGCAGGAGGATGCAGCCCCAGGCACGGTGATCGCCCTCATTGGTGTGAAGGACAGCGATTCTGGTGACAACGGGCAGGTCCGTCTGCAGATAGCAAAAGAGCTCCCATTTAAACTGGTGTCATCTTTTAAAGAGCATTTCTCGCTGGTCACCAGTGGTCCCCTTGATCGGGAGAAGGCCAGTGGATACAACATCACAGTGAGGGCTGTGGATTCAGGGTCCCCCCAGAGGGCCACACAAAAAACCTTTTATCTCCGCATTGCTGACGTGAATGATAACGCACCGAATTTCTCCAGCCCTTTTGATACGGCTCACATTCAGGAAAACTCCCTCCCTGGAACTTCTGTCTTTTCAGTGTCAGCATCAGATCCTGATGAGGGTAGCAATGCCAAGCTGTCTTATTCCATCCTGGACAACGGGATGCAGGATGCACCTATCTCAACTTACTTCCGAATCGATCAGGACAACGGCACCATCTACACCGTGCGAGCTCTGGATTACGAGCAGGACAAGGTGTTCCAGGTGCCTGTGGAGGTGAAGGATGCTGGGTCTCCTGCTCTGAGTAGCACTGCTGTGGTCCATGTGTTTGTCCTGGACGAGAATGACAATGCTCCCAACATTGTCTACCCGTCTGTCCCCAAGGGCTCTGCCTTCCACCAAGCCATCCCTGCCTTGGCAGAGCCTGGCTATCTGGTAACTAAAATTGTAGCAGTTGATGCTGACAGTGGCCATAATGCCTGGCTGTCCTACCAGCTGCAGGAGTCTGCTGAGGCTTTGCCTTTCCAAGTGGAACGCCGCTCTGGAGAGATAAGGGTTGCACAGGCTCTCAGGGAGTCAGAAGATTCCCACAGGCTGGTGGTGGAAGTGAGGGACAATGGCACGCCGTCCCTCTCGGCCTCTGTGGTAATAGTCATTTCTCCAGAGGAAAACAGCGTGCAGGACTTCTCCAAGTCCTTGGACCTCCCACAGCCTTCTTCCGAGGATACCAACCTAACTCTTTACCTCATCATCTCCTTGGTGTCCATCTCCCTCGTGTCCTGTGTGATGTTCGGGCTGGTGGCTGCCCGGTGTCTCAAAGCTGGCAGTGCCAGCTGGACCTTTGCAGGTTGCTGCCGAGGGACTGGCCGCAAGCCCGCCTCCCATTTCCGAGGGCAGATGAAGCCAGATGGCTTCATCAAGTACCTGGACGTGGGAGGAGCGGGCTTGACCTCCCAGGCACAGAATTACACCTCTTGTTTCTCGCCCATGTCTGAGCAGAGCGATTTCCTCTTTGTAAAGCCCTTCAGCCATTCTAGCACTGCGGAGACCGTGGCTGCCTATGAGCAGGTGACCAGCACCTTAGCGAGTCCCTGCGATGGGGTAAGAGATGGCTGTTCCTTACTGTCCTCTCTCTGAGTGCAACAGTTTGTCATATCCAGGCCACTTGGCTGCTCTCTGTCCGTCCTTCCTCCTGAGACAGTGGCCTCAGGGAACACATGTCACTGTCATCTCCTGGGAGGTGGCAGGTGAAAGTTTTGGCTCGGCTTGGTGGAGGTGGGGGAAGGGGCTGAGCAGCGTTATAGAATCAAAAACTCTGTGTTTGTAGCAGTGGAGAGTTTCCCCTTAGCCCCGCTCGTACGCTCGTACTTGTTTCTATTTAAAGTGATTCTTAGCGTGGTCAGGAACGGGTTTTCTGGGGGTTTAACTTCTTGGTTCTGTTTAACCCGTTTTTCCTACATGGCACATGAGCTGTGGTGCGGAGGAGGTTATCTGAAAGGAAAGTCTGCCTGTGTTTCTTTTGCTCAGTTTTAGAGAGTGCCTTGTAGAAATTTCTCATTTCTCAAACCCCAAGTGTTATTAATTACTGACTGTGCCTCGGCCAGGGATCATTTTCCAGCTTGGTCATGTTGAGTGAGCAGCTGAATTCGGTATTCAGCATGAAAATACTGAAATGTCAGGAGTGACATTATTCACAAAGATCCTGGTGACCTTATGTGCCCTTGGCTTGCAGAGGCTGAGGAGCGGCAAGCTTTGAAAACTTGAGCTGTTTGTACTCAGATGCCTAAATATAGATGTAGGTGACTGTGTTTAGCTGGAGCTTTTATAACTTTGGGATATAAAAAGTAAAGCAATTTTGTGTCACAAATGCCTGCCCTAAATTTGAAAATGGTAATTACAACAGGAATTCAAAATATGGAAGGGCTACTCAAAATATTGGGAAGGGCTTATCTAGTGCAGTATTGTGTGCCAGCGTGTGCAAAAATGCGTCTCTGAAAACTGGAGGGCAAGTCTTTCAACAGCTTCATTTGCATGCAGCATGGGGACCAGTGGGGCATCTATTTTAGGGGAGTAATTTATTCTAATAACTTCTTTCATGAGCATCATCAAAGCTGCAGAGAAATTAGTGAGAGCACATCTACTAAATAAAAATCTAGGTCAGCTCTACTCGTCTTCACTTTTCCTTAGTAATTGCATGTACAAGCAGAATAATCCTATAAAACTGATGTTCCACTATGTATGGACTGTGAACTGCTCCTTCCTAAAATAGCTGAGGGAAGCATTGTCCTTTCCAGGTAGTATGTCATCACTCTGGAGTTCATTAAGATGATCATGATTTTCGGAAGTGTGTGTGTTTTCCTGACAGAAACAGTTGTGCTATTTAGTGCTTTCCACAAAGGCATGATTCAAACAGGAATATACAAGCTTGCTCCATGTCCTTCCTTATTTACAAAATGTTCATTGTCTGGTTGTAAAATAACACGGGCAGAGAGTGATATGGGGGCTTATTAATGAGGTTACAAAGTGTGCTGCTGTGTCTGAAGGTTATTGTGTCTCCTAAACAAATAATGCTTTTTCCTCTTGCTGTCGGAAGTTTATTCTTTTTTTCTGTGGACAGAAAAATATTGTAGTGCTCCAAGGCCACAGCAGCCAGGAAAAGTCATTCAAATACCATGCATAAAAACATCTCAGGCAGGCCTTTTTAAGGAAAGAAGAAGAGAGATTAGGAAGGTCTGTTACTATTTCACCTTAGAGTATTAAGAGCATCTTTCTCAGTATCAATTAACTCTGCCACCCCCTCACACCCCCTTCCTCCTCCAAGCTCATTACTGTGGTGCCACTGCTCCTGCTGAATTCATGCCCTTATCAGTTTATTTCATGCTTCATTTCTTTCACAGCCTGGTTTCCTGAGCTGCTTTGGAAGATTATTCTCTGAACAGTTTTTGTCATGCCTTTTGGTATTCATGCTGCTTCAGAAATACTCAAGAAAGGGGGAGGGGGAGCCTTCTCTTTGTTCTAATTGATTTGCTTCACTTGGACAGAACATGCTGATATTCCAGACTGAAATAATCCAGGATCAGTTCACTTTCATTTCAAAGGCAAGAATGGAGGTATTAAAACTCTTCTTTTTCTTTGCAGCAAGCTCAGCCTAACACAGACTGGCGCTTCTCTCAGACCCAGAGACCTGGAACAAGTGGGTAAGTGGCTCTTCCTTCATTTATCTGTGGGATGAAGTTTTCTTTTCTTGGTGTGCCACTTTCAGTGCTAGGAAGTCCATGAGTGGCAGCTCTGAGAGAGGCTGTCCCTGTCATTGATGGAATTACAAAGATGAAATAGGGCTGCTCCCGTGTCAGCTGTGTTTGGTGGGGCTGTGACAGCTGCTGCTGGCAGTGCTGTGTCTGCTCCTCAGGAACTCCACGTGAAGTTGGGAGATGGCTGGAGGACTGGACAATGGGTTTCACAGAGAAAGGGCCCTTTGCTAAAGCAGATTCTGAGCATGTAAATTCCTTCCTGAGTCAAAAATCTCAATGCCTCTCCCTTCATGGAGGCCTCTGGAAATCACTCCCTGTACCAGCCATGGAGCTGCTCACAGAGCCACAGGATGGGTCAGGGGGAGGGAACCACTGAGCTTCACCTGCTCCCACCTCCCTGCTCAGCAGGCTCATCCCAGGGCTCACAGCACAGGATTGTGTCCAGACCCTTCTGGAATATCCCCAGCGAGGGAGATTCCAGCACCTCTCTGTGAGGTGTGTGTGAGAGCAGCAGAGAGGCCCCAGCAGCAGAGCAGAGAGCTCCCAGGTGAGTGCCCTGCTCCTGACTGGGGCTCTCTTGCCTCTGGCCCACCAATGTTTGCTTGTCTTGGTGCACAGTGAGAGACCACTGACAACAAAATACTGTTCTTTGCCTCTCCCATCTTTTCTCCTGGTTCATGAGCAGGGATCCCCTTCAGAGGGTGAACCCCCTTGAAAGAGAGAGCTTTAACTGAATTCCACCTTTCTCTGTGAATACCCAACCAGAGGTTACTGTGTATGAGCAGACTGGCTCCAGGATAATTTATGTGTGAAAAGATTATATCTTTTGGGGCATAGCTGAGGGTTATACTCTCTGAATAATCAGGAGTAAATGTGGGTGATGTGCTTGCTCATCTGGCTGGCTCAGGCACTGTATCTCTGCTTTGCCATTCCTGGTGGCCACTTGGGCAGCTCCTGTGGAGTTTAAAATGCTGACATGGGAGTAGGGGGTGCTGGATGGATTTTGGTGTCAGAGCTTGCAGTTAAACATCTGCAGCAGCTGCTTGTGCCTGACTTTTTCCCTGGGTCTGGCTCAATAGTTTATCTTATCAGAAAATTAAGAGATTGCTATAGCCAACTTGTTGAAGTGATTAAACTTTGCTATTCCAGCTGATAAAGCTGAAATAGAGTGAGGGTTTGATGTAATTAGATTAAGTGTTCATAGTGGAAGCTGGCCTTGGACTTAAAGCAAAGCTATAGCTGGAATTGTTTCTCAGGGGTCTGTTGAGCTCCCCATCACTGACAACATTTTAATCAAGGAAAATCTTCCTTAGCATTTCCGCTCGAGTTGAAATGACAATTAACAAAGCCCTGCTAATGCAGAAGTGCACCACAGCTGCTGTAATTGTTCTGCTGTGAGGAGGCAGTAAATGAGCCCCATCAGAGCAGGCTCTGCTGCTCCCTCTTCCTGCATCGTGCTGGGGCTCTTCAGGGCACTGAGCTGATGCAGCCCAGACCCCCTGAGCTCAGTGACAGGGACTTTCCTCAGGTCATGGGACAGTGACACTCAGCCCAGCTCCCAGCCCCTGCCTGGATCCCTTCACAAGCTCCATCCCTTCCCAGTGCCTAAAGACAGCAGCAGCTGTGGTGTGGAAGAGAGAGGGCAAGAGGAGAGGCAGCCTCAGAGTGTGTGTGGGGAGCTGAAGGAGTGGGACATGTCAGTTCTGGAGCATGAGCCACGATGTCACTGCTGAGGATCTGTGCCCTGGGTGCCCAGGACAGCCCCTGAACAGCTGCTCTTCAATCACAGAATGGTTTGGGTTGGAAGGGACCTTCAAGCTCACCTTTTTCCACCCCCTGCCATGGGTAGGGATCAGGTTGTTCTGAGCCCCATTTTGTGACGGGGGGTCCCACAGCATGGGCTGAACCCTGGCTTTGGAAAGAGATTTTGCTGAAGCACAGGCTGCTGCTGAAATAACTGGAAAAACTCAGTGGATTTTAATTCCTGCTGGTTTTCCCCACTTGCCTGTGTCCACATTTGCAACAAAACTGCTCTTGCAGATTTTTTTTCCCTCCTGTCTCTTTCATCCTGTTTTAGGTTAAATGAAGGGGGATGTTTTTAATCCAAACCTGTGTGACACTGTGAAAGGATGGAAATAGAAAGTGCTCTCATATGTTCAGTGCCCAGCCCTGACATCTCCCTGGTGATCAAACAGGCAGATCCTGGAAAGCAGCCCACTCCCCATTGTGCTGTTCCCGTGCTCTTCCCAGAGTTTTGATGCCTGGTGTGTGAATTCCCCAGGCACTGCTTGGTAGTGCAGGCATTAAAGAGGGGGCAAGTGCAGCTGCCTGAGCCTGGCTTGCTGTTCTCTCTCTGCTGTACAAATGTGTCTCCTGCTGACAGGTGAAGCTCTGTAGCACCACGAGCTCTCTGAAGTGCAGGGCTCTGCCTGGTGCTAGGGGAGCACAGCTTGACTTTCAGCTGAAAATAAAAAAAGGGATGTGCTCTTAGCTCTATTTGACCCAAATTAAATAACAACAAAGACACAGCAGCTTAGGGCAGGGGTTTGGATGGGTCGTGGGGGGAGCCTGGCACTGACCCTAAGCCAGAAACAAGCTCAAAGCCGTGTTGGGATTTCTGCCTTGCTGTCTCCATGGGAGCTGGGGAAGAAACAATCCTGTCTCTTGTCCCCACAGCCCTGCCCATCACAGCAAATCCCACTCGTCTCTGGGCACCTGGAACCAGGCAGAACAGGGGAAGCTCAAGGAGGCAGGGACCAGCTCTTGATCTCCTACATTGCTGCTGCTCCAGGACAACAAAGGGAATCTGCTCTTTGTTCTGAATCAGGGAGAGCTCTGGTGCACATGCTCAGGAGAGAGGAGCTCAGACAATATGCTCTGAAAATGTGGTAGTGAGGCAGACCTGAGCACAACAGAATTAATCTTGTTTGGGAGAAACAGGAGGATAGGATGATTAATTTAATGATGTTTGTGGTTTGTCTTTCTTAAAAAAACCACACCCATGCTGTCGCTGGGCAAATGGAAATGAATCCAGACTGATTCCTAGCAGCAGATGCCATTCCTGGGTAAATCAGATCAGTGGCTCTAGCAGAGATTACAGTGATGAATTGGCCAAAGTGCAGTAAATGAATGGTCCAGCAGCATCTCAGGATATCCCTGTGGGATCATCCCTGTGGGGTTTCCCTGGGGGAGGAGGCTGGTGGTGTATGAGAGGAGAGTGCAGAGACTGGGGCCGGTACAAAGGACCCATCTTGTTTTGGTTTGTTTTCATTGTTGTGCCCTGCATGTTCGTGGTGCTGCCTGCCCCTGGCTGCTCTTTGTTTTGGGCTGTGTGTGATGATTTGTTCAGGAAAACACCGGGCTGGAGGCAGGATTTCCTTCCTGGAGGATGGGGAGGACTCTGTGTTGCTCACAGGTGGACAGGAGAGGGTGAGGCAGGTCTGGGAGGCATCCTGTGGCAGGGCTGAGGACAATTCTGGGCTGTGTGGGCAGGCAGGAGACACCCCAGAGACAGCGGCAGGGACTCACAGGGAGGTGGGAACAGTGTGAGAATCCATGGCAACTCCAGGGGAGGGAGGAGCAGAGCGCGTGGAGGAGATGCAGAGTTGCCATTTCACAGCCCCCTTCCATGTGTTTGCTCCAATCCTAAATCCCCCTTTGTTAATGCTTCCCAAAGCTGTTGCTAGCCAGGCTTCCCCTCCCTGCCTGAGCACAGCCAATGGTGATGTTCACTTGGCTTCCCTTGTTTATCAGACAGCATCACAGCTGCCCTGGCTGGCCCCAGCCATCATCCCCCACCACAAACCAGGGGCTTGGGGCTCACAGTGGAGATGCTGCAGCAAGAGAGAGCCAGGAAGGAAAAGAGGGATTTTATTTTTTTTTCCATTCTTTGTTTTGTTTTCATGCAAGAACTTCAAGAGTTGGGCTTCTAGGACTGTCAACAGGCTGCCTGTGTGTGCTGGGGCTTGGGATCTTTAGCTGGTCAGAGTGACCCCAAGAAAAGTTGGAAAGTCTCTTTTCCCCACCCAGCGCTTGAAGAACGAGCCAGAGCTCTTCAGTTCTCGGTCTCAAGGTTGTTTATTGTATCCTATCTATAAAAAAATTTCTCCTGCCCTGCCGAGGTCCATCCAGCAGGACAGTTCCAGGCACTCTGCCTGCCCTGGGGTGGTGTTATGTCTTTATACTAAAAACTACATGTACAATGTTTACAATTACTTTCCAATACCTATCACCTATGTTAGACAGTGAGCTTCTACTCTAAACCAATTCAAAAGTGCCAACATCACAGCAGAAGATGGAGGACAAGAAGAAGAAGGAGAAGGGCTGGACACACCCAGTTCCCTCCATCTTGCCTCCTGAACCCCCATACCAAATACCCTAAAATCTACTTTTCCACCCCGTGATAACTTCACTATTATTCTACCTAAACTGTTGTAGCTTGCTGATCTTCATCTGAGGTTGGTAATTTGCTCCACGGGTCATAATCAAACCCACAGGGGCATCCTGGGCTCTGTGCCAGGGTCTCTGAGCCCCCTGGCAGAGCTCTGGGCTGCTCAGGACAGCCAGAGGGATGTGCTGGGTCCTGACATGCTGGGGCTGGGGAGAGGAATAAGAATAGTCCTTTAGGCTCTCTGGGGTGTTCTTGTGGCTCAAAGTGTGCAGATATTGCCAAGGGGGGGCTTGGGGTGTGTTTCTGGGGTGCATAGCAGCGACCAGGACACTGACCCCATGTGTGTTTGTCTGGGGGGGACATCCCAGAGCAGCTGGGGCCAGAGAGGGAACCATGGACATTCCTGGGCTCACACAGCAGAAGGACAACTGGCCACAGCTCCAGGCTTTGCCCACATCCTTCCTAAAAATAAATCAAGACAGGCCCACGAGCCCCAGGGGTGTCTGGGGGTGTTGTAAACACCGAGGAATTTACACTGGGAGTTTGTGTGGTGGTGTAGTGCATCCAACAGCAGGTGCTACAAGCAAAGGGCACCAGTGGGGCTGTGCAGATAAACATTGATGGATTTGCCTTCTGCTCATTGATGGAAAATGTGGCAATGGGCACAGGCAGGGCTCCTGGTCAGGCTGCAGCTTCTCAGTGACAGCAGCAAGAGGAGCAGCAGAGGGAAGTTTAGGAAATAATTACAATCCCCACACTGCCATCCCAAACACAGCCAGGGTTAAGCCAGCAGTGGTATTTGGTTTGCCAGGTGTGGTTCCACACATTCTGCAATTCACCCATTCACATTCTGGGTGAATTATAAAGTTGTAACAGTCTCTGGGCTAAAATTCCTGCTTTTTCTGACTGGGTTATGTTTGTTTGCCTGTTCAGTGTTGAGTAGTGATTCCTCCACAACTCCTGCAGCATGTGGAGTGTGGAGCTGCTGTCATCTGCCTCCCCAAGGCCTGGGGAAGGTGTGAGTGGAGCCCTGCAGCCTGAAAAATCACAGCAGCCTCTGGAATTCTATTTGAGGGCATTGCTCTGAAGGAACAGCCCTAATCTAAGTGACAGTGTTCTCCTAAGAGCGAGAGCTGCTGTGTTCAGTGTGGGCTGTGACTCTGAGTGCAGGAGGAGCTGTGCCAGTGAAGGAGCTCTGCTCTGAAGGGGATTTCCCCCTGCCAAATCCTTGGGGCTGAACAGCTCAAATCACCAACTTCTGCCGCATCCTGGGGAGCCTGGGAGCGAAGTTGTTTTTTTGGGGAGTATTTGGGGGTGGTTGTTTGTGTCCAGTGATGAAGCCCACACCAGTCCCCAGCCTGTTTGTGTGGCTTTTGCTCAGCAAACACTTTGGAGGGAACCACAGAAGCCCAGGAAGGGCCAGACTGTTTTATCTGCCACGTTTGACCTGGTGGGTTGTGGAACAGAAGAGATTGGAGACAACTGAGAGCCTCATGGCTTGGAGGGGCTGGAGCGTGTCCAGGGCAGGGAACGGAGCTGGGAAGGGGCTGGAGCCCCAGGAGAGGCTGAGGGAGCTGGGAAGGGGCTCAGCCTGGAGCAAAGGAGGTTCAGGGGGCCCTTGTGGCTCTGCACAGCTCCTGCCAGGAGGGCACAGCCGGGGGGTCGGGCTGTGCTCCAGGGAACAGGGACAGGAGGAGGAAAAGGCTTCAATTTGCACCAGGACAGGTTAAGATTGAATACTGGGAAAAATTCTTCTCTGAAAGGGTGGTCAGGAGTAGGAACAGATACCAGGGCAGTGGTGGAGTCTATCCCTGAGGGATCAGAAAGCTGTGCAGATGTGGCACCTTAGGCCTGGGTTAGTGCTGGAGTTGTCACTGCTGGGTTCATGGCTGGACCTGATGATCTCAGAGGACTTTTCCATCCTAGCAATGCTGTGATTTAATTACTGGGGTTTCCTATCAACCCTACAGACAAAGCACTGCTTTTAAAGGACTCTGAGGCTGCCCAGAGCCTGGCTTTGCTCTGGGCACAGGCTGCAGCCTTGGGGTGCAATTTTGGAGTGGATTTGGGTTGCTGGGCAGGCAGGAGCTGTTTTGATGCTGGGAGCAGGGCTTTTCTCTGGATAGCTCCTCTCTCTCCCCCTCTTCCTGCAGAGCTGATCTGATTTTGGGATTGGAAGCTGAAGTTTTTTGTAGAGATGTGTCCTGTCCCACCCTACCTCCCCTTCCACAGTCAGGAGACCACAGAGCTGTGCCACCTGTGAGCGCTCCTGCTTGCAGGGGCCACCATTTTGGGTATGGACAGCCCAAATCTCAGCAGATTCAGTATCTGGGCTTCTTTCTACATCACACAGCCCTTTTAAACTGAGTATTTCCTTCCCTTACGGACCATTCTGGGCCAATAATCCCTTTATCTGCATTTGTCATGGCCCTTGAAGTCTGAACCCTCCAGATCCTGCCAAGTGGGACAAAAGTCTTTTGTAGAGGAGAGGAAATATCCAGGTGATGGGATGTGGTTCACACTGTGGAGAGCCCCCAGAATATCAGGGGTTTCATCACCACTTGTATGTATAGAAAAGCTATTTTAGGTGATTTAACAGGTGCTACGTGTATTAGTTTAATTTTTCTCCCTCCATCTGCTTCCTGCACAGCTGAGCACGTGCCATGGCCGGCTGCAGAGATGGCTCTGAAAAACAGGGACAGCAACCTTTCCAAAGAATTTCCCAAAATATCCTTCCTGGCATGTCTGGGACATGGATGGTGGCAGGATGGCCTGGGGGAAATAATTACTGGTCTGGACTCTGTCTCCTTCAGGAGGGTTACAAGAGTTCCAGGGAGAGGCGATGCTGCCCTGGCCCCATTTTAGGAACATTTTGGGCTTTTGTTCTGCCTTCATCCAGCAGAGCAGCATCCCAGCAGCTCCACAGGCTGGGAGTAAAGGCTCCCCAGCTTTGGGGGGGTGGAAATGCTCCCCCCACTCACAGTTCCTCGCTAACATTTTCAATCTTGGCATCTTTGCAAAGGCACGACCCTAAAGCTGGGCTTCACCCAGGCCCTGGAGCTGCTGGGGGGGGGAAGGGCCAGCAGGGACAGGGGACAAGGGAGTGGTGGCACTTCTGGAGCTGGTCCCGGCTTCTGGGGCTGGGGAGGGTGGGGGGATGCAGGATGATGGCGTGGGGAGTGGGACAGAGGGATGAGCTGTGTCCCCAGGCATGGGGAATGTCCCCAGGCTCAGGCAGTGTCCCCAGGCACAGGGAATGTCCCCATAGTCGGGGCAGTGTCCCCAAGGATGGGCAGTGTCCTCAGGCTCGGGGAATGTTCCCAGGCACGGGCCGTGTCCCCAGGGATAGGGCAGGGTCCCCAAGGACAGGCAGTGTCCCCAGGCTTGGGGCAGTGTCCCCAGGCACAGGCAGTGTCCCCAGGCATGGAGCAGTGTCCCCATGCTCGGGCAGTGTCCCCATGCTCGGGCAGTGTCCCCATGCTCGGGGCTGTGTCCCCAGGGATAGGGCAGTGTCCCCAGGGATAGGGCAGTGTCCCCAGGGATAGGGCAGTGTCCCCATGCTCGGGGCAGTGTCCCCAGGGATGGAGCAGTGTCCCCATGCTCGGGCAGTGTCCCCATGCTCGGGGAGTGTCCCCATGCTCGGGCAGTGTCCCCAGGCTCGGGGCAGTGTCCCCAGGGACGGAGCAGTGTCCCCATGCTCGGGGCTCTGTCCCCATGCTCGGGCAGTGTCCCCATGCTCGGGCAGTGTCCCCAGGCTCGGGGCAGTGTCCCCAGGCTTGGGGCTGTGTCCCCAGGGATAGGGCAGTGTCCCCAAGGACAGGCAGTGTACCCAGGCTTGGGGCTGTGTCCCCAGGCACAGGCAGTGTCCCCAGGCATGGAGCAGTGTCCCCAGGCTCGGGGCTGTGTCCCCACACGCCTGGAGCACAGCGGAGGCTCAGCACCGGCTCTGCTCCCTGTCACTTGTCACTTTGCCAGCCGGGGAATGTTCAGGCTGAGATTTTCCTGCCGCTGCTGCCTCCGGCTGGAGCCGAGTGTGGGAGGCAGAGGGGGATGGGGAGGAAGCTGGGAGGGAGGAAAGAGAAGCACAGAGGGGATGGGGGGGAAGCTGGGAGGGAGGAAAGAGAAGCACAGGGGGGATGGAGCAGCAGGACAGCCCACAGCGAGCAGGGGCTGCTCGGGAATGGGGCTGGAGGAATGGCCTTGGAGGTACCCCTGGCTCCGGGAGCTGCGTGGGGAAGGGAGGGCTGGGTGCTGCCCCAGGGGAAGGGGAGCAGCGTCCGGGCTGGCGTGTAAATGGGAGTGAAAGGAGAAGAGGCCGGGAGGAGAAGCAAATCCCAGTCACAGCCCCTTGCCTGGGAACAGCCAGGAGCACGGGCTGGGAGAGAGCGCTGCCAATGAGCCAGAAAGCCCCAAAAAGAGAGGAGAGAGGATGCCGAGGGTGTGTCCCGGGAAATTCCCCATCCCAGCACTGCCCACAGCCCTGCCAGGCACCTCGCAGCGCCCTGGGGCACTGAGCTGCCCTCTCCATCCCCTGGGGCTCTGACAGCACTGCTCTGGCACGAATAAACTCTCCCAGTTTGTTGTGGCGCTGCTGGGACTCGTGTTTCCAGCTGCAGAGCAAGGAAAACAATTTTTCAGGAATCCATCGGGCGATTGTGCAAATAAATGTTTGCGAGGCCTTTGGCTGCCATAGCGATGAGCTCCATGGCAACCCCGCAAGGAAATGAATAATTCTGTGCTCGAAGTGGAATAATTTTGTGCTGGAAGTGGAAGATAAAAAGGGACCTGATGGCTGAGGGTGCTGCAAATTACCTGATGAGCAAAGCACCCAAGTGCCCCCCTGGTGTGGGTGCTTGTGGCAGCTCTCGGTAGTGGGGCAGGGCTGGGATGCAGCGGGGCTGTGGCAGGGCTGCCAGAAAAGCCTTTTGTCTGGTTATTCCATGAAAATGGAATGCCTTTTGTCTGGTTATTCCGTGAAAATGGAATGCCTTTTGTTTGGTTATTCCATGAAAAATGGAATGCCTTTTGTCTGGTTGTTCCATGAAAATGGAATGCCTTTTGTTTGGTTATTCCATGAAAAATGGAAAGCCTTTTGTCTGGTTATTCCCTGGTTCCCATGCAGCCAGGTTTGTTGGAGGCAGCCCCAGGTCGTGCAGAGGCTGTCCCTGCCTCTCCTGACACAGCACCTGGCCCGTGCTCCGCATCCACCACGCCCCGAGCCCCTGCAGATGCTGCACCCTGGGTCTGTCTCAAATGTGGCTTTGATTCTTTCTCTCAGTTCTAGCTACGCTGGAAGCATTCCTGAAAATGAAAGCCAGCTCTTTTCTCCGCTTTGAAGTGTGGAGTAGAACTGAACAGAGAGAGAAAAAATCTATCCTATGGGGGATGGGTTTTTAGCAAAACACCCTATTGAATCAACAGCATTTGTATTAAAACCAGCCAGTCCTTGAGTATTTCCATAGGAACCAGCCCCCCCATCCCGGGCAGGCTCCCTGCAGCAGCACCCCAGGCTGTGCAGGGTGGGTGGCAGTGCCAGGGGGGCTCTGGGTGTGCCCAGCCCGGGCAGGGCAGCAGGGCAGGGAGGGCTGCCCATTGTTGAGTCGGTGACTCACAGCTGTGACTCACAGCCCCATCCTATAGCCGTGGAAGGCAGCCAGCTCTGGCCATCAGCTGTGTGTGCATTCTCCACTGTGAGAAGTTATTTTTGGATGTTTTTAGATTACAGCCCTTGGGTTTTTTTTTTTTCTGTGCCTCTGAATTCTGGATGATTGCGCTGCAAGTAATTGAGACACTTGAATTTCCTGCTCAGAGAAGTGAGTTCAATGCCCTTTTTTGTGTTTTTGTTTTTTCTTTTTTTTTTCTTTTTGCAATGCTAAGGCATTTCTAAAATAGCTTTTCTACGTGGCGTCATGAGGAGCAGGCACACAGCTTTGGGGTTCTTTGTGCAGAATTTGGGAACACTGGCTGCGGTAAGGGTGAAAAAAAGGACACGGGGTGTCAGGTTGAACACGAATCACCAGTGCACCCTTGCTGTGGTGGAGACTGCTTTTACTGGTCAGGTTGTAGCCAGCAGGACAAGAAGTTGCTCTCAATTCCCCTGTGGCACCCACAGATCCACACCTGGAGCATTGTGCCCAATTTTGGGCTCCTCACTGCAACCAAAGCAGGGCCATATGAGAGCCACCAAAATGGGAGAGGCTGGGAGAGCTCCTTCTACTTGCAAGGTGGCACCCAGGAGCACTGCAGCACCCTTAGGGACCCTTCCAGCGCACACCATTGTAGGATTCTATGTTTCGTGCCCCTCTTCCAGTCTGATTTTGTGATCCCACAGGGAATTAAGGGGAGGTAGGGCTTTGGGTGCCCCAAAGTGGAGGGGCTGGTGAGGCTCATGCCAGGAGTTCGTGTGCTTATCCCTCACTAAGACCACAAGGAAGGAAAAGGGTCTGAAGTGCTGCCCATGCTGAGCTGGCTGGGGATGCACAGCCCTCCTTCCCTGGGACACACAGCTCAGAACAGCCTGAGCAAGATCCACATCTCCTGGTAGAGCCACCCCCCTCGGCAGGGTTGGGCTGTGCCACTTTGTCCCCTCCCAGGCTGCAGGGACCACCCAGACCCCTCAGTCCCCCCTTTCCAAGCCATTCCTGGTGTGGTGCCCAGGGGTGCCAGCCCTGCTGCCTGTGCCTTCACCCAGCCCTGGGGCAGGGGCTGTGGGCTGGGGAGCTCAGGGAGTCCTGGTGCAGGTGAATCTCCTGAGCACAGGGTGAGCCTTTCCTTCCTGCATTCCCAGCGCTGCAGGACACAGAGGCTTTGGCAGGAGACAGGAGGAACATCTGTGCAGGGGAGCCTGAAGGAAGGGTGGAAGAGGAGGGAAGAGTCTTTTGGGAGGTGGAAAATGTGATGCTGGCGCTGCCACATCAAAGAGGGAGTTGAACCCGAGCCTCTGATTTCACAGCCGAGTTCAAACCACCGGAATACTACACTTGAAAAAAACCCCAAAATGTATTTGATATTTATTGTACTTTCTCTCTCCCCATCTCTGGGTACCACCATCACGTCAGGGCAGCTCCCAGAGGCAGGACCAGCGGCTGGGAGGCTCAGGGATGGTTCTGAGCAGCTTTCCTGAAGCTCTGAAAAACCTGGGAACCTCATCTTGCAGCTGGGGGTGGGGCAGGAGCTGCTGGGGTTAACGGGAGCCTGAATGGGCTCTGGTTCGCAGCGGAGTTCAGGTTCCTAAGTCCTTTATTGGATCTAGCCCGGGGCTCTATTCCCAGCCTGTTTGTGACATTAACAGGTCACTGCAGCCCCAGGGCTGTCCCCACCTTGTCCTGGCTTGGGGGGGGGCAGGGGAGTCTCGGCACAACCACCACGGAGGAACCAATGTGGGAGGGGAGAACGCCTCACTTCTGGTTTTTCACCACCCCCGGCGTGCAGGAGGGCTGGAAATGGTGCCCAGGATGCCCCGGGATGGGCAGGGATTTCAGGATGCTGCCCCCGGGGTCCTGCCGGGGCAGCCTCTGCTCCATTAGTGCTCATTTGCATCCCCTAAAGATTAACTGGTGTGAGAGCAGCGCCCTGTGCCCGGCTGGGGATGGCTCAGGCACGGGATACAGAAGGGGAGGTGTTGGGGGAGATGAAACAGGAAAGCCTTATAAATATCATTGTCTGGCAAAAGATTTGGAGAATATGGAAACTATAAGTGAGATTGAAATGAAAGCAAGCTTTGAGATACCTCAGTTACTGAACAACTGGAAAACAATGGTGTGACTGAAGGTGATCCCCTTTTGATGGAACAACACCCTCTGCTTGCAGACAGCTCCAAGGGTCAGAGCAGACCCTACAGCTTGGCAGAAAGGGCCCAAAGAGGAGTTTGTAGGGTTTAAAATGTAACACAGTGTGGTAATGTAATGATTCTTATAGGCTGTATGGAAATGCTATAGGATTTGTATCTTGTACTAGATTGGTTAGTGAGAATCAGAATATTCAACACAAGAAGATTTATGGTATTGTAATGGGAACTTCACTATCTTAGCTCTTACCCTCTTACTCTCTCACCCTCTCATCCTCTCTCCCCCTCTCTTCTCTCAGTCCTGCTCTCAGCTGTGTTTGGCAGCTCCCAGCAGGGCCCTGCACCCAGGCCCTTTGCAATAAACCCCAAGTTCCAGTCCTGGCTGCAGAGATCTCTCGTCTCTCTCTGTCCCGACTGTCCTATCCCCTGACACTCCTGCAGGAGGGATGGTCCTGGGGTCCTGGCTCGGGTCCTGCACATCTTTGATGAGTTGCTTAAGACCATATTTTGTGCAGAGCACCTGGGAGTGTCTGCACAGCATCCTTACAGTCAGATATTGTGTTTCAAAGGCAGTTTGAATTTATATTCAGAATTCCAGAATGGTTTGGGTTGGAAAGGACCTCACAGACCATCCCATTCCACCCCTGCCATGGCAGGGACACCTCCCACTGTCCCAGGCTGCTCCAAGCCCTGTCCAACCTTGCCTTGGGCACTGCCAGGGATCCAGGAGCAGCCCCAGCTGCTCTGGGCACCCTGTGCATGGGGCAGGGTTTCACAGGGATACTGAAAGCTCACAAGCATTCAAGACTTCTCTCCTTGCAGGGCTTTGGTGCAGCTACAAGGTCACTGTGGCAGGTACAGCCTTCAAGAACAGCGCCTATGGGTCCATCCCCATTCCAAAATGCCCATATTGAGCCTGTTCCCTGTGTGAGGGCACAGGTGGAGGGGGCGCTCAGGCAGGGGATGCTCAGCAGGGCGTGAGGAGCCCATCTGGTGCCCAGCACGTGGCTCTGAGCTGGCACCGGCCGTGCCCGCGCTGGCAGGGGCAGCGTGCAGGGCGCTGAGAGCTCGGGCAGGGGTGGCACAGGGACACCCCAGAGCAGGGCTGGGCAGGGATTCAGGGGCTGGGTGGGAATTCAGGGGCTGGGTGGGAATTCAGGGGCTGGGCAGGGATTCAGGGGCTGGGCCGGAATCTGGTTAAGATCTCAGCAGGGCTTCAGGATCTGAGCAGGGTTTGGGGTCTGAGCAGGTTTTGGGGTCTGAGCAGGTTTTGGGGTCTGAACAGGGTTTTGGGGTCTGAACAGGGTATTGGGGTGGGAGCAAAGTATTGGGGTGGGAGCAAAGTGTTGGGGTGTGAGCAGTGTTGAGGTCTGAGCAGGGCATTGGGCTTTAAGAAGTGTTGGGGTCTGAGCAGGGTTTTGGGGTCTGAGCAAGGCATTGGGTTCTGAGCAGGGTTTTGGGGTCTGAACAGGATTTTGGGGTCTGAGTAGGGTTTTGGGGTCTGAACAGGCTATTAAGTCTGAGCAGGGCATTGGGGTGTGAGCAGTGCTGGGGTCTGAGCAGGGTTTTGGGGTCTGAGCAGGGTATTGGGGTCTGAACAAGGAATTGGGTGTGAGCAGGGTTGGGGTCTGAGAAGGGCATTGGGGTCTGAGCAGAGTTTTGGGGTGTGAGCAGCGTTGGGATCTGAGCAGGCTGTTGAGGTCTGAACAGGATTTTGGGGTCTGAGCAGGGTTTTGGGGTCTAAGCAGGGCATTGTGGTCTCAGCAGGGTATTGGGGTCTGAACAAGGAATTGGGGTCTGAGCAGGGCATTGGGGTCTGAGCAGAGTTTTGGGGTGTGAGCAGTGTTGGGATCTGACAGGGCATTGGGGTGTGAGCAGTGTTGGGATCTGACAGGGCATTGGGGTGTGAGCAGTGTTGGGATCTGAGCAGGCTGTTGGGGTCTGGCAGCTCCTGGGTATAAGGGCTGGGAGCACAGAGGTGGAGGAGGCCCCTCCTTGCCTTGTAGCCTGGTGGTTTGAACACTTCCCTGGGAAATGGGGTGAGGTCCTTTCATGGGAAGGGCTTTCCAACCCCCCATGCTCCCCTACCTCACTTGAGGAGAGCTCCCAGGGCAGCCCTCATCCCAAGGGAGCCAGTACACAGCCAAGGGGTGTAAGAGCCTGAATGAGAGATGTGGGACTCCAGGGGCTCTCCAAAATGCAGTTTATTGTACCCAAGATGTTACAGCAGTCCAGGGTTGTGGGTGACCGAGCTGTGCCCACAGCTGTCAGCTCCAGCTGCAGGCAGGCCTGGAGACCCTTTGGTTTTGGTTACAATGCATTATTTACTTTTCTTTGCTGAGCATCTTCATACAGCAGAACCAATCTATACCTTAACTTTTATTTCTAGCCTATCATAATCACTATAATTACCATATTTATGTTACTATTCTCCAATCACTGAAAGTTAGTACATTACAGTTTAAGCTAGAAGTTGTTTTTCAGTTTTCTTGCTGTGGAAAATTCTGAGACCTTTTTTCTCCTTGCAACATTTGCTGACTTGTTTGCCTGTGCTCTCTTTCTGCTTGGTAAAAACACCTTCTTGTTTGGGGTGAGTTTATCCTTTGCTCTAAGCCATAAAAACCCCTTCTAACTAACACACCCTTTGCCTCCTTAGTTAGCCAGTAATACTGGCCCAACAATTCTTTTCTTCTATATCAAAGCTTGCTTCCATCTCTATTCTTTCATCAGACTCTACACTGAAAAATCTTTCTGCCAAGCACACAGATCTGTGAAACTTCCTTGTCAAACTTTCATCCTTCCCAATGAAGGGGTAAATCCTGACATTCCAAGGGGTAAATCCTGACATTCCAAGGGGTAAATCCTGCCATTCCAACAGATGGAAAGGGCTGTGGGTGGTCAGAGCAGGGACTGGGAGAGGAGACAATGCTGATCTGAGTGGTGGGGTCATTTGGGGACAGAGCAGAGGGGACCCCAGGAAGCTGGTGAGATGTTTAGGAAGTGTGGGGGCTCTGGAGGGGCTCTGGAGCACAGCCCTGAGCAGTGAGCAGTGGCTGAGCACAGCTGACACCTGGCAGACATGAAAGCCAGGCTTGTTAGCCTGCACAGAGTGCTGATTGTAGCCTCGGCCACAAAACCTCCTCAGCCAAAGTCTGTCAGCATCCCCTGAGCCTCCCCCAGGCTGATCTGTGGCGCTCAGCACCCCCAGCAGCCAAGGGGAGCCAAGGCCCAGATGCTCCCTGCTCTCCTCTCCCTGCTGCTCCAGCCTCCCCAGGACTGAGCTTGGACTCTTTTCAGAGCAGATTCTGTGGTGCCAGGCAGCTGCTCTGTGATGACCCAAATTCCCATCACACTGTGGGGTTTTCTCACCCTCCATCACATGAATGAAGCTGCAGAATGGAGTTGTAACCTGAAAGAGCTTGAGAGGTGAATCCACTCACAGCCTGCAGAAGGGCAGAGGCCCTCGTCCTACAAGGGTGGATATGCACCTCTGGGGCTTTGGGACTGCAGTTTTTATGATTTTACACTGTAATTTTGGCAATGGACGACATTATATCCCATGGCAGGGGGTTGGAAATAGATCATCTTCATGTTTCTGGCCCAAACCATTCTGTGATTCCATACTGGTGGTGTTTGGAGGAGATGAGATGCTTGGCTGTGGCCTCTGAGGGCAGCAGGAGTTAGTTAGGAAGGTGTTGCTGGATGCACCATGGAGTCCCCAGGTGCTTTTGGTGGTCATTCTTCAATAGGGTGAGGGATGGACACTGAAAGGGTCCTGGCCCCTCAATGCTATGTATGGGAGGATTTAAAGCATGCACTGGTCCAGCCCACTCCTCCTGACTGAACTGGAGTAACTTGCTGTTTGTTTTCTTTTCCCACAGCTCCCAGAATGGAGAGGAAGCTGGAGCCTGGCCCAACAACCAGTTTGACACAGAGATGCTCCAAGCCATGATCCTGGCTTCAGCCAATGGTTGGTGTCCATCACTCCTGGGAAAACCCTGACTCCTGCTCTGGGGGGCACCTGGGGTCAGGCTGATAGAGGAGATGCTGTGGGACTGATTTATCTGGGTTAGCCTGCAGAGGTTCTGCTGCAACAGAGCCCAGAGCTGGTGGGAAATGACTGCTGTCCCTGCAGAGAGAAGAATCAGGAGGGATCCAGGGGGAAAATGACTGATCTCCCTGCAGAGAGAGGGGTCAGGAGGGATCCAGAGTGAAAAGCACTGATGTCCCTGCAGAGTGAGGGGTCAGGAGGGATCCAGGCAGAGGAGATACCTGGTTCCTGTACACAGGGACACTTCTTCCACCCAAACTCTTTGCTTTGTACTGGAACAACACCGCCTGGCTGTGCTGGGGCCGTGTTACATGAAAGAGCCAGTCTGGAGATGATGTTTTATGGACTGCTTGGTTCCAGAAAGTCACACTAATTAAACTTGCTGTGAGGCGAGGAGGAGGGAAGGCTGGAAGTTGTGTGTGGCTGGAGGCTGGACCAAGGGAAACAGGGAATGCCTGACTCAGTATTCCCAACAAACCTTGTGTGCTGAGGGGCTCCCTGAGCCCCTCTGCTGAGCCATGGGCTCACCAAGGTTTCCTCCCCTGGCTGCTGGTGTCTCCTTGCGGTTGTATTCACAGGAGGGTGCTTTGGGGTCGTTTGGGGTTGGTTTGTTCTGGTTTATGGCTGTGCAGAAGCCTTGGGCAGGGAGGGATGTTCCCACGCAGCCACAGCCTCCGTGGCTTTGTGTAAAACCAGGACAATTATCATTCTGTGCAGCACTATGGATAAAGAGCCTGGTTTTCATAGAGCCTTTATTTATAAATACCTTCAAGTCTTCCCCCCCCCCCTTGATTTAAAAATAGAAGCACAGCCATAAAACCCTGTGCAAAATGCTTAGGATGTTTCCTTTGAGCTGTTGGGAGGGAAGGAATCTGAGGGAGGAGGGATGGCTTTGGTGTTGCTTTCTTGGAAAGCTGCTGCAGCTGAGCTTTGCTGCTCTGCAGACACCAGGAGACAGCTGCCGGGCTGGGAGGGGGACAAGGTCTGGGGCAGGGGACTTGTTTACACTCCAGAGAAAGAAACAATGTGAAAATGTGTCTTTGCTCTGAAAAACGACCATGGAAAAACAGCCCTTGGGCTTGCATGTGGTTATCATCACCCGGTGTCGGCAGATCCGGTTTCCTTGCTGGTAAATAAAGCTGTTTTTCTGGCTGCTGCTCCAGCAATCCCCAGGATCAGAGCTAAGCGGGTCCCTTCCAGGTTAAGCACCGACTTTGATGGAGCCCCGGGCCCTATTGCAGCAAATCTCCCCAATCCACAATCCCAGCCTCTCCCTCGGCTCGGGTCTGCCCAGGGGGCTGATGGAAATCAAATCCCTCCTGCAGATAATGGCTGTGCCTTATCCATCCCGTTCGGGCCCGTTCTGTGCTGGATGTGTGCATGGGGACCCAGCACCAGTTTTTTTCCCTCCAGCACATTGTTTTCGTGTCACCCTTGCTCTCTGTCCCCTTTTCTGCTCTCTCTTTAAGCCAATAGTGTTGATTGGAGCAGGCTTTGATTAGGGGCAGCGCTAATTGCCCATTAAGCTTTGTGTTACCCATCCCTGGGTGTGATTTCCTGGCCATTTAAATAATCCCTATGCTTTACTGTCACCCACTGAGCTCAGTTTGAGCTCCGGGCTGACAGGTTGGTCACAGTGATGCCTTGGATGCATCTTTACCCTGGCCCAGGGGTTTTCCTTGGCTTCAGCTGGAGGCAGCGCCGGCCATGCCAGGCCAAGCCTGCACCATCAGGTCCTTTGAGGATTAAATCCCTTCCCCAATGGTTCAATTACCATCACAGAGTATCTGGGGACCTGATCTTCTCCCCTTGCTGTAGGGTTCTGTCTCCCTTCCCAGCCATCCTTCCTCTGGCTCTTCCTGCCTTGCAGCAGGGAGCAGAATGAAAAAGCAGTTTGGAACGATCTGAATGGGCAGAGGCAGCTGCTGGGACAGCCCAAGGAGCACAGATGCTCCAGGACCCCAGACTCTCAAGGACAGACACCCTGTCCTTAAAATACTCTGGCTCCAGGGAGAATTTAGAGAGGTGCCATGGGATGGCGGGAGAGCAGAAAGGAGAGGTCCTTGTGCCCCAGGCAGGGGCAGGCAGGCTATATTGAGTCCCCTGAAAGCCCCACCAGCAGCTGCAGCAACACCTGCTCTGGGGCTGCCCCGGGGGTGATGGAGCCACTCCTGGTTATTTTTGAGCTCAAATTTTTGCCAGAACCCAAATTCTTGTTTTCCTCCTCAGGACCGTTTGGGATAATGACAGGCTGCTGGTAGAGGCTGAGCATGACCTTTCCAGCAACAAGAGCCCAAGTGCTTTGCTTGGCAGGAGCACCTCGGTGCCCATTTATAACCCTCCATTGTTCCTGTTCTCTCTTCTTTTCAGCCTTAATGCCAGTGTTACCTAGAAACAGCCTGTCACCCTTACCCGGGACCCATGGCAGGCTGGGAACTTCACCAGTGCCTTTTTGTCCCTGCTGGAAGCTGGGCTGAGACTGAGGATTAATTCATGGGGACTTGGGCGGTGCTGGCACCCCCAGCCCTTCACTGCTCAGAGCCCTGGGGTGGCCCCGGAGGGACTCAGGGCAGCAAAACGCAGGGAGGAGAAGGTGCCCGAGTGCACCCAGCCTCTCGCTGGGCTGGCTCCAGCTGGGACAGCCCAGAAAAAACAATTCTCCTGTGGCTGGAGGCTGTAGTCTGTCATAGTTGAGGTGGAGACAATACAAAGCAACACAGTCCATTTTCAGAAGGCTTCGAACTGTTTCTATTACAGCATGCATGCTTTTTATACATTCTTACAAAACTCCTAAGTTTGCACTTGACTCATTGGTCACGAGAGACAAAGAAAGTGCTCATTGGAACAGGCAGCTGCAGGTTTCTCTTCTTTCTCCTTCTTTCTTTCTTGGTTTCTATGTCAATGACCTTGGTAGGAAATTCTTTCAGGGGTAAACATGGATTGTCTTATCAAACTCCTCTCTGGCTCACAGAGGTTGTTGTAAAACCTCTTCCACAGCAGTGCACCTGTGAGATGGTCCCTGCACATCTCCAGTCATCCCATCCCATGGAGGTCATGTCTAACACCTTGGGGGGCTTGAGGGGGTTGCTAATGAAATATTCTGCTGCTCAGGCGAGTGAGGATTAGCCATAAATATCACTAATTACAGACACATCTCCCCTCACAAGGTCCTGCAAGCCCTGCTGGGTCTGGAACCCATTTCCATGGGCACTGTGGAAGAATTCTGCTGTGGGGAATGCTTGCAGAGCAGGAAGTGAAAGGCATTTCCCTGTTTGCACCCCACAGCCCTGCCCCAGTGCACAATATCACTCTTGTTTTCAGCCTCGCTGTGTTTTCCTCCCTGCCCGCTCCAACAGAGCAGCTGCAACTTCTCAAACTGCAGTTGCTTCATCCTTCCGACCCCTGCAAAGGGAATGTGTACACAGCCATATTTCAGGGGATGCTGGGACGTGCTCCAGCTTTTTGTCCAGCTTTCTGGCTGGCTTAGCCATCTCCATCTGCTCAGGGGAAAGCAGAGGCAGCACAGAGGCAGCACAGAGCTGGTCTGGAGTGAGGAGAAACGCGAGGGGACCCAGCCCACCACCTCTGCTCGTTATTTTTCTTTGTTCCCACAATCTCTCTGCCTCTGGAAGGAGAGAGCAGCACGCCTGGGCTCTGCCTTGGACCCTCTGGGTGCCCTGGCTGGGTGTCCCCATCCTTCAGGAGAGCCTGGCCCCAGCCATGAGCATGAGGCTGAGATGGGAGCCACAGTGTCTCAGACAAAGGCAGAATTTCAGCAAACCATTTCAGAAGGA
Organism: Calcarius lapponicus; assembly: GCA_039654755.1. Lineage (NCBI taxonomy): Eukaryota > Metazoa > Chordata > Aves > Passeriformes > Fringillidae > Calcarius > Calcarius lapponicus. The sequence continues at coordinate 18,228,175 of CM077476.1, read as the reverse complement.
TCCCACCCTGAGCCGTGCACAGGCAGCTGCACTGGAGCAGATCGTGCAGCGGCTCATGGCAACAGCATCACTCATTCCTGCCATCCCCCCGTGCCCGTTCTCCCGCTGCCCCCGTGCATCCCCCCGTCTCCATCTGGTCTCCAGCATCCCGGGGGGCCCTGTGCCCCTCCCCACCGCTCGCTCCGTGCTGGAGCTTTGCATAGCGACAGGAATGAATTCGCCTTCCCCTCCCCCTGCTCCCCGATCCGGACCGTCAGACACGCTCTGGCATTGATTTCCTCCGTGCTCGGCTTCCTAGAGCCATTTTGTGGTATTGCAGGGGAGGGGTTCTCTTTCTCCTGCTCCGTGAATAAACCTGGCTGCCAAAAACATACCGCGGGCAGGGTTTTAAATGCGGCGGAAAAATAAATAAATATTGGATTTCCTTTAATGCATCACTAATGGTGCGACTGCACAATATGTTTATAATGGGCAGTTTCGGGGGGGGGTTCTGTGCCAGGCTGCCCTATGGGGAGATGAAGGGTGATGTTGCTTTGGGTTTGACACCCTGTGGGGCTGTTGGGGTTTGGGGTGGGGTTCTGTGCCAGGCTGCCCTATGGGGAGCTGGAGGGTGATGTTGCTTTGGGTTTGACACCCTGTGGGGCTGTTAGGGTTTGGGATAGGGGTCTCCAGCTGCCTTTAACATCCTGCCCTTCTCTTTCCCCCCTTGCCCGGCGTTCCCCACAGAAGCTGCTGACGGTAACTCGACCCTGGGCGGCGGCAATGGCACGATGGGGCTGAGCGCCCGCTACGGCCCGCAGTTCACCCTGCAGCACGTCCCCGACTACCGGCAGAACGTGTACATCCCGGGCAGCAACGCCACCCTCACCAACGCCGCCGGCAAGCGCGACGCCAAGAACGCCGCCCCCGCCGCGGGCAACAAGAAGAAATCCGGGAAGAAGGAGAAAAAGTAGTGAAGAAGAAGAAGGAGACCTTAGAGCTACAGGGCAGCCGGCTCCAGCACTCCCCCAAAACCACAGCCCAGGCCGGAGGACGAATGTGAATTTTTTTTGTGGTGCAAAAGTAGGAAATGCTGCGAATGTATCTCGTCATCATCAGGGCTGAGAGCAGGGGCTCGCTGCTCTCAGGTCTCATGATGAAAACCAATCCGGAATCTAAACCCAACACAAACAAGTGCCCTGTGAATAATGTTTTATACGATCCCTCGGGTATTAGAATATGCAAGGGCGGAAGATCTTTTGCCATGTCTTTGGATCCAGTTTGCTCCCAGGTAATCCAAGAAAGGCACAAGGCTTGTGCTCGGCTTTGCCCAGTGTAAATAATTTTAATGTGGATCTTTTAATTTATAGCCCTTCAGCTATTTTTTGGAAAGGAAAACGAAGTTCTTCACTTAGAGCCCACGCTCCAGTTCTTTGCTGTTAAATTTTCCATTCGTAAAATTCACCCCCAGTCAGTGATAGTGATGGATTTTGGAATTTGGTAGTTGGTAGGGAGTGCTTCAGTTCCTGCTTACCTGTCATCTGAAAAAAAAAAAAAAAGTGTTTATATTGCATGAGTCAAAGGGAATATGGCAAAGCTGCATCCTAAGCATTTTTAATTTTTTTTTTAAGTGTAACCACTAATGGCCTGAAATATGATAAGGAAAAAGCCCTCCAGCTGTGTGAGAGTCAGGGAATTCCATGAGGAGCATGCCGAGGTGTGCGGCAGCTGCCCCGGCGGTTCTAGGGGTCTCCGAAGAGCAGACACATCTCAAACCTTCTTTGCAGTAAATATTTATATGTACAGTCGATGTTCTTATGGAATTAAGGCTAAGAGAGCCTCGCTCCCCCGCGGCCAGGCCTGGCCAGGTCCCCCAGGGGACACGGGGACGAGGTTTCACTGTCTGCACACGGTGTCTGCATGCACGTCCCTCTCCTCACACCTGCACTAGCGCCGTAGCTCCACGGACCCGCACAGTCCTCGCATGCCCACGTGGTGTGAACGCGCCGGCAGCCACCCGGGCTGCCCTGGGGAAGGGGTGGGAGGGGGTGGGATGGCTCAGGCGGGGTGGGGAAACTCAATATTGCTTCTAGTTCGGGCCCCAAAGGTCCTTTGGGGTGGTCGGGCGGTTCTTGGGGTCTCGCCCAAAGGGTGGGATCCGCGGAGCTGCCGGTGCATGGCTTTGGTGCAGAGTTGGTGGCTGAGTAAGTGATGGTTGTTTTGGTGGTGTTTGGGGACCAGATCAAGACAAGGGACCCAAGAGCAGGGGGTGACGCTGCAAAACGGGGGGCAGTGATTGGGGAGTGGCACATGGGGCCGTGCAGGGCCAGCCGGAGGAGGAGGTGATGTTTCTGCTGGCTTTGGGCTTCGTATCCTGCAAGGAGAATGGAAGGATGAGGATCAGAGTTTCTCCATGTGCCCATCACCAAAGCACCAGGCCAGCTTCCCATAGCAGAGCGGCTCTGAGCCCCCGGGAGAGGCAGATGGGGGCTTTGTGTAGCCAGAGCCAGGAGAGGAGCTGTGGGGTGGCCCAGAAGGGGCCACACCGAGTTTCCCAGGGGGGTTTGTGTTGTTTTTTTTCCTTTTTTAATCACTAACACGTAACTCACCCGAGCAGACCCAGCCCTTTCAGCCAGGCTCTCCCCACCCCTGCCCTCTCCCCCAACAGGGCAGCAGGAGCATCCTCCGTGTTCCATCCAGATCCAGCCACCTCCGGTGCTGGCTGCACTGGGAGTGGTTCCCACCCTGTCCCCTGCAGCTGCCACCTGTCCCCTCTCTAGAAATGCTGTAGCTGAATCGTAGTCTTTATATTTTCTTTTTAATCTGCAATCTGAGGTAGCATAGTGAGTGTTGTGTATTTAGTGGCGTGTTATTTTTAATTGCAGTAACTAACTTGTGGACATCAGTATTTTCAATTTTCTCTGTATCTTCTTTCCATGTGGTCTGTGCTCCGAGTGTGCGTGAAATGAAACACGTTTGCCCTTTCAATGTGTCTAATATTGAATTATACTTATATATTATATATATGCTTATATCCTTCTTATACCCATATAGACCAACGTCGATGTGTTACACGCAAGTTTTATACTCTAATATTTATATTGCTTTTTTTCTTTGGGAAAAAAAAATAATAAAATGGTTTCTTCTGAATGAATGCTGTTTAATCTGGTGGGAAAAGGGAGGCACAGGTGGGGTCTGGCTGACAGGGGGTGGCTCCAGCAGTGGGGATGCTCTAGGGGCACCCTCAGTCTTGTGCCCCCAGGCTTGCTCTGGTGGCACCCCCATCCTCTGGTCACCCAGGCCCTTGAGTGGAGGGTGACCTGGCTGTGGATCATGACTGAGGACATGATGGGGTTGGTAGCTGCAGCCCCAAGAGGCTCCAGCTGCCCCTCTCCATCACTGGCAGGGATTTGGTCACTGTTGCCCAGTCCTGGAGGATCTGGAGAACCAGATCCAGCTGGGATTCCATCACCCTTCCCCATCACCAGCAGGAATCCACTCTCCCTTCTCCAGCCCTGGTCTGATTTGCTTTCCTGATCTCCCCTCTCTGCCCTTGGGGACAGTGGGTGGGAGGGCAGTCAGTTATTGTCACTGGAGCTCCCTGGCCAAGACAATCCTCCACCCTCCCCCTCCAGGGGTCCAACACAGGCTCAGGAAAAACATCCCGTGGCTCAGGATGTCGCAACCCTGGAGGAAAAAATAAGCTGCTGCTGGCCAGATGTGAGGGGGAGGGTGGAGGAGGCGGGGGCAGAGCAGTCGCAGGAGACAGACAGACAGACAGAGCCCAGGATTGGGGGTTGGGAGGTGTGCAGGGTGCAGTCCCCATCCCTGGATCCCATCCATCCCCACCCCGTGTCTCTGTCCAGGTGCAGCTCTGTGCCCTCCACGCTCTGACCCCCCAAACCCCCCAGTTCTGCCCTTTCCCACAGCGAGCACCCCCTGAGCCCCCCCTGCAGACAGACACCCCTCCAAATTCCCCAGTGCCCCATAGAGACACCAGACCCCCCTCCAGCTGCACACAGACCCCTGAGAATCCCCGTGTGCCTCTCAGAGGGGACATCCCTCTCCCCAAATTCCCTTGCACCCCACAGCCCCAGCTCTCTTGCCTCCCCTGTGCCCACGGGGACAGCCCTGGTCACACACATGAAGGGTGTCCTCCTTTGGGACAGGCAGTCCCAGACCACAGCGGAGGCCATGGGGGTCAGAGCAGTGCCAGGGCAGGGATTTGCTGCTCTGGGGCCCCTGTGACACCGTGTCCTCTGCCCCCAGCCCCGAGCTGCCGTCCCTCCCGTGCTGGGTCACCTGGGCTGCATCAGGGACAGCTCCAGGGCGATCAATGCCATCGACCTGCAGCTAATGGGGAGCAGGGCTGAGCACTCCCAGGTGCCACCCACGGGCTGTCCCCAGCACCTGTCACAGCCGGGTGGCTTCATCCCAGGGCACCGGGCATCACTGCCCGCTTGGCTGGTGATGCCACCGGGTGCCTGAGGGCTGGTGGTGAAGGAACCAGGGATGGTCACACGAGAGGGTCCCCAGGCGGGTGACAGCCACCACTGGCAGGGAACAAAGAGGCTTTGCAGAGCTCCAGGGCTGGGTTTGGCTCGAGGAGCCCCCCCGGTGCCCTGAGCCCCGCGGTGTCCCCGTGTCCCAGCTGCGGGTGTTGATGTGTGCGCTGAGGGGGCATCTCGAGCTCCATTTCATTTCCCTTCTCTCTCGCTGAAATCACCGCAGGGCACGGCGAGAGCCAGGAAGGGGAAGCCGCGAACACAGACCTGGCCAATTAGCGCTGATGAAGGAAACTCGGTCAGCCGCGCTAATTAGCGGGGACAGGCGGGAGCGGGAACGTGCTCAGCGCAGCGTGGCGAGCTGGGGAATTCCCGAGCTCGGGGAGCAGAGCTGGAGTCACAGCCCTGCCAAAAGGGACACAAAGAGAGAGCAGGACAGGGCCCCCGGAGGCGCTCGGGACAAGGGACATGGCGGGATGGTGGCATTGCTGGGGCATGGCGGGGATGGTGGCACTGCTGGGATGTGGCGGGGGTGGTGGCATTGCTCGGGCATGGCGGGGGTGGTGGCATTGCTGGGACATGGCGGGGACGGTGGCATTGCTGGGACATGGCGGGGGTGGTGGCATTTGTGGGACATCATGAGGAGATGGTGGCATTGCTGGGACATGGCGGGCACGGTGGCATTGCTGGGACATCACAGGGATGGTGGCATTGCTGGGACATGGCGGGGATGGTGGCATTGCTCGGGCATGGCGGGGATGGTGGCACTGCTGGGATGTGGCAGGATGGTGGCATTGCTGGGGCATGGCGGGCACGGCATTGCTGGGACATGGCGGGGGTGGTGGCATTTGTGGGACATCATGAGGAGATGGTGGCATTGCTGGGACATGGCACGGATGGTGGCATTGCTCGGGCATGGCGGGCACGGCATTGCTGGGACATGGCGGGCACGGTGGCATTGCTGGGACATCACAGGGATGGTGGCATTTGTGGGACATCACGAGGATGGTGGCATTGCTGGGGCACGGCGGGGGTGGTGGCATTGCTGGGGCATCGCAGGGATGATGGCATTGCTCGGACATCACGGGGATGCTGGCATTGCTCAGACATGGCAGGGATGGTGGCATTGCTCAGACATGGCGGGGATGGTGGCATTGCTGGGACATCATGGGGGTGGTGGCATTGCTGGGATGTGGCAGGATGGTGGCATTGCTGGGACATGGCGGGGATGCTGGCATTGCTCGGACATCACGGGGATGGTGGCATTGCTCGGACATCACGGGGATGCTGGCATTGCTTGGACATCACGGGGATGCTGGCATTGCTCCCAGGAAGGGTGACTGGCCTTGAGAAGGAGCTCCTGGATGTGGGAGGTGTTTCACTGCAGCCATGCTGGGGTCCGAGGGGCTCTACTGGGATGGGGCTGGGGGTCCCAGCCTCTGTGCCCACTGCTGTGTGGGGGTGAGGGGCTCTGTCCCCCTCAGACCAGGGGGGGTTCACCAGCACACTCTGAGGTGCCCAGCCCGTCCCAGATGGGGCCCTGTGCCTGTGCCAGGGTATCTGTGGGTCAGGGTATCCATGCTGGGCTGCCCTGAGCATCCTTCCACTGCCAGGAGGGGCTCAGATCTTCCTCCACCCTGGTGGAGGTGCCTCTGTCTTCCTTCCAGTCCTCCTGCTGCTGCTTCTCCCCCTTCTCCATCTCCTTTCCCCACCACTGGGGTTAGCTCAGCACTCTCCCTCCTCTCCCTGCGTTGTCCCAGGTCCAGCCCTGGTGTGGGGACCAGGGAGCCTCCACACCCTGCAGGCAGCAGGGCTGGAAGCTCTCGGTGGTACAGGAACAGGTCACACAGTGCTGGAGACCCCTTTGCTCCCCCTCTGGGCATTGTCCCCAGCTCACTCCCTGCTCCTGCCAGAGCTGGAGAATCCAGATGCCACAGGTAGGGCTGGTCCCACGTCACCAACCGGTGGAGCCCTTGTTTGGAGCAGTTTTGTTTTGTTTTGTGGTTTTTTTCCCCAACTGACCTTGAAACTGACACACAACAGAAAATTAAAAGTTAAAAAAAAAAAAAAAGAAAATAATCGAGCCAAGCCAGTTTTCCATTGGATCTGAGCTGAGCTGACCTGTCACTGGGCCCCAGGGAGGGCTGGGTGGGGAGCTGGAATCTCCATCAGGCTGTGGTCATGGGCTGAGCCCCATCAGCAGCTCCTCCAGTCATGACTTCACCCAGCAAAGCAGGGGGGTGGAAATCACCAAAAAAGCCGAGTTTTCATGCAGGTCTCCCTCACCCCTTCCTTTGGGGTCTCCAAAGGGCACTGGGGAGGTCACCCTGGGTGTGACACAGCCGCTGGGAGCTGGAGGCTGCTCAGAGCAGAAGGCACCCCTGGAGCTGGTGGCAGCAGCGGCTTCTCCTGCCATAAACACCTCAGAAGGGAGGGCAGCCAATGCCATCCAAAAGCACTTGGAAATCCAAGTATTTGGGATAAAAATATCCAGAAGGGATCCATGGGGGCAGTGGGTGCAAAAGGCCGGGTGAGGAGAGGGGACATCCATGGCTGGGGGTGGGGTGGGAGAGCCCCCCCTGCCCTGCTTCCCTCCAGCCCCCCACAACATCCCCAGGGGTTTTATTGCCCTGACACAGCTGGCTCCTCTCACACCTCACATCCGCCCCACGGGGAAGAGAGAGGTGTTTCACCATCCTCCACATCCCTTCCTGCTCCCTAAATCCACTTCCTACTGCTGGGATTTATTATTATTTAATAAATGTATTATTTAAGAATATATTTATTATTAATTATATATATAATTAATAATATATTAATACATAAAATTATGTATTATCATATCATATTATTTAAATAAATTTATTATTATTTAATAATTTAATCCACAAGTGAGAGGTGTTTCACCATCCTCCACATCCCTTTCTGCTCCCTAAATCCACTTCCTACCGCTGGGATTTGTTATTATTTGTAACAATAATAAAGCGTGCGTAGATGGAATAAAATTTTCCTTTTGCTGACTGAAGCCTCGTGACCGCGGGGAAGGAGAGGGGAGAGGGAGGGCCCTGCTGGCCCTTGGCCGCCTCCTTTGGGACTCGGGGCTGCCAGAGGCTCGTCCATCACGGGAAGGGGCAGGAGCAGCCCTCAGCCGCTCTCCGGAGAAAATGGGATGGGGTGGGATTTTGCCCTTTTGCAGCCTGTGTGACCTGGTGGTGGCCTCTCCATGAGCTGCTGGGAGAACACTCTGTCTGTCTGTCTGTCCTCCCTGTGGGACAGAGCCCTTGTCCCAGCCGTGCTGGTGGCCGGGTGCCCGAGGAGCTCAGTCGCAGGGAAGCAGCCAGAGCCTGAGGTCATGGGGCTGGCAGAGGGGAGGGCAGGAGGGCAGTGCCAGGAGGGGTGAGGGCAAACCAGACAAGGATTCTGGGCACTGCTGCTAGGGCACAGAGCGGCTGGCAGGGCTCAGCTCCAAGGGGATGCCCCTGGCTGTGTCCCCTCTCCCGAGCCCCCACACCCTGCTGGAACTCGCTCTGGCCCCTGCAGGGCTGTGGGTGGCACTTGCCAAGGTCACTTGTCACCGAGCCAGCCCTTGTGCCTGTCCCAGGGTCTGCTGCTGCCCCTGCAGGCAGGAACATCCCTCTGCTCCCCCAGAACCCAGGGCTGCCCCCCCAAACCATCCCTGGAAGCACCAGGCCGTGTTAATTCCCTCAGGGATTCCTGCAGCCCCCATTAACCTCAGGGAGCTGGGGCAAAGGCAGAGCTTTGCAAAACCCCCACCCAAAAAAAGCCAAGAAAAGCCCAAATGCTCCTCTGGCAAGGTGCAGGGGCTGCCTGTGCCCAGTGCTGCCTGCCTGCCCCTTCTCCCTTTGGCACATGACAAAAGCAGCCATGCCCAGTTTGGGGAGGGGGTTTTGGGCCCCTCTCCCCCTGCACGGGCAGCAATGCTGAGCCAAACCACCCCAAGCTTTCCTGGGGTCTCTGGCAGCAGGAAAGGGAACAGATCCAGCTGTGCCGGGGTGTGTTCCTCCCGTGGGGACAGGGATGTGGTGACACAGAGCCCAGCACACCCTGCTGGCCAAGCTTCGGGAGGCGCTGCCAGTTTGGGGCTGGGAAGCAGAGCCACGTCCTGGGACCCCACAGGGCTCAGACAGTGGGGCTGGGTTTGGGATTTGGGATTTGACAGGAGCCCTCCTGGGTGAGCTCCAGCCTGGCTGCCACAGGGGAGGGAGAGCAACCGCTTAACCCAAGGGGTGCAGGAGGAAAAGAGCCCCCCAGGGCCCCCCAGCACAGGGGGCTTTGGGGAGCAGTGCCCACCCTCCCTCAGTGCCACCTGCACCCCTGGCCCCAGGTGTGGGTGCTGCCAGGGCTGGGGTGGGACCCTGCCATCCTCCTCATCACCCTGAGAGCTGCCAGGGCTGGGGTGGGACCCTGCCATCCTCCTCATCACCCTGAGAGCTGCCAGGGACAATGGGGGTGGGGACCCTGCCATCCTCCCCATCACCCTGAGAGCTGCCAGGGACATTGGGGGTGGGGACCCTGCCATCCCCCCCATTACCTCCAGACTGGGGGGCTCTGTGAGCTGCACTGGGGGGCTGGGACTCCCCCCAGATAAAGGGAGGAGGAAGAGGAGGCTCCTTGTGCTGCAGGGTGAGATGGGACGGGTGCCAGGGAGGGACAGTGGCCAGGGGGAGCAGAGGGACAGGAGGAGGGAGACAAAGCTGCCTTGTGCAGGGACAGAGGGGAATGGGGAAGGGGCTCCTGGGTGCCAGGGGAGAGGCCAGACAACCCCACCGTCCCCACAGAGATAATCCATGGGGGTGCAGGAAGAAAATGTGTTTTGTACCATTAATAACTTCAAAAATGTTTAAAAGCAGTGTTTTTCCATCTCTCCCCGATCCTTTTTTACCTCATGTTTTAGCTTGTGCTTTAAAGTGTGCTTGTTAGCCCAGCAGTACGTGTAGGGAATTTATAAATCAATGAATATATTGAGGGGGGTGTGGAATAAAAAGATGTGGAGCCTGAAGTTCTACTGGGTGCTGGAGGGGGCTGATGTTGTGACAGACCAGAGTCCTCCCCCTGCTGCAGCACCCCAGGGTGTGTCCCTGCTGAAGCTCTCCCAGCCCCTGCAGAGATTTGGGGTGTCCCCACGCCCTGATTGAGCAGCACCCCCGTGGTCTCTCTGAGGCCACCCCAGCCTGGCTCCCCTCCATCCCCCTGCTCCCTGCAGTCAGGCCCAGTGCCAGGTTTAAACAGTTTTTTTAATCCTGGCTTTTATTTTCTCTCCCGTTTTCACAGGACACTGTGGGCCTCCCACTCCTCAATTAGCAACTTGTCATTGACAAGCTCATCAAAAGGCTGCTAAAAAAACCCAAACTGAGATTTGATGCAAACTAGGGCAATAATCAGGTCTGTGCCCTGGATTTTAAATTATCCCAGCAGTCCCTGTGTGTCCACGCCTGTGGGGACCCGTTCCTGAAAGCCTCTTGGAGCCAGTGCTGTTCTGCTGGCCCCATCCCACACCTCTGCAGCAGGGAAGAGGTGGGGACATTTTGGGACACAGACCTGACTGGTGGCTGTTGGAACCCAGGAAATTCCTCTGGCTGCCCTGGAGGGCTCGAGCCCCTGCCGTGGATGGCTCAGAGACCTTGGCACAGAGCCCAAGACCCCTGTGCCTTTGATCTTGACCCATGGAAAAAATTACCAACCTTTCTATGAAGCATTACAAGTCAAGAGAGTTTAAGCAGAATAATAGTTAGTTTGTCATGGAGTCAAAAATAGATTTTTGAGGGCTTTAGAATGGGGGTTCAGGGTCCTAAGATGGAGGAATCTGGGCGTGTCCAGTCTTTCTCCTTCTTCTTCTTCTTGGCCACCATCAGGTGGCCACGCTGGTGGCAGAGAGGGGGGACAGGGCTGCTCCCCACCTCAGGTAGGGGGTGAAGGAGCCCTGCCTGGGTGGGAAGGGTTGGGGTTGTGTTGGTTTTCTACCTTGTGATATTACACACTTCTAATCAAACCACACACCCGTAATCCCAGTGCTATGAATCAATTTTGGAAGCCTTCCCCAGGGCCTCAGGTCAAATGCAGTGTTCTCTTGGGGGTCAGAGGCTGTCAGCACAGAAAGTCTGAAATTCTCAGCATCCAGAGCTCCACCAGGGCTGGCCACAAGGAAGGTGGGCACCCCTTGGAGCACCCACCAGGAGGTGCCAGCAGGGCTTGGGCAGCAAAGCAGCTGCTGCAGGGAGCCCTGGGCCGCAGGGCAGGAGCACAGCCCGGGCTGCAGTGTCCCTGTGCTGCCCTGGGCTCAGTCCCAAGGACAAACCCCCTGTGCCACCAAGCCAGGGCCACGTGGAGGAACATTTGTCCTGCCAAAGTGGCCATCTGGGAGAAGGTGTCCTTGATCCCAGCAGGGCAGCAGGGAGCTGCAGCCTGGCCCAGTTCTGGCTGCTTTGACCTCTAAACTCAGCTGGTGGCTGGGCTGGGGCTCCTCGTGTGACTGCAAGGGCAGGGGGACCCTCTGGGGGTCACCACGAGGGACACTGCTGTCACAGAGCTGTCACACAGGGGACAAAAAGGCTCCAGTGGAGTGACCTCTGCTGCTGGTTTGTCCCTGGGGAGATCCATCGTGACAAGTGGCTGGACAGGGAGGGTGGCTCCTGTCCTCCCCACTCCCCACCCACCTGGCCTTCAGCCCTGGGGACATTTGGGCAGGGGGGACAGCTCCATCCCCCAGCGCCTGTGTCTGGGCTGTGAGACACCACACCTGGTGTGCCAAGGTGGGGTTTTGGGGCAGGGAACAGGATTTCCAGGGAATAGGATTTCCAGCCTTCTCTGGGGATGTGGTGGCACTGCCCACACCACCACAGCTGTGATGCTGCTCCAGCTCCTCAGCTGCCCCCTCCAGCTTGGATGAGCTCCCTGCAGCTCAGTGCCACAGGGCTCTGGCTTCAGCTCTGCACCAGCAGTTAGGATATGGAGACAAAAATCACATTTTTGTACCAAAACTCATGTTTATTTCTCCATTTATTTTTTTTTTTTTGTACATTAAAGCTGTCATGATAACACTGAGCTCTCAGAGCATCCCTTTTCCACAGCTGCAAAGCCATGGAAAAAAGGGAGCTGGTGCAAGTCCAGGCAAGGCTCCAGGCTGGCCTGGATTCAGCTCACATGCCCCAATTTCTCTCTCATTTTGAAGCTTTCCAGGGCATTTGGCAGCTCCTGGCTGCCCTGGCCAGCACTGGCACCCTGACAGGAGGGTCAGCTCCTGGCACAGCTCTTGGTCCCACGAGGAGCCCTCTCACAGCCCAGGTGCTGGGACTGTTGGATTAAACTCTTTTTTGACTTAGAGATGGGGCAACTGAGAGGCATTTAAAAAACTTTTATTCTGCTTTTAGTCTCATGTGAAGGGTGAAACAATATAGATGTGTCATGGTTTGACGCATATAATTAATATAGACATTATAATTTATATAAATATATAAATTATATGAAAATGTTTATATATAATATATATATTTATATTTATAGTTCATAATTTATAGAAGTTAACTATTTCCTAATTACAATATATTATAAACATTTCTGGGCCTATCAGCTTTAGCTACACCATATTGTAAATGCCTTAAAGCTAATTATCTAAAATTACTGCCCGTGGGTCCTACTGCAATGTATCTTTTATAGTTCTATTTCTCTAAAATACCTGGTCTTATTTACAAGGCCACCATTTGAAACTTGTTTCTAGCTCCATTTCTCTCTCAAACAATGTCTGTCCTATTCCATGGCATTTGCAAGTCAGCATTTCTTATCTCAACGTTTGCATACAGATACACACTATGTGAGCCTTCTGTCAAGTTTGAGAATTTTCTACAAATTCACTTCCCACATTTCCCCCTCTCTCTTGTACAGAAAAAACTTTGATGGCTTTTTCCATCGATTGTTGAGTACAGTGAAGTACACAAGGCACTCTCACTAACATAATTATTATAACAATCAATGCATATAAACTTTCTGTCAGGCTTTGAGAATTTTCTACCAATTAATTTCCTATCCAGGACCAATGCCTTAATTGTCCTACCCACCCTTCCTGACTCCCTCATGGCTCAAACCGTTCTTCTTCGTCTTCTTCTTCGTCGTCTTTGTCTTCTTCTTCTTCTCCTTCTTGTTCTTCTTCCTTCTTCTCCGTGGGTTTGGGTGGCATTTTGTAATTGGGCAGAAAAGTCCCCATTGCAGCTCTCTGGGATCAGTTATTGGGTTAAAAGGGAAAATAATCCAGGTGTCAGTTCTTAATTGGATAGTTTAGTCTTAAAAGACCTTGGAACAAGAGATTGTTGGCCATTTTGTGCCTTCTAATGAAAAGCTGCCAAACTCACAGCAGTGAGACTGATAAGAAATAATAAACACCTGAGTGTGAACAGGAACTACCCTCTCAAGTGCCTTCAATCCAGACCCAGAGAAACAGATAAACACCCAGAAGAGCACTGGCAGCTCCACCTGTGGCCCACCGGGCTGGGCCTGGGCCAGAGGGACTGATAAGAGACTGATAAGAGACTGAGTGAAGCCGAGCTGCAGCCCATGAAAAAAACTTTCTGAGTTTGTCATCTCTTTTGGAGAGGCAAGAGGTTTTATGGTTTATTTTGTTCATTCTTTGTGCTGGTGAATGCTTTGCCTGTTAAATAAACAGGAGTTTTTCCACTTCTCTCCAAGGAAATATTTTCCTGAACCGGTTGGGGGCGGGGCCGCTTGAATCTGCTTTCCAGAGGAACCCTTTTGGAAGTTCTCTCCCAAATTTGCCCTAAATCAGGACACACCCCAACGCCAGAGAACCCCAGAGCTCTCCATGGGCAGCACTGTGACCCAAACAGGACTGTGGAGCTCCAGACACAACCTCCTTAGCAGGCCGTGCATCCCTTGCATCCCCTGTGAATCCCATGCATTTTCTGTGTCTCCTATGCGTTCCCCATGCATCTCCTGTGCATCCTGTGCATCCCCTGTGCCTCCCGTGTGTTCCCTGGGCACTCTGTGCATTTCCTGTGCCTCCCGTGCATCCTCTGTGCATTCCCTGCATTTTCTGTGCCTCCCATTCATTCCCTGTGCACCCCGTGCATTCTCTGTTCATCCTGTGCATCCCTGTGCATTTCCTGTGCGTCCTGTGCATTCCCTGTGCCTCCCATGCATTCCCTGTTCATCCTGTGCATCCCTGTGCATTCCCTGTTCCTCCCGTGCATTCCCTGTGCCTCCCATGCATTCCCTGTTCATCCTGTGCATCCCCGTGCATCCCCTGTGTGTCCTGCGCATTCCCTGTGCCTCCCATGCATTCTCTGTGCCTCCCATGCATCCCCTGTGCATTCCCTGTGCATCCTGTGCATTCCCGGTGCACCCTCTGTGCATCCCATGCATTTTCTGTGCCTCCCATCCATTCCCTGTGCACCCCGTGCATCCCCTGTTCCTCCTGCGCATTCCCTGTGCATCCCGTGCATCCCCCGTGCCTCCCCGGTTCAGGCGGGCACTGTGCCGGAGGTTTTTGTCCCAGGCTCTCCCGGGCTGTGCCAGCAGAGGATCACCAGAGCCCCGCCGGCCCCCCCGCTCTACTCCCCGGCCTTATCCCGCTAAGCCCAGCCCCGGTGCCCCAATAACCGGAGCCAGACAGGGGTTTCTCCCCTTAAGAAGCCTTTGCAGCTTAAAGCCGGAGCTCATCCAGCTCATGACGCCACGCCCGCGGCAGGAACCCCGAATTAGAGCAGCTGCCGGTGCCAGCCGGGTGCCGAGGGCACGGGGTGAGTGTGGCACGGCCCGGCCAAGGGGCTGGCACCGGCACCGGCACCGACAGCGCCGCTCTTGCCCGCGGTGCCCCGGGAGAGGCGTTTCTACATCGGGAGGAGGCGGCAGAAGGGAGGGGACCTGCTCAGGGATAGCAGCAGCTGAGTTACTGCCCAGGCGCTGCAGGCGGGAGGATTTAACTCTTCCAAGGCCGAAAATCTTCCCGTGCTGTCCTCACCGGTTCCTGAGGCATCCCCTCCTCCAAAGGCAGGCCCGTGAGACTGGGCAGGAGGATGCTGTAGGATTTAAAATCCTTTTGGGGACTGCTAAATAACCACAAATTGAGCACCCCTTTCTCACCATACCCTGCCCTGGGGATCCCTCAGGTTTCAGCTTTTCTATTTTTCAGATTCTGTGCTGCTTCAGTGTGTGGGTCTGAGCTTCATATGAGGGGATGGTGAGCTCTGTGCACAGAACAGGGAGACAAAACAATTCCTGCTCCAGCTGGGGACCAAGGACAAATGATCCAAATCTCAGGCTCAAGAGCAAAATGTGGGCCGAGGAGAGAAAAACAAAAGGATGGGACTACATGGGCTGGAGCTGGAATTGGACAATGAACTGCAAGATGCAAATGGAGCAGAACTGATCAAAGTGAGACACCCTGTGCCCGGTCGTGCATTTTGGGACCATTTTGGTTCATCTTGGGTGCAACCCTGGCTGGGCTCTTGTGCTGTCCAAGGTGCATCCATTGAGGCCTCCTAATAAATCCCTGCCTTATTCCTTAGCTCTGTCTGGTCTCTGTTCTAGGGCAGCCTGCACAAGGCATCACTGGGACATCCCTGACAATCCCCTTCGTTCCTCCTTGGTGCATTTCCCTTCTCTGCAAGGAAAATGGAACTGTGGCAGGAGATGTCACCTCTGGGTGTGTCCTCAGCCCTAAAACACAGCAAAGCAAGAGACCCGTGGGGTGTGCACAGCAGGGCTCAGGCAGGACTGAGCTGTGCAGGGCGGGGCTGTCACACACGGGTCACACACGGAGCCTGCCTGGGAAGGAACCCACAGCCCCCAAAACTGGGCACCTCCCATCCCTCCCCCTTCCAAGCCATCCCCCCCAGCCCTGGGTATTATTTTGGCTCTGTGTGGGTGCTGCTGCTGGGTCACAGCCCCTGGGCTCTGGCAGCAGCAGCAGGGATGGAGCATTTGGTGAGCGCAGACAACACAGGGAGCATTCAGAGCTGCCAGGCTTTGTGCCTGAGCCCCCGGGGCTGCAGGAAGGGGGGGATGTGGGGTGTCCCCCCAGCTGCCAGCTGGGCTGGGCAGAGCTGGACGGGGCTGAAAGGAAGCCGGAGCCTGCTCTCAATGCACCGCTTGTCCTCCTGCCCTGCAAACCCCGCTCTGAGCCGGCAGCCCCTGCTCCCCCCGGGCCTTGCTCTCCCACGCTCCCAGTCCTTCTCCTGAGCCCGACAGCTTCTTGCTCCTCCGGGCAGAGCCATCCTCCTCCCACAGCCCGTCTCTCCCCCCGGCTAACCCCCTTCCCACCGCAGCATGAACCCGGCAGACTGCTCTTCTCTCCTGCCCTCCTTCCCTCCCCCCTTCCCTCCGCTCCCTGCAGCTCCCTCACGCCCCCACCGACGCTCTCATCTTTCTCAAACGGTGAATTTTCTCACATCCTCCCACCTTTTCATTCCATAAATGTATCCCATTGCTTTTTTTAACCCGGACAAACCGTAAGGATCTGCGACATCCTGTGCAGGGGAGGGCTGGGAAGTGACAGCTTGGCATTTAAAGCTGCCCCTCCCAGCTTCATTCAGCTCTTCCTTACAATGGGGACACAAACACCTCCGGTTTATCATTTCCTATGCCTCCTCCGTGCCCCGTTCCTGAATCAAGCAGCTCCAGGGCTATCCCACCCCCTTTGCTGCCTCCCTCTGCACCTGATCTGGCTCATGAGGTCCCTCCTCAGGCAGCACAGCCAGAGCTGCAGGCAGCGCAGCGAAATTAAAACAAAGCGGGGGGAAAAAAGCCACTGCTGTGGTTGTTTTCCTTCCTCTCTTTCCTTTCCCAGGGATTTCTCGATCTCAGTGGGGGCTTTGAGGTTGTAACTACTGCAGACATGACATGGACACCCCACACATCCCTGTTTGCTCCAGCTGGAAATTGTTGGCTTGAAGCATCCCTCTGTTAATGGAGTTAGATGGGAAAAGCATCCAGGGCAGGAAAATCCTTCTGAGATCATAAAATAACATGAATGGTGAAAGGGACCTTAACAATCTCTGTTTGTATGAAAAGTCACACAGAGTCACAGAATGGTCTGGGCTGCAAGGGGCCTTAAAGCCCATCCCATTGCACGCCTGCCATGGCAGGGACACCTTCCACCATCCCAGGCTGCTCCAAGCCCTGTCCAACCTGGCCTTGGGCACTGCCAGGGATCCAGGGGCAGCCCCAGCTGCTCTGGGCACCCTGTGCCAGGGCCTGCCCACCCTCACAGGGAACAATTCCTCATTCCCAATATCCCATCCATCCCTGCCCTCTGGCAGTGGGAAGCCATTCCCTGTGTCCTGCCCCTCCATCCTTTGTCCCCAGTCCCTCTGCAGCTCTCCTGGAGCCCCTTTAGGCCCTGGAAGGGGCTCTAAAATCTCCCTGAACCCTTCCCTTCCCTTCCCTTCCCTTCCCTTCCCTTCCCTTCCCTTCCCTTCCCTTCCCTTCCCTTCCCTTCCCTTCCCTTCCCTTCCCTTCCCTTCCCTTCCCTTCCCTTCCCTTCCCTTCCCTTCCCTTCCCTTCCCTTCCCTTCCCTTCCCTTCCCTTCCCTTCCCTTCCCTTCCCTTCCCAGCATTGTTGTGGCCCTCTGAGCCCCCAAACATCCAGCTGAGGTCCCTGTGCATCCCTTTACAGTCAGTCTTTTGTTTTTTCCCTACTGGAACATTGTCAGAAATATTCCTACTACTCCCAGCCTGCCTGCTGTAGTTTGTTTCCTGCCTTTTAGCCAGCTCAATACCTGGCTGAAGCCATGTAGGAACCTCCCCTCTCCTCCCACAGGAGGAACTCAGCTTCAAGAGACCCCTTTGGAAATTCAGGTGGGCTTTATCAGCCTGCCATCAGCAGCAGGACAGGAAAACCCCAGTTACTGAGCATTAACAGCATTTTGGGCAATGAGTATTTATGGCTTGGCCGAGGGATTGCTGGGCTGGAACCTCTGCCCAAAGATGCTCGTTTTCATCCCCACCAGATCTGCTCTCAGACTGCAGTGACTTTGCACAGGACTGACAAAACATTTCAGGAAGACTCAGAAATTTCTGCCTCTACCTACAACACATGGATTTTTGTCCCAGCATGATTTTATCACTGGCAAAGCTGCAACCTGCCCTGCTCCCCTGGCTCCAGTTGGGGTTAGAGAGGAACATCACCACCCACAGGGCAGGGAAGGAGCTGGGCTCTGGGGTAACATGTCTGATCTCTGCACCAGTGCCTGCTTTGAGAAATCAGAGTCCCCCCACATCCAGCCTGGCTCTGCCCCTGCTCTCCCTGGGCTGGCAGTGATGGATTTGGGATTGATTTTCTGCCTTCACTTCCCCGTGTGCTGGGAGCAGATGGCAGAGCTGTGACATCGAGGTGACAGAGAAGGACACTGGCTGAGGCACTGAAACCACAGAGCAGCTCTGAACTGTGCAGGTGCAGCTCAGGGGGCAGGACAAGCACTGTGCCAGCCCAGGACACTGAGCCCTTGTGTGAGGGCCCTGCTGTGGGAAATTCAGGACTCCTGGACCACTGACCAATATGATTGATTAGAAGCTGTTTATTGTTTATATTATGCACTTATTTATACATTCTAACTCTCTGCACAAGCTGGTCATACACTTCTTACTGGTGCCTTTGTCTTGTCCACGTGTTCTGTGTGCACCTCTAAGAGTATGGGACTGGTCACTGTTGGGAAGGATGAAAATTCGACAAGAAAGTTTCACAGATATCTGTGCTTGGCAGAAAGCTCTCTGAATGTAGAACCTGAGAGCAGAATAGAGGTGGAAGCAAGTTTTGATATAGAAGAACGATAGATGTGTAAATTGACAATTGCTGAGCCAGTCTTACTGGACAACTAAGAAAGCAAAGGTTGAGTTGGAAGGAGGTTTTATGACTTAGAGCAAAGGATAAGCTGACCACAAACAAAAATATGCTTTTACCAAGCAGAAATAGATCTTAGGAAAAGCAGAAAGATACCACAGGCAAACAAGCATGTTGATGTGGCAAGTAAAGAAAAGGCGAAAGAATTTTCCACAGCAAGAAAACTGAAAACCAACTTTAAGGTTAAACTGTAACATACTAACTCAGGTGATTGGATAGTATTAACCATGATATGGTAATGATGGTAGTTGTGATAGGCTGTAGGCAATAGTAAAGGTGTTGATTGGTTGTTATGTATTAAGATGCTCAGCAAAGACAAAAATATCCTTTGTAACCAGAACTAAAGAGTCTTCAGGCTTGCCCATAGCTGTGGCTGTCGGCTGTAGGCTCTGTCACCCATGACCTGAGACTGCTGTAACATCTTCCATACAATAAACAGCATTTGTGTACAATAAACAGAATTTTGTATACAATGAACACATTTTGTGTACAATAAACACATTTTTGAGAGCTGCCTGCAGTCCTACATCTCTCATCTCAGGCTCTTACTGGTCACAGTCCAGGTTCTTCATTGCTCCCTATTATCCATTTCTTGAGGTCTTGGAATTCAGTTTCTCAGCTTCCTCTTTATTATTTTAGCACAGTTTATGTCTTAGTAACCTTGATGGATTCCAGAGGGCCCTGAGAAGGCTCTGATAAGAGCAGTAACAAGGGGCATGGCTGGTGCTCACTGCAGCCTGAGCTGTTCAGGTACATTGCTATACCCTGCCCTGGTCCTCTCGCCTCCCTGGATGGTGCTGCAGCTTCTCCCTCTCCCTGACCTCACTCCCCCACAACAGCTCCTTCCAGCAGCAGCCCCGCAGCTTTTCCCCTTCCTCCCCAGTCTGGGGATGGAGCTGCAGGTGGCTGAATGGGCCAGGGTGGGAATGGGGATCAGAACTGCCACGGCTCCCACACTGAGCTCCTCCTGCCTTCCTCAGCACCGTGACGGGGCAAGGAGAAATGTCCTGACAGCTGAAGGAGAACCCCACTGGGAGAGCTGCACAGAGCATCAGACAGGGGGTTCAGGGGGAGGAGGGCTCAGGGAAGCACCAGCTCCAGCAGGATCCCACCCAGAGCAGTGCCAGACCCAGCCCAGGCCTGGCAGCTCTGCCCTCCCTCAGTCCCCACAGCGGGATGGGGGCAGAGCTGGAAGGGTGAGGGCTGAGATAAAGGTGGTTTAATAGATAAGGCAGGAGCTGAGCCTGCAAACAAAGCAAAAGGAATTCATTCATCACTTCCCCTTGGCAGGTGTTCGGTCACTGAGCAGCTGCTGGTGTTTAGCAGCTCACCAGGGTTCAGCCATGACAGGAGCACACAGATGCCACCCTGCCCTGAAATCACCTTCTGAAAAGAGCAGAAAAAGGGAAACCCCAAGGGTCAGGAGAAGAAAATCCCATGGGGACAGGCAGAGTTCAGGCTCATGGGCCTGGGACTCCCTGCCCTGGCTCCTACCCCATGAGTGGAGCCCTTGTGTCCCCTGCACCCTCAGACAGTGGGGCAGGGCCCCTTGTTGTTGCAGCTGTGGAAGGGGAACTCCTCCCCCCTAAGGGAAGCTGGCTCTGGAATGGCTGTGACAGTGATCAGTGTCCCCTCAGGGTTTTGATTGCAGTGAGAGAGATTCCTGTGGTCTGAGCACACAGTGATCCTCTGGGAAAGAGCTGTGGGGGTGAAAGAGCTCAGGGTGGTGTCAGTGGGACACAGAGAACACTGTCACCACCAGCTGAGGTGGCACTTGGGCACAGCCCTGGTGCTGTGCCCACAGCTGATCCCATCAGGAAGGGGGTACAGGGACACCCTGAGTGTCACAGCACCAGGACATGGCAGGGGCCAACTGCTGGGCTAAGCACAGATTAACCCTGCACCCACTGAGGCCAAAAGGCAGAAGAGCCCCTTACAATCCCAGAATTGTTTAGGTTGGAAAAGCCTCTGAGATCATCGAGTCCAACCACTGCTGTGGTCACCACTGAGCCGTGTCCCCAGTGCCACATCCACGTGGCCTTTGGACATTTCCAGGGATGGTGACTCCACCACTGCCCTTGGCAGTCTGCTCCAGGGCCTGACTGCCCTTTCAGTGAAGAAATTTCCCCAAAATCCACCCTGAGCCTGCCCTGGCCCAGCCTGAGGCCGTTCCCTCTGCTCCTGTCCCTGTTCCCTGGAGCACAGCCCGACCCCCCGGCTGTGCCCTCCTGGCAGGAGCTGTGCAGAGCCACAAGGGCCCCCTGAGCCTCCTTTGCTCCAGGCTGAGCCCCTTCCCAGCTCCCTCAGCCTCTCCTGGAGCTCCAGCCCCTTCCCTGGACATGCCCCAGCCCCTCAAAGTTACTTGAAATCCCTGCTCTTTTCTGCATGTAAAATATGAGCAAAAATCCCACTGCCAGCCTAGGCTGTGGAAACTTTGGAGATTTCTCTTCATGCTTCTCCTGACCTTTCTCTTCCTCCTGTGTGAGAAATAGAAAAGTTGAAGCATCCCCACTTCTACCTCTCTGCTCTGGTTTTCTTTTTCCAAATGCCTGGTTGAGAGATCTTCCTCCCCACTCTTCTACCCTGGTGGAAGGTGGTTGGGGTTGGAACCAGATGACCCTTAAATGTCCCTTTTAATCCAAACTATTCAGTGATTTTATGATTCTAAGAAACACTCTGGCATTCTGGGCCTCATTCCCGGGCAGGAGAACAGACGATGGCACTGAGGAAGGTGCTCTGTCAGCCAGCACAAATGGAGGGGTGGAGAAGCTATTTTGGATCTGGATTAAAAGGCCAGAACACGTCAGCAACCACAGCAACCCCAGCTGGGTATGTGGCCCATGCCATGGTTTCCTTGACAGCTGAGAGGAAGGAACAAACACTACAAATAAGAGCAGGTACTGCTTTTTTCCATCCCTCCCAGCCCTGAAGCTCCCTGTGGAAGGAGCACAGCAGACACAGCTTGGTGAGCACCTCCTGCCCTGCCACGCTGCCCTGCCCCAGCAGTGTCCTGGTAGAGATGGGGACAATCCAAAGCAACACAGTCCATTTTCAGAAGTCATCAAACTTGTTTTTATTATAGCCTGCATGCTTTTTATACATTCTTACAAAAGTCCTAAGTTTGCACTTTACTCATTGGTCAGGAGACAGACAAAGTGCTCATTCGAACAGGCAGTGACAGGTTTCTCTTATTTATCCTTCTTTCTTTCTCGGTTTCTGTGTCAACAACTTTGGTAGGAAATTCTTTCAGGGTGAACATGGATCCTCTTATCAAACTTCTCACTAACTCACAGAAGTCACTGTAAAACCCCTTCCACACAGCAGGACTGCAGAACTCCCCATGGAACATCCATCACTATGCCCCAATAGCTACAGGCAAGGAGAACACCAGACCTGTGAGAGCAGCATGGCAGGAACAGGGAATGGAGCTCAGCCCCTGGAATCCCTCTCAGAGCCTCTGTGAGCAGCAGCTTCACACCCTGCTCTGCTCCAGAAAATGGCATCCTGTTCCTACCCTAGGAAAGGACAGGAAACATCCCATGTCCTTCAGGGAGAGGGTAAAGTCCAGTGGGTTTCCATTCTGAATATGCTTTAAGGAATGTTTTTATGCCCCTGAGTGTGATGGGGGGTTGGAAATGCATCCAGCTCCCCCCTCTGGAATGGAGGGAATGGACTGGGACTGCCTGGCAACACCTTCCTTCTGGGGAGCAGGAGGTGGGGGATGCTCCACAAGGATTTTTGGCCATGTTCCTAAAACCTTTCCCATCCTCTGAGCCCCCAGTTGTTCTTTGCTGCCCGCTGAGGCCTCTCTGGCTGCTCCTCTCGTTTCCCCCGCGTTCTTCTCCCTCTGCGCTCGCCCCAGTTGTCTCCTGGTGCCTCTCCAATGAGCATCCCGGGCTGCCAGAGCCCCCCTGCCCTGTAATCTCCCTTTCACTCCCGTGCTGCTGCTCAGCCTAAGCAGATTAGCCCCGGCCGCAGCTGCTCGTCCTCCCCAGCGCAGGGCTGGGCTGTCCCCCCACGTGCGGGGGTGACACATGCACGGCCACCTCCCCAGGGGCAGCGCAGCTCGGCTGCCCTCTCCCGTCCAGCCCCAGCCCCCGAGTGGGGTGGGATGTGCTGGAAGCAGGAATTAGTAGGATATTCCCCCCCCCCAAGATGGGAGACGGGCGCCCAGCCTCACCTACCGGTCCAGCTCTTTGTGTGGGAACCTCCCAAATTTGAAGAGGAGAGGAGCAGGAGACGCGGGCAGGAGACAGGACATCCCTCCTGGAGCACCGGGGCTCCAGCAGCATCGAGGCAGGTTTTAAAAGGCAATTGGAACCCCAATCCTAAATAAACCGGCTGACCCTACAGAGGCAGGCGGGGGTTGGGAGCCTGGGGCACGGAGCGCTCTCCTCCGGAGCATCCTCCCCGGCACCGAGGGGGTTAAGGCCGAGCTGCCGGGCTCTCGCAGATCTGCGTTTCCGTGACAACAGCTCCCGATGGATCCCGGAGCTCGGAAATCCCATTAAACATCTGCGAGAGGCTGCCCGTGCCGCCTGCCCAGGCTGCCACCTGCCGGCACCCCGGATCCGCAACGCAGGCACCGAATCGTGAGGGCTGGGAGAGACCCTGGGGCCGTGAGGGGCGGTACCGGAACCGCCTCTGGGGCCGTGAGGGCCGGTACCAGAACCGCCTCTGGGGCAGTGAGGGCCGGTACCAGAACTGCCTCTGGGGCCGTGAGGGCCGGTACCAGAACCGCCTCTGGGGCAGTGAGGGCCGGTACCAGAACTGCCTCTGGGGCAGTGAGGGCTGGTACCAGAGAGCCTCTGGGGCCGTGAGGGCCGGTACCGGAACCGCCTCTGGGGCTACTGGGGCTACTGAGAGCTGGTACCAGAGAGCCTCTGGGGCTACTGGGGGCCGGTTCCGGAGAGCCTCTAGGGCAGTGAGGGCTGGTACCAGAACCACCTCTGGGGCCGTGAGGGCCGGTACCAGAACCGCCTCTGGGGCCGTGAGGGCCGGTACCAGAACCGCCTCTGGGGCCGTGAGGGCCGGTACCAGAACCGCCTCTGGGGCCGTGAGGGCCGGTACCGGAACCGCCTCTGGGGCTACTGGGGCTACTGAGAGCTGGTACCAAAGCTGCCTCTGGGGCTACTGGGGGCCAGTACCAGAACCGCCTCTGAGGCAGTGAGAGCTGGTACCAGAACCGGCTCTGGGGCTGCTGAGAGCTGGTACTGTAGAGGCTCTGGGGCTACTGAGGGGAGCTGGCTACCAGAGCCACCTCTGGGGCTGTGAGGGCCGGTACCGGAACCGCCTCTGGGGCCGTGAGGGCCGGTACCGGCGAGCTTCTGGGGCTACTGAGGGGACGTTGGGAGGGCTGAGGGTGTCTGTTCACAGCCCCGAGCCCCAGGAAGCTTTGGGGTGCCTCTTCACAGCCCCTGAAGCTTTGGGGTGCCCGTTCACAAACCCCTGAAGCTCTGGGGTGCTGGTTTACAGCCCCTGAAGCTTTGGGGTGCTGGTTTATAGTCCCTGAAGTTCTGGGGTGCCGCTTTACACCCCTGAAGGTTTGGGGTGTCCTGGCAAGGAGCAGCCCCAGCGCTGGGGTTTGGGCTGGCAGGGACAAACCTGCCCAAATTCAGCCCTCAAGGGTGGTTTGAGTGACTGGCACCTACTGGGGCTTTTTGGGGTCTTGCACTGCTGGCGGTGGGTTTGGGGAGCTCTGCAGGGTCTCTGAGGGGGAGACAGGGTGGTGGCCCTGTGGCAACTTCGGAATGAACTCATCCAAACCACTCAAGGGCTGTGGAGGGATGTTGTGACCTGTATCCTCAGCTCTGTGCTCCATGCACTCCCCTCCAGCTTTTGTGCATTCCAGGATTTCTAAAAACGCTTTGTATTTGATTTCAGAAGTTTGGACTTTTCCTTCTCCGTGCTTCCACCTCTGCTCGCAACAGGAAGGGGCACCAGGGGAAGGTGAGGAGGAATTTGGGGAGGTGCCACACATTTCAGGGGATCACAGAATCGTTAAGGTTGGAGAAGACAACGTTATATCATCAAATTCACAGCAGCACTGTGTTAATCTCTAAACCACTTCCTTAAGTGCCACTTTTTGAACACTTCCAGAGGTGGTGGTGACTCCATCAATGATGAGCTGGCATTGCTCAACCAGAAAATCAGAAACCAGTGTCCAGGCTTATTATAACGCAGTTTAAAAAGATTTACAGTATTTATATATTGTAAAAATATATTTATTATATTATATAAAATATGTATTATATGTAAAATATATTTACGATATTTATATCTTGTAAAAACATATTATTTATATATTACAAAAATGTTCCATTTACAGTATTTAATATAGATAAAATTTATATATATATTATATAGAAACCTTATTATTCAAGGGGGCTGCTGCAGCTGAACATGGCTGTGGCTGCTCAGCTGTAAATGTTGTTATCCCCCACTGCATCCCAAACTGCTCCCCTGCACTGCTGCACTCAGAGGTGCAGCTCTCAGCTTTTCCTGTCATTCCCAAATGCTGCTGAGCCGTTTTTATCCCGGGATAAAGCCTCTCCCACGCTCAGGGAGGGATGGGACAGGAAGAGGAAGCAAACATGGGGCCAGCAGTGCCTTCTTCACCCCCTCCCCATCACACAGCTCCATGGCTGGATGGGAGGGAAGAGTCCCAGGGGCTTGGAGCAGCAGGAGCCCTGGAAACTCTGGCATCTGGAGGCACCAGGGGAATGCAGAGGGGCCACGGATGAAAGCTGACACAGAAAGAAAATGCTCTTTTGGAGCTACAATTGCTGGCACAGCTGCTGGCCAGACCCCCTTCCAAAGCCTGAAACGTGCCAGCGAGGGGATGGGAATCATTAACTGGCTCGTTTGTGGGATTGAACCGTTCCCAGCTCCCCCTGAGCCTGAATGAGCTCAGATTGCTCAGGATTTGCAGGGCCTGGGGCTCCCCCCAGCAGCAGGAAGGGGCTGAAGAGCTGTTGGATTGAGCCTTTTTCTGACCCAGAGATGGGGCAACTGAGAGATCTTTTAAAAACTTTTATTCTATTTTCAGTCTCATGAGAAGGGTGAGACAATACAGATGTTATAATTCACTCCATCACAATCAGAAGCCAATTATCTCTTAATTGCAATACACTATAAGCATTTCTTGGCCTATTAGCTTTTGTCACACCATGTTGTAAATGCCTTAAAGCAAATAATATAAAATTACCCCTCGTGGGTCCCACTACAATGCATCTTTCACAGTTCTATTCCTCCAAAGTATCCAGTCTTTTTTACAAGGCCATCCTTTGAAACTTGTTTCTAGCTCCATTTCTCTCTCGACAATGTCTGTCCTATTCCATGGCATTTCTAACTCACCATGTCTTATGTCAAGGTTTGCATACAGATACACACTATGTGAGCCTTCTGTCAAGTTTTGAGCATTTTCTACAAATCCATTTCCCACAAAGAGCCACTGACAGAGCCCTCTCCCCTCCTCCAAAGCTTTGAGAGGCAGAAGCCACGGGCACATGGCTTTTCTGCAGGGTTAAGTGCCCAGGAATGAGGCCAAGCAGTGCCCAGGGGAAACCCAGAGTGGTTTGATACTCCTTTCAAAGGGCAGAGCCTGGGAAAGCCCCCAGCCTCAGGAGGAATGGAAATAAAAAGGAGCCTGAGACTTGCAAATCAAACAAAAAAAAAAAACCCTGAAAACTTCAGGGGGTGTGGGATGGGTGCTGAGGGAGGGGGGGACTCTGGACAAAGCCCTGCAGGACACTGGGCTGGGCAGTTTGGCTGTGACCAGCCAGGCCCTTGGGGGCTCCTGGGCTCAGTGGCAGCACCTGGGGGGTCTGAACCTCCTCTGTGCCTGCTCTGCATCAGCACCCCCTGGTCAGAGGCAGCAGAGCAGCTGCAGGGAGGCAGGGAGGAATGTGAGAGCTTGCAAAGCATCTCACTGCAGGAGAGAGGAGGCACTGCAGGCTGCCAGGAGGAGGGGATGAGTTTCAGGAAAGCCAGAGAGGCAGGAAATCAAGGAGAGGACAGTAATTGAGACCATATGTTGGAGGCAAAGAATGCATCTGGTAGCAGGGAGCAGGCCCACGCCGTGGGGACAGCAGGGGACATGCAGAGCCACATTAACCTCCAGGGCCAAGCAGAAGGTTGAATTCAGAGCAGCCACAACTGCTGAGAGGGGTCACACTCCAGGTCTGTGCCTGGAGTGGCTGCAGGCTCAGGAGGTTTCCAAAATTACACTCAGCAACGTCCAAATTTTGTGGGTAATGCAGGAAAAATGTGAAGGAAATGGCTGCTTCATCACAAAATGACAGGGGTTGTTCTACACCCATGTCCCTGAGCATGCACAGAGCCAGGGAGGAAAGTGGAAATCTAAAAATATGGGCAGTGCCAGGAGCGAGGCCGGGTCCTCTCTGCTCCCCAAAACTTTGCCTGCTGTGGGGGGATTTACTCAGCCAGGTGTACAGACACCTTTGGGGTGATGAAAGAGCCACCTGGGGCTGCCCAGGTCTGTCCTACAGAGCCAACCCCATGGGGGCCATTCCACTCCTTTGGGTATTCCCAGGCCCAGCCAACAGCCCTGGGAAAGAATATTTATGGCCTGTCCCCTCCTCCCTTTTCAACCACATTCGAAATAAATGTGAAATGTGTGTGGTTGGAATGGAGGATTCTGGCACAGCATCACAGCTTGGGAAGAGGGAAAAGAGCTCTAGTGCTGACACCCACTGAGCTTCCTAGGAAATCCAGGAGGAGATGGAGTGCAGCACTGCAGGGGTGCACAGCCTTTGGGCTGGAATGTGAATTGCTGCATTTTGTAGGGCCAAAAGAACCATTTTGTGGGTTCTTCCTGGAGCGCCCAGCGCTGGGGGCCACAGCACAGGTGATGCCTCAGGTTTCAGCTTTTATATTTTTCAGATTCTGTGCTGCTTTAGTATGTGGCTTTGGCCTTCATATGAGGGGATGGTGAGCTCTCTGCACAGAACAGGCAGACAAAACAGTTCCTTCTCCAGCTGGGGACCAAGGACAAATGATCCAAATTTCAGGCCCAAGAGCACAAATAATGTGGGTGTGGAGAAGGCTCTCTGGAGCTCAGCAAGCTTTGCACAGCCATGGGGCTGCAGTGGGGTGTCCCTCAGATGAAGGTGGAGCTCTGCAAGCAAACCTGAAACTGCTGCTTTCAAGGCTTCTCTTCTCAGTGAAATGCCCCTTGTGCTGCCCCAAGTCTCCATCCTTGGGGATCCAGCCCCAGAGCATCCCTCTCTTCATCTGGACACTCTTTGCATCCAGCCCACAGCTCCTGCTGCCCCAAACACCCAGCTGCATCCCATCCATGTCCAGCAGCTGCTCCCTGCTGCTTCTCCTCTGCCTCCCCCCTCCTCAGCTTGGCAGACTGAGTTTCCTGCAGCTCCTACAGGACAGGAGAAACAGCTGCTGTGATGGGTGGGAGGGGGAAAAATCACACAAAAGGGGCTAAATCCTCTTTAAAGGGGAGTGAGGACCATGGCAGAGCTGAGCAGTGGGGCTCTGGGAAATCTGCTCCAGTTAAGGATGTCCCTGGGGATGGCAGGGCAGTTGGAAGGGGATTTTGGGGAGAAATTCTTCCCTGGGAGGGTGGTGGGGCCCTGGCACAGCTGCCAGAGAAGCTCAAGGACACTCAAAGATGAGCCCAGCCTAATCTGCTCAGTGCTGGGGTGACATTTCACCTCCTGTGGGAAGGGTGGACAAGGGGAAATGGCCTCCTTTTGTCATGGCTCACATCCTCTTTGAAACATTTTTCTCCCTAAGAGCAAGAGGATATTGTCAATTTTCCCCCACAGATTTGTCATTCTTATCTTATCTGTGTCAGCTGAGAAGTTCAGAATATTCCACTGCACATTCAAAATCCATCCCCTTGTCCTGTTCAAGCTTTTCTTCAAGTTCTCAGCAGACACTAAATGAAAAGAAAAAAGACATAAAAATAGAGAAAGACATTCCTAAAATATTTGCTCTAAGCAGGAGCAGTTCCTATCCTGGAGTCATCAGGACTCCAGCTGTACCCTCTGAGAGCCCTCTGACCTCTCTGCCAGGAGTGGGGCTCATCCCCCCTCTTTAGATCCAGACAAACAACCCCCCAAAAAGAGAATTAACTGCTTCAGGCAATTTCTGAGCAGCAGATCTCCTGGGAAATGTGATCCTTCATCCTTCCTGCCCCTGGATGGGGGGTGTGCTCAGAGCACGGGCAAAGCTCATCACACTGGTGCTCCCGGGCACTTCCCAGGCAGATTTGAGCTCTCTGCAGCATAAATGCTCCAAAGGCAGTGCCCAGGCTATCCCCAGCTTTTTTTACAGTGTTTTGGTCTGGGACACACTCACCAGGGGAGATCTGAAGGTGAGAAAAAAGAGGATTCCTTTGGATTTGCTTGAAGCTGTTTCAGGACTGAAAGCAGAGCTTGAGCAGTAAAAAGATTCTGAGGAGTGCCCAGCTCCAGTGCAGCCTGGGACAGGGGAGGGGCTGGGATTCACTAGGGGTTAGGAGAAGATTTGGGGCTGAATGCCAACACTGGAGCAGGTCAGGCAGAGCAGAGCACTGGGGGCACAGTCAAGGGCTCAGCAGAGCTTTCAGCCCCTCAGGGACGGATGCATCTGCTCTCCATATCCTGCTCCTGCTTTCCTTCCTCCCACCACTGACTCAGCAGCAGCAGCAGCCTTTCATCCCAGACAGAACAATAGGTATCCTTCCTCCCAGGCATCACATCCCCTTATTCCATCAATAATTCCCTCCCTGTGCAGCCCAGCACAGCCACAGCTTTCAGAATAAAAAGCTTTCCACTGCAGCCACTCAAATAAAGCATCTTTGGGATGCAGCCCTGGGCTTTGCAGACTCAGCAAGGAGCTAAAATTGTCTTTGCACGGAGCTGCCAAGATCCAGCTCCCTGTTCCCCACCCCCAGCAATCACCTCACCTGCCCTGGCATCACTCTGATCCCAGGACTGGGTTTTTTGGAGATGGATGTGAGGAAATCTGGTCAGGAAAACATCTGAGCAGGAAAATGGGACTGTGCAGGAGGGACTGGGAGCCTGGCCAGCAGCAGGGGCTTGCAGGAACTGGGAATCCTCAGGTGTTCTTCCTGGAACCCATCTCGAGCATCCAGCCCTGGGGGCTACAGCACTGGCGATGCCTCAAGGTTTAGCTTTTATATTTTTCAGATTCTGCTTTAGTGTGCGGGTCTGAGCTTCATGTTAGGGATGGTGAGCTCTGTGCACAGAGCAGGGAGACAAAACAATTCCTTCTCTAGCTGGGCACCAAGGACAAATGATCCAAATCTCAGGCCCAAGAGCACAAACACCGTGGGCTGGAGAGAGAAAAACAAGCAGGATGGGACTGCATGGGCTGGAGCTGTAAATTGGACAATGAACTGCAAGATGCAAATGGAGCAGAACTGATCAAAGTGAGACACCCTGTGCCCGGTCGTGCATTTTGTGACCATTTTGGTTCATCTTGGGTGCAGCCCTGGCTGGGCTCTTGTGCTGCCCAAGGTGCATCCATTGAGGCCTCCTAATAAATCCCTGCTTTATTCCTTAGCTCTGTCTGGTCTCTGTTCTAGGGCCTTCACAAGGCATCACTGGAAGGACCTGGAGCTGCTGGAGCAAATCCAGAGAGGCCACGGAGATGCTCCCAGGGGCTGGAGCCCCTCTGCCCTGGAGCCAGGCTGGGAGAGCTGGGGGTGCTCACCTGGAGAGGAGAAGCTCCAGGGAGAGCTCAGAGCCCCTTCCAGGGCCTAAAGGGGCTCCAGGAGAGCTGGAGAGGGACTGGGGACAAGGGATGGAGGGACAGGACACAGGGAATGGCTCTCAGTGCCAGAGGGCAGGGCTGGATGGGATATTGGGAATCAGGAATTGTTCCCTGGGAGGGTGGGCAGGCCCTGGCACAGGTGTGTCTAACCTGTCTGGAGCTGGCACCCTGAGATTCTCCTTCCTCCTCCTCAGCTCCTGGATATCTCTGTAAATCCAGTTCTGGCCCTGATTATGGACACTCAGGCTGAGATCTTGTAAAGAGGGCAGGGTTAGATTAGATTTTAGAAAGGTTAGGTTAGACTTTAGGAAGCTTAGATTAGATTTTAGGAAGAAATTCCTCCCTGTGAGGATGGGGAGGTCCTGGCACAGAGTGCCCAGAGCAGCTGTGGTTGCCCTGGATCCCTGGCAGTGCCCAAGGCCAGGCTGGACAACCTTGGAGACCCTGGCACAGTGGAAGGTGTGCCCATGGCAGGGGTGGAGCAGAGGCCTTTAAAGGTCCCCCCTCCTGGACCCTTCTGTGCCCCCTGGCAGGGGCAGGGCTGTGCAGGCACAGCCCTGGCAGGGATGGAGCTTTCCCTTGCCGTGCTCTGCTCCCACCTGCAGGATCAGATGCAGAGAGCATTAAAGGCCTCCTGCAGCCCCACAGGCCTCAGCCCAATCAGACATTTGTGTCCTGCTGGCCTGAGGCAGAGCCCAGCACGGGGAAAAGCCCAGAAACCAGCAGGAGGATGAGGCAAAGATGTGTATCAGCAGAGATCAAGAGACGCTTCCCGAGCTGAGCATGGCAGTGCCCCAGGTCCTGCAGCAGCTCATGGTGAGACCTGCTGCTTTTTGGAGCCCCACAGGCCTGGAAACAGGCACTTAATGAGAAACAGCTGCTCCTGTGCCGCTTCCCAACTTGTTACAGCAACAGGAACATTTTCTGAACAGGCAGATTTTGTCTTCCGAGCAGTTCTGCACTCAGACCCCATCCTTGGGTCAGCTTTTGGGTTGGAAGGATCTTAAAGCTCATCCCATCCCACCCCTGCCATGGCAGGGACACCTTCCACCATCCCAGGCTGCTCCAAGCCCTGTCCAGCCTGGCCTTGAGCACTGCCAGGGATCCAGGAGCAGCCACAGCTGTGCCAGGGCCTGCCCACCCTGCCAGGGAGGAATTTTTTCCTAAAATCTAATCTAGGCTTCCTAAAGTCTAACCTAACCTTCCTAAAATCGAATCTAACTTTCCTAAAGTGTAACCTAACCTTTCTGAAATCGAATCTAACCCTGCCCTCTTTACAAGATCTCAACCCGAGTGTCCATGGTCAGGGCCAGAAATGGATTTACAGAGATATCCAGGAGCTGGGGAGGAGGAAGGAGAATCTCAGGGTGCCAACTGCAGACAGGTTACACACACCTAGGTATGGAAGAGGTTTTACAATAACTTCTGTGAGCCAGAGAGAAGTTTGAGAAGAGATTAATGTTTACCCCTGAAAGAATTTCCTACCAAGGTCATTGACACACAAACCAAGAAAGAAAGAAAGGATAAATAAGAGAAACCTGTCACTGCCTGTTCCAATGAGCACTTTGTTTGTCTCTCATGACCAATGAGTAAAGTGTAAACTGATGAGGTTTGTAAGAATGCATAAAAAGCATGCAGGCTATAATAAAAACAGTTCAAAGCCTTCTGAAAATGGAGTGTGTTGCTTTGTTATTGTCTCCATCTCAACTCTGACACCTGGGCACAGGAGATGCTTCCAGAAAGATCCTGAGCCAGGGCTGAATGAATCAGCAAGGACAGAATCCTCCTCCTCCTCCCCAGAGAGCAGCCTCTGAGCCCTGAGTGCATCTGAACTGGGTAAAAATAGTGCTCTGATCAATTAAAGGAAAAAAATTACAGGAAAAGCCATTTCCAAGGTGTTCCACCCTCCCTGTGCTTCTCAAACCTTGTGCTGGGACAGCACTGGGTTCATTTTCCACTGCTCTGTTTCTCCTTTGAGGTCCTGGTTTAGGGACCCCCGTCCCTGGGTCAGGACTCTGCTCTCTCCATTCCCACCCCACTCCTCCCCATTATCCCCCAGCAGGGCTAAACAGCACTGAGAACACTTAAATTCTTCTGCAGGAGATTTTTTTTTTTACTTCTGACAACTTAGATCTGACTTCTTGCGCTGCAGAAAGGGGAAAAAAAATCACAATGAGATTTTCCTACTGACATTGCACAGCCAAAATGTTTTATTTCCGTTTGGAATTAAATGTGTCCAGAGAAAATGACTTTTTTCCACTGAAGTTTTCCCATTTCAAAGACCAGATTTCTTCAATGTGGACAACCCAGGATTTATGTGAAAAATCCAGGACAACTGAGACCCTCTCAGGATATTTTGGGAAGATAAATAGGGAGCTCTTAACTCTCCTTTTTTCCTGCCTTTAAAAAAAGCAGGATGGGGGTGTGAAGCCAAGCAACCACATTTCTGAATGGGAACAAAGGCAGGGAAAATAGATTTTCTAGAACGTATATATAAGGAAAAATATTGCTTGGATCTTCAAAATCCATCCAGTCCAAAATTCCCTCATCTAGATACTCCCAACATCAAAATGTGATGCTAAAGCTGCCTTCCCTACAGGGATAGGGTCAGTTTATCTGGAAATTTAGGGAACAAAGCAGAAATTCAGCAGTGCAAGGGGAATAATTGATGTCCAGGGAGGTGAAACCCACTGGTAGCTTCTCTTTTCTTTTCTTTTCTTTTCTTTTCTTTTCTTTTCTTTTCTTTTCTTTTCTTTTCTTTTCTTTTCTTTTCTTTTCTTTTCTTTTCTTTTCTTTTCTTTTCTTTTCTTTTCTTTTCTTTTCTCATCTCTGGCTGGTCATAACTAAAAACCATTCCCAGGAAGCAGGATGGGGAAGAAAAACAGACTATGGAAATAAAGGCCCTGCTGCCAGACAGGATGTGGGGCAGGCAGAAGAGATTTTCCAGTGTCTTTTTCCTTGGGAAAGCTGCCAAATCCCGGCCTAAGACTAACCCTGAGGCCACACAGTGCCCTAAGCTGCAGATCTCGAACCCTTATCTCCAAATCAGCCCAGCCCGGTGCTGTGTGTGGCAGCGGGAAGCGATTACAGGAGTTAATTACAAGGGCTGGGAATGCTCCTCTCCCTTTTCCTGCCCTTTCTTGGCGCTCTGACCTCAGCCCGGGACCCTCAGACGACAACAAGAGGGGACAAGGGTCATTAAAGCAGCGCTAATCATCGCCAGGGCTCAGCAGGCTGGGCTTCACGGGTAATTAGCATCTGCTCCTAATCAAAGCCTGCTGCAATCAGCACTTCCAGCCTCGGGACTGACCATGGGGAGGTTCAAAGAGTGGGAGAAGAACCTGGGGGACTCTGGAGAAAGGGATTAGTGAGGGACTCCTGCTGCTTCTTAGCCCAGGTGGCCACTGGGGAGTTTTCCCTTCTCATTTTTTCCTCTTTTCCCCTATTTATTCCTCCTCCGCACACCTGAAAAAGGAATTTTCCTGCTGTAGTTGGTGTTTAGCACAAGCAGCAGACGCTGAGGATGGATTTGTGTGTGAGGCTGGCTGAGCACCTTCAGTCCAACACCAGGGGAAATGCAGGGATGCTGCAAGGAGCACAGAGGTGGAGTGGGGATAAAAAGCAGGTTAAATGCAATTTTTCTCTTAGGAGAAGATACTGAGAGCATCTCTGCTTGTATGAAAAATCACAGAATAGTTTGGGCTGGAAGGGACCTTAAGGGACCATCCCATCCCACCCCTGCCATGGCAGGGACACCTTCCACTGTCCCAGGCTGCTCCAAGGTTGTCCAGCCTGGCCTTGGGCACTGCCAGGGATCCAGGGGCAGCCCCAGCTGCTCTGGGCACCCTGTGCCAGGGCCTGCCCACCCTCACAGAGGGATTTCTTCCCTCTATCCAGTCTGAATCCCCTCTTGTTGTTTTAGTTAAAACCATGAACCCTTGTCCTGTCCCTCCATGCCTTGTCCCCAGTCCCTCTGCAGCTCTCCTGGGCCCCTTTAGGGCTCTGAGGTGTCCCCAAACCCTTCTCTGCCCCAGGCTGAACAGTCCCAATTGTCTCAGCCTTCCCTCATAGGAGCAGAATGTATCCAGGATCCTCAGAGGAGGATGTGGCACCAGCCTTACTGCATGGCTGAGACAAGGGGGAGGTGGCAAAGCTCAGGTACAGCCAGCAGCAGCCAAAGATTGCTTTGTTGCAGAGCATGTAAAAAACCAATAGCACAATGCTAAAGCTAATAATTTTAAAATGAAGAAATAAATAATAAAGATTTTTAGCCAACCACTAAAAGCACACACACACCTGCTTCACACAAAGCTTGCTTGTCTGCTTTCTATTCACAACACACAATACTCTATTATTAAGCTTAAAACCTTCTACTACCTTGCTAAGCATATTTTTCTGCAGTCTTAAGGTCTATCTTAGCCAAGCCCAAAACTCAAGCTATTGTTTCATGTCCTTGCTTGCTGTACCATTGTTAACTTTTCTACTTTTAGATTTGCAGCTGCTGCTAGCTCAAAGTTTTCTGAGATTTTTTTGGGGGGTTTTTGTTTGGGTTTTTTTGTTTTGTTTTGTTTTGTTTTTGTTTCTGAGGCCTGCTTTTACAACTTCCTCAGAGTTTTCTTGCCTTTATAGTGTTCCCACAGTTCCCTGCTCAGTGCCTGAGTGCTCAGTGCCTCACGCCAGGCTGGAGCAAGCAGGAACGGGGGCTGTGCCCATCCTGGTGCCCTCAAATGCCAAAACCTGCAACCTGAGCAGGGATATGCCTCAGGATTTCAGCTTTTGTATTTTCCATCTATTTGTAAGTCTAGTCTTTTGTATTTTCCATCTATTTGTATTTTCCATCTATTTGTAAGACCATATTCAGTGTGAGCTGCTGCTTCCCCATTTTGGGCAGACACAACAATTCCTCTCCAGGCCTGCACTCAAGGACACCTCACTGCCTCAGGCCCTGAGAAATGTAAAACAAAACTGACCTGGGGAGGGGGAGCAAACTTGGGGTAAATGACTTCATTATCTGAAGTTATAATTGGAAGATTAACCCCCAATATGCAAATGGACCAAACTTATGAAAGTGTGAAAACCCGTGACCATTTTTGGGTGTAGCTCCTGTCTCATAATCTGCTGTCAATCAATTTTGGAAGCCCCTGTCTCATAATCTGCACTGTCAATCAGTTTTGGAAGCCCTCTCCACAGCCTCAGGTTAAGTGCAGTGTTCCCTTGTGGGTCTGTGCCTTTCAGCACAGAAAGTTTAAAGTTCTCAGCATCCAGGGTTCCAACACCCCTGGATGGGCTTCATCTGCCCTAAACATACCTGAAAGCCCTTCAATAATTAAACTGCTTTTTATTCTCTTAATTTCCTGCCCTCTATTTTTTGATAGTCCAAAAAAGACATCACGAAAAGGTGGAAAAGCATCCTGAAACCCAAGTGTGCCAGGCGAGAGGTGGGCACGGGGGTGCTGCTCCCCCTGGCAGCCCCGGGAGCAGCTCCTGCCTGGTAACAGCGCAGGGAGGGCGAGAATCCCTCCCCCGGAGCTGGCCAATGGCTGAGCCACCTCTGCGAGCATCCCGAGCATCCCTGCCCCGAGCTGGGCTGTTGTGGTGGTGTTTGTAGGTTTTTAGAACGAGGGAATAGATGAGAATTTTGACTCTATGTTTCAGAAGGCTGATTTATAATTTTATGATATTATATGAAAAGAAAACGATCTATTAGAACTATACTAAAGAAAGAGAAAAAAAAAGACATCAGAAGGCTAGCAAAGAAAAGAATAGAATGAATAATAAAATCTTGTGACTGACCACAGTCCCGGCACAGCTGGACCTGTGATTGGTCCTCAAGTTGAAACAACTCACATGAGACCAATCAAAGATCCACTTGTTAATAAACTATC
This sequence comes from Calcarius lapponicus, assembly GCA_039654755.1. Taxonomy (NCBI): domain Eukaryota; kingdom Metazoa; phylum Chordata; class Aves; order Passeriformes; family Fringillidae; genus Calcarius; species Calcarius lapponicus. The sequence continues at coordinate 18,192,180 of CM077476.1, read as the reverse complement.
TTCAAACTACATCCCGCAGCTATCGGATAGTTGTTGTTTACATTTAATTTCTGAAGCCTCTCAGCTTTTCAAGAGAGAAATCCTAGAGAAGGGATTTTTCAGAAAATATGTCTGTGACAGCCTCTCTGCGAGCATCCCGAGCATCCCGAGCATCCCTCCCCCATGGCCAGGCCACCTCCCGAGCCCGCCCGCCGCCTGGGGCAGCGCTGCCTCCGCCAGCCCGGCACGGAATCAGGAATCATTGACCTATTTTCATCCAGGCAGGCGCAAGATGACCGACAAAGGGAGCTTTAGCTCGGGGTATTTAAAGGAAAAGTCGCTCGGAGTGAGCTGAGTGTCCCCAGAAAGCACAGAGGCTTTGGGATGTTTTCTTGCCCTGGAGCATCCTCGTGCAGGATGCGGGAAAGGGATGGAGCAGACCAAAACGGACCAAAACGGACCAAAATTGACCAAAACTGACCAAAATGGACCAAAATTGACCAAAACGGACCAAAACTGATCAAAACGGACCAAAATTGACCAAAACGGACCAAAATGGACCAAAGCTGACCAAAACGGACCAAAACTGATCAAAAACTGACCAAAACGGACCAAAATTGACCAAAATGGACCAAAACTGAACCAAAATGGACCAAAGCTGACCAAAACGGACCAAAACTGACCAAAATAGACCAAAATGGACCAAAATGGACCAAAACGGACCAAAACGGACCAAAATTGACCAAAACGGACTAAAATGGACCAAAGCTGACCAAAACGGACCAAAACTGATCAAAACGGACCAAAACTGATCAAAATGGACCAAAATTGACCAAAATGGACCAAAACAGACCAAAACAGACCAAAACTGACTCCACTGAGCTGTGAAATCAGGTTTTTAGGAAAGGCATAAAAAGGTTTGGAATAAACTGGGTGTAGGATAAGCACATGGACAGGCAGGATGTGGAAGGAGCAGATTTTTGGGAATGGTCCTACGGGGATCTGTGGGAATGGTCCCACAGGGATTTGGGAATGGTCCCACAGAGATTCCTCCTCTCCCTGGCATTGAGGGATGAGCTGCCTGGGCAGACTCAGCTGAACACTCTGCAGACAAGTCAGCTCTCCCAGGGGTTTTTGTTCAAGTTTGCTGATGGACTTGGCCCAGATTTGGGAGTGTTTAATCCCCACCTCGGGCAGGTTTTGGAGCTGGCAGCTCGGGCTGGTTGGAGTTTGTTGGATGCAGGGACACCCCTGATTTTCTCTGTGCACGGTCCTGTGAAGGGGAGGGCACAGCACGTCACTTCTCAGGTTTGAGATGCCACAAAAAACCCCTCCCCAAACCCCAAACTGCATTCCTTAGCCTGGAAACCTCTCAGACAATCCCGGGGAAGATGTGCTGTGTCCGTCACAGGGCACAGAGAGGCAGGGCCAGGGGGAACCACAGCCCCGAGTCCATCCTGAGCATCCTTGGCTGGTTGGGTGGGTGGAACTGGAGCAGCTTGGAGCCCTGGGCTGTTTCATATCCCGGATTGGGGATGCCTGCTCCCCCCTCAGCACTGCTCAGCACGGAGCAGGCAGCGATGAGTAACAAAAAAAGGCTCCCACAAATCGGGATGATGACAACAATTGCTCCATAAATGCTGGCAGCTCTCCTGGGACTCTCCACACAGCTGGGAAAGGTGCTGCTGCTGCCAGGGTTTGTTGGTCACGGAGCTGGGGCAACCCCCTCCCTCTCCCGAGCATGTGCAGGCAGGAAGGAAAGAAAGAACAAGGACAGATCTCGGTGTCCCGAACAATGAAAACAGGAAAGTCCCTCTGGGCTGGGGAGCCTGGCAAGGGCCGAAAGCAGAGCTCCATCCTGAGCTCCGTCCTGAGCCTGATCCTGAGCCTGATCCTGAGCCCATCCTGAGCTCCATCCTGAACCCATCCTGAGCTCCATCCTGAGCCTGATCCTGAGCCCATCCTGAGCCTGATCCTGAGCCTGATCCTGAGCCTGATCCTGAGCCCATCCTGAGCTCCATCCTGAACCCATCCTGAGCTCCATCCTGAGCTCCATCCTGAGCCCATCCTGAGCCCATCCTGAGCCCATCCTGAGCTCCATCCCGAGCTCCATCCTGAGCCCATCCTGAGCTCCATCCTGAGCTCCATCCCGACCTCCATCCTGAACCCATCCTGAGCTCCATCCCGACCTCCATCCTGAGCCCATCCCGACCCCATCCTGAGCCCATCCTGAGCTCCATCCTGAGCTCCATCTTGACCCCATCCTGAGCTCCATCCTGAGCTCCATCCTGAGCTCCATCCTGCTTCCAGGCTGCCTGGGGGATCTGCTCAGCCTCCTGTGGAGACAGGGGTTATAAAAAGCATCCAGCTGCAGCATCCTGCAGGAAGGGATGCAGGGATGGAGGGAAGGATGCAGGGAGGGAGCACCCCCTCCCCTGGGGGCTGCCGGGGGGCTCCAAGCAGCATTCCAGCTGGAATTCCACCTCCCCCCTCGCCAATCCTCCCCTGCAGCCCCTCTCCCTGCAGCCCCCTGGGTACCAGAGCCTCAGTGCCCCCCTCTGCCGCCCCACACCCCTCCCTGGCACCCCAAAACCCGCAGCCAAGCTCTGCCTCAGCACATCCCGCACCCCCCCGGCCCATCCTCCCTCCCCCCCGTGCTGACCTTTTTATTTTCTGCGTCAGGAACATAAAATGGAGACTGCAGGGAAGGGAAATGTTTCCCTAAGATGGCTGAGGGAGAAGGAGGAATTTCACAGCAGTGCATGAGCACCCTCTGCTGCTGGATGAGTCTGGGGGTGCCAGGAGCTCTCCGGCCCTGCTCCAGCCCCGCAGACCCCAGGCAGCAAAAAACACCCAAATTTCCCGAAGTGGGTGATTAAAATTCTTGTGATAGTGAAAATATTTGATTAAAAAGCTTCAGCATCCTTGTGACTCACTGAGGTCTCCTGGTTGCCTCTCCCTGCCATGTATTTTACATTTATATTTTCATTGCTGGTTTACATTCAAAATCCCCCCCAAAATAACTGTATTTTGTATTAAAACCAAAATATTGCACACACACAGGTCCTAAAAATTATTGTCAGTGCCACAAAAAATTATGGATTTTTTCAGGTTTGAAAAAAGCCATTAAATTTAATTTATTTGAAATTCCATATTAGGACAAACACCTAAAACTTGATATTTTCTCTCATGGGATGGCAAAAAGGGTTAAAGATGGATATTAGGGGACGACCAGCACTCACCTGAAATGGGGTGACCAGGTGTGGTCCCCAGGAAAGTTTTAGGGGTAAAAGGGTACATGGGATACCCTGCAAGCTGCTCCCTGAATATCCAACTATTAATCCAGGACTATGTCAGTGTAGGGCCAAATCCTGCTGGATCTGAGGCTGAAATTTTGTTTTAAAATTTTTTTTCAGCAGCCTTGTCCCCCCCCTGAGCCCCCCTGGTTGCCTCTCCATCCCCTATTAAACTTCTATTTTCCCTGCTGTGTTACATTCAAAATCCTCAGGAAAATGAGAGCATTTTGTATTAAATCCAGCATTTGTCACACCCACAGCTCCTAAAAATTATTGCCAGTGCCCCACACAATTATATAATTTTCCAGGTTTGAAAAAACTTTAAATTTCATTAAAGTTCCATGTTGGGATGAGCATCCAAAACTTTGTGTTTCCTCTTGTGGGATGGGATAAAGGGCTGAAGGTGGATTTGAGGGGAGAATCAGCTCCCACCTGGATTGGGGTGACCCCATTTAGAGCCAAATCCTGCTGGATCTGAGACTGGAATTATTTTTGCTTGAAAATTTTTAGCAGCTTTGTCAGCCCCGGAGCCCCCGTGGTTGCCTCTCCTTCCCCTTTTACCCTTCTGCTTTCCTTGCTGTGTTACATTTAAAATCCTCATGAAAATGAGAGTATTTTGTATTAAAATCGACATATTTCACACACACAGCTCCTAAAAATGATTGCCAGTGCCCCACACAATTATTTGATTTTTCAGGATTGAAAAAAACCTTTAGATTTCATTTGTTTTAATTTCCACATGAGGATGAGCACCAAAACTTTGTGTTTTCTTTTGTGGGATGTGATAAAGGTTTGAGGGTGGAATTGAGGGGAGAATCAGCTCCCACCTGAAATGGGGTGACCCCATTTAGAGCCAAATCCTGCTGGATCCGGGGCTAAAATTCTTTTTGCTTAGAAATTTTCAGCAGCTTTGTCACTGCCAGAGCTCTTCCGGTTGCCTCTCCCTTCCCTTTTACCATTCTGCTTTCCTTGCTGTGTTACATTCAAAATATCCAGGAAAAGGAGAGTATTTTGTATTAAAATCAATATATTTCAGCCCTCACCCATTTAGAGCCAAATCCTGCTGGATCTGGGGCTAAAATTCTTTTTGCTTAGAAATTTTCAGCAGCTTTATCACTCCCTGAGCTCCCCTGGTTGCTTCTCCCTCCCCTTTTACCCTTCTATTTTCCTTGCTGTGTTACATTTAAAATCCTCAGGAAAATGACAGCAATTTGTCTTAAAACCAAAATATTTCACACACACAACTCTTAAAAATTAATGCCACTGCCCTGCACAATGATACAATTTCCCATGTGTGAGAAACATCATTAAATTTCATTTATATGAAGTTTCATGTTATGATGAGCACCCAAATTTTCTCTTGTGGGGTGGGAAAAAGAAGATGGTTGAAGATGGATGTAAAGGGAGAACCAGCCCCACCTGAAATGGGGTGAGCAGGGAAAACCCCAGGAAAGGTTTGGGGATGAAAGGGTCCATGGACAACCCTGCAAGAGGCTGAGTCTTTCAAGGCAGGAGTGTGCCAGGGTAAGGCCAAATCCTGCTGGATCTGAGGCTGAAATTTCCAAGGAAATCTTGCAAAAAATTTCCCAAGATCAGTTCAAACAGGGCCCAAAAGGCATCACTCAGGAAGGGGGTGAAAAAACACGAAAAAATCCAGGATCCCAATTTTTTTTTTTTTTTTTTTTTTGGGTAATAATTTAAACACTGAGAGCATGAGGAAGAAAAGCAAGGAGTTTTAAAATATTGAAGAGACAGATGGAGGTGATGGGAGGTAAAATGGCAGCACTGAGGAGTGGAACTCAGGCAGGAATGGAGGTTCCAGCACCAACCTGAGCCCTCATCCCTGCAGAGCTGCACAGGGAAAGTCCTTATGTAACTTCTACAATTTATATAACTGCAAGAATTCCTCCAGGGGCCTTTCCTGAGAGAGAGCAGAGCTTTTTGTGGGATCAGGGCGAGCTGACCCAGAGCTGCAGCTCTGGGGGGATGCTTGGGGGGGAATGGAGTGGAGGACACCCAGGATGTGACACCCAGGGAGCCTGGATTTTATTACTGTCGTTAATATTTATATATAATAGACATTTTAATAGATATATAATAGAAAAATATATATTATATATAACTAATAGATATTATATATATATATATATATTTTTTTTTTTTTTTTAAATATAAAAGATAGGGTTATGTCCCCCTGCATGGCAGAGGACACTGAGGGTGGCACTGGGGCAGCAGGAGCTTGGCAGGGAAGTGGCACTTGAGGAGAGGGAGTTTTTGCAGTGTTGCTGCATAAAAAGGAGCATCAGGAGACGGGGTGCCAGGACAGCTCATCCCATGAACAATGGGGGACTGAAAAAATTGCAAAACCTGGCTCTGGGGCTCCCAAAGCTGCTGAATTCCCAGCACACCCCGGTGACTCAGGCTGGCAGGGCTGGGAATGCACAAGTGACACATCAGGGTGGCCCCAGGCTGGGCAGGACATGGGGAGAGCTGTGGGAAGGCAGGATCTGGGATGGGATCTGGGATAGGATCTGGGGTAGGATTTGGGATAGGATTTGGGATTTGGGACAGGATTTGGGATAGGATTTGGGACAGTATTTGGGATTTGGGACAGGATTTGGGATAGTATTTGGGATAAGATTTGGGATTTTGGCACTGCTGGGCCCAGAGCCCTGGGTGTGGGGGGCACTGCAGAGATGGGGGAGCCCCACAACAGAGGCAATGCACAATCCCTGATTCCTGATCCATTTAACGACACAAAACCCTGCAGATCCCCGCTCCTGCTCCCAAAATGCCCCATCCAAAGCGCCCTAAAGTCTGGGGATGCTCCTTGCTGTGATCTCTGCCCGGGACCCCCCCTTTCCCCCCGCAGCAGATGGAGACCCACTCCCAATTATGTTCCCGTCACAGGCAGAAGAAAGAAAGACAAATGTCCCCAAGAAAGCTCTCGGGGAGGACAAAAGCTCCTTGAAATAGGAGCTGAGCTGTTTTTTCCAGGTTCCGAGCGGGGGCCGGAGGGAGGGGAAGGAGCAGGGGGGGCTGGAGGGGCGGGATGAGCACGCAGGCGCCACTTCCCGTCTTTGTCTGCGAAAGGAGGTCACGGGGGGGCCGGGGGGGTTCGGGGGAGGATTTCGGGGAGGGTTCGGGGGGTGATGCGGGGCCGCGTCAGCCGCACGTCAGGGCACCAGCTGATCCCGGCTCCCAATCCCGGCGCGCTGAGCTCATCCCGGGAGCGGCGCCAGCGCGGCTCAACTGCGCGCACCTGGTGGATGAGAGCGACACTGCAGGGACACTGTGACAGCACGGGGGGCACCGGGAAACACCCCCCTGCCACGGCCGGGACAGCCCCGAAACCCCCACAAAGGCAGGAACCCTTTGGAGAACTCCTTGGTCTAGCTCAGGGTTCAGGCAGGGGCTCCTCAGAGTTTAAATTGCCCCAAAAAATCGCTCCTCACTGATGATGCCCCAATGGGAGCACTATGGGGGTGTGGTGGGCACTGCTGGCCCACCAGTGCCTCCCAGTAAGCCCCAGGCACCGGCACGCAGCCCCACCAGTGACAGCCCCAGCGCTACTTGCAGGGACAGTGCCCTGGGACAGGCAGGAGCTGCACCCCAGGGCTGGGGACAGGTGGCACCTGCAGCTCCCCAAAAGTGAGAGGTGGCACGGGACTGGCACCAGGTGAAGCCACCGCAATGGCAGCAATGACAGGGACAGCAGCAGGAATGGGACAGGAGCAATGATGGGTACAGAAGCGGGGACGGGACAGCAGCAGGGACGGGACAGCAGCAATGATGGGACAGGAGCAATGATGGGGACAGAAGCAGGGATGGGACAGCAGAAATGATGGGGACACAAGCGGGGATGGGACAGCAGCAGCTCCTCTCTCCCAAAGATTCAGCCCTGGGACACAGTCTGGCCTGGCTCCCACTCACTTCTGCTCATATCCTTCGCTAGAAGCAGCACTTCCAGCCAGGACAACACCTGGGCCAGAATGGCTGCTGGGGCTGCATCAGGCCAGGTGCCCCAGGGATGGTGCTGGAATGGTAGAGAAAGAGCTGCTGCAGTCAAACATGATGAAAAGAATTGTTTGCCAGGGAAAAGGGCCGAGGTTTGTGTTGTGGGGCCTGTGGCCGGCAGTGGCCGGCTGGCTCCTGAAATTCTGTGCTGCGCGGGATGGTTCCCAGATCCAAGCTGGCAGCAGTGCCAAGTCAGGCTGGTTTGATAGAGCCAAGTGGCTCCTGCAATCTGCCATCCAGAAGCAGGCCAGGTGAGGCAACACCTGGGCCTGGTGTGAGGTGAAAACCCTTGCTAAACATCCCAGCTGATCTACCGAAATTTTGTGACGTGGAAGTGTCACTGCTGAGATGGATACACACAAACACACACACACAGTGGTGCAGTGACAACAACAGCTTCTTTTTTATTATAAGTTGTTCCAAAGTTTTATACCCCAAAAAATTGTGGTTTTATGTCATTACTTAAATCAAAACAGTTGATTCAATTCATTGGACAAAGCAGTAGTTTATGGTATATTATAGCTATAAAGTAATTAATGTCAACAATAAATTGGCAAGTTTTTATAACAAATTATGTAGGCAAAAATACTGCCACTTGGCACTATCAAACCAGCCCGACTTGGAACTGCTTGCAGAATGGGTCTGGGAACCATCCTGACGGTGCGGAATTTCAGGAGCCAGCCGGTCACTGCCGGCCACAGGCCCCCCAACACGTACCTTGGCCCTTTTCCCTAGAAATTCAAACTCACCTGTCCTGCTTCTGGATGGCAGATTGCAGGAGCCACTTGGCTCTATCAAACCAACCCATCTTGGCACTGGTGCCAGCTTGGGTCTGGGAACCATCCTGCACGATGCGGAAATTCAGGAGCCAGCCGGCCACTCCCGGCCACAGGCCCCACATACAAACCTCGGCCCTTTTCCCCGCCAAACCAAATTCACCCGTCCTGGTTCTGGATGGCAGATTTCAGGAGGAACTTGGCTCTTTTAAACCAGCCTGACTTGGCACTGCTGCCGGCTTGGATCTGGGAACCATCCTGCGCGGTGCGGAATTTCAGGAGCCAGCCGGCCACTCCTGGCCACAGGCCCCCCAATACAATCCTCGGCCATTTTCCCTGGCAAACCAAACTCACGTCTCCTGCTTCTGGATGGCTGATTTCAGGAGCCACTTGGCTTTATCAAACCAACCCATCTTGGCACTGGTGCCACCTTGGGTCTGGGAACCATCCTGCACGGTGCCGAATTTCAGGAGCCAGCCGGCGACTGCAGGCCATAGGTCCCCCAACACAGACCTCAGCCCTTTTCCCTAGCAAACCATACTCACCTGTCCTGGTTGTGGATGGAAGATCGCAGGAGCCACTTGTCTCTATCAAACCAGCCTGACTTGGCACCAGTTCCAGCTTGGGTCTGGGAACCATCCTGTCTGGCGCGGAATTTCAGGAGCCAGCACTAAGGCTGGTATCCTCTAACGGCTAATCTATTTTGTGTCTATTTTTTGGTTTTCATGCTAGTGGCCTCTCTTTCGCTAAACCCATATTTTGTCTGTTTTGTCCTCTGCTTTGTCAGTCCTTTGGCTTACAGAGGCCATCCAGAGGCAGCTCCCTCCAGGCTCTGATAATCAGATCTGGGAATCAGGGAAGGTACAACCACTTCCCAGAGCAGCCACCTGTACTGACAGACTGTGTGTGTGAGATTGGGAATGTCTGCAGCTTCCAGGAACTGCAGGAACAGCTTCAAACCCCTCTGCCAGGGCTCACAGGGAGCAGGTACCCCACACATCCTGCAGAAAGCAGTCTCACCACAAAGTTCAGGGAGAAGGTTCTCCAAACAGGCTCCAGAAAGCAAAGGAACATTCATTCCCTCTTGTAGTTGAGATGGAGTCAATACAAAGCAATACACTCTATCTTCAGAAGGCTTCAGACCTATTTTTATTATAGCCTGCATGCTTTTTGTTCTTACAAACCTCATAAATGTACACTTCATTCATTGGTCAGGAGACAAAGTGCTCATTGGAATAGGCAGCTGCAGGTTTCTCTTATTTTTCCTTCTTTCTTTCTTGGTTTCTGTTTCAGTGACCTTGGTAGGAAATTCTTTCAAGGGTGAACGTGGATCCTCTTCTCAAACTCCTCTCTGGCTCACAGAAGTTGCTGTAAAACCTCTCCTGCAATTTCCCAGCAGTGCTGCTCCCAGAGCCCTGCCAGAGCAGCCTGGTGCTGCCAGGGTGTGTCCCCAACGCTGTTCTGGGGAAATGAGGAGGGCAAGGGCAGGGAAAGGTGAAGGGATGAGAGCCACCAGCTCCCATCAGGTAAAGCAGGATTTATTTAAAGAGAATGTATCCACAAGGGTGTTAAATATCAGAGAAGGGAGCTCAGTTATGCTGAGAGAGAAGCTGGACTCCAACTTGCTCCAACTTGACTGCAAAATGCCATGAACAATCCCTGACTTTGGATTGGCCTTACCTGGGGCAGGAGGAATGGGTCTGAGCCCTCCAGAGGAGCCTTTGAGTCAAAATCATCCTGTGAAGAAGGACCCTGGTGAGCTTCCCCTGCTTGTTCCCCTCAGCAGAAACTTTTGGATTTACCAGCTCTTGGTTTTGGACAGATTTGTCCATTTTTCCCGAAAATATCCCAGAGGCACAGAGAAGTTCTGCCCGTTTGCTGCCACTTCTCAGCCAATGTTGGCACATCAGGAACAGGAGGAGGGAGAGAGGAGCCACAGCTGCAGAATCCCAAAGGCCTCTGAGGGGACAGAGCTGGGGACACTGGGATGGACAAGGAAGGGTAGGGAGAGAGAAGACCCTGATGACTGCAGCCAGATATCTGTGAGCAAGGGGAAGGGGTGCCAGAGGATCCTGAGGGCATGGGAAGAGTGCACAGGGCTGCTGGAACAGGAACAGGAATTTTGGGATGGGTCCCCAGATTAGCCTCGCCGGCAGTTTATATACAGTCGCGAATGGGATGGGGACATCCGAGTTCAGCGTCTGGAACTTTATTTTTCCAGCATCAGCCCCGTTACATTGTTACAACAATGCAGCAAAAGATGCTGACAGCTCACTGACATAACAGAGTGCCCCAGGGACTTAGCATTGCAGAATGACATAAGACAATCTTGGTCCAAGTTTCATCCAATCACAGAAAGCGAGAGCATATTGACAGTAGTTCTTCCCAATCACCTGAAGCACACGTAGCTCTGGTTAAAACAATAGCAGCCTATTCTTTCATACAATGGCTCGTTTATAAGAAACAAAGCACAGAGGTCCATTCACATTCAACCTTTTAAAATATACACTAAATAAACTTGTTGCAACTTAGAAGACTCAACTACATAGCTTTTATTGTTCTATTTCCCATTTCTTCGCTACAGCTTAAACATATCTGCTAGCTTTAGCGCTGTCATTCCCACCGTCTCTGAGGCCTGTCTTCACTTTCTTAAAACTTTCTAAACCTATAGATCCCAACACCCAGCACTGCCAGGAAACCCCAAAGCTTCAATCCCAAGACAAATTTTAATTTTGGTCCACATGAGGAGCTCAGGGCCCTGAGCCCCAGCCTGGGGGAGTGAAGTCCCACTGCCCTTTAAGGGAATCTCCAAATCCATGTGTCAGGAGCTAAGTCAATCCTGGATCTGACCTCATGGACCTAAGGGGTCAGTGACTTGCAGAATTGCTCTGTATTATGTGAGATGGGTAAGGAATTCCTGGGGGGCTGCATCCAGGAGTTACAGACAACATCCCCAGGTCCAAATGGAAACCAGCAACTCACAACTTATAATAGAAATAAAAAATAATAAACATCTAAATCTAAACACAAAATACCATCTGAAACACTTCCATACAACAAAATAACACCCTAAATACTTCCATAAACAATACCTACATGCTTCCACCAACACCACGTTAAAACCAACAAAACATTCAACCTCCTACTACACCACCACATCTAATCAATCCTGTTATTACACCTTCCAGTTCTAATAATATACAACAACAAAAACAACTACCAATTACTTATTAAAAAAATACCTCAAAACCTAAAAAAAAAGTTTATAAAACACAAACCCAAAAATGCAAACAAAAATTAATCCTATTTCCTCATACTCCAAATATAATCACAAATAATAATAATAATACAAAAAATTCTTAAAAAAAACACAGCAAATTCTACCCACTAAACAAAAATTAAATTTTGTTTTTGTTAGTTATGCTGAGAGAGGAGCTGGGACAATGTCTGGCCTTTCAGGGACTCCAACCTGACTACAAAATGCCCTGAACAATCCCTAATTTTGGACTGGTCCATACTGGGACCTGCAGTGCTAATGTGACATCAGATGGGGGGACTGTGTGGGGACACCTTATCTAGGGCTTCCCACATTGGAAGGGGCTGATAAGAGAAGTGCAGAGAGACTTTTTATCAGAGCCTGCCATGACAGGAGGAGGAGGAGGAGGAGGAAGGGTTTAAACTGGAAGAAGGAGGTTTGGACTGGACAGAGGAAATGCACAATGAGGGTGGTGGAGTAATGCTGGGAGTAATTAATTAATGCTCTGCTTGGAAGGGAGATTTGAGCAGCCCCTGGCACTGATGGAGCTCAGAGGGAAGGTGGAGAGAGACTTTGAACCAGAGTCTGTGGGTGGCAGGACAAGGGTGGGGGATTTAAGCTGAAATGGGAGCACTGGGAAAGGGTGGCAGAGGATTTGTTGGGCCAGAAATTCACACAGGGAAGCCACAGGAGCAAACTCTGCTCCTGGTGACAGCCAGGCCACAAATCTGCCCCTGAGGGGCTCTGCAGCGCCCTGGCACCCCCAACCCAGCCCCGCTGCAGCACCTGAACTGTCACTGAGCTGTCCCACACAGGCAGGGTGAGCCCAGCACAGACCTGCAGGAAACACCTCTGCTTTTCCTCCCTGCAGGTAATTCTGTCCCAGGAGGAATCAAATCCACACTCCTCAGTCCCATGGACATCTCCACCTAGGAAATTTGGTTAACAGAAAAAAACCAGCACACTTAGGTTGGTCAGGGCCTGCCAAGTTCCCCCTTTGCTCAGCACAGAGGGAGAGAGAAGATCTAAAGCACTTTTCTGTCCCCAAACTCTCAGTCTCTAAAAGATCAGAGAAGGGGAAGAGGTGACACCCCCATGGCTGTGCTGCACCTTACCCTGGCAATGGGGCACCAGCCTGGGCTGTGGCAGTGCCGGGGGAGCATCAGGGAATGCTCCTCATTCCCTGGGCCTGCTGGCATGAGGGGAGTGAGGAACAGGGTTTGGGGGCTGAGAGCCAGACCTGGCTGGGCAGCACATCCCAAACCAGCTCCTGTCAGTGCCAGTGTGTGCTACAGGGCAAGCAGGCACTGGTGTGAGGTGTAAACAGCAGCTGAACATCTCAGCTGTGCTACAGAGAGTTTGGGAAGTGGGGAGTTCCCTCCGAGCTCTGATAAACACAGGTGGGAACCAGGGAAGGTACAAACACTTCCCAGAGCACCCAAAACAACAAAGATGTTCTTATCCCAATTTCCTGCCCAGGCACAGGGGTGCACAAAGCTCCCAGCCTGTGCCACACTTGTGGAACAGCCTGAGCTCCAGGAGATGCTACAGTGAGTTTATTAATTTAGGGTTGCTGTGTTTTGGGGCTCACAGCCAGGACAAAGTCAGGTAAAGCCTGAAGTCAGGGAAAAAAGAAAGTATTTGATGTGATTCTTTATGGGAAATTAAGACAGAATATTCATTTCTCCCCAGGAGGGAATCTCTGAGAGATTCTGAGCAGAAAGGGCAGTGCCAGCCTGGCCATATCCCTGGTACCAAGGGGTTTGCAGGGCAGGGTGTGGAAGCTCACACAGGGAAGTCACAGAGGTGCAGCAGGAGCAATCCCTGCCCCTGTGCCCTGGTGACAGCCAGGCCTGACAGTGCCCAGAACCCCCAGACCTCCCTGAGAACGCAGCCAGGACTCTGCTCCCACCCCAAACCCCTCTGTGGGGCTGCAGTGTCTGCACAGGGACTGCAGCAGGGCCACGGAGCCTCCATAGAATCCCAGCGATCCAGCTGCCACCTGGCGTCCGAGCACAGCTCTGCACAGGGAGCCTCAGTGAACAGAGAATTCAGCCTGGTTCACGTGTAAATATCCTCCCATCAGGGGTATTGCCAGGGTTGGGGCAGCCCCAGCTGCTCTGGGCACCCTGTGCCAGGGCCTGCCCACCTCCCAGGGAACAATTCCTGCCCAATATCCCATCCAGCCCTGCCCCTGGCAGCGGGAGCCATTCCCTGTGTCCTGGCAGTCCAGGCCCTGCTGCTGCAGGTTTGGTACTTGAAGAAACCCTCTGACACTCTTGGTTATGACATTACCTTCCCACATGACATTTCCTTTCCCTGCTCAGTTCTCCCTCCTCAGCTGAAGGATCCTGATCCAGCAGATCCCTCCTCACACAGGAGCTGTGTTAGACCTTGGATCATCCTTCTCCACCCCAGAGGGATTTCTCTGGGCACCCCCTGGGAGTAACCCAGACTTACTGACTGCTTCCTGTTGTAGTGACCAGAACTACAGAACAGTCCCCAAAAGGACTTTGGGGCAGTGAGAGTGCAAAGTGCAGAGGCTGTTATGGACACTGTAACTCACAGAAATCATGGCATTTTAGATAACTGCAGGAAAAATCTCCTGAATTGACTCTGCAGCTTCCTGCAAAGCTTTTGCTGGACTGAGAGGCATAACAGGAGCGTCCACCCCAATTGGCCTCTTGAAAAGGAGTTCAGGGTGCTCCCCTCATGTGCAGTGATGCTAAAAACTCACCAACATTTACTCTGAGGAGCAGAATTCCCTCCATTCCTTCAGACAGTGGATGACACTGCCCTGCCAGGGATGCGCTTGACCCTTGGGGGAACAGGAGCCAAAAAGGTGTGGGGATGAAACAGACAAACAACAGGTCAGGTAAGAAAAATACTGCCTCTTCTTTAATGTTCAAAGACATCAGTAAACAAACAGAACCGTACAGACAGAGGCTGAACCCCCCACCTCCCCTAACAGCACGTTCCAAACCACCACAGGTACCAGCTGAGCACTCAGGAGAAGGAGCAGCAAAATCTGCGATTGGAGGGATGGCCAAGGGCATTCTCTGCTGGGTGAGGGCAGGGACAGAGCACTTGCAGGAAGCAGCTTCCTCACCCAGCAGCAGGGCAACATCTGCTGGGTACAGCCCAGAACTGTTTCCTCTTAGAGCAAACAGCCCAGATCTCTTGCTGACACACAGCAGGACCATGAGTGAACTTGGGGAACACAGCTGGAAGCTACATTAGAGGTGCAGGACACACTAAGTACTGACCTGGGCAGCCAAACCTCTGTTCCACAGGGATTTAAGCCTCCCAAGGAATAAACTAACAGGGAGGTTGTGTCCAACTCAGCAAAGTGCTGCAGAACTCGTTTGTGAATGCAGATCTGGGTGTGGGGGGAAGGAATGACCTTATGCTCTGCACACATCCTTTCATCCACTCCACTGAGCTGCTCCAAGGACATCCCTACCCCACAACCGGTCTTATCCAATAATTCCTGGAGCTGTGGAGCATCAGCTGCTTAGAAGGGACATCAGGAGCAGCTCTCAGTGCAGGCTGCAGAGGACAGCAGGGTGGTACCTGAGTGCAGGTCAGGGACAGCAGGATGGATCCCAAGTGCTGCAGAGAGGCAGAGATCGTAGGCACAGCTGCTCCAGCTCCCAGCTGGCTGGCAGGAGCCTGAATGGGAACCATGGAGGTGGTTCAGGCTCTGTGGCAGTCCCACAGCTGCCAGCCAGGACTCAGCAGGGCTCCATGCCCACAGCGGTGACAGCCAGAACCGAGATGTGGTGACAAGTAAGGAGCACACGTCACCTCTGGGCCTCTCCAGGTGGCAGGAGCCTGCAGTGGGGCTGGCTCTGCTGCCACCACACGCAGTCTAAGATGAAGAGAGGGCTCTAAAGTGGCTCCTGCAGGGCCCAGCTGTGTGCTCCAAGCATCAGTGTCCAAGGCGGGAGACCCCGCAGCCCAGAGCCCTCAGATCTCCACGTCGCTCTCCTTGTCATTGTCGTGGTCACCATCGTAGAACTCGTTGGGAGCTTCAGGCCTGGGGGAAGAGAAATCCCTGTCATGGAGGGGACAGAGACCTGGAATCCCTGGGGCCTGAGGGAATGTCGTAGCAGGAGACCACAGAGGCTCCCTGGGTAAAAACAAGAGACTCAGAAGTGACTTCCCTGCCCACAAGAATGAGATGGGCTTTAACGTCCCTGCCAACCCCAAATTCTGGGATTCTGCTGTAGGGGGATAGAATATAAGTAAATAAAGGTAGTATAGAAAGTAATCTTATCTCTTAAAGAGTTGCAGCTGGGTTAATTATTAAAGATTAGGAGAAGGCCTGATTTTAACAGGCCACAGCTGTAGCCAATAAGAAGAGTGTTATAAAAGAGTGGATTGGTTGATTGAGGGGAACTGGAGTCAGCTGGCTACTGCAAAAAGGGGTCAGTGCCTAGAGGCGCTGCCTACAAGAAACATCAAGGAGGTACGAAACTCCAGCAATGTGGAACCTCTGCAATATAACAGAACTCTTGCAATATAATGACAACATTCCATGACTTGTTCTAGGACTCGGATGGATTCCTCTGCACCCCCTCCAGGGGCAGAAAGAGAAGCCCATTGCTCCAGGAGAGGCTCTGGTACCTGCTGTAGTTTTCCTCAGAGCCCCTCTCCTCAGGATCAGGCTCATCCGTGCGGTCGTAGCTGAGCAGGTCCGAGGGCACGTCGTGGATCTGCACACTGGGAGCGTGGTTCAGCATCTTCAGGTTCTCAAATATGGTCTGCCTGATCTGATCCAGGTACTACAGGGACACAACACACAGGGATCACCACAGTGGCATGTGTCACAGCTGTCACCTGCCTGCATCACCTCTGGGCTGGCCAAGACCAACACATTTGTGCAACAAGTCACTTATCAGAGTAGAGTGAATTCAATTATTGCCACCCAAGCAGGAAACACTGACACAACCCAGTTGTTGTTTCTCATTGTTTTTTTGCCCTGGGCTCTAACTGGTTTCACAGGACAGAGCATCAACCACAGGGTTTTGGAAATTCCAAGGTGATATTGCAGCATGGCTGCAAGCACTCACCTGCCTGGAGTTCTGATTCTCAATCCTCGTGCTGACATCAGGGTGAAGGGTGAAGTCTGGAGCGAAGTACTCAAAGTACTCTGGGATGGAAGGAGGCAGAGTTAGAGCACAGAGGGCCAGAAGCTGTCCAGAGAGCAGAGATCACCCTCCCACCTGCCTGGGGGAGAGCAGAGCTTAAAAAGCACAGTTATATTCAACCCTGAGTGCAAGGGATTAGACAGAACAACAGGAAATGGTGCAAACTGAATCACCCTGGACACAAACAGCTTTGTCTGCCCAGCAAAGTGGGTGGTGGGAGATCACAAAATGGTTTGGGTTGGAAAGGACCTTAAGTCTCATCTCATTCCAACCCCCTTCCACTAGAGCAAACCCCATCCAACCTGGCCTTGGACACTTCCAGGCATGGCTAAGGCCATCTCCAAGGTCAGGAAGTGCTGACTCTTTGGCCCTGGTCAATTCAGAACAGAACATCCCAAAAATTCCAGCTGAGCTCATGAGGAAAAAAGGCAACTCCAACTTACCACTGTAGGGGAGCTCATCACTAATTGGCTCATCCACGAGCAAGGAGGTTTCATAAGTCCTGAAAAGATGGGAAAAGAGGAGCTCAGTTCATTGAAAGGGACATGGGAAATGCAGGGACAAATCCCACAGAAGTGCCCAGCAGTGTCCCTCACCAGGCAGAGGGGACTCACCAGCAGCGAGCCACATTCCGGACCGTGTAACCTCCTCCTCCCAGCACCAGCAAGGGGATGTTGAAGCTCTTCACGTACTCCACACACTCCCTACAAACCCCAAAACAGGAAAATGCCAGAGCTGGGAACTGCAGCACAGGTTCATGTGTCAGAAATGCCCCTCTGAACTCCCAACAGCACCATGGCTGGTGTGATACACCTGGAGATCCCACCCAGGAATCTCCAGCACAGGGGTTGGGTTGAGAAGGACCTTAAGGTTCATCTTATTCACCCCCTGCCATAGCAGGGACATCTTCCATCATCCCAGACTGCTCCCAGCCCCGTCCCAACCTGGCCTTGGGCACTGCCAGGGATCCAGGGGCAGCCCCAGCTGCTCTGGGCACCCTGTGCCAGGGCCTGCCCACCCTCACAGGGAACAATTCCTGATTCCCAATATCCCATCCATCCCTGCCCTCTGGCAGTGGGAAGCCATTCCCTGTGTCCTGTCCCTCCATTCCTTATCCCCAGTCCCTCTGCAGCTCTCCTGGAGCCCCTTTAGGCCCTGGAAGGGACTCTGAGCTCTCCCTGGAGCCCTCTATTCTTCCCCAGCTCTCCCAGACTGCCTCCAGTCCTTAGGACTGTCTCCATGGCCTCTTTCACCACCCCACTGAGCACCTCCTACAGAGCCTCATTCTCAGACCCCCTACAGTCACACAGATGTTTAAAAAACCCCAAAACTGCTGGCAGGCCAAAGCCCCAACCTCACAGCAGAGACTCCTCAGAGCCCTTCAGGTGGTTTTTCTGAGCCCAGCCCTGCTGTACTTACCCGTGGCCTCTTATACTGAGGTTAAAACATCCCAGCCGGTCACAACCCAGAGAATCAGCACCACACTGGGGAACAGAAAAACAAGAAAAACAGAAAAACAATTTGGCATTGCTCTCCAGATCCACACCAGGGGACAGAAGGTAACACAGGTACAGCCCTCTGAGCCCTCTGTAGGCATGGATGTGTGCACAGAGGTTTGCTTCCTTACCTGCAGGACTATGCAGGTCGGCTGATAGTAATCTACCACCTGGTTAATGACTGGCTGGAAGAGGTGCTTGTAACCTTTGGAGAGAGAGGTGGATTTGTCATAGCCCTGGAGCAGAAGGACCAGGAATCCCCTGGGGCCAAGGGGAAAGGGGAGGGAACACCTACTTTGGTCATCGATGCCATCTCGGAGGGGCACGTTGAGACAATAGTAACGGCCACTCTCTGCACCAACCTCATACATGTCACCTGCAAAACAGGACAGGCACAACTGCCCTGAGGCTTCAGAGCTGTGCAAAGCCAGGTCTGAACTGGGCTGAGTCTTTCCACCTAATCAGAACCCCTTTCTTACAACTAACTACAGCTCTATTCCTCTCTAACCACTTTCTCCCACCATTTCCCCCCCACAGCTCGAATTTTGTGATTTACTCTTTTCTACTCCAACAGAGCTTCCAAGGGATTCTGAAGCAGGTTCCCACTAGAAATTCAAAACTTACCTGTGCCAGGAAAGAAATAGTTGCCATATTTGTGAAATGACACTGTCATGACACGATCTGTCAGGTAGAAAGCCTCCTGCACGCCGTCCCCGTGATGGATATCGATGTCGATGTACAGCACCCGGGGGTGATACCTGTGGGATACATCAAAGCTGGGATTCCAGCCATCTGTACACACTCAAACATCTTCCTTTGATGTGCTTGGAAAGTGTGTATTTAAAACATTTTCTTCTGAGGTGGTTGGAAATGGGTATTAGAACACAAAGGTTTTAAATAGGGCCAGAAATGTCTTGGAAAATAACTTGTTTAAGCAGCTGGGAGTTCACAAGTTGCAGATTCTTGTTTCCAATGTGCTTATAGTTAATCTTTAAGAGCTCCAGTGATTTTAATCATATCAGGAAATGAAAGGCAAGCTGGCATGAAGGAGGTGGGAAATGGAGCACTGTGTCCCAGCTGGTGAACACCAAAAATTCCAGGCTAAATTTACTGGAGAAGCAGCCAGAGCCACAGAGACAGAAGCAAACTCAAAATGCAGTCACCTCTGCAGAAATGGTTCCTGGGAACAGGCAACAGAAGAACAGGGACATAAATAACATCCCATGGGCTGTATTTGAGGCCTCTGGTGGATGGGATTATGAAATGGGAGTGCAGGGACTGCCAGGGAAATCCTGGGGTTCCAAACAGAGCAGGGAAAGGGGAAGAAGAAACCCCAGTACATCCCATAAATCTGACTGAGAGCAAGTAAACTTGCCAGCAGTCCTGTAACTATTGTTTGATCAACTCCAAATGCTTTTTAATTCCATGACAGTTTGTCTGAGGTCAAGTGACAAGGAAGGCACTTTGAAGTACCAAAAAAAAAAAAAAAGAACTCAGATAAACTCAAGAAACTAATTCTATTTCTGTAACTTTTCCTCTTATTCTGAAATGTTTTTTCATTTCCTAAAATGAAAAATAACCTGATTCTTTTCTATGGAGACCAAATGTCCTTTGATCACCCATGTGCAGCCCAAATCCTGTTCTTAAGGTGCCCAACAACGATTTGAGTCATTTTTGTGTCTCCAGTGAATCAAAACTTGTATTCACCTACAAAAGGCTCACTGTGGCAAAAAGGCTGAGACTCAGGAGCCCCTGAGATGGGATTGAAGAACTCTTCTGTATCCCTCAAGCTCCCTGAGAAGTAACAAAACATCTGACTCCAACAAAACTGGACTCAGATGTTCCAGTGCTCAAACCCTTTCGTGTGTCTTACAGGTAAGGCCAGGACAAAAAATGAAGTTTTTGGGCTTCCTGGAGTAGAGAAAGGCAAATGGGGCAGGGAAAGAGAGAAAAAGCAGAGGGAAAGCACAAAGCAGCCAGCAGAGCTCAGCCCTGGGCCCTGTCCTTACTTGAGCAGCTCCAGGATGCCGATCACGATGTCATTGACATAACAGAAACCCGAAGCCTGCAAGAGAGAGAAACCCCAAGAGCTTTAGGATGAGATCAACAGAGCCCAGGCCCCAAAGACAAGAGGAATCCACAGATCTGCCTCATTACCTCAAACTTTTTGGCGTGATGGAGGCCCCCTGCCCAGTTTATGGCAATGTCACAGATCTAAGAGGGGAGAGAGAAGTGAGTTTAAAGTGACAATATGGTGACAACAACCCTGTACCCTCCTTCCCACTTCCACCTGCCCATGCCAGGGGTCCACAGCACCCTCCTGGCTTTTCCTCCTCCTCCTCCAAAGCTCCAGATGGGTTCCACAGGATCAGCACCTCAGCCCCTTACCTTGTTGTTCAGCTGTGTTGCTCCCTGCAGAGAGGCCCCAGTGTAACGAGAGCAGAATTCAAAGAGGCCTGGAAACACTGGGCTGAAAAAGAAAGCACATTCCAACTCAGAATTCCTCATTCCTCCCCTTTTCTCCAGGGAAAAAGGAATCAAACTGGCCAGGGGTAACACCTGGGCAAGAATAAAGCCCAGTTCTCTGTGAAAGAGTTAATTTGGGATCAGGATCACTCTGACCCTGTCTGTAACTCACTGAGCCCCAGCAGGGGAGTGAGCTGCCTGCAAACACTGTGGGGAACACAGGGAATTTGAGAATGATTCCCAAAGCTTCCAAATCAGCCTTGAGAAGGCTTCACTGTTCCCAAAACCTGTCAGTCTCCTGACCACAGCTGGGACATGATGAGACACTGCCTCAGGAGAGGGGGGGACTATCATAGCTCCCAATCCCAGAATGATTTGGGTTGGAAGGGAACTCAAAGTTCATCCTGTTCCACACCCTGCCATAGGCAGGGACACCTTCCACCATCCCAAGCTGCTCCCAGCCCCAGTGTCCAGCCTGGCCTTGGGCACTGCCAGGGATCCAGGGGCACCCTGTGCCAGGGCCTGCCCACCCTCCCAGGGAACAATTCCTAATTCCCAATATCCCATCCAGCCCTGCCCTCTTGCTCTGGGAAGCCATTCCCTGGGTCCTGTCCCTCCATCCCTTGTCCCCAGTCCCTCTCCAGCTCTCTTGTCAGCTCCTTCAGGTACTGCAAGGCCACAATTAGGTCACCCTTTCCCTTCTCCAGGCTGAACAATCCCAGTTCTCCCAGCAGAGCTGCTCCACCCCTCTGCTCATCCTGGTGCCTCGTCTGGATTTGCTCCACCAGGCTGATGTTCTTTGTCCCCTAGAGCTGGATGCAGCACTCAAACTCTTACTAAAGCCAGCCAGCACAGCAGGGACACATCCTCGTGCTGCCCAAAGCAGGGCAGAAAAGGCACATTGTTAAAAAAAAAGTCACTATTTAAGGAGAAATCTACCATTTAAGGAAAACACACCATTTAAGGAGGGGTCACCATTTGAGGAGGTGAAGGAGAGACGTGCACATCTTAGGGGTGATGATCATTAGTCTCCAATTTATTGATCAGGTTACATACTTTTATAATAGTGTTAATGAGCTCATGCATATTCTGTAAACTAAGCATTCTATTCGTTAAGCTAAATATCAACTCTTTTTCATTCTTTCAGTCTTGCATTCCACTTTCCCACGTCTCTCTGACTCCTTGTTATCACATTTAGAGATGTCCAAAGACACAGTATTTTCGCAAATGCAAAAACTCAGATCAGAAAGCTAAACACAAAACTTTTCCAGCTTCTAATAATTAGCATTCCCACAGCACATGGCAGCAGGGCCCTGGGAGGGCAGGGCAGCCCCTGGGCACTCACCAGTCATCACCCACGTTGAAGGCGTTGAGGCTCTTGGTGAAGCCCTGCATGTTGTTGGGGCTCACCCTCTGCAGGAAGTCGATGTAATCCTCGGAGTGGAAGCGGCACATGTCGTGCTGGGAGGCCTGGTAGGGCTTGAACACCTTCCAGAGACAAAAGCAGCAGTTATTTCCCATCCAAACTCTGCTTCCTTGGGCTGGAAGGAATGTCAAGCTAATTGACAAGTGGCCTGCACCGGGTACATAAAAAATGTGCAAACACTGGTAATTGTGTTCATTTCAATTCAGCTGCTCCATGGAACCTGCTCTCCTCTCATTTTTCCCTTCCATAAATCCAAATCCTGCCTCTCCTGACTGCAGCTCTTGCCACAAAATTTCTTCCTACCCCATGGCACATCCTCCTGCTTGGGCAGCAAAATAAACCACAGGTCTTCCTTCCCTGGGGGAATCCTTCCTTCCTCACTCACCAGTTTGATCTTGGGGTGGTTCTGATCCCTCTGTAAGAATTACTGACAGATTCCAAATTATTTGGGGAAATATCCTAGACAGATGGAAGAGTTGCTTAAGTTTTGTTTCCTCTAGAAAGGAAAAAGGGGGGAATGGCCAGGGAGGTGGATGGACTCAAATCCAGGACCTTGTGACAACACAGGTTTAGCACTTAGGGCACATTCCTCATTAGAGGGGAAGTTAAAAATTAACCCCACTGGGAGAGGGAATTCAATTGATAAGAGATATTTTCTGTGATTCCTCTTATTTAAATTTGTCTTATTTTAAAGCGACCACTTCATAGAAAAAGTGGAACATGAACACAACAGGAAGATGCACAAGCTGGTGTCCAAAGGGAAATTCCTTAGGACAGCTGCAGCATGTTCCTGTTTTCTGTGCTGAGCAGGAAACCTGGGCGTTTTCAGAGCCACCATAAACCAGAACAAGCTTTTCCATGTGGAATTTGGTGCTTCCATGTGGTGTTTTCCATGTGGAATTTGGTGCTTCTCAGAGGCTGCTGCCTCTGACAACTCAAACAGGGGATGAGACAACTCCTTATTCCCAGGGGTCCCCCAGGGATGGTTCATTAAACCAAAACTGCTGGCAAAGACAGGAGAAACGGCTCCCACTGGACAGCCAGAGGCTCTCAGAGCAGGGATGTGGGAATCCAACAGAAAGGGAGGGAAAAGCAGGCTGAAATATTCACTCAGATGCTGGCAGGGCAAAGCTGGCTCCTTGCAGCCTTCCCAGCAATCCCAGGCACCTTCCTGAGCTGGGCAAGGGGGGAGGAGGCAGAGCCAGCCCAGCAGCATCACAGCCTTGGACTGCAAGGAGGCAGAAACAATGCAACCAGCACACCAAAGCAGCAGGGATTTTACAGTCCCAGCTGCTCCAAACCCCTGGTTTCATTTCTCCTGACTTGGCCAGTCCCTGACTGCTTGGGGATGAAGATTTTTCAGCTTCTCAGTGGCAGCCTGTGGAAAAATAACCCCCCAAAAAAGAATTTCAAGACTGAAAATGTACAGCTCTGCCCACTGCCTCCTTCAGGCAGGGATTTGCCATTTGCAAGTGTTAGGTCAGAACAGGATTTTTGGTAGTTCCTGCAAGGAAAAGCCCAACTCTGGGGAAGTTACTAGTGGAAATAATAATAATAATAATAAAAAAAAAACCTCTGGGGAAGCTACTTGTGGAAATGAAAAAAACAAAAAAAAAACCCCAAAAAAAACCCCCCAAAAAACCCAAAAAAACCCCAAAAAAAACCCAAAACCCCCCCAAACCCCCCCCCAAACCCCCCCCCAAAAAAACCCCCCCAAAACCCCCCCCCCCCCCCAAAACCCCCCCCCCCCCCCAAAAAACCCCCCCCCAAAAAAAAAACCCAAAAAAAAAAAAACCAAAAAAACCCCCCAAAAAACAAAAAAAAACCCAAAAAAAACCCAACAACCCAGCTCTGGGGAAATTTCTTGTGGAAATAATAATAAAAAAACCTCTGGGGAAGTTACTGGTGGAAATAAAAAAATCAAACTCTGGGTAAGTTTCTTCTGGGAATAAATAAAACCAAAAACAAATTCTGGGGAAGTCACTTGTGGAAATCCACACAGTGACAGTAAAAATCTGGAAGAGAAAATTTGCCAAGGCTCCCCACAGTTTCCCCAAGTGCTGCATTTCCACACAGTCACTGCCCTGGATGTGGTTTTATTTGGGAATTTTATTAATTAAGGAAACTTTTCTCATATCTAAACACCTAAAATTCTTTTCATAAATTGTATCTCTACAGTTGCCTGACCTCAGCAGCTCCTTGGAATCCTCTACAGCTGCACCAACAGGGCAGGACTGAGCTCTAAAATCATCACTGAGCAGTGTCATGGGGGTCCCCAAAGCTCTGCAGCCACCATTGAGCACTGTCACCATCTGTGGGGTCCCCAAAGCTCTGCAGCCACCACTGAGCATGTCACCCACCCATGGGGGTCCCCAAATCTCCAAAATCATCACCAATCACTGTCACCAACCCCTGGGGTCCCCAAAGTTCCAAAATCATCACCAATCACTGTCACCCACCCGTGGGGCCCCCAAAGCTCTACAGCCACCACACATTACTGTCACCCCCCCCATAGGGTCCCCAAAGCTCCAAAACCATCACTGAACCTGTCACCCACCCATGGGACCCCCAAATTTCCAAACCCATCACTGAGCCCGTCCCCCACCCATGGGGAACCCAAAGCAGCCCTGGGGGCTCAGGTTGGAGCCTGTCCCGCTGGCCGAGCCCTCGGGGGTGCCCTGCTGTCCCCCCCCAGCCCGGCCATGGCTTACGATCATTTTCTTGTAGAGGCCGTAGTGCAGCACCAGGCTGTGCGTGAGCGCCAGGCGGTGCGGCTTCATGGGGTGCCCCGCGCCTGGAACGGAACCGCGCGGGGATTAACGGGGCCGCCGGCGGGGACACAACGGCCGCTGCCGCCGCCCGCCGCGCTCCGCTGCAGGTCCGGGCTGAGGGGACGGGGGGAACCGGGGAGAGGGGAGCGGGGACGGGGACAGGGAGGGCGGGCAGGGCAGGGCCGCGCCCCCGCCTCCAGCCGGGCCCGCCCGGCCCCCGGCCCCACAGCAGCGCCTCCGCCGCCCCGCCCCGGTGCTGCCCCGGCCCCGCCGGCCCCGCTCGCACCGTAGTGGAAGTTGCCCACGTCCGGGTCGTAGAAATAGGCCACGGTCTTCGCCATGGCGGACAGGCCGCGCCGCGCGCCGCGCTCCCGCTTACGTCATCACCCCGCGACACCCGCCCGGGACCGGGAGCGGGGTTGGGCGGGGCCACGACAAAGACACACCCAGAAAGGGGCGTGGCCGAGAATGGGGCGTGGCCGAGAATGGGGCGTGGCTGAGAATGGGGCGTGGCTGAGAATGGGGCGTGGCCATCCCCGCGGCGGCAGTGTCATCCACAGCAGATCCCAGTTACTCCCAGTGTCACCCCAGCCAATCCCAGTTACTCCCAGTGTCACCCCTGGCTGCTCCCAGTTACTCCCAGTGTCACCCCCAGCCAATCCCAGTTACTCCCAGTGTCACCTCCAGCCGATCCCAGTTACTCCCAGTGTCACCCCCAGCCGATCCCAGTCACTCCCAGTGTCACCTCCTGGCTGCTCCCAGTCGCTCCCAGTGTCACCCCCAGCCGATCCCAGTTGCTCCCAGTGTCGTCCCCAGATGCTCCCAGTCACTCCCAGTGTCACCTCCTGGCTGCTCCCAGTTGCTCCCAGTGTCACCCCAGCCGATCCCAGTTACTCCCAATGTCACCCCCAGCCGATCCCAGTCACTCCCAGTGTCACCCCCAGCAGATCCCAGTTACTCCCAGTGTCGCCCCCAGCTGTTCCCCATTACCCCCAGTTGCTCCCAGTTGCTCCCACTGGATTCCCTTCTGCAGGCCTGCAGCTGCCTCCCAGTCATTCCCAGTTACCTCCAGCTGCCTGCTGGTTCTCTCCCATAATTCTCCACCTGCTCCCTCAGGTGCTGCCATCACTCCTCCCTCCTCCTCACCTGCTCCCAGTCCCTCCCAGCTGTCCCAGTCACTCCCAGTGAGCCCAGCTGGCCACTGGATTCTCTTCTCCAGGCTCCCAGTTCCCCCCAGTTGTCTCCCAGTCACTCCCAGCTCCCCTGCCACCCCCAGGGCACAGGGGATGGGCAGTGGGGCTCCCATGGGACACCCACACCCTGATGGGGCTCATTCCATCCCAGTCCCTGAGGGATGGGGACCTGCCACCGCCAGCTGTCACCTCCAGCTGTCACCAGGTGCCACCCTGAGGGGTGCAGGCTCTCCAGAACTTTGGGGAGAACCCTCTGGAGGTGCTGCCAGGCAGGAGGAGGACAAAGGCTGGGCGGGAAATCCCTGGGGGTGAGGAGGCAGAGAGATGGGGGGAAGCTGGAGCTGTCAGGAGATGGAAACAGGAGCATGGTGTGGGAATGGCAGCATGAACCTGCTCCCTGAGGCTGGAGGGAAGGACAGATGGACAGAGCAGGAAGCCTGGTCCAAAAGCTTGGAAAACCAAGGCTTGGTCCTGCCAGCCTCCTGCAGTGTGGGATGAAGGAAGCTGTGCTGGTGCCAGGCTCCTCAGAGAGGGCAGCCCCCCCAGAGCTGCCTGAGGATGGGCACCAGAGCAGACGGGCACTGGGATGTTCCCTGGCAGCTCAGTGGGTGCCAGGCTGGCATTCCCAGGGCATGGAAACCCCCTGGAAGCAGCAAGGGGAACTTCCTGCCTGCGTGAGGTGGGATGGCTGGGAGTTCTGGGTGCTGTGCTGGCTGCAGGTGTCAAGGAGGGATGAAATTGTGGGGTTATTATGGGATATTTCTGGTTGTCTCTGTCCCCCACTGTGGGGACAGTGCCCCCTCCACACCACTCCTTGTGTGGTTTCCTTTTAGGATCCCAGCTCCAGCTGGAGCAAGGATCATGGGGTGGTTTGGGGGACAGGCTTGGAAGGGACCTTAAGGATAATTTCATTCCAATCCCTGCCAGGGGCAGGGACACTTCCAGAGGAGAGCCAGGACCCTCTCACTGTGACCCTGCAGGGCCCAGCTGGGGCTGGGGACACTCAGAGAGGGCATCTGGCACTGAGCCCAGCACCCAGCCTGGGAAATTGGGGGAAATCCAGGACTCCTGGGCCACTGACCAACATGATTAAGCAGAAGCTGTTTATTGTTTACATGATACAGTTATTTACACATTCTAACTCTGCACACATTTCTTATTGGTGCCTTTGTCTTATCCATGTGTTCTGAGTGCTGCTCTCAGAATATGGGACTGCTCACAGTCCAGGTGCTTTGCTGCTGTTATTTACTTCTTGTGGTCTTGGAATCCTGTTTCTCAGCTTCTTCTTTGTTCTTTAGCACAGTTTATGTCTTAGAAACCTTGATGGATTCCAGAGGGTTCTGAGCAAACTTTGATAAGAGCGGTTACAAGTGGCATGGCTGGTGCTCACTGAGTTCAGGTCCATTGCTGCAGGAAATCTCTGGGGTTTGAACGTGCTGAGTGCTGGGAGCCCCTGGAGCTGTGACGGTGCCTCCTCATGACGCCTGTCCTGTCCTGTCCTGTCCCTGCTCTGGTGCTCCCTCATGACGCCTGTGCTGTCCCTGCTCCACCAGCTGCTGCCACCAGATAACACCACCCTGGGGACACGGAGCCACCCGGGACACGGAGCCACCCGGGACACGGAGCCACCTGGGACACGGAGCCACCCGGGACACGGAGCCACCCAGGACACGTCCCAGTGCCCGCCTGGGGACGGGCAAGGAGAGCAGAGACACAGCCCTGCTTGAGGAGAGCAGAGACACAGCCCTGCTTGAGGAGAGCAGAGACACGGCCCTGCTTGAGGAGAGCAAACACATCCCTGCTTGAGGAGAGGAAACACATCCCTGATTGAGGAGAGCAGAGACACGGCCCTGCTTGAGGAGAGCAGAGACACGGCCCTGCTTGAGGAGAGACACGGCCCTGTTTGAGGAGAGGAAACACATCCCTGCTTGAGGAGAGCAGAGCAGAGACGGCCCTGTTTGAGGAGAGCAGACCCATCCCTGCTTGAGGAGAGGAGAGCAGAGACACAGCCCTGCTTGAGGAGAGCAGAGACCCATCCCTGCTTGAGGAGAGCAAACACATCCCTGCTTGAGAAGAGCAGAGCAGAGACGGCCCTGCTTGAGGAGAGAAGAGACACATCCCTGCTTGAGGAGAGGAGAGCAGAGACACATCCCTGCTTGAGGAGAGGAGAGCAGAGACCCATCCCTGCTTGAGGAGAGCAGAGCAGAGACACATCCCTGCTTGAGGAGAGGAAACACATCCCTGCTTGAGGAGAGGAGAGCAGAGACACAGCCCTGCTTGAGGAGAGCAGACAGAGCCCTGCTTGAGGAGAGGAAACACATCCCTGATTGAGGAGAGCAGAGACACGGCCCTGCTTGAGGAGAGACACATCCCTGCTTGAGGAGAGACACATCCCTGCTTGAGGAGAGCAGAGCAGAGACGGCCCTGCTTGAGGAGAGAAGAGACACATCCCTGCTTGAGGAGAGAAGAGACACATCCCTGCTTGAGGAGAGCAGGCACATCCCTGTTTCCAGCTGGGATCACTCTGCTGCCTGAGCTGTCCTTCTGGAAGCCGGCTGCTGCTCCGGGCATCTTCACGGGTGTTGGAGCAGAGCAGGGAAGTGTCACAGAGGGATATTTTTAGCTGCTCTTTGTGCTCAGAGAGCAAAGGCAGGCTGTGGTTTAACAGCCATTAGCTGCTGGGCATGTTTGGATAGCTGGAGCAGGGCTGAGGATCCAAGGACACATTTGATACCATGGGATGGAGCAGCTTTGCAGATGTGAGAAGAATTTTTGGGCTGAGCATCGAAGGGAAGACCCCAAGAGGAGCCTGGATCTGGGCACTCCAGCCTGTTTAGCTGCCACGTGGACAGGCAGCGGGGCCAGGGCAGCTGATCCCCCAAAAGGACGTGGTCCCATTGTTTGTGGGGTGACATTTGCTCCAGTGGCTGTGGAAGAGGAGCAGGAAAAGAGCGGAAAAGAGGTAATGTGGAATTTCACTGGGACCAGAGCCAGCCAAGGGACAGGGTGACAGGTGACAGCACTGTCCCACCAGCCTCCCCTCAGCCACTCTGTCCCCTCCCTCCCAAGCCTCCAAAGCTTAAAATTTCAGTGTTTCAGGCAATGCCTGGAGAGGGAGTGAAGCCTCCAAGGACCTGCAGGATTCAGGGAAGCCCTGAGGGGGAGCCTGGGAAGGAAGGGTAGGGGATGGTTTGGGTTGGAAAGGACCTTAAATCTCATCTCATTCCAACCCCCTTCCACTAGAGCAAACCCCATCCAACCTGGCCTTGGACACTTCCAGGCATGGCTAAGGCCATCTCCAAGGTCAGGAAGTGCTGACACTTTGGCCCTGGTCAATTCAGAACAGAACATCCCAAGAATTCTAGCTGAGTTCATGAGGAAAAAAGGCAGCTCCAACTTACCACTGTAGGGCAGCTCATCACTAATTGGCTCATCCACGAGCAAGGAGGTTTCATGAGTCCTGAAAAGATGGGAGAAGAGGAGCTCAGTTCATTGAAAGGGACATGGGAAATGCAGGGACAAATCCCACAGAAGTGCCCCTCACCAGGCAGAGGGGACTCTCTGGACCAGCACAGTGCTGGACTGTGTAACCTCCTCCTCATCCTCATCCTCCTCCAACTGGTGCTGCTGGATGAAGTGGGCAGGCAGAAAGAAGGCAGCTGCCTATCCCAGAGCTCCAGCTGGATTGTCCTGCGTCTCAGTTGCCACTGCCTGGGCTGGTGGGGTCACACAGGACGGGAGAGGAGCTGGGATGGGGTCAGGAGGGACAGAGGAAGCCCAGACTGTGGATGTGCCACGAGCAGGCAGCCCACAGCCATGGCTGCACCTCCCCAGCTTGGTGTGGGGTTTTACCCTATGTGGGCTCTGTCCCCACATGGCCAGGATGAGCATGGCCAGCCTGCTTGGATGGGGAGCTCTGTGGTGTGGGTCCATGCCTCAAATGCTGGCTGCTTTTGGGGCACAGAGGTGCCAGGGTGCTGTTTCTGGCTCACCAGTGAGGTGCTTTGTGGGACCATTAAAATGCTAACGGGGTCCCGCAGTGGGACAAGGACTGAGGCCCTGGAGGGACTCTGAAGGCGGTGGAAGCAGGATGGAGAGCGGGAACAGGCGATCCCTGGTTGGGAGAATTAAGAAGAGAAACAATCAGCTGGGGAAATCCAGCTGCAGAGCCAGGAGGGAGCAGCCTGACAGCCCCAGAACCCCCTCCTCATGCTGGCTCACCCCACCAAGGCCAGGATTTGTCCTCAGGCAGGGCCAGGCTGCTGTGCCACGCTTGTGCAAATGCCACCACACACCAGAGGCTGTGTGAAAATGGGAATGTCCCCTCGAATGGGGAGTCCTGCTCAGCCTGGCATGGCTGGAGTCGGGAAAGGTGGTGGGATGCTGGAAAGGGGTGGGGAGCTGGAAGGGGGCAGGGTGCAGCAATGCTCTGGGTGGGCGGGAACGCTCAGGGGGAGAAAGAGATTTATTGTGCAGGCAGCATGCGTGGGCACGGGGAGAACTGGAATACACTGGCCATGACTGCATCCCCTCAGGGCCCTGCAGAAACCCAGAGCTGCCAGCTCCCCCTGTGCTCAGAGACAGGGGCAAGGAGCAAACTGCCTCTGAGCTTGGCTTTGTGGGCTCTTCCTCAGCTCAGGCTTGCATGATGCAGCAGCTTGTTGGTCTGGGGTTTGGAGAGCTCTCCTCTCGTGTGGTTCAGCAATCCGTGGCAGGAGGAGAAGTCTTGTTCTTGCACAGATGTTCCATTCCTGTCTCCCTGTCAGGACAGCGGGCAGGTGGGTGTCACCTGTGATGTGGTGACATCCTGAATTCACGCTGATGGAGGAGGCTCCTGAGAGCCAGCCTGGTCACCTGTGCAGAGGGACAGGAGCCCTCGGTGAGGCACAGCTGAGAGCCTGGAGGAGTCACAGGCTGTGTGGCTGTAGTGGGATAATTCCCACTAGGGATTCCCATGGGATAACTCCCATGGAGGAATGTGTGCATGGATCAGAGCTCAGTTCAATGGAGATGGGCTGGGAGGGGTTTGAAGGGTTGGAGAACTGGCAGGTGGCTGAAGGATGGAGAGGAGCAGGTCTGATTTCCAGTAGCAAAGGAGTGGTGGGTGAAGCCTCCCAGAGTGAGGATGATGTGGTGGAGATGGAGAAGGAGGTCATGGGACCACCACAGTGTGAGATTTCCAAGGGCTTAGCCACTCCTTTTTTAGGAAGGAGGGTGGAAGGCACAGGAGTCTGCCGGGGCTCTTTTCCCACCCTCTCCTCGGTGCTGGGATCCCGTGTGGGGGTCTGCACCCCTCTCCCCCCTCCCCACGCTGCTGTGAGATCAGTCCTGCTCTCATTGAGCCCCACTCGCGCCCTTCTCCCTCCCATCGCCAGGGCTCGGTGCTCTACAATTCAAGGCAAGGAAGGTGCCAGGGGAGCTCGGGGCTGGCACGCGTGCGGGTGAGGTTGTTCACCCCGGGGCGGGCGGCAGCCTGGCAGCTTCCCTGAGCAGCGCTCCTGCGTGTCCTGCTGCAGCCTCCGGCATCAACCCGAGCTCCTCTCCGCGCCTTCCTCCGCCGAAACAGCTCCGGAGAGATTTTTTTTTTCCTGGGATCGGGACAGGCGGGTGCTCTTGTGGCAGAGAGCGGCAGAGAGCGGCAGGCAGAGGCAGCTGGCTCCTTCCCGGGGAAGGCAGGCGCGGAGCCGGGGCCCGGGGGCCGGAGGATGCTGGCCGCGGTGCCCAGCCGCGGGGATGCGGGGTTGCTAGGAGGCAGGTGAAGGTGAAGGTGAAGGTGAAGAGGAGAGCGCTGCGGAGGACCGCAGGCCCAGGTAGCGCCGCAGCGGGGCCGGGGGACAGGCGGGGGGGGACCTTCCCCGTGCCGGGGAGCGGAGCCGGCGAGCGGGAACGCGGGAGCCGGGAGCGCCCGGGGAGCCGGGGCGGAGGGAGCCGGCTCGGTGCTGCGGGAGGACGATGCGGGAGCGGCCGGCGGCTCGGCCCTCCGCCAGCCCGGCTGCCGCGGCTCCCTGCCCGCCGCTGCCGCTGCCGGTGCCGGTGCCGGTGCCGGGCCTCGGCCGTGAGTACCGAGGGCTGCGGGGGAGCGGCGCGGCGCGGGAGGATGCTCAGCCATCCTCCGGCAAGGGCGAGCCGGGGATGCCGCCCGCCGCAGAGCCCCGGGCAGGCCGGGGCACCGGTGCCCTTGGGAAGCCGCCTGCAAGGGACGGGGCAGCGCCGGGGCCGGCGGGGCCTGCGGGGACGCTGCCGCCGCCGCTGCCCTTGGGATGCCTCTTGGCGGGGCCGTGCGGGGCGGCAGTGTCCTTGGGAGACCGCGAGGAGCCACCTCCGGCCGGTCCTGCCCTCCGCACCGCGCCGGACCCTGCGGGGCTCGGGCTGTGCCCCCGGCTGGAGCTTCCCCGGCTGGAGCTGCCCCCGGCTGGAGCTGCCCCCGGGCTGGAGCTGCCCCGGCTGGAGCTGCCCCCGGCTGGAGCTGCCCCCGGGCTGGAGCTGCCCCCGGGCTGGAGCTGCCCCGGTTGGGAGTTGCCCCGGCTGGAGCTGCCCCCGGGCTGGAGCTGCCCCCGGGCTGGAGCTGCCCCCGGGCTGGAGCTGCCCCCGGCTGGAGACGCCCCCTGCCCCCCGGGAGGATGGCACAGGGTGGGGGTGAGCGCCGCGGCTCTGACCTGCCTTCTGCCTCCTCCTAGGTCCGCATGTCAGACCATCACAACCCCCAGTATGGGGAGTCAGAACCCCAGCACGGCATTACTGTGGTCTTCCTCCTTGTCCTTGTGTTCTTCATCATGGGGCTGGTGGGGTTCCTGATCTGCCACGTCCTGAAGAAGAAGGGTTACCGGTGCCGCACCTTCCGCGACGAGCTTGACCCAGATGACAAAGACGAGGTGGAGGAGCTCGAGGATGGTGAGTGCTGGGGCAATGGGGCTTGCTGAGGGCACAGCCTTGTGCCTGCTGTGGGCTGGTGCTCCTCATGCACCCTTCTGGGCTGTGGGATGGGGCTGGGAGGGTTACCTGTCACGTGTGGCTGGGTTGGGATAAAGGGCCAGGGCGGTGAGAGCAGCGTGGTGTTCCCCGGGGATCGGGAGTGTGAGGGCCAGGGATCCCTCTGATCCACGAGCTGACCACGGCTGGAGGTGGCAGCGAGGTGGGAGCCAGTGCCTGGCCCTTCCCCAAGGAGCATTATCACCAAAAGGTAATTCTGATGAACATCCAGGACTTGGTGAATCCCCAGAATCTCAATCATAACCCCTGTTCCCTCAGGGAAGACCTCTCCCAGCTGGAGCACAAGTGCCCCTGCCCCTCTGGCATTAGGATGTCTGGCAGGGAGCCAGCTGGTGTTTGTTATTGGCCGTGTCTTCTTGTGCTCCCTGCTGTGTTCATGCAGACCACAGAAGTAGGGCTGGTGCTGGAAGGGGAAGGGACCTGTAGGGAATTTTTTCCATGGCTTCAGGGCACTGCAAGTCGCTCTGGGCTGGCTGGATTGGGAAGTCACTGCCGCACTGAGCGTGGGTGCCCGGCCCAAGCAAGCTCTGTCATCCGGTGCTTTCCCGAGTCTCTGCTGAAGGGGGAACACACATTCCTCCAGCTGCTTCCCAGGCTGGGAACAGCCACATGGTGCCACAGAACTCCTCCAGCTCCGTGTGCTGTGGCAGTGCTGGGGAGGATCAGCACCTCCTGCTGCTGCTGCCTGCGCTCAGGAGGGAAACGCAGCTCCTCGGGCTCGTCCTCGCTGCAGCCAGAGCCTCCACGTGCCCATGGATGTGCTCCTCTGGCTTTAATGTCTTGGCTGTACATGACATGGAGACAGTCTCTGAACCTTCCAGGATGGGCTTTGCCCTCTGGACGCACCACAGCCCAGGGAAACATCTCCATGGGATGATGGAGATCTTCTGAGATCATGGTAGCAGCTCTTGAGCCTTTGAGGCAGCTGCCTGCCAGACCACAGCTCCAACCTGCTTACAGGAACATCTCACACTGCTGACCAGGCTGGAGGCCTGTCCATCCATCCATCCATCCATCCATCCATCCATCCATCCATCCATCCATCCATCCATCCCTCCTGCCTCCAACAGTGGCTGGAAGCAGGTTGAGTTGAAAGCGGTGGCTGAATTTCACAGCAGAGCAGGCACCAGCCAAGATTGCTCAGAACAGTCTTTTGAGCTTTCAATAGTGTGCAGCTCTGGGGCTCTCTCTGCCACTGTGTTCCCCATTTCTGTATTTATTTGTATTCTGTATTTTCTGTATTTATTTATTCTGTATTTTCTGTATTTAGTGGGTCTCAGTGGGTTTATTTTCTGTGGATGTGTCCTGTCTACCCTTGGAGCCTTGAGCACTTGCAGCATCCTGCAGCCAGGGGCTCCAGGACTGGACAAGGACCCTCCTCTTCCAATTTTTTAGAACCTGCTTCCCTCTCATTTCTCCAGATGCTCTGAAGGAACAACACACCCCCTCTCCCTGCTCTCCCTGCAGCTGCTGGCTCAGCCGTTTCTTTTCCAGGATGAGGGATCTGGTGTTCCCCAGTGGCTCCCCAGTGTGACAGGGGACTCGAGGCCTCTCCAACAACTCTGCTGATGCAGCTGCTCCTGGGAAGGGATGAGTGAGCAGAGCCCTGGAATCCCAGCCCTCAGTGCCACGTTGTCTCTTTTCAGATGAGGCCGAGAAGAACGATGACACCGTGGAGAAGATTGTGAGATGCATCATCCAAAATGAAGGTGAGCACTTCCTTGGGCTGGCCTGCAGCCATGCTGTCCACTATGGCTTGGTTTTCCCTCTTCAGCATTCCCATTTTTCCCTCTCTCTTCAGCAAATGTGGAGGCCCTCAAGGAGATGCTGGGGGAAAATGAGCCGGACGTGCCAGTGCCAGTGCCCAGGTGAGGGAAGCTCACAGCAGCTTGTGGCTGCTCCACAGTGAGGGACAAGCAGCCCCTTCCCTCTGCTAGAAAACATCTTCCCAACGGGGAGCTCTGCTCTCCCGAGGGCTTTGAGGAGTGCTTCACCCCACTGTGGAATGGAACAGCTCTTCCTCATTCCTGTCCCCTCCAGAGCTGCTGCTCCCAGGCCGTGCTGCAGTGGGGCTGCACCAGGGTTGGGACATCTCCCCGAGGTGACACAACCTGTCATCTTCTGTTGCAGCCTTTGTCACCACAGCAGCAGCCAGGACGGGGGCCCGCCCCATCACCACACGGTGCACCTGGGCTCCACGCACGCCCCCTGCATCCACTGCAGCAGGAGGAAGAGGCACCCCCTGCAGCGCCAGGGGCGCTCCAAGGAGGGCAAGAGCAGGATGCATCCTGGAGAAACCACCGTCTTCTCAGTGGGCAGGTACCCCAATGAGCTTTGCCGGACATTTCCCTGCTGGAATGAGCACCACGGGCTCTCCTCAGTCCTCCTGTTCCTTCCCCCTTCCCCTTGTCCCCAAGGTTCCCTCTTGCTGCTCCACACTGAGGTGCCCCAGCAGCAGCTCTGCAGCTGGAGCTCCTGAGCAGCCAGGTGGCTGCTGCACCTGGAAATGCCTGTGGTGTGTGGCAGGCTGTGATGCACCGGTGGCTTCCCTCCTTCCCTGGGAAGGTGACTCAAGCTGGGTTTTCCTGCTGAGTCAGTGCTGGGCACAGCCCCAGCTCCGTGTCCTTCCAGAGCCTGCTGTCCCAGCTCGGTGCAAGCAGGGCCTTGCTGCCCAACTGGGGGCTTCAGGGACCTCACTGGGGGGGACAGAGGGGACAGCATGTCCCAGGTGCAAGCTGGACCTGCTCAGGATGAAAGAGTGGCTGTGCTGCTCCAGGTTGCTGCCTCCAACGATGTCTGTAATTAGATGACACAGCAGCAATGTAAGAATAGGGGAGTGTTCCTGATACTTCCCACAAATGCTTTCTATCCCCACCTGGTTTCACCTCAAGGGACTTCCTGAGCTTCCTGTGGTCTCACTGTGTCATCACTAACCTGTAGAGCAGTCTGTAGGCTCGCCCAGGCTGCCCCATTCCCCAGCAGAAAGGGTTAGGAAAGTTCCTGGGCTTGGCTGCCTCCAGCTGTGGTGGCTGGGGCAGGGTGACAAGCAGCTGCTGGTCCCTGGATGGCCACCATGGTGAGACACAGAGCTCTGCCATGCTCAGATTGTGCACAAGGTTTTCATTCAGGGCCTGAGCCTTGATGAAACTTCATGTTGAGGTCCAGAGAGACAGTCCTTGCATAGGAATGATGAGCCAAAGTGGGCATGGAACTGTGGAATGGTTTGGGTTGGAAGCGACCTCAAAGATCATCCCATCCCACTCCTGCCATGGCAGGGACACCTTCCACTAGCTCAGGGTGCTCCAAGCTCCATCCAGCCTGGCCTTGGGCACTGCCAGGGATCCAGGGGCAGCCACAGCTGCTCTGGGCACCCTGTGCCAGGGCCTGCCCACCCTGCCAGGGAACAATTCCTAATTCCCAGTATCCCATCCATCCCTGCCCTCTGGCACTGGCAGCCATTCCCTGTGTCCTATCATGAGGATTTTTCCACCACCACGGGCAGCAGGCTCAGCAGGGAGGTGAGCTGGGGTTTTCTGGGCAGCTGGAGAAGCAGGGAGACCTGCTGGACTCCCCAGGCCCAGCTCAGCTCGGATCACATCTCGTGGGCACTGCCAGGTCCTGGCTCCTCCGTGCCCGTGGCTGTCCTTGGAGGTGGTGCCCGGCAGGCCGGGGCTCTGCACAGCTCCTGCTCACCACTAATTCATTCCCTGGCTGGTGCCCAGCTCCATCCCCTCCTCCACGTCCTCTGTCCGTGCTCTTCCAGCCTCCTCTCAGCACTCGGAGTGCTGGACAAGATGCTCTCCATTCCCAAAGGCACCTTCCCTCAATTCCCGATTTTCCCCTTTAACCCTGTGAGTGTCCCACCCCACAGCAGCCTTCTCCACAGGGCACTCATCCCATTTCTCCAAAGCTTTACTTTCAGTCCTGAATCTCTTTGGTACAAGGTCCAGCTGCTAAGGGACCTGTGTGCCCATGAGCTATGATCCCACCTCCAAATTCTGCTTCTTATTTCCAGGCTGGCCCCCTTTCCTTTCCAGATCCTGGATGACTTTTCCAGGATTGCCCTTCCTGTGTCTTATTTATGACAAATATCTTGAAGTACTTTGACCCAGCACTGACCCTACAAAACAGGGCCTCTTTAACCCACCCCTAGAGTTGAAGACACCCTCAGGTCTTGTTCTCTTTTGTTTTTGGTATTGTTCTTGCCTTGGATGCAGTGGTTGAGAGTCCAGCCTGCTCCTACATGGAATGAGCCCTGGCAGGCACAGGCTCATCCCTGAGGAGTGGAAAGCTGTGGAGGTCCACCAAGATCATCAGGGCTGGAGTATGGGGCACCTGAGGAGGCTTTTTTGGCCTGGAGCACTAAAAGGGATGATCTAATTGTCCTCTAACACTGCCCCAAAGGGTGGGTGGAATTTAAATGAAGATGGAACAAGACTCTCCTCAGAGATCTGCACTGGGAAGGGCAAGAGGCAATGGCCATGAGTTACAACAGGAGAAATCCAGAAAAGATGCAAGGAAAAACTGTTCTGCCATGAGGATGTGCAGCCCTTGACTGGGCCCTGAGGGCTGGAGGAATCTCCATCCCTGAAGATTTCCAAAACCTGACTGGACAGGGCTCTGGGCAAAGTGCTTGAGGGTAGGAGGGGGCCCAGATATGAGCAGGGGTCTGGACAAGAGACCTCCTGAGGGCTTTTTGCACCTAAATTGTTCTAAACTTGTGTGGCACTGAGGGTTATGCATGGTATGGGATGATTTACCATTTAGCTCGGTGCTTTCCCTCAACCAGGTGCAGTCAGTGGCAGAGCTTGTCCATACAACAGCTGTGTCTGACCCTCTGTCCTCAGCCCCATCAGCCAGAGTGTTTCACATCCCACTGAATCCCAGGGATGCTGGTGAGGCAGCCAGCCAGGGCTCCTCTGCTTTCCCTCACCAGCCAGAGGTTGGCTACGTAACCTCTTGTGCCCTGTCTGGTCCAAACCCCTCTGAATCCACTCCCGACTCTTCCTGACATTGCTCAATAGCATTACCAAGAAGTGATCCTGTCACTTGTGTCTCCTTCCTGTTCCTCTTCAGGGCCAGAACATTCTTTGGTCTCCCCAAATGGCAGTGCTGGTGTCTTATCTCTGAATATCTGGACAGACCTGAAAGGTCACATTTGCTGCTGCTTGGCCTGGGAACCTTCTCTGGAGCTGGAGCATTTCTCTTCTCCACCCTCCCAATCCTTTCTGGCCCTGCTGAGGGGTTGGTGCTGCCCACAGGCTGGGCTCCAGCCTGGAAGTTGTCTCCTTCATCTCTGCCAGCTCTCCTGGCATCTGTTCTTATCTTCTGGACCTCTCTGCTTTTTCCTTTGGAACAGCACTGCTGCCATGTGCTTGACCTTTGTGTCTTGCTGTTCTTTCCACACCAGCAGCACTTGAACTCTCTGAAATTGTGCTTTGCCCTGACACTGCCTTGCAGCTGAACCTCAGCTCAGGTCTGCTGGCTTTTCCATGTGTGATCCAAGCACAGTGAGGGTGGATGTGGTCCATGGGCTGCATGAGCTCTCAGTGCTGGCCTTGGAGTGCTCTGCCTGGTGGACACCAGCTCACCATGGAGGAGATTTCCTGTCTGCTGGTCCAGCAGCAGCTGGCAGTGCTGGTGAGGAGTCAGCACAATCAGCACAATCACAATTCAGACTTTCAGGCTTTGCTGACACCTTGCCCCTCCCAGGCAGGAGGGAACTGGGAGAGGTCAAAGCTCCAAGGGGACTTTAGAGCCCCTTCCAGTGCCTGGAGGGGTTCCAAGAGAGCTGGAGAGGGACTTGGGATGAGGGCACAGAGTGACAGGACAAGGGGGAATGGCTCCCTGCTGCCAGTGGGCAGGGTTAGAGGGGATATTGGGAAGGAATT
The DNA here is from genome assembly GCA_039654755.1 of Calcarius lapponicus. Classification (NCBI taxonomy): domain Eukaryota; kingdom Metazoa; phylum Chordata; class Aves; order Passeriformes; family Fringillidae; genus Calcarius; species Calcarius lapponicus. The sequence goes on along the minus strand of CM077476.1, from coordinate 18,153,470 downwards.
GGTGGGCAGGCCCTGGCACAGGGTGCCCACAGCAGCTGTGGCTGTCCCTGCATCCCTGGAAGTGCCCAAGGCCGGGCTGGATGGGGCTTGGAGCAGCCAGATTGAGGGGAAGTTGTCCCTACCCATGGCAGGGGGGGGGGGACTGGATGATTTTTAAGGACCTCCTTCCAACTCAAGGCATTCCATGAGCCTATGATCCCTAACCCCTCTCTTCTCCCCAAGTGCAATGTTACATCCCCTCTGATTATGAGCCCACCCTTTGAGGGTGCCAGACCCATTTCTGCAGCTTTTCTCCTGCCCACCCAGAGCTCTGAGCTGTTACCTGCTCATGGTGCAAAGACTTGGTGAACACTCAGGTACCATCCACCCCTCCAGGCGATAGTGGAAAATGTGCTCTGGCAGATTTTAGCCAAACAACTCCTCCAGCCTTTGATCCCTGTGTCCAAATGACTGCCAAACCCCTGTCCTGCCCTCACTGAGGGCACACTGTCACCCAGGCTGTCTTGGAGCATTTCCAAGAGCTGCGATCCATCTTGCTGCTGGGAGGACAAGCTCTGCCCCAGCCAAGACCTGGATTGCACTTCCCATCCTTCCCTTTCTGTTTGTTTTGCTCAAAATGAAGGGGAAAATCAATCTGGGGGCCATGGCTTGTGTAGGTGTGAATGGGTCAGACAGGTTGGAGATCACAGCACAGTGAGGAGATCTAAAGCTGGAGGTACAGAAAAGCTGGAAATCCAGTGGTGGGACAGCATGGAAAAGGCTGCTTGTAGGAGTGCCAGGGGGTAGCACGGTCGGGATGGAGATGAGACATCTCTGCAGCCAGGACTGGAACTTGGGGTTTATTGCAAAGGGCCTGGGTGCAGGGCCCTCCTGGAAACTGCCAGCCACAGCTGAGAGCAGGACTGAGAGAAGAGAGGGAGAGAGAGGATGAGAGGTAAGGGAGTAAAAAAGGTAAGAGAGCCAGGTTCCCATTCCAATACAATAAATCTTCTTCTGTGTTGAATATTCTGATTCTCACTAACCTAGTACAAGATACAAATCCTATAGCATTTCCATACAGCCTGTAAGAATCACTACATTACCACACTGTGTTACATTTTAAACCCTACAAACTCCTCTTTGGGCCCTTCTGCCAAGCTGTAGGGTCTGCTCTGACCCTTGGGCCTGTCTGCAAGCAGAGGGTGTTGTTCCATCAAAAGGGGAGCACCTTCAGCCGGGCACACCATTGTTTTCCAGTTGTTCAGTAACTGAGGTATCTCAAAGCTTGCTTTCATTTCAATCTCACTTACAGTTTCCCTATTCTCAAAACCTTTTGCCAGGCAATCATATTTATAAGGCTGTTTATATTCCTGTTTCATCTCCCCCGACATCTGCCGTGTCCTGCCCGCATTGCAGGTTCCGTGTCACGCACATCGGGAAGAAGCCGTGCCTGCCGGGGCAGCCGGACGGGGCCGTGCCCGCGGGCAGCCGCCCGCCGAGCACGGAGGAGCTGGAGCGCAGCAGCGAGCTGCTCAACGGGACTGTCCCCACGGCCGGCCTGCAGAACGGGGCCGTGCACACCGGCACCCAGAGTGCCAGGAGCGCCGAGCAGAGCCTGTCCGCCAGCCCGGCCGTCAACACAGCGGCCAGCTCCGGCACCCGTGACAGCCGGCGGGCGGGCACGGCGGGGTCCGGCACGGTTGGGTCTGGCCCGCTTGGGTCCGGCCCGGTTGGGTCCGGCCCGGTGGAGTCCGGCACAGCAGGGTCCGGCCGGGGAGGGTCCCTGCCGGGCGCTGGCTCCGCTCCCGGGAGCTCAAGCCGGCAGCGCAGGCTGCTGAGCCTGCCGGTGCTGGGAGCGTCGAGTCCCAACATCCCGGGAGAGCTGGCGAGGGAAGGGGCCGGCATCTGCCTGGAGGAGATCGGACTGGCGTCGGCAGATGAAGTGTCGGATATTCACGGGAGCCTGAGTCTGCAGGAGCAGGCCGAGGAGCTGGGGAGAGACGAGAGCAGCAGGAAACAATCCGGAGGGGAGGATGGGAAGCAGCAGGTATGTTCCTCCTCCTCCTGGTCCCCATGTACTCCCCTGGGCTGGAGGGGAATTGCATTTTCCCACCTCTTTTCCGATGTCTGAGGCAGTGGAGTGACTGTGACAGGTCTCACCCTGCTTCAGGGGCAGTGGGAAGTGCTGCAGACCTGCTGCCCGTTCCCCTTGGCTAGGGACTCCTTCTCCTTTGGGGACATCCACTGGGATTTTGACCAGGGGCAGCGGGAGGTGCTGCAGACCGGCTGCGCATTCCTCTTGGCAAGGGACTCCTTTTCCTTTGGGAACATCCACTGAGATTTTGAGCTGAGAGAGCTCCACTGTGTGTGGTGTCCCCAGAGCCATAGCCCCAGTGGGGTCCAGTGTGGCCAGTCAGGAACAGGCAGGGGCAGATTTCTCCCAGAGCCTTCCTTACCTCCAAGGCCAGGAAATGGCAAAGCCAAGTGGTCATTTCTTGGCTGATTCCCCCTGCTCAGAGAGGAGGAAAGCCCACCCTGCCTGGAGCTCCCAGTACCCTGGTACCTCCCAATGTCCCACCCAGCCACCTTGCTGCAGGGGTTAGAAAGCTCCAGGGGATTTTCTCCCTGGAATTGCCTCTGTGCTGGTACCAGTTAGCAAATGAGGCTGCTGGTGGTGGTGGTTCAGTTCAGACACCCAGAATTTCACTTACACACTCATTTGTGGTTCTGCAGCTGGGAAAAGGTGATTTTCATGGAAGGGGGCTGGGGAACACCCCCTGTGTAGTGTCAGCAGCTCCAAGAGCTGGGCCTTGACTTGCCTTACAAAACCAGCACCAGGGCACGTGTGGTAAAGCCCTTGGAAGAAGAAGGAAGCCAAATGCCTGGGTAAAATTCCTGGCATGCTTCAAAGCCATGGAGATCCCCTGGGGCTGGTTCTGCACGGGCTGGGCACGGCCCATGCACATGCCAGCAGCCCTTGGCAGGGGATGGGATGGGGCAGGACTGGGGCAGCACGGGAGAGGCCTGGGGAAGGTGCCTGGCTGGATGCTGGGTAAGGACAAAGCAGGATCCCACTGTTTCCCCCTTTGCTTTCTGGTGAGCAGGCTGGAAGGTTTGAGATGTTTCATGGAGAAGGGCAAGGCAGGATAGAGCTGATGGGCTGCAGCCCTTCCTCAGAATCCTGGGGAGGTGGTGACAGGTCCTTCTGTGGCCTTGGGAATCTGAGGAGCACGGTGACAGGACCGCCCTGGGATGTTTGTCACCAAGCCCTGTTGCCACTCGGACCCTCCCCCATTCCCCATGCCCTCAGCTGCAGTCAGAGCCAGCACCAGGGCTGTTGGCTGCTGCTCCTCACGTCCTGCAGGTGGTGGGGAAGGGCAGAGGTGGTGCCTGGGCTGTAGGTGCTCCTGGAGGCTCGGTGGGGCTCTGCCCCTCGGGTCACTGCTGTGGCCACGGGAGAGCCCCAGCTCCATGGGCGCGCTGACCTCCCTGCTCCATCCCACAGGAGCCCAGCGCCGCGGAGCAGCACCGTGTGTGAGGTGAGTGCCTGTCCCCTGCCCCTGTCCCCTGCCCCTGGGACAGTGTCTGGGGGGTGGGAGGGCACTGTCACTGTCCCCGCCCCGGTGGGTCTCAGCTTGCTGCTGAACCCTTTCTCCAGGGGTCGGGACGTGCCCAGCCACAGGCAGCGACCCCGGGCAGTCCCATTGGGGTGGTGGGGAGGTGCCGTGGCTGCGGGCACAGCCCCATCCTGCCTCTCTCCCGCAGCTCCTCTCCGCTCCCGGCTGGAGCGTGCACGGGCGGCGCGCAGCCCCCGGGCCCCTCGGGGCTGGGGCTCTGCCGTGGGGCAGCCGGGCCGGCCCCGGGTGGGCAGCTACGCGCTTGGCATGGCCGGAGCGACGCGCCCGCGACACCGACAGCAGCGCTCGGCGGCGCCAGCCTTCATCCCATTGGCAATAGGTACCCGAGTCCCACCCACCGCACCCTCCCCGGAGACCCCCCGAGGGACCCTCGGGCCTGGCAGGGGCAGGACGGCACCCGGAGCCCGCTGCCCCCGCCTCGGGGGAAGGATCAGAGGGGGCCGCGGCGAGGGGCAGGGATGGAGGCGGCGGCTTGAGCCCCCCCCCCGGGGCGGTGGGGAGCGCCCCCCGCCCACCGGGCACGTTCAGCACAGAGCACAGCCCCCCGGGCACCCCTGGCACGCAGAGCGGGCACAGGCACAAACCCTGCACCGGCAGGTCCCTGGGAGATGCTGGCGGAGACTGGAGCTCCCAGCCCCATCCCGGCACAGGCCCGGGGGCGGGATGGCTCTGGGCCAGGCCAGCGGGCAGCTTCGGTGTGTAACGCCCTGTACATAGACGAGCTACAACCATTAAAGCTGCTGAACCCCTCGGCAGGGCCAGCGGGATTTATTGATTTATTGGGGAACAGCCCCCCACGCCCACTCCTGCCCGTGGGGGCTGGCAGGGGCCAGGGATGAGCCCCCCAGGAACCAGGGCTGGGAGTGCACGGGTGGTGCCAGGCAGGAAGGGTGGAGGCAAAAGGGGGGTGAGATGGGGCCTGGCTGTGGCACTGGGCACCCCAAAAAGGGGCTCTGGGTGCTGTACTGGGATGCAGGAGCGCTCTGCAAGCAGCACTGGGCAGGATGCAGCCCCTGCAGAGACCAGCTCGGGGCATGGGGCAGCAGCAGCTCCTGTGGTGGTTTGCTCAGAGAAAGCTTTCTGGGGAGGGGGCTGGGGGCACCCACAGGGTCAGCTGAAGTGAAGCTCGGGGTCGGGCTCGGGGGCTCTGCCGGGCGGCGGGGGGCGGCGCACGGAGCTGCAGAGAGGGAGAGAAGGGGGAAAGGAGAGGGACAGAAGTGGTGCCAGCATGCTGAGGCCACTCATCCCTCTTCAGACCCCCCAAAACACACAGGTGGCTCCATTACAGAAGGGCTGGGGCAGGTTTTGGGGTCACAGCATCCCTGTGAAGGGACTTACCGGCCGCAGGCGCGTGGCTGCCATGTCTGGAGAGCTCTGCCCGCTGCCCGTGCCATCCTGCCGGCAACCTGGGAGTGCCCAGCAGCTCAGCCTGGCTTTTGGGCTCCCCCAGCCCCTTCCCAGCCTCCCCAGTTTCCCCAGCACTCACCTCCCAGCGCTGTCTCAGGAGCAGAGCTGGGGACCAGGCTGGCCCCGGGCACGAGGCCAGGAGGGGAGAAGGGCGGAGGGGATGGTGATGGCAGCTCCTGGGAAAAGACACATCCAAGAGGGATGGGCATGGTGGGAAGGGGGCTTCACCTCAGCACTCATGGAAGTGCCAGGGTGACACAGGGACCCTCCTGGCACCAACCTGCCCGGCTGCCTCCCGGGCCCCGGTGAGCTCCTCCACCACCAGGGAGGGGAAGACGCCGACGCGGCCGTCAAAGTCGCCGGTCCAGAAGCCATCGTCCACCTCGCCAGCAGCACGGGGCAGCACCCGGATGATGGCCCCCTCAGGGAAACTCAGCTCCTCGGGGCTCTGCCCCTCGTAGTCGTACAGGGCTCGCACCAGCCAGGCTGTGGGGAGGGCGGGGAGGACGCTCAGCACCCTCTGGATCTCGCCCCCCACTCTGGGGTGGGGGTGATGTACAGCACCCACCTCCAGGCTCCAGCACCAGTTCTGCAGCCATGATGCTGGAAAGCTGGCGGTGCAAGGCAGAGGGGCCTGGGGGCCCCAGCCCAGCCCCCGAGTCACACCCCAGGGACAGCAGGTACTTTTCGGGGACGTAGCCAACCTGCCCTGCCTTGTTCCGAGCCTGAGGAGACAGAAACCATGTGAACATCCCAGGCTCCAGAGTGGGGCCAGCCTGGGGACCTCCAAAAGGTGCCCCCCAGTATGGAGGGGGGCTCAGCCTGCTCCCACCTTCACCCACTCCTCTGCGTCCCCATCCTCGATGATCTCCAGCTCCTCACCCTGGCTGATGGACAGCTCGTCTGCCTGGCAGCCCTGCAGGAGATGGGGACAACGTGGCAGAGAGGCTGAGGTGCCAGCCCTGGGCAGGCAGGGTGAGGGCCAGGTGGGCAGGGCCATACCTGGTAGCCAAAGATCACCCTGCAGGTGTAAGGGTAGGTGCGAGCAGCAGGCCCAGGCTCATCGTCCTCATCTGGCTCATCACTGTCCTCGTAATCATCGAACTCAGCTGGGTCCAGCCCCGTGGGGGTCTCCTCGCCTGTCCCCCCCATGGCCCCGGCCAGCCAGGTGTCCACGTCCAGCCCTGCCGCCCGCAGCAGTGCCAGCCGTGCCTCGGCCTTCACTCGGCTCACCTGGGGACACCACACAGTGTCACAGTGCCCGGGATACCCCTGGCAGTGTCCCAACCCCACTGCCACCATCCCCGGGCGTGGTGGCATCGCCAGCACCACACCCCAAGTGCAGCATCCCAGCCACCACCCCTCCCTGTCCCTACATCCCCCGCCTTGGGGGGGACAGACAGATGTCACCCCAAGCTCCCTGATGGGGGTCCCACCTCTGCCTTGCGGATGTTTTCCCTCACTTCCTCCATCTGCCGCTCCACGGCCGCCGCCTCCGCCTCCAGCCCCTGCTGCCGCCTGGCCTCCAGCCGCTGCAGCACCTGGGCGGGCACCACAGCTCAGAGGGTGGTGGCAGCCGGTGAGGGGCTGCAAAAGCCCCTCCCTGAGCCCCCCGGTGCTCTGCGGGGCAGGACAACACCCACCTCCTCGCTGTGCGCCCGGTTCTTGTGCTCCCGGGCCACCCGCGTGGCCCAGCGCCGCGCCTCCTTCTCCAGGCTGGCCCCGTCGTCTGCTGGTGGCAGCAGGCACACCTGGGCAAGGACACGGCGGTGACAAGGGGGTGGCTGTGCAGACCCCACCTTGCTGTAATGCCCCCCTCCACTTACCTCCTCCAGCCCGGTGAGCTGGAAGCGCTGCTCGGGCGCCAGGGAGAAGGCGGGGTGGTCCTGCAGGAAGAGGAGCAGGTCCTGCTCCCGGCACACCTGCAGCAGGGCAGCAGCGTGGGGCCAGGGGCTCACCTGTGCCCTCGTGTCCCACCCAGCTCAGGGGACAGTGATGTTACCCGTGCAGATGCCTCCACAACGCCCTGGAACCAGTCCCGGGTGGCCCGGCAAGTCTCCACCTCCGTCCGGCTGGCAGCTGACAAGTGCTCCCGGAGCCGCTCGTAGAGGTCCCCGTCCAGAGCCTGGGGGAAAGCAGAGGGAACCCCCCCAGCACTGCCACATCCCCCCACTGGAGCATCCCTGACCCCCCAGGGCAGCCAGCCCTGACCCTGCGCAGTGAGACCCTCCCTGCTGGCAGTGGGGAGAGGCTCTTTGTGGGACCCTGGGGAAGGGGCACAGGGGGTCTGGGCATCTCCTACCTGCATGGCTGCGGGCAGCTCCACACGCTGGTAATGCTCCAGGTGGGCAGAGGCAGCCACCAGGGCGAAGCTGTACTCGTTCTGCACCCCTGCCAGCTGCCTCGAGTGCTCGGCCAGTCGCGCTGAGAACTGTGGGGACGCGGGCAGCGAGGCTTGGCGACGGTGCCCCGTGTCCCCAGCACGGGTAACCTGCCATCCCCCGCACCACCGACCTTGGCACTGAGCTTCTGCAGGCTGGCCTTGGTGTGGAATATCCGCCGGTCGCTCTTGCGGAGGCTGGGGAGGGTGCAGGGGGGTGTGAGACCAGCCTGAGCCACGGCAGCCCCCCCGGCCCCGTGTGCCCCACTCACCGCGCCTCCACGTCGGCCGCCTTGTCCTTGGCCACCTCGCTGCTGCGCCGCAGGTGGCCGAGCTGCTTCTTGGCCTTGTCCAGCTCCTTCACCGTCTCCAGCAGCTCCACCTGCGCCTTCTGCAGCCGCTCGATGCCCTGCGGGGAGCATCAGCTGGGGGGCACGGCTGTCCCCCCCGCCCGGGCACAGGGACATGGCCTCGCCCCGGTACCTTCTTGAGCGTCCTCTCCTTGCAGAGGCGGGCGCTGCGGGCGGCCTCGGCGGCCAGGGCGCGGTAGCTCTCGGAGGCGGTGACACGGACCTGCCCGGTGTGTGCCGTCCCCTCGATGACGCCCTTCCAGACAGCTGCCACGCTCCTGTGGGCACAGGGTTAACACAGGGCCGGGCACTCCCTGCCCCGTGACACCTTTTGGGGATGCCCAGCAGGACCGCCAGCACTCCCAGTCACAGCAGACTGGAACTGGGGACATCCCACCCACGGCTGTGTCCCAGTGACACCCAAATCCTGGTCGGCATTAAGCATCTCCAAGTTGGGAGGGCCATGAGTAGGTATGGCAAGGCCCAGCTGCTTGTCCCCAGCCGTGTCCCTGTCCCCAGCCCACCTGGAGTCGCTGGCCTCGCCACGGCCCCGCTGCCAGTCTCTCTTCACGAACTGGCTGGCCAGCCTCTGCAGAGCCTGCAGACAGAACCAGCATCACTGGCACTGCCCGACTCTGCCGAGCAGCCCAGCACCCACCAACCCACCCTGGGCCCAAAACTGGGCTCCCCCAGCCCGGCTGCCCACCCCATGGACCTGGGGACACACATGTCCCCCCAGAACACTGACACATCCCTGTGGCTCAGTGTCAGCAGGAATCCCATCGTGCTCCCCAAAACCTTTTTGGGGGGCAGCCACCACAATGAGAGGACCCCCCCCGCTGTGGCTTTTGGGACAGAGCACCTGCAAGGGGACATCAGTGAGGGACACTGGCTACAGAGACAGAGTAGAGGAGCCCCAGCAAAGCCAAGCACAGCAAGACTCCAGGCCTGGGGGCATGGATGGTCACCCCCAGCCTGGGGGTGTGAGGGAGGGCAGTGACACGGTGACCAGCTGCAGGAAAGGGGGACACAGTTCTGCTGCAGCATGTCCCCAGGGGATGCTGCAGGGACACCTCACATTAAAACCAAACTGACATTTCAGAGCAGCGCCCTGCGATGACCCAGCAGACAGCAGAGCCCAGCGGTTTCCTCCTGCACAAGGTTTTCCCTCCAGGCTCCCAAAACACCCAAGGTTCAGGCCATGCTGTGCTCAGCAGAGCCCCCAGCGGGTGCTGGACGTGGTCAGGGACCTCCCGGCAGGATGAGCCATCTGCCACCACCCTGCGGGGCCAGCACGGGGCAGCCACGCTCGGGTGATTTCCGAGGCTGCCCTCTGCCCGCGTGGGGCCGTGCCCAGCTCCTGCCCCAGGCCGGCAGGATGGGCCCTGGCCCCCCCCAGGACACTGATCCCGAATGCCGTGGCACCTCCTTACCTGCCCGTACTCCCTGTCAATGGTGGCCCTCTGCTTGCTGTAGGACCTGGGGGGAGAGGGGACACAGAGAGGACACACAGAGAGGGGCAGGCATGGGCCACCCCCTCCTATCACCTGCTGCCACTGTCCCCCTTTAACCATCTCCCCGTGCCGCCATCCTGTCCCCACCAGGCCACTCCAGCGGGTGATGGAGCCCATGACCTCGAGGTGACAGGCTCAAGGTGAGCCGTGCCCAGTCCCTGGCACACCCGGGCCGGGTCTCAGCTTGGGGACACACACACAGACACACACACACAGACACACAGACACACACACACACAGACACACACACACAGAGACACACACACACACAGACACACACACACACAGAGACACAGACACACAGACAGACACGCACACACACAGACAGACACGCACGCACGGGATGAGCTGTTTCATCTCTGCCTGGGGATACACACACACAGCATGAGCTGCCCCGTCTCAGTCTGGGGACACACACACACACACACACAGACAGACAGACACACACACACGGATGAGCTGCCCGGTGTCAGCTTGGGGACACACACACACACACAGACACACACACACGGATGAGCTGCCCAGTGTCATCTTGGGGACACACACACAGACACAGACAGACACACAGACACAGAATGAGCTGCCCGGTGTCAGCTCCATCCGGCTGTCACCTGTGCGGGCCCTACCTGATGTCCTCCAGCAGCTCGGCGTCCCGCTGCTGTTTGCTCTGCAGGCCCGACAGCTGCTCCAGGAGATGGACCCGCAGCTCCTGCGTGAGCTTCACCTGCGGGAAGGTCCCGCTCAGCCCCGCGGCCGCGGCGGGCACGGGGAGCGGGGATGCGCTGTCCGCCCCGCCCGGGTACCGGTGCCCACCGGCCCCATCCTGAGCGCCGCCCAGCCCCGGGAGGCTCCGCCGGGGGCGAGGCTCGGTCACGGCTGCAGGACGCGGCAGCGAGGGAGGACCCGGCCCCGGTGACCCGGCCCGGCCCGGCCCGGCCCAGCGCTTACCTTGCGCGGCGGCGGCTGCATGGCTGCGCTGCCGCGGTGCCGGTGCCGATCCCAATCCCGGCGCCGTTCCCGATCGCCGCCGCCCCGATCCGCGTGCGCGGAGCCCGGAACTGCCGGGCCGGCCGCGCCCCGCCCACCGACCACGCCCCTCACTGACCACGCCCCTCACTGACCACGCCCCTCACAGACACCGCCCCTCACAGACACCGCCCCTCACAGACCACGCCCCACAGACGAACCCTGCCCCAGCAGGCCCCGCCCACCGCTCACTGACGGACACGCCCCCAGAGCCGCCTCCAACCAGCCCCGCCCCTTTTCCCGCGCTACCGGGAGCCCCGCCCATCGCGCCCAGCAAGCCCCGCCCCTCGGGGCGGCAGCGCCCCCTGGTGGTCGGTGCTGCACTGTGGGCGGGGGGATGGGACAGGGGACACGGGGAGACAGGGACATGGGGACACAGGGATGTGAGAGGGAGGGACATGGGGACATGGGGATGAGGGAAGACAGGGACATATGATAGAGATATGTGACACAGGGAAACGGGGACATATAGGTGGGGAGACAGGGACCTGGGAACACAGGAATATGAGAGACAGGGACATGCAGACATGGAGACATGGGAGACAGGGACATGGGGACATGGGGACATGGGGACACAGGGGTATGTGACACAGGGACATGGGGACATGTGGACACAAGGAGACAGGAGGACAGGGACATACATGGGGACACAGGGCTGTGAGAGATGGGGATGTGTGGGCACAGCATCACAGTGACATGGGGGGATGGGGGTGCACTGTCCTTGGGCAGGGGGACATGGAAATCACAGCACTGGGATCACTTGGGACCAAGTCCTTGTGTATGAGGATGCACAGGACACTGGTCCCAGGATGTGGTGACACTGGGGCAGTGGTCCTGGTATGTGGGGACATGTGGGACACGGAGGGGACAGCACCCAGCACAGGGACATGTGGGGTCCCACATCACATGGAGGACACAGAGCCCCTGGCTTGGCAGGACCCTGCTGTGGGGACAGGGGCACAGAGCTGAGCAGTGGCCACCTGGAATCGTGAGGGACCCCAACCAATCCCTGTCTGTCCCCCTGTCCCCCCCCCCCATTCATCTCTCACTTCTCTTTCTGTCTGGATTTCTCTCAGTGCTTCCTGCACAGCTCGTGGCTCTCCCCACTGTCCCATTCGTCCTCATCTTTCTCCTCCCATGACATTTCTGGGGTTGGCTGCACATGTCCTGGTCCCCTGGCGTGTGACAGTGCACAAGGCTGGACTGGGGATGTGTCACTGGCTCTGGTATTCCCCTTCTTAGCTGGAAAAATGGACTGCCCACTTTGGTGACAGGAAGGGGACAATGCAGGGTGGCACCATCTACACCAAGCTGTGACACCAGCATGTCAGCCTGGCCCCAGGGATGGATCCTGGCCATGTGTGGCCCTGGCAGGGCCGGGCAGGCAGGATGCCCAGAGCCCTGGAGTGCTGCACTGGGGCAGGACCACATGTCACCAGGCTGGGAACCCGCTGCCACCTTCCTGTCCCACGCTCGGGGCACAAACAGCTCCATCTCCCCGCTGTGCTTCTCCTGGCTGCCTCCAGCTGCCTCTTGCTGTTTCCTCCTCCCCACGGTCTGTGTGGTCGTGTGACGCAGCTGGAAATTTCCCCCTCGATGGCGATGGCGCGCCCCAGGTGCTAAATTTGGGGTGACAACTGGCGGTGACCCGCGCCTCGGTCTGTCTGTCACCTCGCAGGGATGTGGGCAGGATGCTGCTGTGACGTGGTGGAGACACGGGGGGGTGTCAGCAGGGAAAGGGACGGGTGACAGCCCCGCCGTGTCACCAGCCCTGTGCCATTGGTGGCACAGAGGCCGCTCTGCAGAGATGTCCTGGCGGGGTCTGTCACCTGCCTCTGCTGCTGCCTGTGTCACCCTCCTGCTCAGCTGTGCCTGGCTTGGCTCTGCTGCCCATCCCTCCTCAGGTAAGTGCCTCGGTGGGTCTGGGGTGATGGGGTAGGGCAGGGACACCTCATTGGGACACCCCAACATCACCTCCCGTGACACTTGGAGGTGATGGCTAGGTGACATGGGGAGAGTTTGGGGCCCTGCTTGCTACCTTCCCTCTGTGTACACATTGACAATCTGAGCGAAGACCTGAAACCCAGCCAGCATTTCCCCTTTTGGCAGCAAAATTCAGATTGCTGCTCTCATAACCTGAATTTTCCATCCCCTGGATGTGGAGAGGGGGCAGAGGTTGTGGGAGATGCGTTGGATGTAACCAAAGCCCCCCGGGGTAGGGTGTTCTGGGGACCATCATGATAGAAATTCTGCAGCTGGGGATGACGTGCAGAGCCCGTCTGGTTTCTTTTTTGAGCAAGCCAGAAAAGGGATTTGATCCTGGGTTGTTTCTCTGGTGTCCTGGGACCTTCCTGTTCCTCACTTTAGTTCTTTGCACGCAACGAAAATCCCCTGACCACAGGAGGATGAGGAGATGTCTCTGTCTGTGGTAGGGGCTGAGCTGGGGACATGGCTGGGACTATCCCAGCCTCGTGCTGCCCTTTGTGCTGGGCTGGGTAGGACAAGGCACACCAGCAGCACCAGGGCTGTGGGAGCAGAGCCCATCCAGGCTCAGAGCAGGGCACCGCTGTGGTGGTGGCTGGCACAGAACGGGGCACAGCTCTGCAGGGTGGGGGCAGCAGGGTGCTGGGGGCTCCCCAGCCGTGGGACGGGGAGATGCCACCTCCTGTGTGCAGTGGTGGCTCTGCAGGGAGGGGTGGCAGCTCCTGCCCTCGGCTGAGCCCGATGCCTTGTGTCCCCTCGTGTCCCCACAGTGCCCAACAAGAAAGGGCGAGCCCTGCTCCCCCTCACTCCCCAGGAGAAGAACGTGTGCTCCCAGGCCTCCGAGGAAGATTTTCTCAACAGCACCCTCAGCACCCGCCTCCTGCCCGCCCTCTACTCCGTGGTGCTGCTGGTGGGGCTGCCAGCCAACACTCTGGCCTGCTGGGTCCTGGCCACCAACTTCAGGAGATGCTCCAGCGCCGTCTTCCTGCTCAACCTGGCTGGGGCCGACCTGCTCTTTGTCCTCCTGCTGCCCTTCAAGATCTCCTACCACCTCCTGGGCAACCACTGGCCCTTTGGGGACTACCTGTGCCGTGCCATGGTGGCCTTCTTCTACGGGAACATGTACAGCTCCATCTTCTTCCTCACCTGCATCGGCCTGGAGCGCTACATCTCCGTGGCACACCCCTTCCTGTGGAAGGGCTCCAGCTGGACGAGGGGCAAAGTGGGCATCTCTGTGGGCATCTGGCTGCTGGTGGGGCTGGGCATGAGCCCTCTGCTTTTGCGCTCCCACACTCACGATATCTCCAGCCTCAACATCACTACGTGCCACGATGTGCTAGAAAAGGAAACCCAAAGGTTCTTTGGCTACTATTTCCTGTTCCTGGTGGGGCTGGGCTTTGGCCTGCCCTTTGTGCTCATGATCATCTCCTACAGCTGCATCCTGGTGCGGCTGCTGGCCAAGGGAGGGAGCCACGGGCAGGTGATCCGTGTCCTGGCCCTGGTCCTCCTGGTCTTCATCCTCTGCTTCACGCCCAGCAACGTGCTGCTCTTCATCCACCACCTGCTGGAGCCCACGGGCTGCAACAATGGCACCTACATCTCCTACGCCTTGGCCCTGGTGCTCAGCGCCTGCAACAACTGCTTTGATCCCTTCATCTACTTCTACGTCTCCCGGGATTTTCGGGGCTGGCTCCAGGATGCAGGAGGCCGCTGCCTGCGGGGGCTCGAGGCCTCGTCGGGGAGGTCCACGGAGAAGACAGCCCTGCCCCTGAGGTCCAGTGAGCAGAGCCAGGGCTGCCAGGCCATGTCCCCCTGCCCTGGGGACGGGGGAGCCTGAAGCGTGCCCACCATGAAGGGCTGACAATAGACTTGGCCAAAAAATCCCACCTGGATCCGAGGTTCACAAGGATTTTGCCCCGTTTTTGCCCCCTTGATGACACCAGCACTGCCCAATCCCATGGAATCCTCAGCTGGGTGCGTGGCACCCTGACATCCCCACCTGCCACACCCTCACCCCTCCTCCTGCAGTGACCAAACCCTCCCGAGTACAAATAAACCTTTATTTCTCCCTGCTGGTGGCAGGAAAGGTACAAACACCCTTGCTGTGGAGGGGCTGCCCTCCATCACCAGGACTAACGCCAGGCACACATGGCCAGCCCTGCTCCTGCTGCTCCCCCTTTCCCCCAGAGTACGCCCCAGTGGATTCAAGAAGGGAAGGGGGGATGGTTTGGGTGTCCTGGCCCTGCCCCACAGGCCCAGGGCTGGAGGGGACGCGCTGTGTGCCCCTGTGCTGGCAGGCACCCCATGCCCCCTGCCTGGCACGGTGCCGTGCTGCCAAACATGCGGGCACCACGTTCCTGTTTTGTTTCCCCCTTTACTTGTGTCCCTCAGTGCTGGGCTCCATGACAGATGTGCCACCCATGAGCAAGGGCACAGAGGGTGGCAGCAGTCCCAGCCCTCCCACGAGCGGGTACCATGGCCCAACATCCTGGTCACCACTTGTCCCTTTGGTTCCTGGTCCCAGCCTGGCTCCGGGATGAGGAGGAGCAGGGTGGGTTCCACGATGTGGGAGTGTGGGGTACCCATCCTCTCTGCCACTGGGGTACCCGTCATCACTGCCACCGGGCACGACTTGACCCCAGGTCGGTGGCCACCCCTTTGGCACAGCGGGTCACGTCACTGGCTGGCCAGGCCCGGGGGGTTGGCCATCGCTCTTCCTGAGGATGACACTGCTGAGCTCCTGCATCAGCTTGTCACTGATGGGAGAGGGAGGCTGCAAGCTCCTCTTCCTGGGCAGCTCCAGGGAGGTCTCTGCCGTGGGGCTGCTCCCCGGTGTGGCTGCCTGCTCCCAGTCCCTGCCCAGCACCAGGGAAGGCTCCATGTTCCTCTCCAGAGAGGATGTTTTGGTGGGTCTGAGCCCCGGGCTCGGGGATTTGCTGCTCTCCAGGTTCAAGCCCCTTTCGAGGGACACGGCTTTGGTGACAGAGGGCCCTGTCACCCTCTGGGCTGGGCTGGCAGGCAGTGAGGAGCGCAGGGCGGTGCCTGGGGGCTCCTCAGGGAACGGGGATGGCTTCTTGGACCTGTCGACGGGGGGCACGGCCGCCAGCTCTGCCAGCAGCCCCTGCCCCAGGTCCAGCGCCTCCAGCTCGGGGAAGTTCCCCACTTCCTCATAGACAGGATCAGTGTCTGCCTCCTTCTCCTGCTGCTCCTCCAGGGAGTCCTGGTGGATCTTCATGGGCTGGGGAGAGCAGGGGGCAGGGTGAGGGGCACTGCCCACACAGCTCGGCTGTACCCCTCTGTCCCCCCTCACCCTGCCCTCCCTGCACTGCCTGGGGATCCTTGTCCCTCACCATGGGGCCGATACCTGCAGGGGACCCACCCTCCACCAGGTCCCTCGGCTCAGGTACTGCTGCCCTTTCTTCCCCATGGCTGAGGAAGGGGAGTTTTGGTCTGTGCCTGGGCATGGTGCATGCCACCAGCCCAGCACCCCTCGGCAGAGCGTTCAGGGTGGGGCGGGCAGGTGGATCCCATGCAGAGCACAAAGGAGAGATGAGGTTCAGTGGCCCAGTGGCCTTTTTGGAAATAACCTGATGGCAAGGCACACCTAACCCTCTTTGCTCACATTTCTTCCACTGATACCCTATGGGCAATGTGTGCCCAACAACAGAGGCTGTGGGAACTGGGCTGGACTGGTTGCTCTTACTTGCCCACACCAGGATCATGCAGGGACCCACATCCCCGGGTAGGGAACATGCAGAGCAGTGGGCACCCTCTCATCTGCCACACAAGGTGGGCACATCTCTGAGTGCCTGTGGCATGCTGCAGGTGAGCCCTGGCACAGTGCAAAGCCAGCAGCAGGTGCTCCAGGTGTGCAGGTACTTACAAAGAACATGGACAAAGTCCTTCGCGTGTGCAGGCGGCGCTAGAAACAGAGGAGACGGACAGGGGTGAGCACGGAGAGCACAGAGCAGGACCACGGCTGCCTGGGCAGGCAGGGCAGGGCAGAGGCTGCAGGAGCCTGCAGGCACGGAGAGCTGCCACGGACATGGGCACAGACACGAGCATGGCACACAGCACACACAGCACCCGTGGGTCCGCCAGCCTCTCCAGCCCTCCGGTGGGCACGGGGTCTCGGGTGGGTACAAGGACCAGGATGGGTGCAGGAGCACCTGTGGGCAGGGGGAGCTGCAGGGGCTTTACCAGGGTCTGGTTGGCAGAGAGCATGGTGGCGTCAGTGCTGTCCCCATGCAGGGGCACCAGCGGCATCGTCCCGAATTTCTGCTTGGCCAGGTCGGAGGAGGAGCGGCGGCGCAGCACCACGGGGCGCAGGTCATCGTGCTGTGCACAGGGACAGGGTGGGCATGGGGGTCAGGCCCTGCCAGCCCCCTGCCAGCCCTGCCAGGCCCCTCCCAGCCCCCTGGCAGCCCTGCCCAGCTGGGTGGCACCACCAGCCTGCACCCACCTGAGCCTTGAGGATGCTGGTGGTCCAGTCCCACAGCTCGGCCTGCCCTGAGCACACCAGGTACCTGCAGAGCAAATAGTGGAGAAGCTGCCAGGGAGTGGGGGCAGTGGGGCCCATGTCACCTTGTCACCTTGTCTGTGAGCCAGGGGCTCTCAGGTTCATCTACACCCTACAGGGCTAAATCTCTGAAAATCTCTGTGTGCCCAAATTGCTGCTTTAGGGTAAGGTGGGAGCTTTTTGGGCACCCAGCACCACCCAGGGGTGCTGTGGTGGGTGGGGAGGCAGGAAGGCTGTGTGTCAGGGATGTGGGTGGCCCCTGGAGCCTGGCTCCCATCCTGTGCCAGGGACAATGTGGCCCCACCACTCTGCCACTCAATAGCCCCAGCTCTGCCCTGACCTCAGGGCCTTGTACCACTGCCCCTGGCTGTCCTGCCCCACTAAAATTTGGGACAGATCTCGGCCTCCCCCAGCCCCAGGACAGCAGGGGAAGGTACTCACAATTGCTGCTTGTCCAGGGTCAGCGTGAAACCCCACCTGGAAAGGAACACAAGGCTGTAGGGCAGCACTGCCAAGCTCAGACACAGCCTGGGGTTTATGGGCAGTGGGGCAGGGGGCTGAGCTTGCCCCATAGGCGCAGGCTTTGTGCCCAGATGTACACCAGTAGCTGGGTTTGGGTGCCAGGAGCAGGCACTGAGGGATGGATATCTGCCCCAGTGCCATGCCTGGAAAGATCCAACTTACTGAGCTGGTGGCTTCAGCTTCTTCCTAATGCCCATGTAAACCTTGGCAGCGTCCAGGGGCCACTCACGCTCTGGCTTGGCACTCTGGGAAAGGACATCCAGTGGGTCAGCCCAGCTTGGTGCCAGCCTCCCTGCCAGGAGAACAGCCAGCACTGTGTTGCTGCTGTCCCCAGGCTTCTCCTGCCACCCCCAGGGCTGAGGTCCATCCCACAGCACCCCCCTACCCTCTTCTCCTTGAGCAGCAGCAGCCTCCTGTCCCGGATGACGAAGTAACGCTCCTGGAACTTGTTCCCCAGCAGCTTGGGGGGCTCCTCCCGGCATTTCAGCAGCCCACACTTGGGGCTCTCACGCTTGGCACCTGCCCAGTGTGGGGACAGAAGGGTCAGGGGGGCTGGCAGGGTGGCATTGCAGGGGGACCCCACTGTGGGATCGGTGACGTGCCCGTGATGGCTGCAAGGGGAAGCTGAGGCAGAGCTGTCCCCCTCTGGGGACACCCCAGGGGGCTGGGTCCCTTTGTGCCTGCCTTACCTGTGAAGAGACAGCTGCCCTCGCCGATGGGCACCTTCCTCACCAGCAGGTACGCAGCGCTGGGCTCCGGCAGCTTGCACCACTGCAAGGCCTGCTCCAGCACCTTCTCCTTGGGATGCAGGGGCCGCTCTGGGGACACAGGGACACTCTCACCACTGCGCCACTTCCTGTCCTCTCTGCCACCACCAGAAAGGCACTTTGATGTTGGGTTTACTAGGATTGTGATTCGTATAATACCATAGCCTCCAAGTTTTAGAAGCAGGGCTGCTAGTAGTATGGAACTGGCAATGGGAGCTTCTGCGTGGGCTTTAGGCAGTCACAGATGCAGGCTGTATAGGGGGGCTTTAACTATGAAGGCTACTAGAAGAGCTAGGCTTGCGGCCAGGCCTGATCAAGAAGAGTTTAATATAGAATGTGAAAGTTTGAGTATTGGGAAGTACACTGTGTACCAATTTGATTGTGCAGGTGGAGGATAGCAATTAGTAGTGGGAGTGAGCTGGAGAGTGTATAAAATAGGAGGTAAATGCCAGCATTTAGGCGCTCTGGTTGGTTCCCTCATCGTGTGATGAGGATGAGGGTGGGGATTAGGGTGGCTTGGAATGTGATGTAAAAAAGTATTTAGCTCTGAGGCCGAGAAGGCTAAGAGGATGAATAGTTGAGCTAGAATTATTCTTGTAGCAAAGACTCGTTTGCGGTCGGCACGTTCTTGTTCTGGGTGGTTTTGGCTCACTGTCCCCCACAGCTGCCCCTCACCATCCTGGCCATGGCAGGAGCACCCCCTGGGTGATGCCCTCATGCTCACCCAGCTCCCCGTTCTCCAGTGCCTCGAAGGTCAGCCAGATGTCCAGGCTGGCGGGCACGTTGCGCATCTCCAGCACCTGGTTGGTCAGTTCCTCTGCTGTCATTGTGGGGGACACCTGGGGCCGGACACACGGGAGCTGCACTGGGTGGTGCAGGATGGGTCCCAGGGGAGCCAGGAGCTCCCTCCCCACATGCTCTGGCACAGCCCTGCTCCGGGACTCACCTTCAGGGTGACGCAGCAGTCGGACACCTTCTTCTCCAGGTACACCTCGATGATGAGGTCTCCTGCCTGGGAGAGCTGTGGGGAGAGCGGTGGCATTGGTGAGGTGTTGGTGTGGGTCCTGAGCAGATCCCACCTTCCCAGGGCTGGAGATGGTGTCCTGGGCACTGGGGCTGCTCCTCCCCCAGGTAGGAGCCTCAGGGGGTGGGCACAGGGGAGATAAAAGGGGAAACATCCCTTCCCAAAAGTGGATATGGGACAGTGGGGACCCATGGTGGGCAGCTGGGAGTGTCCCCATCCTCCAGTCAGTCCCCCTGGCCCAGGAATCCCTGATGTGGTGGGGGCCAACAAGCACATTCCCAGTACCTGGGTGTCCTTCCAGGTGGTGATCAGGCTGTTCTCCAGATCCATCTGGGATACCTGATCCTCATCAATCTGCCAGAGGAAGGGTGCACAGGGTCAGTGTGGAGTGGGATCCAGCTTGAGGACACAGGGCCAGGGTGGAGGGACACAGGGGGAGGCAGAGGTGGGGCTATGGGGGGATCCAAGGGGGTCAGAGCCAGCATGGAGGGGGCTGCAGGCCCCCTGCTTACATTGAAGATGCTGACGTAGTTGTCGATGAGATCTTCCATCACCTTGACCTCGTGCTCCCCTTTGCCATCGGTCTGGAAGAGGCTGGGTGCAAAGAGCAGCGACAGGTTCTTGGTGCTCATCTGGTTGAGGTCTGCGCATTTCTGCACCCTGGCACAAGGAGCACACAGGTGAGGGGCTGGTCCTTCTCAGGGTGGGGTTTCAACCCCAGTCACCCTCCTCTGCCTCATGCAAACAGCCTGGATATCTCCAGCCCCTCAGAAGTGGGAACTCCAAACTGGGCAGTTCCTGTTTTGAGAACTTCCCTCTGACATCAAACCAGACAACGGCACTACCTCAAATTCTGACTCACAATGGGAATTGAGTGTTTTCTGTCTTTTTGGGGCACTGGATGACATTTACATCCTACAGGGTGATGTCCCCTAGTCCCAAACCTCCTGTTGCTCCCCCTTGCTGCAGGATGATTTTGGGAATGTTCCAGGTGTCCCAGCACCTGCTGTGTGGATGGAGCGGGGTATGGACCCTCCCTGTCTCTTAGGGATAGGAGCCAGCACTCCCTGGGCAGCAGGGAGACCCCACAGGGCTGGCTGGCCCAGGGGACCCTGCCGGGGGCCCCACTGACCGGTAGAGGTGCCCGATGAGCGCAGCCAGGGTCTTGTGGTTGAGGCGAGGCAGGCGATGGATGAGCTCCTTGTACCGCTCCAAGCGCTGCGGCTTTGAGGAGATCTCTGGAGAGAGAAAAACCAGATCCTGGCTGAACCCAGCGGATCCAGAGGCGACACAGCACCAAGGCTGGCACCAGAACCCATCCAGAGGAACACTGGCCCCAGGGTGTTGGGGAAGATGAAACAGGAAAGCCTTATAAATATCATTGTCTGGCAAAAGATTTTGAGAATATAGCAACTATAAGCAAGATTGAAATGAAAGCAAGCTTTGAGATCCCTTAGTTACTGAACAACTGGAAAACAATGGTGTGGCTGGCTGAAGGTAATCCCCTTTTGATGAAACAACACCCTCTGCTTGCAGACAGCTCCAAGGGTCAGAGCAGACCCTACCAGCTTGGCAGAATGGGTCCAAAGACCCATTTTAGGGGTTTAAAATGTAACACAGTATGGTGATGTAGTGATTCTATCGGCTCTATGTAAATGCTATAGGATTTGTATCTTGTACTGGATTGGCTAGTGAGAATCAGAATATTCAACACAGAAGATTTATTGTATTGGAACGGGAACCTGGCTCTCTCACACTTTTACTCTCTTACCCACTCATCCTCTCTCCCCCTCTCTTCTCTTGGGCCTGCTCTCAGCTGTGGCTGGCAGTTTCCAGGAGGGCCCTGCACCCAGGCCCTTTGCAATAAACCCCAAGTTCCACGACCTGGCTGCAGAGATCT
This sequence comes from Calcarius lapponicus, assembly GCA_039654755.1. NCBI lineage: Eukaryota > Metazoa > Chordata > Aves > Passeriformes > Fringillidae > Calcarius > Calcarius lapponicus. Next base: position 18,132,461 of record CM077476.1, on the reverse strand, counting down.
CTGCTCTCCGTCCGTCCCGACCATCCTACCCCACAATGCTCCTACACAGGGAGCCCAGCATGGAGCAGGGCTGGGTGAAGGAGGTACCTGCAGCCTCCTTCCACTGCGGGTGCAGCTCCAGGGTGAAGATGGGATCCTCCAGTTCCCGGAAGAACCTCTTCAGCACGTCGGTGACATCCTCGATGAAGTTGTCGCTGATGCGCAGCTTGACGTTGCGGGCGTCCCGCCGGAACTCCTCCATCAGTACCTTGATCCGGGACTTGGCTCCGTTCTTGCGGTAAATCCCCTCGTGCCGCAGCCCTGGGACAGGGACACGGGGTCACAGGGGCTGGGTCCTGCTCAGAGAATCCCTCATGGAGCTGGTGGCCCCGGAGCGGTGCCTCCTGCCTGGATTGCTGGCCATCCCAAGGTGTTGGAGGGTGCTGGGCTCACCATACTGGGTGATGAAGGCGATGCAGGAGTCCACGATGATGGGGATGTCCCCCCGGCTCAGCTGCTGGTCCCTCAGGGCGTTGCCCCGGCCCCCTGCCGATGCCTGGATGTCACTGTACCATGCTGCTGAGTCTGCCCGCGACAAACCCTGCAGGTAAAATGTCCTGAGAACAACAAGGGCAGAAAAGAGGGAATGAGGGTAGTCACAGGGGCAGGTTATCCCTCCTGCCGGTGACAGGGAGCCAGGCTGAGCTGAGGGACACCCTACACCACCAAAACACCCCTGCAAGGCCCTCGGTCTCAGCCCTGCTGTAACAGTAACTTCCCCACCAGGGATTTGGGATCAGCATCAGCCCATCCCTGTTGGAACCCTGGTCCCTGAGAATTTCAGACTTTCTGTGCTGACTGGCACTGACGCGCAAGAGAACACTGCATTTGACCTGAGGCCATGGAGAAGGCTTCTAAAAGGGAATCATAGAACTGGGATTGTGGGTGTGGAGTTTGAATAGAAGTCTGTAATATCACATGGTGGGAAACTTAAGAGTTTGGGGTTATAGAATATACTAATATATATAAAGCAAGATGGAGGGTTTAGGGCAGAGGCTAGTTGTTCTTCTGCATCTTCTTCTCCATGGGTTTGGGTGGTTTTGTGTAATTGGATAAAAAGTCCACATTGTGGGCCATGGGTGGTTGGTTATTGGGTTAAAAGTAAAAATAATTTAGGTGTCATTTCTTAATTGGAGAGTTTACCCTTAAAAGGCCTTGTAGAGAGAGAGATTGGGCTCCATTTTTTAGTTTGTTAGAGTGAAGTGCTGTAGAACTCAGGGTTTGTGAGATTGTAACAGAGATAAGAACCAACAAACATCTGAGTCCCAACACATCCCAAAGTGCCTTTGCCCTGGGAAGCATGCCGAGGTTGCTTGGCTCACTCCCCATCATCCCCACGGCCAGGACTCACCTCCCCATCTCCACCAGGACCAGCAGCTCCTTCTTCTCCGGGGTGTCCGTGGGGGGAACCAGACCTGCATTGGGTGAGAAGCTGAGCGGTCAGAGCCACGTGGGGCTGGTGCCCATCCCGGCCCCTCTGAGCTCAGGGCACTCACTGAGCTCCTGCAGCCGCCGCAGGTTGATGCTGTCCTCAGCCCCGTCCTCCTCAGCAGGGCAGATGAAGAGGTGGCTCTTCTGCAGGATGAAGAAGGCCCTCTGCCAGCGCTCGGGGTTCAGCATGCACTTGTAGCGCAGCTGGCCCACGCGCTGGAACTCGTAGCCCAGCAGGCAGTGGCAGCTCACGGGGGTGAACCACTGTGGGGTGGAACAGGAGATGAGAGGGGTGAAGACATCCCGAGGGCTGACCCCCATGAGGATGGGGACAGCTCACCAGGGAGGACAGGAGCTCTGGAAAGGGAGGAGAGTGCTTCCCAGAGTGGATGAAGGGCATGGGGGGCTGTGAGGAATCACAGTGGGTGAGCAGGGACAGTCTGGGGACATGCTGGGGCTGGCTCACCTTGCCGATGGCACTGGCCCAGGCTTGCAGCGTTTCGGGCCCATCAGTTCCCAGCTGCTGCACTTTTTCCCCAGTGAGGAAGAGCTCAAGGGTGAAGCGAAACCTGCAGAGGATGAAGCAGCCATGAGGGCAACCCCATCCCTGCCCCCAGAGCCAGGGCAGGGAGCCCAGCCCTGCTGCCTGTGTGCCCCACGCCCTCTGGGCAGGACTGGGGGCACGGCTGGGGGTACCTTTCAGTGGGGCCAGGGCTGGTGAGTGCCTGGTGGGCTCTGTTGACGCCCAGGGAGATGAGATCCCCGCTGTCAATGTGGCCCAGGGGCTCAGTGCATTTCTCAGTCTCGAAGAAGAGCAGGGCTCTCTTCAGGGAGCACCACGTGCGCTGGAAGTCTGCAGGAGCAGGGGCTCAGTGGCATTGGGGTGGGCACCCTCTGCCTGCCCTCCCACGCTGCCCACACTCACCCTCTTTGCTCTTCCTGGCCCCTGGGAGCTTCGGGGGGGCCGTGGCCCGGTACAGGTACCCGCTGTGTGTCACTGGCTGGGTGATCTCGTTGTAGACACCCTCGGGGCCCGGGTCCTGTGCCCGGGGGCTCCCTGTGGGACACAGGATGAAGGGTGAGGGGGAGCAGGCACCCACCAAATTGTGGGTCCCTCATGCCGGTGTAGGCAACGGGGTGCGCAGGCATGGGGTTCCCTGAAAAGGGACTCCAGAGGAATGCACTAATCAGAGATTCCAGAGGAATCCTCCCACAGGGAGCCACGACACCTGACACCCTGAGTGTCCCCGGCCTTGGGCCATGCCAGGAGGGGCCGAGCCAGCAGCAAAGAGGAATTTCCTCCACCACAGCCAGACGGGGCTCGAGGCTCCTCTTTACCTGAAAGGTTCCTGGGCCTTTTGCTCTCTGGTCCCCACCAAAGTTCGGCCCCCGGGGCCGCCTCGCTGGCAGCAGGGTCAGAGGCCAGAGCAGCCTCCGAGGATGAGAAGAACTGCAGGATGGTCTTGAGCAGGGCTGGTCCTGCCACTGCAGAGCACAGCGCCTGGGGTGAAACAGGCACATTTAGGGATCCCACCCTGGCTCATGGAGACCCCGGCTCCCTCCCAGGGCTGCCCCAAGGCAGCCAAACCAGGGCAGAACCTCCCAAAATCAGCCTGGCATGACAGAGTGAGCGCACGCAGCCAGGCAGGAGAGGCTGGCACCTCAGACCAGGAGCTCTGGGGCGGCTCCAGCCCCTGGAGGTGTCCCCTACCTGCAGCACCTCCTCCTGAGTGGCGTACTGGGGGTGCGGCAGGCGGTACCGTCCCTCCCGGTACTTGCGGGCGATGAATTCCCGTCTCTGCTCGGCGCCGCTCTCCGGGGTGATGGCCTCGGTGCCGGGGAGCCGGGCGGCCCAGAACCGGTTGGCTCGGTCATTTCCCAGCACGATGAAGAGCTGTGGGAGAGTCCCGTGGTCACGGCGAGCCCCAGGGTCAGCAGGAGGAGCAGGATTCCCAGTGTTCCTGCATCTTGAGGGAGACTGTGGGGCTGCTGCCCCGCCAGGAGCAGCCTGGCCCCTGAGCACAGCATGCCCTGGCCTGAGTGCCTCACCTGCATGATTTAATTGCACCCCCAAGTGTATCACCTGCACGATTTCATTGCACCCGAGTGCCTCACCTGTATGATTTCATTGCACCCCCGAGCTTATTATCTGCATGATTGCATTTCACCCCAAAGTGTATCACCTGCACAATTTCACTGCACCCCTGAGTGCTTCACCTACACAATTTCATTGCACTCCTGTCTCACCTGGATGATTTCATTGCACCCCAAAGTGTATCACCTGCACAATTTCATTGCACCCCTGAGTGCCTCACCTGCACGATTTCATTGCATCCCCAAGTGTCTCACTTGCACAATTTCCTTGCAACCCTGAGTGCCTCACCTGCATGATTTCATTGCACCCCAAAGTGTATCACCTGCACTATTTCACTGCACCCCTGAGTGTCTCACCTGCACAATTTCATTGGACCAGACGCTGGTGTCCAGCTTCAGGCTTTGCACCTTGGAAATGTTGGAACCCAGGCTGCGGTGCTGCCCTGCAGGGAGCAGGAGAGTCAGCGCTCCTTGATCCTGCCAGGGAACTTGGCCCCAAATTATGGGACTCGAACTTGGTCCCAAATTATGCCCACACCCCAGGCAGACCATGCCTGCCCAGGCCAGCCCAGCTCACCCCCTGAGGATGCCCCTGTGTCCCCCAGGAGTTGTCCCACCTGCACACTGCTTGCAGATGACCACGCACAGGTTGATGGATGCCCAGTCAGGACTCTGAGCCCAGCAGTCAGCACAGTATTTGTTGGCTTTGTTGGACCAGATCTTCTCTGCCACCTCGTAGTCGTAGAGCATCTCGGCAATGGCCTCCTGCAGCGCCTCCATCCACTCCCGCTTCTCCCGCTCCGACTCAGCCACGAAGCTGGGAGCACCAGCACAGCCAGAGCTCAGGGGCTGCAGCCACCAGTGCCCAGCCCATCCCCAGGCTGCTCCTCCCTGCCCATCCCCCTGGATCCCAGCATACCTGAACGTTTTGGAGGGGGTGATGAGCTCGAAGCTGCGGCTCTTGGCCTCGCGGATGGTGGAGCCTCGCATCTCGATGAAGCACATGGCAATGCCCATCTTGAAGAACTGCAATTCAGGGTGACAGCGCTGTTGGTTCTGCTGGCACCACCCTGGGCACGCCTGTGGGGTTGGGGCTGCAGCCATGGCACCCCCAGCATCCATCCCTGCTTTGCCTGGACAAGCCCCTGCTGCTCCCTCAGCCAGCTCTCATCTGACATAAAGCACCCTGCAAACACCTTCAAATGGAAGGCAGGTTCTGCCCACAGCCCCTGAAATGGGGCTACCCAGGTGTCCTGGGTTCCAAGATGTGGTTTCTATTCTATTTCCCATCCATCAGAGCTGGGGCAGTTCTCTCTGTTCTTAGGGCAGTTTTTTCTTTATCTCTGCCACAGCAAACCCTCCCTCCAGGAGATCTCTGCTGTCCATGGCCACTGAGTGTCCCTGCAGGGCTGATCCAATTCCAGCATCCCATGGGGAGATGCTGCGCCCAGGGCAGGAGCCAAGCATTCCTACCTGGATCCAATCTGAGCCTGGCACAGCACAGCAGCCTCTGCCCCCTGCATTGCCAGAGGAGCAGCTTTCTGCTGCCCTGCATTGCCAGAGGGAGCCCAGGCCCATCTGCAGCAGCCCTGGAGCTGCAGAGGAAAACTCCCCCCTTGTGCAGGATCCCTGCTGCAGCAGAGCCACAGCTGGCACTGCAGGAGGGCTGAGCCCCCATGGGATGGGGCTGTGCCACCCCCTGACACACAGGGGGCAGGGCCTGCTCTGACTCTGGCAGTGTTGGTTTGTATTACTGCATTTTTAATTTTATTTTTAATTTCTTCCCTAATAAAGAACTGTTCTCCCTGCTCCCCTATCTTTGCCTGAGAGCCCCTTAATTTCAAAATTACAATAATTCAGAGGGAGGGAGTTTACATTTTCCATTTCAGGGGAGGCTCCTGCCTTCCTTAGCAGACACCTGTCTTTTCAAACCCAGACACCAGGTTCCTTTTTTTTGGGGATTCAAGTCAGGGACCCTCATAAAACAAATATCAACCTGAGCCAACTCCTCAGGGCTGATGCTGCTTAGCGCACAGCAGGCACCTACAAATGAAGTGATGGAAATAAAACCAGAGGTGCTAAGAAAATTCAGCAGGAAGGAAGTGAGGTATTCTGTGGACAGCAGCAGCAGTGGCCGCATGGGAGGTGACAGGGGCCAGCTGTCCCTGTGGGTGCCCCTTGCAGCAGATGTGTTTGCTGCTGACTCCGTGGCCATTGATCAAGCTGCGATGGGAGGGATTGGGATGCTTGGTGTGACCAAGACCAAAATTCCCAGTGGAGATGATGATTTGGTGATAGTGAGAAGACTGGGAGGGGCATCCACTCCTGGTACCCATCACTGCTGCCCTGGGCAGGATCTCCAGTTTCTTGCTCTGCCATTCCCTTTTTCCTGCCCACCCATTTCCTCTCTGCTCTCCCTTTGGCACCAGCCCTGGCTCAGCTCCCTCCATCCCTCTCATCCCACGTGGGGGTCTGGCCACAAACCTGCTCACTCTTGTACAGCCACATCTCAGGCAGGCTCAGGGCTGCGAAAACCTTGGACTTGTGGCCCTTCAGCTCCAGGGTTCCTGACTTCTGGCAGTGGGCAGTGTTGGCAGGCCGGGGCCGGGACCCCACCAGCCGCTGCTCCATCACCTTCTTCTGCAGCGTGGAGCACCACTCATTCCTCTGGGCTGGGGACCAGGCAGGAGGGAGCGGGGCTGAGCCCTTCCCCACAGCCCTGGCATGGAGCAGAGCACCCAGAAGGCAGGCAGGGAGGCAGGGGATGTTTTGGGGATGGGGTGAGAGCTGCCTGTAGGGTGCTCTGCCTGGAGGAGGGAGGCAGGGATGGCTCCTTAGGGCTGCTGGGCCCTGGCCCAGGTTTTCACTCACCCTCGTTCTCAGCACGGAAGACAAAGATCCGATGGCTGGTGATGACCTGGAACTTGTTGTCCTTGGTGGAACGAGCCATTTCAATCACAGACAGTGGGATCACTCCTTTGGGATAGGGCTCCTGGAACAAGCCCCAGGTGGGGTTATCCCCTTTGCTCTTCCCATAGGGCACCTCCATGACCTGGCACATCCTCCACATCCCCTGGGTGCTCTGCTGGTGCTGCCTCACAGCACAGCCTGTGGGCACCAGCAGCCAGGTGGGTGCTGGGGACTCAGGAAGGGGTGGATCCATGGCTATCCCTGTTTCCAGCAGGACCTCCCCTTTCCTGCTCCCTGTTGGCAGAGGGACCCTTGCTATCCTGGGCTCCCCATGGCTGAGGCTGTGCTGGGAGCCTCCCAGGCATTGGCTGCTCCACCCTGGTGATGGCAGAGCACTGCTGGCTCCTTCCAGAAGGACGAGGGCAGGCCAAGGGGATGTGGCAGCTCCCCAGGTGGTGTCGAGGCTCAGCCTCCCCACCCTGCCCCGCTGTGCCCTTGGTACCTTCTCACTGCTGGAGTACATCAGGTTCTTCCCATCGAAACGGACGTAGCGCCTCTGGAAGACATAGTTCCTGTTGGGATGGCAGAAAAACTGTTGGGAAGGGGATGTTGCCCCTCATAGACCCTTCCTCCTCCCAGGCACAGCTGCACAGAGGGGCACCCAAGAGGTTCCTCTCCCAAGGGGTGCACAGTGTCCAGTCCAGCCACCTCACCTTGCCCAAGGGGGTTTTACCTAAAGGGGCTGCCCCATCCCTGGAGGTGCTCCAGGCCAGTTGGATGGGGCTGGGAGCAATCTGGGATAGTTCAAGGTGTCCCTGACCATGGCAGAGTGTGGAACAAGATGATCTTAATGTCACAGACAACTTTTATGAAAAATCCTTTCCTTAGGATTTTTTCTCCTGAGGAGCTGAGAGGCCTCAGGAACAAAATGTAAGCAATGGTTAAGGAACAAAATGTAAGCAATGGTTATCTGCTGCTCTGTAATGCAATAGGCGCATCTGTGATTGGTCCATGATGGTTGTTTCTAATTAATGGCCAATCACAGTCAGCTGGCTCGGACTCTCTGAGAGGAGCTTTTGTTATCATTCCATTCTCTGCCTTTCTTTCAAGCCTTCTGATGAAACCCTTTCTTCTATTATTTTAGTATAGTTTTAATATAATATATATAATAAAATAATAAATTCCTTCTGAAATATATATATATAAATAATAATATATAAAAGCATATTAAATATATAAATTATTATAATAATTATAAATATATTAAATATATATATAAATATATAAAAATGTAAATATATAAAAATATATAATATATAATAAATATATACAATATATAGAGATATATAAATAAATAAAAATTCCTTCTGAAATATATATAAATTATATATATAAGACTATATTAAATGTAGAAATAATTATGATTATAAATATATTAGCTATATATTTTATATATAAATAGATATAAATAGATATAAATATATAAATATATATTATAAATACATATAATATATATAAAATATAAATAAATAAATTCCTTCTGAAATATATATAATAAATAATAAATTTATTCTGAAACATGGAGTCAGATCCTCGTCTCTTCCCTCTTCCTGGTTCCCCTGTGAACACCACCACAATTGGTGACCCCAAGTGACGAAAAATCCGCACAATCTCAAGGTCCGTCCCAGCCCAAATCCCGCTGTGACCCCACGGCAGCCCCACGTACCCCTGTGGGGACAGCTTGTCCAGCCAGCCGCTGAGCATGGTGGGCCGTGGCTCGCACAGCGACGTGAAGCTGGCGTAGGGGGAGATGGTCAGGTCGTCCAGGAGCTCGTCGGGGTACAGGTGGGCGGGCAGGCTGAACGGGGAGCCCTGGGCCCGCGGCGCCTCCACGGTGGAGTAGCCCTCGGTGTCGCTGTGGGCGATGCGCTCGATGAGCCGGCTGCGGCCCTCCTCATCCTCGCTGCGGCCCTCGCTGCTGCACTCGCTGCTGGTCCTGTGCCAAGAGGGGCTGGGAGGGAGCTGGGCACCACAGCATGGACCTGGGCAATGCCTGGGGCAACTGGCACTGCTCCTGGGCAGTGCCACTTCATCTGGGGACACCTGGCACTGCTCTTGGCTGGGTAACACAGCACAGCACAGTCCTGGGCAATGCCACCCCATCTGGGGACACCTGGCACTGCTCCTGGGCAATGCCATCCTGTCTGGAGACACCACTGCAATGCCACCCCATCTGGGGACGCCACTGCAATGCCACCCTGTCTGGACACACCTGGCACTGCTCCTGGGCAATGCCACCCTGTCTGGGGACACCTGGCACTGCTCCTGGCCTCAGCCTGAGCTGTCTGGGGCACCCAGGGCTGTTGGGGTTTGCATCTCTGGGAGTGCTCAGGAGCCCCATGGCCACCAACAGCCCGAGGCTCAGCCAGTCCTGTGCGATGGCACAAAGGCTGGGGCTTCCCTGCTTTAGGGAATGTCACACAGGCCACCACCACACAGCTCCAAACCCCTGGCATCACCTCCTGCCCCCCTTCACAGGCAGCCAAAGGAAGCCAGGCAGATCCCCAGTGCTAAATCCTGCTGCCTGCTGCACACCCAGCCCAGCTGCTCCCTCCCTCTGCCCTCCAACATTCCCGGCACTGTGGAACTCCTGCCAGGACACCTTTGTGCCTGCTGGGCTGGTGGAACTCCTGCGTCCATCCCCATTCCTTGGGAAGCCATGCTAAACCCCCAGCCTGCCCTGCTGGGGCTCTCTAGCCATAACAATAAAAGGAAATTATAAAAATAAACTGCAAAGCCTGCCCCTTCCCATCAGCCCTCTCAGACAGGCATTTTTCTTTCCCTGGAAAGGAAATGTGCTGGAAAATGTCTGACAGCCCCAGGAGGTCACAGGGGCCTGCCCAGGTGCAGTGGTGATGGGAGGAAGGCAGTTCCTGGGACCCCCCAGCACCCACAGGAGAGCATCCGTGCCAAATTCCCCTGAGGAATCCAATGCCACGGCAAAGAGAAGGCTCCTAAAAAGGCAACAAGGATGATCCAAGACTTGTCCCAGCTTCTGTCTGAGGAGCACCTGAGCACACACTGGGCATCTCCAGGGAACAGGGTGGGTGATGGAGCAGGGTCATGAGGAGAACTGGAAGGACTCTCTTGGCCATCACTGCTTCAGCCTCGGGAGCTGGGTGAGTGTTGGAACTCACTACATCCCTCTGGGTGTCCAGAGTCACTGAGGACCCCGCCGGGGGGCTCAGAGACCCTGGCACACAGCCCAGAGCACCTGGGGATTTGATTTTGACCCTTGGAGCAAGTTGCCAGCTTTGTATGAGGACATGAAAGTCACTGAGGTTTGAACAGTGTAATAACAAAATGATCACAGGGTGAAAATGTAGATTTTAGGATTTTTGGTATGGGGATTATGGGGACAAGATGGAGGAACTTGGGCATGTCCAGCTTTTCTTCTTCTTGTTCTCCATTTTCTGCAGGGATGTTGGCACTTTGGGATTGGCTTAGAGTAGAAGTGCACTGTCTAACATAGGTGATAGGTATTGGGAATTAAGTGTAAATATGTTATACCTAGTTTGTAGTATAAAAGGACAACACCACCCCGGGGGCGGTCAGAGTGCCTGTGGCTGCCCTGCTGAGCAGATTTCTGCTGGGCAGAAAGAAAGTTTTATAGATAAGAATTAATAAACAACTTCAAGACCGAAAAGTGAAGAGTCCAGACTCATTGGGCCGAAGAGGAGACATCCTGCACATCTCGGGGCAGCAATTATCAAACAGCAACCCGAGAGGGGACATCAGACAAAGCCAAGGAGCCAGGGGCAGAGCCACGTGGGAGAGGAGCAGGTGGGAATCCTCCTTGGAGATGGAGACATTTTTGGAGAAGAAACACACAGAATGTGAGAAATGTCTCCAGTGTAAGATCGTGAGAAGCTTCAGGACCAGGAGAAGGACCCCAAACACTCCTAAACTCTCCCAACACCTGGATTTGGGCACTGCCTCATCCTAGGACAGGCCTTGGACAGGCACCTTCTGAGGATCAGCTGTTCCTGATCCACATGGGACAGGAGCAAACCCAAAATCTGCCTGTGAAGATGCTGGAGCCATCCCAGCTGGGTCTGCTCAGAGAAGCAGGGTAGTGACAGGGCTGAGGAGGGGATGGAGAGGGAAAACGGCCTATGTGGCTCCAGGAAAGACAAGAAATGGCCCTGGCTGGCCTCGAGGCTCGGAGCACAAGGAAAATCGCTGTTTAATTAGCACAACAGAGCCTTGGCGCGGTGACTCATCTGGCTGGAATCCCAGCCCTGTCTGCAGATGCTTCAGGAAGGACTGGACAGGGAATGGTGTGGCTGGAGGACTCTGAGTCACAGGCAGAGAGCAGCCTTGAGTGCCAGGGCTGAGGGGGAGGCAGACCCACGGAATGGGGCAGGAAAAGAGGAAAACGGGAAAAAATCCACGGCAGCCCCTTCCTGAGCCGGGCCTTGCAGTCAGTGAAGCTGCAAAGAGACAGAGGGCACTGAGCATCTGGCAGGGACGAGCAAAGCACACCCACGGTGCCTGGTGAGTGTGACCCAGTGCCCTGAGCTCCGTGGGGTGACAGGGACACTGCTGTGCCACCTCTCTGTCCTGCTGGGGCTGCAGCAGGGCACCAGCACTTCAGGGGGCTGAGCATCACCAGCGTGGATGCAGGTGCTCAGACTCAGAGCAGGTAAATCCCACCTGCTGCATCCAGCTCCGTTTGCAGGAATTTTGCATTTCTCTTCCTCTTTCTGAGGATATTTTCTTGCAGGTGAGGTGGCTCTGTTCACCCCTGACACTGGCACTGCCACACCCCGGGCCAGGAAGCAGCGTGGGCCAAACAAAGCTCCCCCAGAACAGGGCAGGAGGAGGTACCACAGGTAGGAAAAGGGGCAGAAGGGCCTCTCTGAGGTTTGGGACTGGGAAATATTTCCCATGACAAGTGGATTGGTGGGCTGCAGAGGACGGCTGGTCATTCCCAGTGACACAAGGATGAGGACTGGAGAAACACCAGTGCTGCAGGGGAGGATCAGGAGGTCCCACAGGGGCAGCAGAGCCCCCCAGCAGCTGAGCAGGACCCCACAGCTCTGCTCCAGGGAATGGGCTGGGCTGGGAGGGTGGGCTCTGGGAGCACAGTGCAAAAGGGCCTCAGAGCTTTTCTGTCTCCTGTTCCACTCTCCACACCCCAGCCCTGCTTGGGCTGGGAGAAAAACCCTGTGAACTTCTATCCCTGACACTGCTGATGGTCACATCCTGCCTCTTCTCTGCAAAATCCCACAGCTGCCGGTGCCTGGCCAGTTCCCCTGGGATGTTCTGGATCCCAAGTCCCTGGAAGCCTCTGGATGCAGCCAGGTCAGTGCCCAGCTCCTCTCTGAGCTGGTTCAGAGGCTCCACAGGAGATTTCAGTATTTCTGTGGACAAAACTCCAGTTCCCAGGATTCTCTGGATCCTGAGAATTTCAGACTTTCTCTGCAGATCTCACTCTGACCATCAGGAGAGCACTGCATGTGACCTGAGGCCATGGGAAAGGCTTCCACAATTGATTGATAACACTGGGATTCCGGGTGTGTGGTTGATTAGAAGTGTTTAATATCACAGGGTGGAAAACTTTGCAGTTCCCCATGTGTGGCTGTGATCTGTGCCACGGATCAGGTGCCACCACGGTGCCACACACCCAGAGCACGAGAGGCACTGGGAGTGTCCCCAGGACAGGGACATGCACTGGCCAGCAAGGCCACAGCAGGGCTGAAGGCCACAGAGCTGCAGCTCACCTCCTCCTCGCTAAGCAACACAGGAAAAGGAACCCTCCCCATCCGAAATGGGAAGAGCAGCTTTCCTTCCTCTTTCTGAGATGCTATCAGGAGTTATGGAAAGTACATTTCAAAAGTGTTTTAAAGGTGCCCCTCACAATTTCACTGTCCTCCACCACAGAGTGCCTGAGCAGCAGCAGATGCTGATCTGATGCTGCTGGAGCCTTCAGGCATTGCACAACCGCTCATCTGGAGCCTGGAAACAGCTAATTTCTGAGTAATCCCTGTCTCCCATGGTGTTTACCTGCTCCCAGAGGCCAAACCCAGGTTCCTCTGGGTGTACAGGTGTGCAGTGCCCCTGGTGCTGCCCCAGCTGTGCCCTCAGAAATCTCCCACCAGCACAGCCCCTGCTCAGCTCCAAACCCATCAGCTCTGCTGCTGACACCGTCCCAGAGGGCCCTGACCAGCTCTGCCATGGGGTAAAACCCTAAAACCCCCCTTTCCCTGAGGGCTGTCCCCAGGGCTGTGCCCTGTCCCCTGAGGGCTGTGCCCTGTCCCCGGGGCTGTGCCTTGTCCCCCGAGGGCTGTCCCCTCTCAGGCTGTCCCCAGGGCTGTGCCCTGTCCCCTGAGGGCTGTCCCCTCTCAGGCTGTCCCCAGGGCCGTGCCCTGTCCCCTCTCAGGCTGTCCCCAGGGCTGTGCCCTGTCCCCCGAGGGCTGTCCCCTCTCAGGCTGTCCCCAGGGCTGTGCCCTGTCCCCTGTCCCCAGCCCAGCCCCTGAGGCCCCAGGAGCTGATCCCTACCTGCAGCCTTCCCGCTCCAGCTCCAGCTCGGACACGACCTCATAGTTCTGCTCAGAGGAGCTGCCAACAGCCTGGGAGGAGAGAATGGTCACATCTCCGGTCCCCTATGCCATCCCAGACCCCCTTGGCATGCCTGCCCGCAGTGCAGGGGCTCAGCCTGTGACCCTGACCCAAAACCACAGAATCTCCTGAGCTGGAAGGACACAGCCCAGCTCCTGTCCCTGCCCAGACCCCCCAGCAGTCCCCCCTGTGCATCCCTGGTGTCCAAAGGCTCCTGGAGCTCTGGCAGCCCAGCTCTGTGGCACCCAGGGCTGTTGGGGTTTGCATCTCTGGGAGTGCTCAGGAGCCCCATGGCCACCAGCAGCCCGAGGCTCAGCCAGTCCTGTGCGATGGCACAAAGGCTGGGGCTTCCCTGCTTTAGGGAATGTCACACAGGCCACCACCACACAGCTCCAAACCCCTGGCATCACCTCCTGTCCCCCTTCACAGGCAGCCAAAGGAAGCCAGGCAGATCCCCAGTGCTAAATCCTGCTCCTTGCTCAACACCCAGCCCAGCTGCTCCCTCCCTGTGCCCCCCAATGTTCCTGGCACTGTGGAACTCCTGCCAGGACACCTTTGTGCCTGCTGGGCTGGTGGAACTCCTGCATCCATCCCCATTCCTTGGGAAGCCATGCTAAACCCCCAGCCCGCCCTGGGCTGGTGGAACTCCTGCGTCCATCCCCATTCCTTGGGAAGCCATGCTAAACCCCCATTCCCTGGGCAGCCTGGGCAGTGCCAGCACCCTCTGGGGGGAAGAACCTTGCCCAGGCACTGCCGGGCACCGTGGCCTCCCCAGCTGCAGCTCCTGACTCTGGGATGCAGAGTGACAGCAGGGGACAGCCACCATCCCCAGTGTCCCCTCACCTTTGCTTCCCGGGGCAGCCCCACGTGGCCGAAGATGGTCTCGCTGTAGGGGGTGATGGGGGGATCATTCCCCTCTGTGGGCAGAGAGGGCAGGGAAAGCATCAGAGGGGAGGCACAGAGCAGCCAGGACTGCCAGCCCTTGGGAGGGACCCCGAGCGCACCCCAGAGCCCCCCAGCATCCAGGGCAGGTGACACAGTGACACAGTGACACAGTGACACAGTGACACAGTGACACAGTGACAGGGGGGCTGGGCTGTGCCTGGAGGGGACACCCCGGTCCTGGGTGGGGCAGGGGCAGGGCTGGGGGTGACCCCCTCCCCTTCCCGGGTCCCTGCTGTGCCCGGGGCACTCACCTGGCTTGCCGGTGGGTCTCTGTGGGATGGGGGGCAGGGCCCCGGGCCAGCCAGGACTGCAGGGAAACACGACAGGGGTTATGTGCCTGCACTGGGGCCGTGCTGTCCGGTCTGGCTGGGCAGGAACCGCTGCTCGCTGCTCCCGAGCCCGGCTTTGTCCCCTGGAATGTGCAGCGTCCCCTCCCCGCTCCCAGTGCCCTCCTTGCTCCCTTCTTTTCCCACCCTCGCAGGATGGGAAGTTTTCTGGGATGTTTTCTGGGGCTGTGGGGCATTTCCCACCGCAGCATCTCCCCCCTCTGACATCTCCCACCTCGTTCCCAGTAGGAGCAGCCCCAGAACCTCACTCAGCCACCCCTCAGCATGCCGGGGACCCCCAGCCCTGCCGCCAGAGGGGCACAGAAAGGGCAGCAGCCCCTCCCAGCATCCACAAGGAGCCATCGGGGGGCCCAGGGCCGTGCTGTCATCCCAGAGGGATCCCAGCTGCCGTATCCAGAGCTCGGGGAAGGCACGGCGAGGGTGCTGAAAGGGGCTGGGGAGCACCTGGGGGCTGCAGGGCCAGCTCTGGGGTGGGTCCCGGGGCTTGGGGGTCTCTGCACCCTCATCTCTGCCTGCTCTGCCCCTCCCTCAGCGCTGGGGAAGCCTCGGCTCACTCAGACCTGTCCTCCGGCCGGGGCTGCTCCTGCGGGCACGGAGCGGGGGGCACCGGGACCCCCTCCCCGCGGGGCCCGTCCTCCCCTCCCGGCTCCTCCGCGGCTGCCGCCGGGCGCTCGAGTCCTTCGTAGATGACATTGGAGACCATCTCCAGCCGGGGCTGCCCCGAGCCCGGCTCACAGGCCGCTGCCCTGGGGCACGGCGAGGGGTCCCTCCTGCCCGGGGGAGCCTCCTGGGCGCTGCCAGGGCTGGGCTCGGCCGCCAGGGCCCTGTGCCTGTGCCGCGGGGGCACGCTGGGCACGGACGGGGGGCACGTCTGTCTGCTCTCCGCTGGCTCCGGCGTCTGTCCGTGGCTCGGGCACGGCCGCGTCTCCTCCCGGGCGCTGTCCCGCCCTCGCAGCCGGGACGCGATCGCACCCATGGTCACGGCTGCCCCCGGAGCCGCCTCCGGGCTCTCCAGATCCGTGGAGCTCTCCCCTGGCACGAACCCCTCCAGTACCACAAAGGCCGCCGGTGCCCGCTCGCTGCCCGGGCTGTGCGCTGGCACCGCGGGGCGTGCCGGGGGCACGGGCACTGATCCCTGCTCCGCCTTTGAGCGAGGGAAAACCGTCCTGGGCTTGGGAACGGGCTTGGGGGCGGGAGGAGCAGCGTCCTTGTCTCCAGGCGGTGCCTGGCCGGGCACGGTGACACGCGGCTGCGTCCCAAAGGCGTCGCTGGTCCCTCCCGGCTCTGCTCTCATGGCATCCTTGCCCTCCTGGGGGGCATCCAGCACCTCCGTGCCTCGGGAATGGGAGTCCCCTGCCGCGGCTCTGCCCCGGGACTGGCTCAGCAGCCGAGTCTGCTGCGCCAGGGTGAGGATGCGCTTGCGGTGCCCGGTGGCGGTGATGCCGATCTGCTGCAGGTGGTGGCTGTCCAGCGAGGTGGCATCTCTGGCCACGTGGTATCCGTGCTGCTTGAAGACATCCCGGTACCGCTCCAAGTGGATGCTGGCCAGCCAGTCTGCAATATCCGAGTCAGGCCCGCACGGGGAGCTCATGGCCCTGGGGTGCCTCCGGACGGATGCTCAGCCCATCATCTGTGCGAGGAGGGGAGAGAGGGGCTGAGGAGGCGGCAGGAAGGGAAAGGGGGTGGATTCAGCTGCCGTGAAGGGCGCGGATCCGGCGGCTGGGAGCGCGGGATGCTCGCGGAGGTGCCCACACCTCGCTGCCGTCCCCGCAGCCGCTCAGCTCCCACTCCCAGCTCCGGGAGCCCCAGTCCTGCTGAACCCCGGCTCTGCAGCACTCCCCGGGGCTGCCGGAGCCGGGGCCGTGACCCGAGCCCGGGTAGGAGCGGAGGCTCCGGGGGCTCACGGGGAGCGGGGCCGGGGCCGATGCCGAGCTCCGGGACGCTCCGCGGGGCCGGCGGGCGGGCAGAGCCGCGCAGCCGCGGGGGGAGCCCCGGGCAGATAGCGGGGGAGCCGCGGGCCCCTCCCAGGGGATGATGAGCTCCTGTGCCGGCCAGCGCGGGGAGGGCTCTGCGGCCGGAAGGGCCAGACCATAATCTCTCTCTCTCACTGCTGGCGAGGGCATGGGAGAGGTCAGCATGACTCAGGGACGGACAGAGGGGGGACAGACTCCCACCCACCCACACATCCACCCCCGGCCGGGCCGGACCCCCGCCCGCACATCGCCGCGGAGGCACGGCCAGGCTCGGCTGCCACCAGGGACGCTCAGCCCGAGATGACTCCGCGGCACAGCCCGGGACAGAGCCCGCTGAGGGCCTTTTCCCATGAATCACGCAGCTCCGCGCTAAACCATCTGTGCTGACTGTGCTGCCACTGGCTCTTTTTCCAGTTCCTCCATTTCCCTCTATTGTTCGGCGCAGGCTTCCTTCCTGCTGCCTGCACGCTCCCACGCATCCCCTGCCCCCTCCCGCCGAGCCATGTCCCGAAGAGAGCCGGGCTGAGCCCCCGTGCCCGGCACGGCCCCGCTGCCCGCGCCAGGGCTGCCCGGGTGCCCTCCGGGCTGCGATGTCCCCGGCAGCACGAGGGGGACGCTGTCAGCGAGGAGGAGGAGGGACAGCCAGGGCAGTGCTGGGACAGGGGGAGCAGGACAGGGGGACAGGGCAGCTGTCAGGCTGCGCAGGACCGACAGAAAAGGCAGGGCAGGGCAGCGATGTCCCGCACAGAAAAGGCAGAGCAAGGCAGCGATGTCCCGCACAGAAAAGGCAGGGCAGGGCAGCGATGTCCCGCACAGAAAAGGCAGGGCAGGGCAGCGATGTCCCGCACAGAAAAGGCACAGGAGGGCAGCGATGTCCCGCACAGAAAAGGCACAGCAGGGCAGCGATGTCCCGCACAGAACAGGCACAGCAGGGCAGCGATGTTCCCCAGCAGTGTGGTCTGGGTGTCTGGGCCCCAGGGTTCAAGGGCTGTACCCACTTCTGCCCAGCAGCTGGGGCCAAAATGGGGCAATTTCCCCCTTTTTCATGCCTGTATCGCCCTGAGGGATCTGCGGCCGGCTCTGCCCTCTGCCTGCCCTGCCTGGGGCTTCTCCAGTGAGGAGATCCTCCTGAGACCCCCCCGTGCCCGGGGCTCTGGGCACCTTTGGGGCAGTGCAGGGCGTGGGCAGTGACACTTGGCGGGCAGGTGGGCACCATCCCCGTGGTGCCTGCCTCACAAACCCCTGCCCAGCTGGCACAGTGAGCACGGACTGTCCCAGCCCTGGCCCTTCCCCATCGTGCCCATCCAAATCTGTCCCATCCCTCTCCTGCCACCGCCGCGGTTGTCGCTCACCTCTGGCGGCCCGCAGCCCCCCGGGCCGGCTCCGGCGGGGCAGCAGGGTGGGTGGCAGTGTCCTGGCTCTGCTGGAGCAGCACGGTGGGTGGCAGTGTCCTCTGGGCTCCGGGGCCACCCCCTCCGGGCTCCAGGGGGATGCCAGGGCAGTCCCGTGCAGGAACTGCCGCGGGCTCCGCAGCACCCAGCCTGCGCCTCCCACTGCCGGTCCCTCCTCCAGGCCAGCCCTCTGGTCCCCATCCCTGTCCCACCCTCTGTCCTGTCCCTTCCAGGCATGACGCTGCCCTGGTTGTGCTGGGTCCTGTCCCTCAGCCAGGCTCTGCCTTCCTTGGGGCTAAACTGAGGAAGACAGAGCTAAAATATTCATGCTGATTGCGGGAATGGGAGGGCTGGCACTTGGGGGGCTGGGTGGGTGAAATTTTGGGAGGATCAACACCTTTGTGCTGTGGGGATGCTGGGAATGCTGCCCCGTGGGCAGGGGGATGTGGGGTGAGCTGAGGGGCACGGTGGCAGCAGGGCTGGCGTGGAACAGGGACATCCAATGGGATTCCCTCCTGCAAGGGGCCTGAGCTTTCAGCACAGCCTGGCCCAGCTGCTTTTAACACAACAACTCTTGCAAGAGCCGCAGCAGGGCTGGCTGCTGGTGCAGCTCAGCTCTTACCCAACCTTGAGGGTGTCAAGGCTGATATCTCCCTCCTGATGCCATGCTGATAACCTGTCCCTGCCCTGTGAGAGCTGAGCACTGCCTTGCTCCAGCTCCAGCAGGTCCTTCCCCAGCCCAGCAGTGCCCCCAGAGCCACTGTGGGGGTGCTGTGGGTATAAAACCCCTGCGTGCAGCTCAGGGGGAAAGGCACTCACCACAGGCTGCTGCTGCAAAGCAGAAGCAGAATTCAGCACGAGCCTGGCAAGGCTTTTGCCTTCCATCCCTTTCTCCAGCAGGGAGTGACACAGCCCCAGGGCAGGGGTGACCCCATGGAGCCCCTTGTGCGTGGGGTGTGGAGACCCTCGGGGTGCCAGGGGACCCTCGGGGTGTACAGGGGGGTGGCACAGTCTGCCCTGCCACCCCCCTGCCTTGCAGAGGAAGCTGTTGGGCCCTGCTGTTCTTGGGAAGGCTGCTGAGGTCTGTGGTGTGGCTGGGAGGGACAGAGCACAGATCTGTCACCATCTCTGTCCTGCTGTGCTGCAGCAGTGAGCACAGGCTGGCACCTGCAGCACCTCCACGGACAGAACCTGGGCAGGGTTGGGCTGGAAGGATCCACAGGGGCTCCTCTGGTCCAAATCTGCTGCTCAGACAGAGCTCAGGGCACAGGGTTGTGTCCAGAGGCTTCTGCAATGTCCCCAAGCAGGGACACCCCACAGCCTCTGCACCATCTGCTCAGGGCTGGCACTGCCCAGGGCAGCAGTTCTGCCTCCTGGGCAGGGGCAGCTCCTGGGCTCAGGCCCTGCCCGTGGCTCTGGGGCCATGGCTGGGCCTGGAGCAGAGCCTGGGGCTGCCCTGAGCCTGCACCAGGGACAGACTGGGACACAGGGACAGACTGGGACAGACTGGGACAGACTGGGACAGACTGGGACAGACTGGGGACACAGGGACAGACTGGGACAGACTGGGACACAGGGACAGAGTGGGACAGACTGGGGACACAGGGACAGACTGGGACACAGGGACAGACTGGGACAGACTGGGGACACAGGGACAGACTGGGACAGACTGGGACAGACTGGGACAGACAGACAGGAACACACAGGGACAGACTGGGACAGACTGGGACAGACTGGGGACACAGGGACAGACTGGGGACACAGGGACAGACTGGGACAGACTGGGACAGACTGGGACAGACTGGGACACAGGGACAGACTGGGGACACAGGGACAGACTGGGACACAGGGACAGACTGGGGACACAGGGACAGACTGGGGACACAGGGACACACAGGGACAGACAGACAGGAACACACAGGGACACCCAGGGACACTCAGGGACACCCAGGGCCAGCCAGGGCTGAGGCCCCTCTCTCTCCCTGGGGCTCCTCTCCAGGCTGAGCAGCCCCAGCTCCCTCAGCCTTTCCTGGGCACAGAGATGCTCCAGGCCCTTGCTCAGCTCCAGGAGCTCCTGGCCCTGCTGTGCTGAGGATCCAGAGCTGGACACAGCAGCCAGAGGTGTCCCCAGGGCTGGGCACAGGGGCAGGATCACCCCAGAGGTGTCCCCAGGGCTGGGCACAGGGCCAGGATCCCTGCCTGTCCTGCTTTTGGGAGTCAGCACCTGCTGCTGGGAGCAGTGCCCCTCCCTGCTGCCAGGAGGGCAGGATGGGCAGCAGGGGAGGGAAATGTTGTCTCTGGGACATCCTCACGATGGCAGGTCACTGTCCTGGCAGGGTTGGTGTGCCCAAGGCCAGGGTGTAGCTCCCACACCCTGCTGGCTGCTGACAGGGCAGTTTGGTGCAGAAAACCTTCTCCACTGCTCCCTTCTCCCTCACAGTCACCAAATTCCCGGGTTTGGGGCTCTGTTCCCTTGGCAGGAGGAGCCCCTGCTCAAGCACCTGGTTCCCAAGGGGGAGTGCTCCTTCCCAGAACCCAGCCAGGACATCCCCCAGCCATGGCACCACCCCAGAGCTCCAGAGCTGGCACAGGGAGGGGAGCAGGGCACAGCAGGGCACCGGGGCAGGGCACAGGGATGGGAGGTTTCCCGAGGCCTTCCTATCAGCCCATGTACTGCAGAGCAGGTTTCAAAGCCTCTGCTTGCTCCTAGTGGTTGCCAGCCTGCTGATGGGATATATTAACATTTACATTTATATTTATTTTATATTTATAGTTATATTTAAATATTTAGTTATAGTTATACATTTGTATTTATATTTATATATTTAGACAGCAGCATGCTTGGGCAGAGGCACAGAGACCTGTCCTGCCATGGTCATGGAGCAGGAAGGTCATGCCTGTACCAGGAGGAGGCAGATGGGCAGGATCAGAAAACCCCCCTGGGGCTGGACTGGGCTTTGAGAAGATGCTGGCAGGGGCTCCATCAAAGTGAAGGTTGGATCCTTCCAGCATGAAGGCCCATTTGATCCTTCCCTTCTCTGGGCAGTACCCAGGATAACACTGTCCCTCAAAATTCCTGTGTCCATCCCATCCATCCATCCATCCATCCATCCATCCATCCATCCATCCATCCATCATCCATCCATCCATCCATCCATCCATCCATCCATCCATCCATCCATCCCTCCTCAGCCTCTTCAGCTTTTGCTGCACCCTGGGGCAGATTATGCTTCACCTTCAGCCCCACCCACGCAGTTCATTTCTGGGGTGATGGTGGGAGCAGGAATGGTGAGGGACATTCAAGGCTCATCCCTAGAGAGGAAATATCACACTGGACAGCTGGGAATGTGGGGGTGGGACTGACCCTGAGGGTCTGCAGGGCACGGCAGAGAGCTGAGCCCCTGGGGAGGAGTAAACTGGAGTCTTGGAAATCTGCTGGACCTCTCCAGGCAAAAGCCCTGCTCAAGGCCAGTCCACGAGGCTGCTGGGGGGGCTCCTCGCTGTCCTGATCTGGGTGGTGGGGCCGAAAGCTGCTCAAGACCTGTCCATGAGCTCAGGAGTCACAAATCACGGGATCCAGGGATGGAGTCACATCCTGCCCGAGCAGGGGCACGTTTGACACGGTGTGCGGCCAGATGGGGCCCGTGGCACGCTGCCGCTGCCCCCGATCCATCAGGGCCGGCTGACATCACTGTCCCGGGCTAATCTCCCGTCCAGCAGCAGCTTCCCGTTTCCTTTCCAACCTCTGCGCGCGGGCGGCTCCTCCGCGCTCGGAGCCGGGCAGGAAGAGCGCCCAGCTGGGCTCTCGTGCGGGGCCGCAGCCCCCGCGTGTCTGGCCCTGGTCCCGCCGGGCCCTGGTCCCCACCCGCTCCCCCAAAACCCCGGCGAGGGCCCCCGGGGGGCTCCGAGCCCCCCGCACCCTGCCGGTGGCCGGTCCCTTTCCTGTTTGCGCCGCAGGAAACCCGCATCGTTCCAAGAGAAATCACCGTGCCGAGGCTGCCGGCACCCCACGGTGCCCCCCCGCTCCCACCCTGCTCATTCTGGGGGCCAGGAGCTCTGCCAGAGCCCAGGGCTGGATGCGGACGGTGACAGGGACGCTCCCTGTGCCACATCCCGGGCTGAGGTGTCACCCGGCCCGGCACTGTTTTCCCTGGGGCTCCTCGGTGCTCAGGCAGCAGCTCTTGACTCCCACTCAGGGCTGGCTAAAAATAACCCCCGGCAGAGCCGCAGCCTGGATCCTGCAGGGAAAGATCCGGGAATGCGGGGGGATGAGGGATGAGGCTCCTTCCCACAGGGGAAGGGTCTGCACCCCAGCACCCGCCGGGCTCAAGGGATCTGCTCATCAGGGCAGCACCCAGGGGTGATTTTCCGTGGTTACCAGCTCTGCCAGAGTGGTTTTGGGGCAATTTGGGGCTGGGTTGTGTCTTTTAACAGGTAAAATAATCCCTGTGTGCTGCAAGAGGTGGGAGCAGCGTGGGGAGAGGGAGCACCCCTGGGTCGCTGTGTGCTGCAAGGTGTGAGCAGCACATGCCCCTGTTTTCCACATTTTCCTTGTAGAGGTGGCTTCTGTGCAGCCAGCCCTGCTGCAAACCCCCGGATCCAGCTGTCCCAACAGCCAGCCAGACCCTGCTGTCCCCCTCCCAGCCCTCTGTGTGTGCGACGCCCCCCGAGGCAGCAGGGGACATTTGTGACCTAGCAGGGTGGTTAAAGGGGGACAGCAAGCATCCATGCCTGAGATATTGGGATGGAGAAAAGCCCCAGGAGTAGGGGAAGCACACACAGGAACAGCTCTGGAGGGGGCCCAGGGGGATGAAGCTGGGTCAGAGGGACCCCAAAAGCTGCAGTGACACCCCCATTTGCACTGACCTTGCACAGCTCAGGCTCAAACCCAGCTGGGGACGGAGCCCATCAGCTGCCTCGCGGGTGGGGGCGAGGAGTGGGTGGAAAATCCCTCATTCCCTCATTTGTCAGCAAATTCCCATGGCAGTGCCTGTCTAGACCAACTTCCCTTTGTCCGGTGGAAGCTGCCCCCTTCCCACACACGCTCCCGTGGGGTGCAGAGCCCAGCATCCCTCTGTCCTGTCCTGCTGGGGCCACTTCTGTCCCTGCTGAGGGTCACCCCAGGGTGCTGGGGCTGTGTGCATGGGCCCTCCTGTCCCACTCAGAGCTGGATGCCTCTGGGTGGGCTCTGTGCAGCCCCCTCCCCATGCTATGCCAGCCCCGTGAGCTCTCACACACACCAACCCCTTTATTGTGCCAGGAACCACAGCAGCAGCAAACACTGGGGGAGTGGGGACACAGGAGGCCCAGGACCCCACAAACCAGCAGGGGAAGGGGTCCCCAGAGCCAGCTGGGCTGGAGCCAGCCTGCAGAGGTGAGCCTGGTGCTCAGCACAGGGCCTGGGAGGGCTCCCTGACATGGGGGGGTCACACTAAGCTTGGAGGGGCATGGAGGGCTGCAGCGGGTCCAGCCTAACCTCGGGCTTGGCAGAGCTGGGCCTCAGGCCAGACAGGGTCAATGCAAACCTTGTGCTGCTGCAAAGCCTGGGCAGGACCCTCACAGACCCCCCTCTTCTGGGCCTTTGAGGGTCCTACAGAGGCAGAGCCATATCCTGGTGCCAGGAAAGCTCCTGCCCAGCCTCTCTTGAACACCCCTGCCAGCTCTGTCTCCTCTAGGGACATCTCCACAGGCACAGGGGCCACCAGGGTGCCCACCCTGCCTCTTCCCAGCCACCCTGTGGCTGCACAGATCCCACGGGACAGTTCCCACTGCCTGGGTAAGGAGAGGGGTCAGTGATGAAGGACTTGGAGAGCAGATGTGCCTATGGGGAAGCAGGGACAGCCCAAATTCCCAGCTCTGCCCCCTGGGTGCCAAGCCTGGGTGCTGAGGGGGTTCCCTGTGCTCAGGGCTCAGGCCTCGTGGTCGCTGGTGCTCAGGTGCTCCTCGGGCAGGCCGGTCTCGTCGATGTTCTCCAGGGAATCGGCGTGCTGCACGGACAGCTCGGCCAGGCTGACGCTGGGCAGCGTGTTCTGCTCGGGGTACACCCAGGGCTTGTACTCGGGGTCGTGCCGGCGCTTCCACTCCGGGTACTTCAGCCCAGCCTTGTAGATCTTCTTCATGGCCTGAGGGCACAGTGGGGCTGGGGCTGGGGCTGCCCTGGGCTGTGGGCACAGCTCCCAGCACCCCATTGCAGAGTTTGGGGTCTTGGTAGGGGGTGGGGGCCTGGCTGCCCCAGCAATGTGATCAGTGCATGCCCTGTGCCACCCAGCACTCATCCTGGCAGCTCTGCATCACTGAGGACCCATCCTGTGAGCCCTGGATCACTCAGCACCCATTCTGCAAACTCTGGGTCATCCAGCACCCATCCTGTGAGCCCTGGATCACTCAGCACCCATCCTGTGAGCATTGGATTGCCCAGCACCCATCCTGTGAGCATTGGATTACCCAGCACCCATCCTGGGAGCCTTGGATCACTCAGTACCCATTCTGCAAGCTCTGGGTCATCCAGCACCCATCCTGAGAGACTTGGATTGCCCAGGACCCATGCTGTGAGCCCTGGATCACCCAGCACCCATCCTGTGAGCCTTGAATTACTCAGGACCCATCCTGTGAGCTCTGTGAGCTCTGGACCACCCAGCACCCGTCCTGCAGGTTCTGGGTCACCCAGGACTGCTCTGTGAGCTCTGGGTCTCCCAGCACCATTCCATGAGTTCTGGGTCTTCCAGCATCCATCCTCAGAGCCCTGGGTCACCCAGCACCCACCCTGCAGGCCGTGGGTTACCCATCCTGCCCTCCCCTGTGGTAATTTGGGCAGCTCACCCCTGCTGCCCAGGACTCCCATCCTTACCTTCGGTGCCACAAACTGGGACACGCGGTTCACCACCCACTTCGGCAGCGACCCTGCAAGAGCCCAAAGCTCTGTCACCCAGGGAAGCAGGGCCAGCCCCAGGGGAGGCACCACGAGCCTGCAGCACCCCCAGGGCTGGCGTGGGCACCCCTGCATCCTCAGGCTGTCCCCATTCCTGGGTGATGGAGAGCCACTTGGATATGCATAGATAATGTAGTGATGGGAGGGCTTCAGAATGAGTTTGTGGAACTAATTCTACTGTTGGATTTTGAAAAAGAGGTTATTCTATAAAAACAATTGTATTAAGAAGTTGCAGAAGCAGAACACCAGGCCAGAGTTACTCTTTCTAATTAACACCATGTCTTCCTACGTGACCTCTGGGCTTGAGCCTACCTTCTGGAAAGAATTCTGCAGCATTACAATAAACCTGCATAGCAGAGACACGCACATGGTGACACGCATATTTCTGTGAACACAGGATCCCAAAGCCTTTAAGCCATGATCCTACAAACTAAAATTTGAGTTCTACTGACTGGACAGTGGTTCTTATGACTGGGAGGATCAGAGATTAGCAGAGAGATGGAACCTTTTTTTGGCTGGAGAAAGGAGGGGGGAAAACAAAAGTGGCATAACATAAAAACAGAGCCAGGGGGTGAGCTCTGGGTGAGGGGCACTCACCTCGAGGGTCCACCTGGGTGAGGTAATAGAGGATGCAGGCGCCGTCCCCGTTTGCCTTGATCAGGTACCCGGTCTGCAGGGACACGGCCCTCACGAAATCCTTGCGGGGTGGGTATTTCTGCGGAGAGATTCCGGGCACCTCAGAGCCTGCCCAGCCCTGCCTGTGCCCGTGGGCAGCCCTGCCAGGGCTGGGGCAGCCGGGGCTCACCGGGTGCTTGACGCTGTAGTTGATGATCATGTAGTCATTGCCCAGGGGCAGCCAGGAGCGCAGCGTGACGAAATCACGGTTCTTCAGGGGGCTGGGGCACTTCCCTGCAGGCAGATCCCGTTACCCCCGGTCCCCATGGCCCCACACACACTCAGGGGGCTGGGGAGGGGCCCGGGGGTCTCAGGGGTGCTCACAGGAGTAGTATCCCACATCAGCGTTGACGGTGAGGCGGCCGATGTCGTAGGTCTCGATCATGTTGGAGTCCCATTTGCTGCGGTAGCGGGTGTCGTGCAGCACGTCATAGAGCGTCTCTGCAGGGACGTCCTTGCAGGAGATGCGGGTCTGCGGGGAGAGGGGCAGCACCCAGCCCAGGCTGTGCCCACTTTGGGCTGTGCCAGGGAGGATGGCACCAGGACTTCAGGCTGTCCCTTATCCCTGTGCCATGGAGGATGGCACCAGGACTTTGGGCTGTCCCTGTGCCATGGAGGATGGCACCAGGACTTCAGGCTGTCCCTGTGCCATGGAGGATGGCACCAGGACTTTGGGCTGTCCCTGTGCCATGGAGGATGGCACCAGGACTTTGGGCTGTCCCGTTTCCCCACGCCATGGAGGATGCAGGACACATCCCTGCTGCAGGACAGCCCTGGAGCCACCGTGAGGCTGGAATGACCCTCACACCGGTGGTCCCGCTGGTCCAGGCTTTGATACCTGTCCCCTACCCCATGTCCCTGCAGGGCAAACAAAGGGTGCCAGTGTGCTTCATGATATCTTGGGTGTGGGCGCTGCTCCCAGGGGGGTTTCAAGGCCACTCCTGGGGGGTTTCGGGGCTGCTCTGGGTGGGTTTGGGGCCTGCTGCCAGGGGGGTTTTGGGGCCACTCCCGGGGGAGTTTCAGACCCACTCCACAGGAGTTTGGGGGCAGCTCCTGGGGCTTGTTGGGTCTGCTCCCGGGGGGTTTCGGGCCCACTCCCCGGGACGGGTTTGGGTCCACTCTGGGCAGGTTTCAGGCCCACTCTAGGGGGGTTTCGTGTCTGCTCCCGGGGGGTTTTGGGCCCACTCTAGGGGGGTTCAGAGCCACTCCTTGGGGGGTTTGAGCTGACTCTCGGGGGGTGTCAGGCCTGCTCCTGCGTGGTGTCAGGCCCGCTCCTGGGTGGTTTCGGGGCCGCTCCCGGTGGGTGTTTTGGGCCCACTCCAGGGGGCTTTTGGATTCTTTCCCAGGGGGATTTCAGGCCCGCTCCCGGGGGATTTTGTGTCCGCTCCCAGGGGGTTTTGGGCCCACTCTAGGGGGGTTTCAGAGCCACTCTTTGTGGGGGTTTGGGCTCTCTCTCGGGAGGTGTTGTGCCTGCTCCCGGGGGAGTTTCAGGCACACTCCTGGGTGGTGTCAGGCCCACTCCAGGGGGGTTTTGTGTCCTCTCCCAGGGGGATTTCAGGCCCGCTCCCAGGGTGTTTTGGGCCCACTCCCAGGGGAGTTTCAGCCCACTCCCGGGGTGTTTTGGGCCCACTCCAGGGGGGTTTTGGATTCTTTCCAGGGGGATTTCAGGCCCGCTCCTGGGGGATTTTGTGTCCGCTCCCAGGGGGTTTTGGGCCCACTCTAGGGGGGTTTCAGAGCCACTCCTTGGGGAGGTTTGGGCTCTTTCCCGGGGGGTGTCAGGCCTGCTCCCGGGGGGAGTTTCAGGCCCGCTCCTGGGTGGTGTCAGGCCCACTCCAGGGGGGTTTTGTGTCCTCTCCCAGGGGGATTTCAGGCCCGCTCCCAGGGTGTTTTGGGCCCACTCCCGGGGGGTTTTGGGCCCACTCTAGAGGGGTTTCAGAGCCACTCCTTGGGGGGGTTTGGGCTCTCTCCCGGGGGGTGTCGGGCCCGCTCCCGGGGGAGTTTCAGGCCCGCTCCTGGGTGGTGTCAGGCCCACTCCAGGGGGGTTTTGGGTCCTCTCCCAGGGGGATTTCAGGCCTGCTCCCAGGGTGTTTTGGGCCCACTCTAGGGGGGTTTCAGAGCCACTCCTTGGGGGGGTTTGGGCTCTCTCCCAGGGGGTGTCGGGTCCACTCCCAGGGGAGTTTCAGCCCGCTCCCGGGGTGTTTTGGGCCCACTCCAGGGGGGTTTTGGGTTCTTTCCCAGGGGGATTTCAGGCCCGCTCCTGGGGGATTTAGTGTCCACTCCCGGAGGGTTTTGGGCCCACTCTAGGGGGGTTTCAGAGCCAGTCCTGGGGGGGTTTAGGGCTCTCTCCCGGGGCTGTCGGGCCCGGCTGTAACCGGAGCCGCGGAGCTGCCCGGCCGCACCAGGCGTGCATTATTGATGAAGGCGGCCGCCCTGCTCCTCCGAGCGCCGGCAGGAGGGAGATGTCATCTGCTCCTCGTTAGGGCCCCTGCATCTTTGATGAGGCGCCGTGTAACCGGAGATGGCCCTGTGAGCGTGGCAGGTGCCATCAATCTCGGGCAAGCTCTCCCTGGTGGCCGGGCATGGATGGACTCGTGCCCAGGCCGGGCCCGGAGATGTGCTGCAGTGCCCGGGGGCACCGGGGGAGGCTGGCAGCACCCAGCCTGCTCTCCTCCTCCTGCTCTCCCTCCCTGGCTTCAGCGAGGGGTGCTGCTGCTGCAGGGGGAGGGATTCTTTCCAGCTGCAGGTGGAGCTCATGGGCCTCCTGGAAACTCTGGGTGACACAGAGGGATCGTTGCAGCCTTGCAGGCCCAAATTCCCCATTAAAGCCTGTCCATCCCCCCTGCAGGCTCAGATGAAGGGCCCTGCCAGGCACAGCAGCAGGGATGGGGGAAGCACAGAGACCCATCCACAGGGAATTCGGGTGGAAAAAAATCCATAGCTCCAGCTGCTCAGGGAATCTGAGGTAATTAACTCCCTCAGTTAATGGACAGACTGATGCTGTCCTGACCCTAAGAGAGCTGTGCAGCTCAGACTGCATGCCACGTTTAGGGAAGGGGTTCTGGGCAGTGCCACCCCCTGCACCATGCCCAGGGCCCTCTCCAGGGCAGGGAAACCCCCATGATTGCCCTGAACCAGGCTGGTGATGCTCCCTGACTGCCCAGGACCTGTCTGGGGTCCCCTCCCTGTGGGGCTCAGTGGTGGCAGGGGGGACAGAGCTGCAGCCCCTCTGCCTGTGGGCTCAGTGGTGGCAGGGGGGACAGAGCTGCAGCCCCTCTGCCTGTGGGCTCAGTGGTGGCAGGGGGGACAGAGCTGCAGCCCCTCTGCCTGTGGGCTCAGTGGTGGCAGGGGGGACAGAGCTGCAGCCCCTCTGCCAGGCTGGGGGGCTGGACTCCAGGGCTTCCTGCCAGCCTGCCCTGGTCACTCTGAGCAGCATCCACGTCTCCAGTCCAGATCTCACCACGGGAAGCCCTGTCCAAGGCTGGACCTGCCCACAGCCACAGAGCCAGAGCTCTCCCTGCAGAAGCTGCTCAGGCAGGATTTACCCTTGGCAGGTCCTTGCTGCTGTCACCACTGCCCTCCTCCTTCAGGACATGGCTTCCAGGAGCGCATTCTCTGTGTCCTTCCCGGGGATGGAGGGGACACAGCAGCCCACAGTGCCACCCTGGAGCTTCCTTTTGGGAGAGGAATGGGATTTTTACCTCTTCCCACGTGTCACACGTGTCAGGGACCTGCTGCAGTCACCAGGACTTTTCAAAGAGGTGCTGGCCTGACCCCTGAGCATCCCTTAATCCTGTGCATGCCCAGCTGGTTTAAACGCTCCCTGACCCAGGTGCAGAAGCTCTTCCTGGCTCACAGCAGCAGGGAAATGGTGTATTGGAGCTGCAGCCCTGCCGAGAGTGCTGCTCCTGCTCCTCCCCCTGGCCCTGCAGGGTCTCTGTCCATGGCAGCACTGTGTGCCCAGCTCCTGCTCATACCCTGGCTGCAGGAGAGGTGCTGCTGGCTGTCCTGTGCTCAGGACAGCGGTGGGAGAGCCTCTTCCAGAGCCTTGTTCCTTCCTCACCACCTCCCTGGGGCTGTGGTGACCCTCCCCTGGCGCTGCTGGGTGAACTCTAACCCTGACCCTAATGCTCTCCAGCAGCTGGGCTGCCCTGCAGGTCAAATGTTCTGCCTCTCCTCACTCTGGCAGGTCCCATCCCTGCCCAGAGATTCTTGGTGCCAGAAAAAGCCAAAGCCCGGCATGCCCACCCTGGGCTCACCCCCGTGCCCCCCCGCAGCTGTTCTGGCATGCCCAGGGTCACCTGGCAGTGCCCCCGGGGCTGTGCAGATCAACCAAAAGGTACCTGAGGGATGGCTGAACATCCAGTCCCTCTGCAGCACCCCAGCTCCAGCCCCTGGCAAGTGACAAACCTCCCAGGACAGCACCTGGGGCTCCCAGAGGATCCCATCCCTTGGGCAGAGCCAGGAAGGGACACCGGGGACACATCCCATGAACCTGTCTGAGGGCTCCGGCAGGGCCATCTCCACAATGTAACTGATCCCGGGGCCTCTCCCGGCGGCGTGGGGGAGTGGGGACAGCCCCAGGTGAGCACAGGATGCTGTGGGGAACAGGAGCAGCCCCAGGTGAGCACAGGATGCTGTGGGGTGTGGGTACAGCCCCAGGTGAGCACAGGATGCTGTGGGGAACAGGAGCAGCCCCAGGTGAGCACAGATGCTGTGGGGGAACAGGAGCAGCCCCAGGTGAGCACAGGATGCTGTGGGGGAGCGGGGACAGCCCCAAGTGAGCACAGGATGCTGGTGGGGAGCAGGGGCAGCCCATGGGAGCAGCAGGATGCTGTGGGCTGTGGGTACAGCCCCAAGTGAGCACAGGATGCTGTGGGGAGCGGAGGGCAGCCCCAGGTGAGTACAGGATGCTGTGGGGGAACAGGAGCAGCCCCAGGTGAGCACAGGATGCTGTGGGGAGCAGGGGCAGCCCCCAGGTGAGCACAGGATGCTGTGGGGAGCGGGGGCAGCCCCAGGTGAGCACAGGACGCTGTGGGGTGTGGGTACAGCCCCAGGTGAGCACAGGATGCTGTGGGGAGTGGGGACAGCCCCAGGTGAGCACAGGATGCTGTGGGGAGCAGGGGCAGCCCCAGGTGAGCACAGGATGCTGTGGGGAGCGGGGGCAGCCCCAGGTGAGCACAGGACGCTGTGGGGTGTGGGTACAGCCCCAGGTGAGCACAGGATGCTGTGGGGGAGTGGGGACAGCCCCAGGTGAGCACAGGATGCTGTGGGGAGCAGGGGCAGCCCCAGGTGAGCACAGGATGCTGTGGGGAGCGGGGGGCAGCCCCAGGTGAGCAGCAGGATGCTGTGAGGTGTAGGTACAGCCCCAGGTGAGCACAGGATGCTGTGGGGAGTGGGGACAGCCCCAGGTGAGCACAGGATGCTGTGGGGAGCAGGGGCAGCCCCAGGTGAGCACAGGATGCTGTGGGGAGCGGGGGCAGCCCCCACGGGAGCAGCAGGATGCTGTGGGGAGCAGGGACAGCCCCAGGTGAGCAGCAGGATGCTGTGGGGATCCCGGCGGGGGGCAGCCCCCACAGGAGCAGGAGCCGGAGCAGCAACTGGGGAAGCACCCTTTCGGGTCTAACCCTGCCCAGCCCTGGAATTCGGGGCAGAAACACCCCCAGGCGGGCCGGGCTGGCATCCCCAGCACGGGGCAGTGCCCAGGGACCCTCGGGAGCCGCCGGGCACACGGCTGGGGCAGGGGAGCTCCGCTTACCTTGATTTTCTGCACGGTGCAGCTCTCCTCCTGGCCCTGGCTCCACACGGTCACGCCAGCCTTGTTGTAGCGGCAGTGCCAGCCCTCCAGGCTCTCGCACTGATCCCTGAAGGAGCTGAAGTCCGGAGTCATCGGGGATATAAACCATCTCCCCTCCTCTGGACATGGGGCTGAGCTGCTGCCTGCCTGCGGGCAGCCTCTGCCTCACCCCCCGGCAACCCCAGCCCTGCCCTTGAGCTCTGTGCTCGCTGGGTGCCCGGGCAGCTCACATGGTCCTGCCAGCCCCCAGCCCCGTGCCCCCGGAGCGGGCCGGGCAGCCCGGGCACGCCGGGCAGAGCGCTGCAGGCAGCCCGCGGGGCCGGGAGGCTCCTTGGGGCCGGGAGGCTGCTCGGCTGCAGTCGCTATCGCAGCTCCGGCAGCTCGGATGTCCTCCCGGGCCGCCTCGGCAGCATCACATTTCTCTGGGCTGGCTGGCAGCTCCTCTATTATTCAGCAGGTAGCAGCGCGCAGGTGGCTCGGCTTTCAGGGCACAGCTGCCCCCGGCTCCCCGAGCCCCCCGGGCTGCCACCCCCTGCTGTCCCCTGGCCGCTTCCCCCGGCAATCTGTGTGCCCGACTTTGCAGCAGCGGCTGCCTGGAGCGATCAGCTGATGCCAGGAGCAGCAGAGGCCTCGGCCCTGGATGTGGGCCAGGCAGGGGGGCACGGCCCAGCGCACAGGGCTCGGCTCTGAGCCTGCCCTGGGGGCTTGGAGGGAGGGATTTGGGAGGGGAGGTGGCCCTTGCTGGGCTCACAGCGTGCTGCACCCATGGGGGGGTCCAGCCCCCTCCCACCGCCAGCAGGACAGAACCAGCACAGGAAAGGTCACCCAGGGCTCGGCCCAGCCTGCAAGGATGGATTTGCCCAACTCAGTGCCACAGCTCTGCACCTCCCCAGGATGAAATACCAATTGTACCGCCCAGCCTGCAAGGATGGATTTGCCCAACTCAGTGCCACAGCTGTGCCCCCTCCCCAGGATGAAATACCAATTGTACCGCCCAGCCTGCAAGGATGGACTTGCCCAACTCCGTGCCACAGCTGTGCCCCCTCCCCAGGATGAAATATCAATTGTACTGCCCAGCCTGGAGCTGCAATGAATGTCCCTTGTCCCTGGGTACCAGTCATGCCCTACTGAGAGGGACTGGCTCTGTCCCCAAGGCACCTGCAGGGTGCTGGTAGATCCCAAGCCAGCTCTCCCCCAGCTCCAGCCCTGCCAGCAGCATGTGCTGCTCCTTTTCCAGCCCCTCCACCTCTCCCTGGACTGAGAATCACTCTGAGCAGAGTTTGGTGTTCCCTGGTGCTGCACAGAGCACGCAGGCTGGGAACACATCCTCCTCATGCTGTCCATTTGTCCATCCTCCTGTCCAGACCTTTATCCAGGACGTTTCACTGGGATGCTGCTCAGGCCCTGGGCCCCAGCCTGCCTGCCTGACACATGGGGCTATCTTGCCCATCCTGTTGATGTCCACAAGGTTTCTCTTGACTGGAATTTTGGGGTTCTTGAAGTCCACCTGGAATGAGGCTCCGCCACTCTCACACCCCTTCCCCCTGGATCAGCCTCGCCTGCAAGGCCAGGCTGCAGCTCCCTCCTCATCCAGCCTGGGATGAGCTTTGGGGACAGCCCCAGTGCTGACCCCTGGGACAGCACCCCCTGGGCACTGGGGAAACGGGGGACAAACCCCTGGCAAGGAGAGCGGGGAGGAACGTGGGGAGTGGCAGCTGCCCCCACAGGGCAGGGTCTGCCTGAGGCTGCCTGAGGCTGCCCTGCTGCTCCCCGGGCACCCAGGCTGTCCCTGGGACTGTGCCACAGCCAGGGCAGGGCTGGCAGTGCCACACAGGGCAGGGGCTGGCAGTGCCACCCAGCTGGGGCTGCACAGGGCAGGGCCGGCAGTGCCACGCTCCATGAAGGAGCTGCTGCAGTGGAGGGGAGGGGCAGATCCCGGCCTGGAAGACCTTGGGGTGGCCTTGGGGCCGGGGAGCAGCTCTGGCCACACAGATTTATGGCCCAGAGCTGTCCAGCCCCGTGCTGCAGTGCGCTGTGAGTGTGTCCCCTGTACAAGGGGGGACTGTCCCCAGGAACAGCCTGGAGGGGCCTTGTGTGGGTGGGACCCGAGGCTGGGGGCTCTGGAGCTCCAAAGATGTCCATGGGGGTGAGGGAAGGGAGGGCACTGCAGTCCTGGGATGGAGGAGCCCCCCAGTGAGGGAGCAGCACTGATGTGGAACCAGCCTGCTCTGCCCCTCAGAGGTGTCAGCATTTCTCTCCCTGGCTCTTCCAGCTGGAAACTTGAATGGAAAGTTCTTCCCTTCTGCAGCAGCCCCTGGGTCAGTGCTCAAGCTGGAAAGCTGCACAGCCAGCCAGGAGCTGCTGCTCACCACCACATCCCCCTGCAAGCCTCCAGCTGTGTCACAGACATGTTTTATGAAAAAATCCTTTCCTTAGGATTTTTCCTCCTGAGGAGCTGAGAGGCCTCAGGAACAAAATGTAAACATTGATGATCTGCTGCTGTGGAATGCAACAGGTGCATCTGGGATTGGCCCATGTTGGTTGTTTCTAATTAATGGCCAATCACAGTCAGCTGGCTTGGACAGAGAGTCTGAGCCACAAACCTTTGTTATTCATTCCTTCCTATTCTATTCTTAGCTAGCCTTCTGATGAAATCCTTTCTTCTATTCTTTTAGTAGAGTTTTAATGTAAAATAATAATAAAATAATAAATCAGCCTTCTGAAACATGGAGTCAGATCCTCATCTCTTCCCCAGTCCAAGAACCCCTGTGAACCCCATCACAGGGCTGTGCTGAGCTGGGTTCCCATGTCCCACCTGGAACACTCAGGGCTCCAACCAACCCCTTCATGACCACCTCTGGCTCTTCTGGAGCTGGGGTTTGGGTCTGGGGGTGCTCTGGGAGCTGCCCAAGGGAGGAGGAAGGTCAGTGCAGCAAATGTGGAGCCTCATGTTAACACTGCCTCTGTCACATCTTGTTTAACTTCTCCTCATGGAGCTGCTGGATGAGTCCAGAGAGGCCACGGGGCTGCTCCAGGGCTGGAGCCCCTCTGGAGCCAGGCTGGGAGAGCTGGGGGCACTCACCTGGACAGGAGAAGCTCCAGGGAAAGCTCAGAGCCCCTCCAGGGCCTAAAGGGGCTCCAGGAGAGCTGGAGAGAGACAATGGACAAGGGATGGAGGGACAGGACACAGGGAATGGCTCCCACTGCCAGAGGGCAGGGATGGATGGGATATTGGGAATGAGGAATTGTTCCCTGTGAGGGTGGGCAGGCCCTGGCACAGGGTGCCCAGAGCAGCTGGGGCTGCCCCTGGATCCCTGGCAGTGCCCAAGGCCAGACTGGACACTGGGGCTGGGAGCACCTGGGACAGTGGGAGGTGTCCCTGCCATGGCAGGGGTGGGATGAGAGGAGCTTTAGAGTCCCCTTCCACCCAAACCACGCTGGGATCACAATGATTCTTTCATCTCAGAGACAATTTTGTGATGTACCCTCAAGGTCCAACAGTCCCATCAATCCCATCCTGGGCTGGAGCTCTCCTCCCTGGGCTGCCCAGGGCTGCTGGGAGCAGCAGGGTCCTGCTCTGGGCCACGCTGTCCCTGTGTGGGGATGGGGACTGTCACACCACAGGGCATGGCACAGGGGACTGTCACACCAGCAGCTCCAGAGGTCCCTCCGTGCCCTGAGTGGAGCCTGCTGAGGTCAGGGCATGTGGGGCCCTGCTTAGGGCACAGTGAGGAGCACCCAGCTCTGTCCTGTCTGTGTCTCACTGCTCCCTCCCTCCTCCTGCACCCCTTTTCACTCTCCAGACCCATTTTAAACCCTCCATTGTGTTTGCAGAGCTGGGAGTGGGGTTGCAGGGCATTGCATGTGGGTGTTCACAGCTCCATTAATGGCTTGGATGCCTCAGCAGGATGAGCTTCCCGCCTCTCCAGAGCTGGAGAAGAACATCCAATCCCCTCTGCAGCAACTGCTCCTGCTCCTCTGAGAATCACCTTTGAAAGCCTTTGCAAATTGGAATGAAAATGTTTTTCGTGCAGAAAATGGTTCTGCTTTGGCTTGATGTGAACCACAGCCCTGACTCCCCTCAGATCCTTGTTCCTGCAGGGTTTATCCCCTGGGGAATGAACGAGAGAGTCAGGAGGAGAAGCAGAAGATGGGTTGAGAGTTTCTTGTCCCAGAGAAACCCAGCTGGAGCAGCCAGGAAGGGTCAGAGCTGCACCAGGAGATGGGGCTGGGAGGTGAGGATGGTCCCAGGGTGGGAGCAGGAAGGTGCTGAATACCTGAGAGACATCAGGGTCCTTGAGGGACACAGAGGCAGGGAAGCCAGGAAAAGCAAGATCCTGAGCCAGGAGTGGGGCAAGGCAGCAAACACTGGGGCTGCAGGGGAGATCCCAAAGCCCTGCAGGTACCCCTGAGCTGAGAGTGGTCTCAGAGCCCCAGGGCTGCCCCAGGGACCTCCCTGGAGTCCCAGGGCCCACAGGGGCTCTGTTGAGATCCCAAAGCCTGGGGGCTGCAGAATCCCCAGGGGTCCCTGGGGGACTCCAGAGCCCCAGAGCCACCAGAGCCTTGGGGCTGCAGTGAGCCCAGGAACACAAGTGGGACCCCAAAGTTACAAGGATAAAATCCTAGAGATTTTGGGGCCCTGGTGAGCCCCAAATCTGCAGGGACCCTGGCTGTGGAGAGATCCCAGAGCCTCAGGGCTGCAGGGATCCCTGGGAGATCCCTGCCTTGGGGACACTCCAGGGCCCCATGGCACCAGGGAACTCCAGATGCCTGAAGACACCCCCAGACATCTGGAGAGACCCCAGAGCTGTGGGCTGCAGGGAGCCCTGAGTGCCTGGAGAGACCCCAGAGCCCCTGTGAGACCCCAAAGTCACAGCACCCACCAGGTCCTGAGGAGGCCCCAAAACCCCAAAGTTATAGGATCCACTAAGTCCTGGGGAGATCCCAAAACTCCAAGGTTATAGGATCCACTAGGTCCTGGGGAGACCCCAGAGAGACCCCAAAACCCCAAATTCACAGGGCCCACTAAGTCCTGGGAAGATCCCAAAACCCCAAGGTTACAAGACCCACTAGGCATTGGGGAGATGCCAAATCCCAAAGTGACAGGACCCTCTAGGCATTGGGGAGGCCCCAAAATCCCAAGGTTATAGGATCCACTAAGTTCTAGGGAGACCCCAAAACCCCAAAGTCACGGGATCCACTAGGTGTTGGGGAGACCCCAAAACCCCAGGGTTATAGGACCCACCAAATCCTGGGGAGACCCCAAAACCCCAGGGTTACAGGACCCACTAGGCATTGGGGAGACCCCAAATCCCAAGGCTACAAGACCCACTAGGCATTGGGGAGACCCCAAAACCCCAAGGTTATAGGATCCACTAAGTCCTAGGGAGATCCCAAAAACCCAGGGCTACAGGACCCACCAGGTCCTGGGGAGACCCCAAAACCCCAAAGTCACAGGACCCACTAATTGTTGGGGACACCCCAAAACCCCAGGGTTATAGGATCCACCAGATCCTGGGGAGACCCCAAATCCCAAGGCTACAAGACCCACTAGGTGTTGGGGGGACCCCAAAACCCCAAAGTCACAGGAGCCACCGGCTCCTGGGGACACCCAGAGAGGCCCCAGAGCCTTGGGGACAGCGGGGCCATCCCAGCTCTGCCCCATGCAGGTGAACCCCCCATAAACCCCTCGGGCGGTGCCAGCGCGTTCCCCCTGGAGCAGCCAGCGTGGCACACGGTGCCAGCCGCGGGCGGTGCCGCCGTGCCCGTGCAGTGTGCCGCTCGCCCACCGGGTGTCACGCGTGCTCCACGCACGGCGGCGACACCGCCAGCGCCGGGGAGCGGCCGGGAAAGGGACACCGAGGAGCAGGGCTGGCCAGCGGCGTCCCCGTGTGCCCCGCTCTGATCTCACCCCTCGGCTGAGGGGGGACTCTGTCCGGAAATGTCACCCTTGAACAAAGGATGGGGTGGAAATCGCCCGGAATTTTTCCTCCTCTTCCTCCTTGCGCTGCCATTGCATCCCTGCTGCTCCTGGCAGCTCCCAACAGCCCAACCCCGGCACCCCGAGCCCCCAGAGCGGGGACAGCAGGGACAGAGCAGGGACAGAGCAGGGACAGAGCAGGGACAGAGCCCCCCAGAGCGGGGACAAAGTGGGAACAGAGCAGGGACATCCTGTGCCCGGGACCCCCAGCTCTAACACGGAGCTTTTGTGGGCACTCCGAAAGTTTCTGGGGTCAGGGGAACTCTGTGTGTGTGTGAGTGGGGTCGTCCCCCACAGTCCCTGGAGCTGGGACCCTGCACACCTGGGGTGCCCATCGCTGCCAGGTGCCAGCGGGCAGAGCCGGGTGGCACCGCTGGCACAGCACAAGGGTGTGGCAGGAGGCTGCCCGGCACATTCCCGGGGCTGGCACTGCCCACAGGGGCATGGAAGGGTGGGGTGGGGCTCTGATGCTTATCCATGGGATGAGGCTTGGCCTCAGCTGTGCCCTCAGTGCACGGGTGGGGGTCTCACAGCAGCCCTGTCCCACTGCAGGTGCCTCAGAAGGTCCCGTGGATGGTGGGACTCCATCCATCCCTTGGAGGGCTCAGGTGAGATGGGCTTTAAAGTCTCCTCCAACCCCAGCCATGCTGTGATCCATCTCCTGAGTCTCTCTGCCACTCCTTCATGTCCTCCAACAGCTGCCACCTCCCCCTGTCCCTGTCCTGTGACCCTGTGTCCCACCTTTCCTGTCCCTCCCACCCCCTCACTCCTTGTTTTAGCTGAATCCTCCTCCTCAGGCAGCTCAGGGGACAGCCAGGCTCATGTCCCCCCCTTTCTTTGCCCTGGAGCATCCCCCCTGCCCACCCTGGGCTCCCCAAACTCCCTCCCTGCCCCCCCACCGTTGTTATTCCCATGCTGCCAGGCAGGGATTTGGCACCCACAGCCCCACGGCTGCCAGGCCAAGGCTTTATTTGCACAGAGCCCAGCCGGGCCTCAGGATGATTTAAAAGGACTGTGAAAAATGTAGTTATTTTTTCCCCTTTCAGCTGCAAGTCAATACTCAGGGAAGGATGTTTAATTATCTTTGTCACCCTCCTAAATCTCTTTATGAGAAGGTTTGGCTGCAAATCTCCACATCATTTCAAAGTTATTGGCTGGCGCGGCGCGCAGCCACACAGTAAATTAGCCGGGCGCAGCAGGCGTGGGTGCTCCCACCACTGCCGGGCTGCCCGTGCCTGCTGCCCCCCTCCTGGGGCTGGGTGGCAGCGGGGAAGCCCCTGCCAGCTCAGGAATTACGCTGGTGTCCCCTCGGGTGTGGGCAGAGCTGGTTTCTGTGCCTTGGTACCAGCCCCATCCCTGGGGATGTGGCATCTCCCGTGGGGTGCAGGATCCAGGGGAC
Source organism: Calcarius lapponicus (assembly GCA_039654755.1). NCBI lineage: Eukaryota > Metazoa > Chordata > Aves > Passeriformes > Fringillidae > Calcarius > Calcarius lapponicus. The sequence goes on along the minus strand of CM077476.1, from coordinate 18,093,931 downwards.
ATAGACCACCCCAGAGTGACATCCTGCACCCTGAGCTCTTCATTGTGCACAGAATCCCCTGCCAGCTCAGGAATCAGGCTGGTGTCCCCTCGGGTGTGGCACAGCCGGTTTCTGTGCCTTGGTACCCACCCCATCCCTGGGGATGTGGCATCTCCCACGGGGTGCGGGATCCAGGGGACATGGACCACCCCAGAGTGACATCCTGCACCCTGAGCTCTTCAGTCTGGGGGAGATAACCCCAGCACTCCCTTGCAGACACTCCTCCCAGCCTGGGAATGCTCTCCCAGAGCTGGCTGTGCTCACCCGGGGCGGGATCACTGTGAGCTGATGGATGGAGCAGGATGAAGCTGAGGCACCCTAAAGATGCCGGGTCCCCCCGGCTGCTCTGAGCTCCCCGAGCTCCCCCGTGAAGGCAGATGGGTGGGCTGAGACCCAGTGCTGGGTCCTGCTGCCGTTCCTAGGGCAGGAGACACCCTGGGGCAGAGCTGATGGCCACGGAACGGTGAAAACGCAGGATGGAAAACGGGCGGGAGCTCCCCTCCCATCAGCATCGCTGGAGGCAGCACCCAGCACCCACCGTGCCCAAACCCCCCCCCCGTTCTCATGCAAATCAGCCGAGCCGGGGCCGGGCTGGAGGCCCGAGATACGCCAGAACAAAATCCCACCTTGCCGATAATGCCTTTTATTGGACTAGGTGACACGCAGGCTTTAGGGGGATAGCGGGAGAATCCTCTCGGCTCATCCGCAGAAGGGATTTCCACAGCTTGTCAGCGCCTGAGCAGTGACGGGCTCGGAGCAGGGCTCGGTGCGCGGGGCTCAGAGGCAGCCCTGCCCCTCCGCGCTGCTTACCGAGATTACCCCGCCTCGGAATAAGCTCCGCATCAGACAGCGCCTAATCAGAAAATTAGCAGCGAAAGAAACTTTGTGGCAGGAATTTATCTCTGCCGCTGCTCCCGCTGCTCCCACACCCAGCCCTCAGGGCAAAACTTCCTCGGATTGCGGCGCTGAAAGCTGATAAAACCTTATCTCATCCCACCCCTGCCATGGCAGGGACACCTCCCACTGTCCCAGGTGCTCCCAGCCCCAGTGTCCAGCCTGGCCTTGGGCACTGCCAGGGATCCAGGGGCAGCCCCAGCTGCTCTGGGCACCCTGTGCCAGGGCCTGCCCACCCTCACAGGGAACAATTCCTCATTCCCAATATCACATCCATCCCTGTCCCCTGGCAGAGGGAGCCATTCCCTGTGTCCTGTCCCTCCATCCCTTGTCCATTGTCTCTCTCCAGGTTTCCTGGGGCTCCTTCAGGCCCTGCAAGGCCACCCTGAGCTCCCCCCAAAGCTTCTCCTGTGCAGGTGAACAATGGCAGCTGTGCCAGCCTTTGCTGCCAGCAGAGCTGCTCCATCCCTCTGCTCATCCTGGAGCCTCCTCTGGCCTGGCTCCAGCAGCTCCAGCTCTGCCTGTGCTGGGGCAGCTCTGCAGCTGGGGTCTCACCTGAGCACAGGGCACAGGGGCAGAATCCCCCCTGCCCTGCTGTGGGACCAGCCCAGGGCTCGGGGGTTCTGTGTTGGGGCAGGTCCAGCTCCCACCCCCAGCATCCCCAGATCCTTCTCCCAGCTGCTCATCCCAGCCTGGACTGACCCCAGGGGTTGTCCCCGCCCCGGGGCAGCACCAGCACTCGGTGTTGTTGAACCTCCTGGGCCACTCCTCGGGCTTGTCCAGGTCCCCGTGGGCCCTCGGGACCCCTCCCACCCTCCCCAGGGATGTGTCCCCAGTGACGCCCCCGGTGCCACGCACGGGACAGAGGCGGTGTCACTCCCGCGCTGGTGTGACATCAGTCCCCGCACCTCGGGAGCAGCGCTGGACACCCAGTGCCACCCTGTCCTGGGCCAGGGGGCAGGGCCGGGAGCCGTGATGGGGGCAGGGAGCTCTCAGGGCGATCGAAATGCGCTGTTTGTGGTGCTGGAGCCCCGGCGATGGGAGAGTTACAGGGCCCTGAGCTAGAAAACGGCATTTACAGCCCCCTCCCCCTGGCACCGCCAGCCCCTGTGCAGGCTTCATCCGTGCCACGTGTGTGTCCAGCGAGGGGACAGCAGAGGGACACCCCTGCCCCAGCCCCACAGACCCTCTGTGGGACCCCAAACACAGTGAAAAGGGAGGGATCAGACCCTCTGTGGGACCCCAAATAGAGCAGAAAGGGGAGGGCAGGGACCCCTCCCACTGCCCCAACCCTACAGACCCGCTGGGGGCTGTCCCACACGGCCAGAGGGTTGGGGCCAGGGTCCTTCCCACCATCCCCAGCCCCACAGCTCCTCCCTGGGACCCAAACCACAGCAAAAAGGGGAGAGCAGGGATCCCTCTCCATTTCCCCAGCCCTACAGTCCCTCTGCGGCACCCCAAACACAGCCAGGGGAGGGCAGGGACCCCACTGTCCCCACAGTCCCTCTGTCGGACCCCAAATAGAGCAGAAAGGGGAGGAGAGGGACCCCTCCCCACTGCCCCAACCCCCCTGTGGGACCCCAGACACAGCGAACAGGGGAGGACAGAGACCCCTCCCCTCTGCCCCAGCCCCTCTGTGGCACCCCACATGCAGTCCCATCGCAGCTGGGGGCTCTCGGGGGGGTGCCCCGTGTGGCACACAGGGTTGGTGGCACTGAGGGGGGCACAGGGGCTGTGCTGTGCCCCCCGCCCGGGGCTGGGCAGTGCCAGCGGCCCCAGCCCCACTTTGGGAGCGGCGGCTCCAGCCGTAGCAACAGTTACCACGATTTCCTCTTCCCATTCCCTTTCCCCGACTCCATCGCCTTCCCAAGGCAGCCCCGGCGCTGCCGGGGATGTGTTTACAGGCAATTAAAGCTCATTAATGGCGCGCAGAAGCAACAGAAGCCCCGCGGCGATACGGGAGGGGTGAGTCCCGCAGGGCACAGAGCAGCCGCGGCCATCCCCGGCAGGTCCGGGGGGATGCGGGGGGCGAGCGGGGTCTGCGGGCCCCGGGGTGAGCCTGCCCGGGGTGGGTGCGGGCTGTGATGGTGTCACCTGCCCAGCAGCCCTGTGGGGACATCAGCACCGAGTGCTGCCAGCACCAAACTGAGAGGGACAGAGGGGTGAAGCGCGCAGCCTCCTCCTCCTCCGGGGGTACCAGCCCCGTATTCCCCGCTCCAGCCCCGCGCTGTTCTCTGGGGATGGATTCAGCTCCCATCCCGGCGGCAGGGAGAGGAGCAGGATCCCGCTCGAGGCTCTCTCCGCACGAGTGTGAGCAGAGATGGCGCCCAGATCCCTCCATCTTGTCCCCTGAACCCCCATAGCAGAAACCCCAAAATCTACTTTCCCACCCCATGATAACTTCACTATCATTCTACTTGATTTGCCGTGGCTTGCAGATCTTCATCTGAGGTTGGTAACTTGCTCGGCTGGGGCCGAGCCGCTGCTCCCGGGCTCGGGAAAACATCGGGAAGACATCGGGGAAACAATAGCGTTCGTTAGCAGGAGCAGAAAAACCTTCCGGGGGCTGAAATGGGGCTTTGATTGGGAACAGATGCGGGAGAGAAGGTACCGGGATGGACCGGGCACAGGGCCGGCTCCCAGGGAGGGAAGGGGAAGGGGAACGTTCCCTTCTCGCTGTCCTGCTTGCCCCAGGGCTGCCGGGGTGCCCTGAGCAGGAGCAGGTGAAGGATGCAGCAGTGCCTGGGATGCTCCTGGCTGCCCACACTGCTGTGGATGCAGCCCCAGGGATCCCGCGGCATTCCCGGAGGGATGAGGTCATGCCAAGGGTGCTCTGCCGTAGCGGGAGGAGCTGCGAGCCCGGGGTTTATCCTGCCAGGAGGGATGTGGGACTGCGTGTGAGGCTGAGCCCTGTGCCCCACACGCTGCTGCAGGACCAGCACAAGAAATGCAGGGAAAATCCTGGTGTGGCTTCCAGCTCATCCTCCTCCTCTTCCTCCTCCAGCGCTGGGCCCAGCAGGACAGCCCACAGCTCTGCCAGGCCGAGGCCAAGGGCACAGCTCAGAACAAAGGCTAATCATGCCGCTGCTGAAATCCCCTGCCCTGCTGCCCACGGAGAGCCTGGCGTGCGTGGATCTGGGCCCTGGGGTGCCAACAGAGGTGCCTGGGGCACGGTGCTGTCAGCAGGAGATGGAGAGAGGCTCAGCAGGGCCTGACCCTGTGCCAGCTCTCCCTCCTTCCCTCCCTCTGGCTCTCTTTCCCTGCAGGACCGTGATGGAGGCTTGTGGGGGGAGCAGGAGGTGCAGGAGGGGTGTGGAGTTGCCCACATTCCTCATCCCTGATTCCCATTCCCCGCTGGAATCTGGGCTCAGGAATGTCCTGAGGGAGAAGAGAGCACCACGCTGCCCTTTGGAAACCCCAGATTCCCCCAACAAGACCTGCAGAGGGTCCTCACCCCCTCTGAGGCTGCACAAGCCTCCTTCCCTCCAAGCACCAGCTCCCAGGGCTGGGAGACAGCCGTGCCCTCATTCCTGGGCACTGAAATAAGTAGCTTGCTTCTGTATTTTATTTTTCCTCCCCTCTTTTAAGGCAGCGAAGAGCTGCGACTCTATAGGGGTGCAGCGGGGTGGGAAGGGGTGCAGAGGCCCCCCAGCCAGGCTGCAGACACCCACCCCAGCGCAGGTGAGCCCACCCAAGCCCAGGTGAGCCCTCCCTGCAGGGCTGGGGGGTGCCAGGACCCACCTGGGGGTGACGGGATCAATACTCACGTCAGCCAGAGAATCCCAGCACCCCCGGGAGAGGGAAGGGCTCCATCCACCTCTGCCCCGGCACGGTGGCAGCAGCGCCAGCGCCTCTGGGAGCCGCTTGGCCCCGTTTAACCCTTGCCTGGCAGGGCTGGCTGCCAGCGGGCCGCGTCCCCCCCGCCCTGGAGAGGCAATCGGCAGGCGCTCTGCGGAGCGGCGCTTTTCTTCTCTAATCTTCTTATTTCATTTTAGCATTTACAATACAGCCAGCCGGTAATCCTGACATCAAACACGCCACGCGCGCCTCCGAGCCGCGCCGACGTCAGGCATTGGGAGCGCTGGCAGGAGCTGCCAGCCCCGACGGCTCCGACACCGCGCGGGGGGGCGCCGGGAAGCGGCTCCGGCAGCAGCGAGAGCGGGCACCGCGCCCTCCCGAGCCCCGCACAGCCACCGGCTGCCCCTCGGGTGCGGGAGGAGCTGGGGGTGGGTTTGTGCCCAGCGAGGGGTTGGTGTGGGAACCCAGCACATCCCCCTGCCAGGGGGCTCAGAGACCCTGGCACAGAGCCCAGGATGCCCCTGTGGTTCTGATTATGACCCGTGGAGCAAATTACCAGCCTTAGATGAAGATCTGCAAGCCATGACAAATTAAGTAGAATGATAGTGAAGTTATCATGGGCTGGAAAAGTAGATTTTGGGGTTTCTGGTATGGGGGTTCAGAAGGCAAGATGGAGGGAACTGGGTGTGTCCAGCCTTTCTCCTTCTTCTTCTTGGCCTCCATCTTCTGCTGTGATGTTGGCACTTTGGGATTGGTTTAGAGTAGAAGCTCACTGTCTAACATAGGTGATAGGTATTGGGAAGTAATTGTAAATATTGTACAGGTAGTTTTTAGTATAATAAAGACATAACACCACCCCAGAGTGCCTGGAACTGTCCTGCTTCATGGACCTTGGCAGGGCAGGTGAAAATTTTTTATAGATAAGATACAATAAACAACCTTGAGACCAAGAACTGAAGAGCTCTGACTCCTTCTTCAAGCACCGGGCGGGGAAAAGAGACTTTCCAACTTTTCTCTGTGTCACTCTGACGAGCCAGAGATCCCAACAGGTTGGAGTCACAGTCGCTCAAAGAGGCAGGGCTGGGTGACCCTGCTGGTGCCCACTCGTCCTCCTCGCTCTGGCCTGGAGCTGCACGGAGCTCTGGCATCCTGGGGAGCAGAGCTGGACACCTTTAGGTGGTGCCAGTGCCACCCCATCCTGTGCCATGGGTAAAGGGGCAGGGGCCATCCTGGTGCTTGAGGCTCTTCCCGTTCTCCGCCTCACTGGAGCATCCTTTGGTTTCCAGGCATGGCAGCTGGACCCTGGCTGGGGTGCCTGGGGAATCCATCTGGAATGTGCCCCCTCCCCAGCGGGAGGGCAGGGCTTGGGGACAGTGTGTGACACCCGACAGCCACAGGCAGCACCTCGTGGGGTGCACTGGGCTGGAGGCAGAGCCCAAAGGGCTGGACAGCCCACAGTGCCCATGAGTCTCTTTATTCAATCCCATCCCCAGCTCCTCTTGGATGGACACCAGCTGCTGGCACAGGAATTCCTGAGGTGGGCAGGCCCTGGCACAGGGTGCCCAGAGCAACTGTGAATGCCCCTGGATCCCTGGCAGTGCCCAAGGCCAGGCTGGACAGGATTTGGAGCAGCCTGGGATGGTGGGAGCTGTCCCTGCCCAGGGAAGGAGATGAACTTTGAGGTGCCTTCCAACCCAAACTGAATCATTCTGGGATTCTGTGCAACACTTCCCTGCTCCCACTGCAGTGACACAGATCCAGCAGCCCTTGCAGAGTCCCTGGGGTGGTTTTTCTTTCCTAACCCGATGTCCTGAACAGATTTGCAGCTTCTGGAAGATTCCTGGAGTTACCTTGGAACTGAAATGTTCCACAGGGCTTGATCAGGGGAGGGGGATGGAAAATGATGAATCTGCTCTCAGGCCCTGCTGAGGATGGGACCCCTGCCTGGATCCCTCTCATGGCAGTTCCTGAGGGCACCCCGAGGCTCAGCCCTGTGCCCACATGGCTTCACCATCCTCTTCCTCAGGCCACGGAGGAGGAAGGAGCCCAGCAAACACAGGCCCTGCCCAGCGCTGGCAGCGCCAGGGGATGTGAGGAGTGAGCAGGAAGAGAAGGGCTCAGGTCCCCATGCCAACCCAGAGCTCCCCCTTGCTCTGTGCCAGGTGGGCACCGGTCCTGCAGTGGGTTCTGCTGTGGGGTCACCTCCCACGGAACACTCTCAGGTCTAATCCATGTCTCAATATTTGGGATTTAATCAGCACTGAAATAAGTAGCTTCTGTACTTTATTTTTTTTTCTCTCCCTCTTTTAAGGCAGCGAAGAGCTGCGACTCAATAGGAATTAATTTGCCTAATTAGCGTCTTTGGGAAGCTCTCCCTCGCGCGCATGGCTCGATGGGGGAGATTCCCGTGCTGGGGACGAGCTGTGCGGGCCGTGCCCGCTGGGAGCTGCCCAGGGCCCTTCCCCAGCCGCTCCGGACAGCGCTGCCCCGCATCCCGCAGGATCCATGGGGGGTTCCCATCGCCGTGGGCGCTGCCGGGCGGGCCCGGGGCCGCGGGAGCGGGCGGCTGCCAGGGAAGATGAATGGTTTTAATCACGCCGCTCACAGGGCACCATCTGAAGTTTCGTGTAAGTTATGATAGCGACAGTTTGCACGAAAATTGTATTTCCAGGCTTCATTGACTGGCTTAATGAGAATCTTTACGTGTCAGATATTAAATTAAGAAATTAAAGAGCTGTTTCGGTGTGTATAGACTCCTTCCCTCGCACTGAGCTGCTTCTTCCAGATCAATCAGGAACGCGCCTCTAGAAAAGATGGGAGAAGCCTTTGATTTTCTGTCACCGGGGAAGTGAATCTAATACGCCTTGGCACCTAATTCATGTTTTATTAAAAGGCATGAGGTGGATGCTGCCGGCCCCCGCCTCTGCCCGCTGCCCTCTCCCGCAGGAGGGAGCGGCCACCCCCGGCTCCCGGCGCTGCCTGGCTGTCACACGTGTCCCCAGTGCCAGCATCCCGCGGCTGGGGACACCAGGAGGTGCCAGGCGCTGGCTGTGCTAGCCAGGGATTCAGGTCAGCTTGGAAGGAGCCACGCTGGAATCAGCAGGTTGGAAAATGTTGCTGCTCTCCTGTGTGGCATCCCTGCTTTGCTTCCTGTGCTGGCTGAGTTTGACCTGAATTCCCTGATCCTCTGTGTCTCTTCCCTCTGATTTTGCTGGGAATGGGTACTCAGGCAGCTGGGAACTCCCCAGCTGGAATGGGGACCATGTCACAGCCATGGGGTAGCCAGAGGGTGTGGAAATGGAGCAGGGCTGGGCATGGCCAGGCCTGGGGCACGCTGGGCTGGATGGGACAGACAATCCCTGAATGCCACGGACGCTGGAGATAAACACCTGGCACAGGGATGTGGAGAGCAAGCCCGAGATCAGGGAGCCCAGGGATCGATGTCCCAAGGCAGGGACACCCAGGGACAGCAGGGATCAATGCCCTGGGTGGGACAGCTGGGGACACCAGGGATAAATGGCCCTGGATGGCCTCAGCCAGGGACACCAGGGGCAAATCCCCCTGTTCAGAGGCACACAGGGATACTGGAGATAACCCCTGGATGGGGACACCAGTCAGCTCAGTGAGAGTGCAGATGGGATGTGCCCGTGTTTCTTGATCCACCTGGACGCTGTCAGGGAGGACCTTGGGGACACTTTGGTCCCAGAATGGGGACAGGGGCATCAGGGTCTCTTAGATGAGCCCCATTTCCTGGTGCTCAGCCTGCCTGGATGGAATCCTGGCTCTCTCCCAGTCCCCGCACCGCATCTGCACCTTCCAAACCCGAAGGTGAGGAGAGGGAGGTGCTGTTGTTCCAAATTATCTGTCGGGGCAGGAAACACCCCCCCTCCAGGCCCTGAGCACCACCATCCATCTTCTGCTCCCTGTGCCAGCCCTGGCTTCTCCCTGTGTGGGGGAACTTGGAGCAAACAGCTTCATTTGGCACCATCTGAGCGGTGACATCGCGTGCCGTGTCACCATCGATCCCCAGCCACACGGCCCCGTCACTCATTCGGGCTTTTCCACTTTTGATATTACAATTGGAGGGGATCAACCTCCCTGCAGCGCTGGGCTGGGCTCACTGTGTATCCCTGGGACCCCTGTCCCTGCAGGAGCCTGTTCCCAGTGTCCCCAGCCCTGTCCCCACTCCCTGGGACCCCCTGTCCCTGCAGGATCCTGGTCCTGGTGCCACTCACAGCGTTGCTTCCACATCCTTTGGGGCACTTGTGGGTGCAAAGGGTGATGCGGGAGAAGCTGTAGCCCCCGTCCAACAAGGGCTGGGTGCCGGGGTGCCTGCGGGGATGATGCCCCGCGGCTCCCGGCCCAGCAGGAGCTCGGTGTCGCTGTCGCCAGGCTGGCCGAGGTGCCATCCCCGCCGTGCCAGCCCACCCCGGCAGCGGGCACCCCGCCGGCCCTGCCTAAGCGTCTCATTAAAGGGATTTGCGGGGCTGCTGAGCCGGGCTCTAATCTGGCGCTTACCGTTCATTTGTTGCAGCGTCTCCGGCAGCCGGCAAAGGTCGTTGGATGTTTAATTACGGGGAGAGAGCGGCGGCAGCGGCTGCGGGCGGGCGGCCCGAGCGCTCCTAACGAGGGAGATGCTGTCTGCCCCCGGGACACGAGCAGCGCTGTCACAGCGCCGTTGTCACAGCGGCCTTGTCACAGCCAGCCAACCCACGGTGACCGCAGCCTGGCCTGGCGTTGTCCCTGTCCCCATCCTCCTCCTTTTTGGCGGTGTCGCCTCCTTGCCGCTCCTGCCGTGCTGTGTGACACCGCGGCTGCCCAGCCTGCTGGATGGGGCTGTGCTGTGCCAGGATCGGCAGGAGCTCGGCTGGGACACGCCGGAATTCCCAGCTGGCACAAGCCGGGGATGTGCTGTGTCCTGCCGTGCCCGGGGGGGAGCCTGGGGGCGCTCCCTGTCCCCAGAGCCGTGTCGGGGGAGGTGGTGGCTGTGCAGGGGATGGGCTGTGGGTGCCCGCATGCAGCTCCCAGGGCCGAGCATCCCGGCGTGAGGGCTGCTGAGCCCCTGGGGGTGTTTCCCGAGTGCCCCCATCCCCCAGCAGATGTGTGGGTGTGTGCACAGACACGGCTTGAACGGAGCTCTGAGCCACCTGCAGTGCTGGGAAGGGTCCTGCCCGTGGCGGGGGGTGGAACGGGATGGGCTTTGAGGTCCTTTCCAGCCCGAGCCGCTCTGGGGTTCCATGAATTTACGATCCAGGCTGAATTCCAGGGGTACCCGCGCCCACCTCGCTCCGTGTGTGAGCTCCGAGCGCTGGTGCCGCACGGAGCCGCGGGGAGTTGGTGCTGCAGAGGGTCCCGAGGGCACCGGGGGCTGACAGGGCTCCAGGGAGCGGCGGCAGCACGATGGGCCGCGGGAATGTCACCGCATGGAGTGCGTGAGGAGCCATCCCGCCCCGCCGGTCATTAGCGGCTGTCACCGCCCGTGCTGGCAGCTGCCACCAGCGCCTGACAGCGCCGCGAGGCTGCGCCGCTCCCGGGGTGACAGGAGGGGCCGCGGATCGTGCTGTCACCTCTGCCACCTCCTCTGTCCCCTGCCCGCTGCCCTGCCCGGGGGTGGCCGAGTGACGCCGTGCAGCGCCCCCGCTGTCCCCCCGCTGTCCCCAAGCGTGCAGGGGGTGCAAAGGCTCTGCCCTCCGCTGCCGGGGGTCCCTGCGGCGCTCGGGGTGCCCCCGGGGCTGGCTGCAGCCTGAGTGACAGCCTGTCGCGTTAATGAGCCCGTGGCTGACACCCGCGGCCGCCTCCCGGGGCCATCCCCGAGGGCTCGGCCGGGGGGGCTCCGGGGCGGCTGGGGTGACACCGATGCCGTCCTTTCTCCTGAACGTCGCTGGGAAGCTGCCTGGGTGTGCCTGAGCACGGCAGGCTGAGGGTTACAGGAGGTGCAGGGCGCTGCCCGTGAGTGTGCAGGGGCTCGGGAGTGTCCCCTGCCTGTCCCCCGCCATCCTGGGCAGGGTGGAAGGGGCTTTAGACAGGCTGAGCCCGGCCAGGGCTGCAGGTCACAGCGGGTACCGGGCACTCTGAATGATTCCGGGGCACAGCATCACCCTCCCACCATTCCTGGAGCATCCTCCTGCCTCAGATCATCCCTTCTGGAGCATCCTCCTGCCTTGGCATGGCAGTCCTGGAGCGTCCTCTGCCTCAGTATCACCATTTTTGGAGCATCCTTCTGCCTCAGTGCTTCCCTTCTAGAGCACCCCCTTGCCTCAGCATTTCTGAAGCATCCTCTGGTGTCAGCATCAGCATTTCTGGAGCATCCCCTGCCTTGGCATCTCCGTTTCTGGAGCATCCTCTGCTCAGATCCTCATCCCTGCAGCTGTGCCCGCGGTGCCAATGCCAGCTCCCAGCCCCATCCTTTTCCCCAGGAGAGTTCTCATCCCGTGTTTCCCTGTCTCCAGTCTCTCTCCCTTCCTCCCACATCTTGCTGGCTCCCTTGAAGCCTCACATGCCTAATCCTCTTGTTAGCCTCTCCCTTCATCTAAAACCAATATGCAGCTGAATGCTGGAGATAATTAATTGATCAATTAGATAGAGAACTGCCTGTGCTCGTGGCACTGCACACACGGAGGAGGGGGGGCTGTGCCAGCACACCTGGCAGTGCCCACGCCTCAGTGAGGGGGTGCTCTGCCCACCCTGGGTGTGCTTGGTGTCCCCAGTGGAGGGGACAGGCCACCAGCCAAGGTGAGCACGGGTGCAGGTCATCCCTGTGCCACATACACCGTGTGACACAGTGACACCAAGGCTGGGAGGGTGCAAGTGCTCCAAATCCTGCCCAGGGGGCTTCTTCACCCTGGCATCCCCAGCACTCCACTCATCCTGGCTGTGCCACGGTGCCCTCAACCACCCAGAGCACACTGGGGGGTGCTGAGCACCTGGAGGGGTGCCAGTGGTCAGGGTGGGGGTCCCAGCTGTCAGAATGGGGGTTCCAGCTGTCAGAATGGGGGTCACAGTGGTCAGGGTGGGGGTCCCAGCTGTCAGGATGGGGGTCCCAGCTGTCAGAATGGGGGTCACAGTGGTCAGGGTGGGGGTCCCAGCTGTCAGGATGGGGGTCCCAGCTGTCAGAATGGGGGTCCCAGCTGTTAGAATGGGGGTCAAAGTGGTCAGGGTGGGGGTCCCAGCTGTCAAGGTGGGGGTTCCAGCTGTCAGGGTGGGGGTTCCAGCTGTCAGAATGGGGGTCCCAGCTGTCAAAATGGGGGTCCCAGCTGTTAGAATGGGGGTCCCAGCTGTCAGGTTGGGGGTCCCAGCTGTTAGAATGGGGGTCCCAGCTGTCAGGGTGGGGGTCCCAGCTGTCAGAATGGGGGTCCCAGCTGTCAGAATGGGGGTCCCAGCTGTCAGGATGGGGTCCCAGCAGCCCGAGGGGGGGCTGCCAGGCAGGCAGGGTGCCGCAGGGATGTAAATAATGCAGCAAACCCATGTCTGCCAACCCCCTCCTCCCCGAGCTTTGAAAAGCAACACATTACCCTGATCTCCAGACATGAGTTTTTGTCACCAAACAGGGTGATGAGGAGACTTTGAAGCAAATACAAACACCGGGAAAGGGAATACATAAGAAGAGAGTCGCGTGTTCTCTTCAGAAAACAATTGCGGTGTCAACTACACGGAGCAGCTCCGCGGAGGGGGAGCTGCTAACCAGGAACTGACAGCCCCAAACACCGGGAATTATCATCCAGAGAGCGAAACCATCCCTCTGCTGACAGGGCTGCAGCATCTTCCCCTTTCCAGGTCACACAGGAGAGCCCTTCTCCCTCTCCCCTTGCTCTGTGTGCCCCACTTGTGCCCCAATGCGGTGGCATCACTGTCCCAGCTGGGGACAGATCCTCTCTTGTCCCTCCTGTGCTTTGTCACCTGCATGCACAGGCCTGTCCTGCTCCCTGCAGGCTGACAGCTTGCACACCTTGCACAAGCACTCACACCTTGCAGCAGCCCCTGCTCTCTGGCCACCCTCACTCACCTGCTCACTGCCACCCCACACACCTCCCGTGATCTCATTGCCACGGCTGCTCTCACACTCCCGTGGTCCTGCGCGTGCCCCACCTGTTCCTTTCTCCCTGACACCCTCCCTGGAGCTCCCAAAATAACATTTTAGAACATAACATAGAGGCAGTGCTATTGATAGCCTGGGAGATGGCATCACCCCGTGGCGTGGTGAAACTCTCTCTCCATCTGGGCATTTAAGATGGGAATTTGGGCAGGATTTGGGGATCTGTCCTTGAGCCAGGCCCTGCACTGGGGGTTTCTGGACAGCCCTTGGGAGCTCAGCTTGGGATTCTGCCCCTTCACCCCCCTGGGGAGCCAGTGCCAAGCTGTGCCCAACTGATCCCTTGGTGTGCAGACCCTGGGGATGTCGGGGCACAGGGTGGCACCTTTGTGCAGCACACAGGCACTGCCTTGCCTGGAGATGCAGCTGCACTGGTGCCCTGCGTGTGCACTTGCACCCCCTGCACACTCAGCATGGGAACACCCAACCCTGCATGAGCACTCCCACCCTGCTCACACTCATCCCTGTATGAGCAAATCCAACTGCTCACACTCATCCCTCTGTGAGCACTCTCACCCTGCTCACACTCACCCCTGCATGAGCAAATCCAGCTGTTCACACTCATCCCTGCATGAGCAAATCCAACTGCTCACACTCATCCTGTATGAGCAATCCTATCCTGCTCACACTCATCCCTGTATGAGCAAATCCAACTGCTCACACTCATCCCTGCACAAATATTCCCACCCTGCTCACACTCATCCCTGCATGAGCAAATCCAGCTGTTCACACTCATCCCTCTATGAGCACTCCCACTCTGCTCACACTCATCCCTGCATGAGCAAATCCAACTGCTCACACTCATCCCTGTATGAGCAAATCCAGCTGTTCACACTCATCCCTGTATGAGCACTCCCACTCTGCTCACACTCATCCTGTATGAGCAAATCCAGCTGCTCACACTCATCCCTGTATGAGCAAATCCAGCTGCTCACACTCATCCGTGTATGAGCACTCCTATCCTGTTCACACTCATCCCTGCACAGGCACTCTCCCCCTGCTCACACTCACTGTGCACCCCCCTCCGGCCCTGCACGCCTTGCACACTCACTCAGCCCTGCACAGCCCTCACCTCCCAGGCCCTGCACTCCCTCCCCTCTCAGGCCCACCCTCGTGTGCCCTCTCACAGCCCCTTGCCCTCCCAACCCAGCTCCCCGATGCCCCCTGCCCGTGCCATCCCTTGTGCCTGGCACACGTGCGTCCCAGCCCACGCTCCATGGAGCTCCCTGGCATGATCCCAAATCTGCTTCTCCCCATCCCTGTGGCTCCGGGCACTTCTCACCCCTTCCTGGACCCCAAACCTTGCTTGGCCCCCACCCGTGTCACGCTGGGCACGCTGCTCCTTCCCCCACAGCCCTGTGGACACCTCTGCACATTCCCTCCTCCTTGCTCATCTCATCTCTCATCCATCTATCCATCCATCTATCCATCCATCCATCCATCCATCCATCCATCCATCCATCCATCCATCCGTCTCCTGACACCTTCCCGTGCCCGGTGCCGTCTCCCTTCTCCTCCCTCTTTATCTCTGGCTCCCAGCTGCTCCTGGCCCCTCCCTGCTGCTCCCTCCATCCCTCCTCTCCCCATCCCTCGCTCCCGCCGCGGTTATCGCTCCCTCGCACACATCCCTCCTCCCTCCCTCCCTCCTTCTCCTCATCCCTTCTCCCTGCTCTTCCCCCCGCTCATCCCTCCATCCCCGCATCCCATCCCTCTCCATCCCCGCATCCCATCCCTCTCCATGCCCGGCCTCGGGGCCGCCACCCCGCCCTCCCGGCCGCGTCCCCGCGTCCCCCGGCTCACGTGTGGCCTCGGTGTCCCCGCCGTGCCCCGTTTTTCAGCCTTTAAAGTTTCAATCAGGCTCGGCTGGGAGAGGCGGGGAAGGCAGCGCCTCCCGCTCCCAGCCCCGCGACGCCGCGCTGCCACTCTGAGTGCTCCCGCCTTATAAATTTTACATTATTACCCTCTTTAAAGTATATAAAATAACTATTCATAAATTATTGAGGGGAAATTTAAAATACTACAAATGTTTATAAATGTTTATCAAGAGGTCTTCAGAAGTGAGCGAGCGGAGCCTGAGTGACTTCCCACGGCTGGCAGGAGCACGGCAGCGGCCCGGCCCTGCCGAGGGGGGATTTGGGGAGAGCCCCCAGCAGGAGACTGCGGCAGCCTCGAGAATTCCCGAGCCCGTGGATGGTGAGGAACAAATTCCCCTCCCTGCTCTGTCTGTGGGTGCCAGCTGGGCTCCGTGTGCGGGCACCTGCTCCGCTGTGGCATCACCCTGCGGCTGGCCCCGGGCACGGACAGATGGCCCTGATGCTGGGGACATGTTCTGCCCCACTGGGGATGTGCCCTGCCCTGCTGGGACACGACCTAACCCACTGGGGACACATTCTGACACACCAGGGACACATCCTGACATGCCAGGGACACATTCTGACACACCAGGGACAGGTTCTGCCCTGCTGGGACATGTCCTGACCCAATGGGGACATGTTCTGACACACCAGGGACAGGTCCTGACACACCAGGGACAGGTTCTGCCCTGCTGGGAATGTGTCCTGCCCTGTAGGGAATGTGTCCTGTCCTGCTGGGGACATGTCCTGCTCAGCTGGGTCATGACCTGACCCACATTCTGACACACGAGGGATACATCCTGACACAGCAGGTACAGGTCCTGACACACCTGGGACATGTCCTGTCCTGCTGGGGATGTGCCCTGCCCTGCTGGGACATGACCTGACCCACTGGGGACACATTCTAACACACCAGGGACAGGTCCTGCCCTGCTGGGGACATGTCCTGCCCTGTAGGGAATGTGTCCTGTCCTGCTGGGGACATGTCCTGCTCTGCTGGGACATGACCTGACCCACTGGGGACACATTCTGACACACCAGGCACAGGTCCTGACACACCATGGACATATCCTGACATGCCAGAGACACGATCTGACACACCAGGGACAGGTTCTGCCCTGTTGGGGACATGTCCTGACCCTCTGGAGACATTCTGACCCATTGGGAGTATGTCCTGATGCACTGGGGACCTGTCCCAACCCACTGGGGACATGTCCTACTTCACTGGGACACATCCTGCTCTGCTGGGGACACATCCTGACCCTCTGGGGACACATCCTGACCCACTGGAGATTTGCTCTGCCCGACTGGAAACTTGTCCAGCCCAGCTGAGAATGAGTCCTACCCTAGGGGGACATGTCCTGCCTTGCTGGGGACACATTCCACCCCTCTGGGGACACATTCTGCCCTTCTGGGGTCATGTCCTGCCCTGCTGGGAACATGTTATGACCCACGGGAGACACATCTTGACCCACTAGGGACATATTCTGCCTGGCTGGGGACATCTCTTGACCCACTGGTGACACATCCTGCCCTGCTGGGGACACATCCTGCTCTGCTAGGGACATGTCCTGCCCTGCTGGGGACACATTCTGACCCATGGGAACATGTGTGGCCCGGTGGTGACACGTTCTCCCCCCTCTGGGGTGACATCCTGTCCAACTGGAGACCTGTCCTGCCTTGCTGGGGATGAGTTCTGCTGCACTGGGGACACGTCCTGACACCCTGGGGACACAGCCTGACCCACTGGGGACACGTCCTGACACCCTGGGGACACAGCCTGACCCACTGGGGGCATGTTCTGACATCTTGGGGACACGTCTTGACCCACTGGAGACACGTCCTGACATCCTAGGGACACCTCCTGACCCACTGGGACATGTCCTGGCACCCTGGGGACACCTCCTGACCCCCTGGGGACATGCCCTTTCCTACTGGGGCAGTGTCCAGCCCAGCCTGGGGGGATGTCCTGCCCCACTGGGGCTGTGTCCTGTCCCCCAGGCTGGCCCAGCGTCCCCAGTGAGGGACAGAGGGGCACACCAGCCCTGTGCCCATGCAGTGCCAGCTGGCTCAGCCTTGGCACAGCTGTGGGCACTGCTTGGCAGGGCTGCTGCCTGCTGGGAGCAGGGACAGGTGGCACGGAGACGAATAACCACAGCCCTGGAAGAACCATGGCACAGTCATGGCACGGGTCTGACACAGGGGTGGCACATTCCTGGAATCACCATGGCACAATTGCAGCACAGACATGGCACAGGTCTGACAGAGGGGTGGCACATTCCTGGAATCACCATGGCACAATTGCAGCACAGACATGGCACAGGTCTGACACAGATATGGCACATTCCTAGAATAACCATGGCACAGTCATGGCACAGGTCTGACACAGGCGTGGCACATTCCTAGAATAACCATGGCACAGTCATGGCACAGCCATGGCACAGGGGTGGCACAGACACGGCACAGATCTCACACAGTGGTGGCACATTCCTGGAATAACCATGGCACAATTGCAGCACAGACATGGCACAAGGGTGGCACTTTCCTGGAGTAACCATGGCACAGCCATGGCACACCTCTGGCACGGCCATGGCACACCTCTGGCACTCTGACCAGCATGGCAAAGCCCCTGCACAGGGATCCTGCTCATCCTCTGCTCCTCTCCTCAAATCCAGAACCCAGGGCTCACCCACAGCCAGGGGGGTGCCAGGGAGCTGCCAGGGCTGGACCTTGTCCCCTGCACATCCCAGCCGTGCACGGCTCACCCCGCAGGACAGGACAGGGCCACCAGGGCCACTGGGGAGGGACAAATCCCGGGAGTGGAGGCTGCGGGAAGGGCAGCAGCGCCCGGAGCTCGTGCCCACCACGGGGTGGCAAAGGAGCTCTGCCGAAGCCGGAGCAGGGGCCGGGCTGGATGCTCCGCGCTCCCAACGAGAGCCGCCTGCAGGGATTGTGTTTAAAGCGGCGGCTGATTGGGGTAATCATGGGAGCAGGGAGTGCATTAGCTGGGAAGGTTTATAAAGGGAAATTAAAATAAAATTGGATGTGACAGAAAAGTACATGGAAAATTAGGATAAGAATATGAATATTTATGGCTGCGGGAGCACGCCTGGGGAAAGTGCTCCCGTGCTCCAGGCCACCCTCCCTGCCGTGGGGCTGGGGCAGCTCCCGGGGGTGGCACCTGGCTGCGGGTTTGGGGACAGCCCTGGGGGACACTCTGTGCTCAGCCCTTGGTCACAGCTGGTCGCTGTCGGCCACCACTGCCTTACCATGGCAGGGACTCTGGGGTGACAGAGGCTGTGACACCCCCGGGGGTGTCAGCAGGGCCGGCGTGTGCCAGCGTTGGTGGTGGCACCGTGCAGGGCCACGCAGCTGCCGCGATGGCACGGGGACAGCACAGACACAGCCGGTGGCAGAGACCGGGGGTGGCACCCGGCGAGGCTGCTCCTGCAGGAATCAGGGCACTGGGACAGAGCCCGGCATGCCAGCATGGCAGGGCACCGCCGTGCCTGCCCCCCGGGCACGTGCCAAGTGCCACCACCCTGCTGGGGACACCGCCAGCGCCCCCTCCCCAGCCAGCCTGCCCCGCCGGGCCCGGGGGCCGCCATCCCCCTGTCCCCTCCCGCTGTCACACTTAGAAGCCATTAAAATAATTGAACGCTTTAAATATTCAGCGCTCGGCTTAAATATTCATCAGCGAAGTTCTTGTGATTGCTGAACTGCATCAGCACGGGCTGGGAGATGGCTCCTCTCAGCAGAGCCCCCCGGCCCCCCTGGCACAGCCCTGTGCCCCCCGGGCTCACGTGGGCACGCGTGGGCACGCAGGGCCCCGCACACGTGTGTCACACGTGGATGTGTCCCCGGAGCCCCCAGGGCAGTGGGGCTGGGCCTGGGGACACTGCAGGAGCACCTCTGGGGGTGGCTGTGCCCCGGTGAGCCTGGGGAGGTTCTCAGTGCCCTGGGCATGGCAGCAGGGTGGGTTTGCAGATGCACCCGGCCGGGCCCATCCCGGCTCTGCCCCGGTGCCCGCGGTGTCACCCCACCCCTGAGGCTGCTGGGGGGGGCTCTCCCCCGGCTCTGCAGGTGTGGCACGGCCAGCTGTGCGCCAGGGGGATGGCAGGGTGTGGAATCGCAGCATGGTTTGGGTGGGAAGGGTCCTTAAAGCCCATCCCATCCCATCCCATCCCATCCCATCCCATCCCATCCCATCCCATCCCATCCCATCCCATCCCATCCCATCCCATCCCATCCCATCCCATCCCATCCCATCCCTGCCATGGCAGGGACACCTCCCACTGTCCCAGGCTGCTCCCAGCCTGGCCTTGGGCACTGCCAGGGATCCAGGGGCAGCCCCAGCTGCTCTGGGCACCCTGTGCCAGGGCCTGCCCACCCTCACAGGGAACAATTCCTCATTCCCAATATCCCATCCAGCCCTGTCCTCTGGCAGTGGGAGCCATTCCCTGTGTCCTGTCCCTCCATCCCTTGTCCATTGTCCCTCTCCAGCTCTCCTGGAGCCCCTTTAGGCCCTGCAAAGGGCTCTGAGGGGTCCCTGGAGCCTTCTCCTGTCCAGGTGAGCACCCCCAGCTCTCCCAGCCTGGCTCCAGAGGGGCTCCAGCTCTCAGAACCTCTGTGGCCTCCTCTGGGCTCACCAGCAGCTCCACGTCTTTCCTGCAGGCAGCTCTGCAGGTGGGCTCTCCTGAGGGCAAAGCAGAGCGGGGGGAATCCCTTCCCTTGGCCCCCTGCTCCTGTTGGGATGCAGCCCAGGACGAGCCCGGTTTCAGCCATGCCCCCCTGCCCTTGGCTGCTCACCCAGCTGTGACCGTGTCACAGGGGTCTGAGGATGAGGGAAGAGAGAGGATCTGACTCCATGTTTCAGAAGGCTGATTTATTATTTTATGATATATATTATATTAAAACTCTACTAAAAGAATAGAAGAAAGGATTTCATCACAAGGCTAGCTAAGAATAGAAAAAGAATGATAACAAAGGCTTGTGTCTCGGACAGAGAGTCTGAGCCAGCTGACTGTGATTGGCCATTAATTAGAAACAACCACATGAGACCAATCACAGATGCACCTGTTGCATCCCACAGCAGCAGATAACCATTGTTTACATTTTGTTCCTGAGGCCTCTCAGCTTCTCAGGAGGAAAAATCCTAAGGAAAGGATTTTTCATAAAAGATGTCTGGGACACCCATGGCCGAGTATTTTGGCCCTCAAATGCCACCCAGAACTGGGGGGTGGGGAGAGGAGCACCAGTGGAGCCCCCCTTGCAGAGCTGGGGGTCCAGGTGGGACCCCAAGAGCACAAAGAGCTCTGCTCCGTACTGGGAGTCTCCATCTCCTCATCTCCTGCTGGGTTTGACAGCACCTGGAGGAATCTCCCATTAGGAGACAGAGGATCTCTGCTCCACACCCCTGAGGGAAGAGCAGGGGGAGGAGAATGGAGAGCTGACACCACCCATGGCTGGGAGCGAGGGATGCCTTGGAAACAACTTGCCAGGGGCAGCGAAACCTCTGGCAGAGGAATGAAACCAGAGCCAACACCTGCTTTAGGAGGATTTTCCTACTCCTTCCCCAGGCTGGGAGCCTGCAGGGAGCTCGCACATCCCCAGCAAGGAACCACCTGCCCGTGTGGGATTCACATTCTCTGAACCTGAGAGAAGCAGAGAAAACAATGATCAAAACAATTCTTATCTCATTCACTGGGCCTGTGTTTTGCCAAAACAGAATGAAATATGGAAATTTTTACCCAAAGTGATGGTGTTTGGTTTCCTTGTCCTGTCAGGGCCAGGTGTGTGTGTGTGCTGGGACTGTGGGCTGACAATCACGAGATTCAGAGCAGTTGAGTGCTTGGCAGATTCAGTTTAGATATAGAATTATTTAATAATATTAATAATATAGAATTACTTATTAATAATAAATAATACAATAATAATTTAATAGAATAATTTAGATATATAAAAATATAGATATAGAATAATATTATTATATAGAATAGTATATCATTTATATATAATATTATAATATAATAATATAGTATAATATAGAATAGTATCATATATGTATATTATATATATTATAATAATATAATATAAAATAATATAGTATAATATAGAATAGTATAATAGTATAGTATAATATAGAATAGTATAATTCTATATTTATAATGTAGAATAGTATAATAGTATATATTTATATTATATATATTATAATAATATAAAATAATATAGTATAATATAGAATAGTATAATATTATAGATATATCATATATATGTATAGTATAATATAGAATAATATAGTATGATAAAGTAATTAATTCACTTCCTGATAAGATGGAGTCCTCCTCATCATTCCTCCCAGACTTTGGGCAAAAATATTTCCTACAGTGAGGAGCTGGCGCTGGTGTTGAGCACCTCCAGGACGTGAGGACCAACCCCACCAGGTGCAGCCTCACTCAGGGAGACCCTGCAGAGCCCAGAGCCTTGTGGGGCGAATCCTGCAATCCCAGCCCTCACTCTGGGGGTTGTTGGTCGGTAAAATGTTCCTTCCTCTGGGCCAGGGCTGGTTTTTCCCTGTGCCAGAGCTGGCAGGATGGATATTCCATGTGGGCGCTGCTGCCTGGCACATCCCATGGGCATGGGCATGGGCAGGAGGGGTTTGAGGGGTC
Organism: Calcarius lapponicus; assembly: GCA_039654755.1. Taxonomy (NCBI): domain Eukaryota; kingdom Metazoa; phylum Chordata; class Aves; order Passeriformes; family Fringillidae; genus Calcarius; species Calcarius lapponicus. The sequence goes on along the minus strand of CM077476.1, from coordinate 18,072,590 downwards.
CCAGCTTGAGAGAGGGGGGCAGGAAAGGTTTGGGGGGGTCCAAGTCTGAGAGAGGGGGGCAGGAAAGGTTTGGGGGGGTCCCCTGGATCTGCCCCCTGCTCGTGCCACAGCCCAGGAGAGCTGAGCAGGGCTGGCTGTGGCCCTGCACGGCTGCTGAGCACGGGGAAGGAGTCGCTGGTTTATCTGATATGATTTAATCAGCCCTATAATTAGATTAATTTGTTGATTTGATAGCAACCCATTTCTCGCTGTTAGATTTGTTTATGTGTGTTTTATGCTCCAGTTTGGCAATAAATAGGAACTGAGGAGGTGGGAAAAATCCCTCGGAATGCCCATGCTCTGACCCCATGGATGGATGTGTGCACCCAGGGATCCCTGTGTGGGATGGGCAGCTGCAGGGAGCAGCCTGGCACGGGCTGGGCACCCAGGATGGTCCCAGTCCCACTCCAGCCATATCCCCACATCCTAATGCCAAAAAGGAGAAATCACCCCAAAGTGGTTCAGGGGGCGGCACAGGGGTTGTGCAGTGCTGCGAACCAGAGGATGTTTGGCAAGGCGGGGGGGGGGAGACCTTTGGAAAGGCTTTGCCCCCTCCTCTGGGCTCAGCAGGGCACAGCCTGGCATGGCAGAGCCTGGCACAGCACGGCCTGGCAGGCAGCAGCTGCTGCTGATGGATGAGGATGGACACGGAGCTCATGGTGCCTTCAGGAACAGCCCGTGCCAGCCCTGCCCTGCCCTGCCGGTCCCCAGCCCTGTCCCCGGAGCCTGGATCAGCACCAGGGCACCCACGGGCACAGGATATTCCCAATCCCATCCCCTCCCCGCGGATCTGGCAGGATGGGAGGTGTCCCCTCCTGCCACGGCGGCTGCTGGCATCGCCAGGTGCTGGGGACAGCCGTGTCCCCTCCTGCCGCCGCCTCGGGGCTGCCTCCCCCGCAGGTGATTCCGTGCCCAGCGTGCCATCCATCCCCCACGCCGGGCCGAATAATCCCAATTAAAAGCCGGGATTCGGGGAGGGCTGCGGGGCGCGGGCAGCAGCGAGCGCCGGGGTTTGCGGAGCAGCCGGAGCGAGGAGCGCTTTGATGGGCAGCGCCTTTGATCAGAGATCTGAATGCAGCCCTCACGTTTCCCCGTGTGAGCCCGCTGCCTAATTACCACATGGCAGGGCCGCTCCGAGCCCTCGGCACGTTGCTGGAATAGATTTCCCCGGTCCAGCCTGGAGAAGGACATCGATCCTGCCCACAGCCGCAGGCTCATGCTAAACATTGCATCCCATCGATTTTTTTTCCTCCCCCCTTTCCCCCTTTTTTTCCTTTTCCTTTTTATTTTTTTTTTAAATAAGAATTTTCTTTATTTTCATTAAATCATTAATCAGGGAGAAATCTACATTTTTATCATTTCTATGGCTGGAGAGGAAGAGAGGAAAGTTATATTGCCATAGAAACCGTTCCCTACCATTCTCAGCCTCCGAGCAGTCCCTCTTGTGCTGTCTCTTGTCAAAAGGCGTAATTGTTGCTCCTGATCTTCACTGCTCAATTAGCAGTGATGTCTCCCTTCAAGTTAATTGCTGGAGATGGGAGGAAGTAGGACAAATGTAACCTTTTAGATGAAAAGATCTCTCCCCCCTCCCTGCTCCTTCCCTGCCTTCCCTGGCTGGCAGCGCTCAGGGCCCCTCTGCACTGAGCCGTGCTGGGGGAGCCCCCCCGGCCTGGGCATGTTCCCCCCCATCCCTGCTCCCTTCTGGAGACCCCTCCCCACCTCCCTCATCCCGTCATCCACGGCAGGAGCCCCCTGTGCCCTCCCTCTGCCCCTTCCAGATGCTCAGCACCACTTCAGCCGCTCCCGTGTCACATCCACACCACCAGCATCACCTCCTGAGCTGGGACAGCCTCCCTGGGTTCTCCAGGGCTGCCATGGGTCTCTCCAGGCCTGGTGCAGCTCCCATGGCACCATCCCACACTGCAGCAGTGTAGGAGTGACAGGGGTAGGACGGTTGGGACGGATGGAGATGAGAGATCTCTGCAGCCAGGTTGTGGAACTTGGGGTTTATTGCACAGGGCCTGGGTGCAGGGCCCTGCTGGGAGCTGCCAGGCGCAGATCAGAGCAGGATGAGAGAAGAGAGGGGCAGAGAGGATGAGAGGGTAAGAGAGTAAAAGGGTAAGGGGTAGGAGAGCGAAATTTCCGTTACAATACAATAAATCTTCTTCTGTGTTGAATATTCTGATTCTCACTAACCAATCTAGCACAAGATACAAATCCTATAGCATTTCCATACAGCCTATAGAATCACTACATTACCACGCAGTGTTACATTTTAAACCCTAAAAACTCCTCTTTGGGCCCTTCTGCCAAGCTGGCAGGGTCTGCTCTGACCCTTGGAGCTGTCTGCAAGCAGAGGGTGTTGTTCCATCAAAAGGGGATCACCTTCAGCCGGCCACACCATTGTTTTCCAGGTGTTCAGTAACTGAGGTATCTCAAAGCTTGCTTTCATTTCCATCTCACTTACAGTTTCCACATTCTCCAAATCTTTTGCCAGACAATCACATTTATAAGGCTTTCCTGTTTCATCTTCTCCAACACAGCAGAGCTTGTCCCTGGGGGTCCAGGGGCAGGGGGACCCCTGCACACACCAGGACTGAAAACAGGCAAAACCAGGCTGAGGGTGAAGGATGGAGGTGGAAAAACAATCAGGAGGGTTTCACCCTGCAGCTCACAAACCTCTCTGATGGGAGCAGTGACTGAAGCCAGCAGGGGAGGGCTCAGAGCTGCCTGGACAGAGGGTTTGTCACCCTCAGGGATGGCAGACGAGCCAGACAATGCATTAAGGAGAGGAGAAGTGTGGCAGCTGCCTGGACCTTGGCAGGCTGAAGAGGAGCCCTCAGACACTGACTGGAGTGTCTGCAAGACACAAATCACCCAGGCCAGGCGCGGTGAGCAGGGCACAGACCCAGAGGCGCTGCCAAGTGTGTGGGCTGGCAGTCCTGGCATGGGGACAGGCAGGGACACCAGGTCAAACCTGGGAACCAGGACCCCCTCCTTGTGCCAGGTCATGAAACAAATGAGCCCTTGAGGCTCAGGATGGAGGGGAGGGCAGTGTGGATGCCCAGGGGATGGAGGGTGTGGGGGCACCCCAAGGGCTGTGTGACAGCCAGAGCTGGGCACAAGGGAAGGAGGTGTCACCACCCCTGGGTGACTCTGGGGCGCTCTGTCAACCCTGGAAAGCACCAAGAAGGTCCAGGGCAGGTCCAGACTGACACAAGGAGAGCTGATGTTGTCTCCTGGCAGCTGTAGAATCAGGGAATTGTGGAATAGTTTGGGCTGGGAGAGACCTTAAAGCCCATCCAGTGCCACCCCCTGCCAAGGGCAGGGACAATTCCACCATCCCAGGGTGCTCCAGCCTGGCCTTGGGCGCTGCCAGGGATCCAGGGGCAGCCCCAGCTGCTCTGGGCACCCTGTGCCAGGGCCTGCCCACCCTCTGGGTATAGAGGGTGTCACCAAGTCCTCACTCACCTCGACATGTCCCCTGCTGCTCCCAACAGAGCAGGGGCAGGGAGAGCCCTCACATCCCACCCTGCCCTGCCTGAGCTGCATCCCAGGAGGTCTCAGCTCCTGGGGGCCACGGCTGCAGGGCCAGGGATGAGGGTCTGTGTGGATGGGGCCTCTCATCCAAGCCCTTTTTTTGGGCAGTGCTGTTCCAAGGGCCAGATCCAGGCAGAACCTCTGCTGGAAACACCCAGGGATGCTGTGAGGAGGACCCACGTCACTCCCAGAGGATCTGGAGCTGAGCTGGGGCAGACCCACCTCCTTCAGCAGAGCCAGGGCACAGGAGGCTGAGCCAAACCTGCTCAGCACAGCCAGCCCTTGTTAAAGCCCACACTGCTGTGAGAGGAGCAGAGTGAATTTCACAGAGTGAATCTGTGTGAGAGGAGCCTGCTGAGAGGCCTGCAGGGCATGGTCAGCCCTGCTCTGCTCTTGGGGCTCCCCCAGCCCCAGGCTGGTTACTGCTGGGATAGATTGATCAGGGAATGAATATCCTGAGCTGGAAGGGACGCACAAGGATTGCTGAGTCCAGCTCTGGCCCTGCCCAGACCCCCCAGCCATCCCCCCTGGGCATCCCTGAGAGTGTTATTCAAACTCTCCTGGAGCTCTGGCAGCCTCGGGGCCGTGCCCATTCCCTGGGCAGTGCCCAGCACCTTTCCCTGGTGTCCATCCCAGCGCCCCTGGCCCATCCCCAGCCATTCCCAGGCGCTGTCCCTGTCCCAGGGCAGAGCTCGGAGCTGTCCCTGAGCTGCCCCTCAGGAGCTGCACTCGTGGCTGGGATGGAGCTGTGAGGGTGAGAAGTCGGAAGCAGGGGGAGCCCTCGCCTTGAGGCGCTGGCAAGGGCCGTGGACAGCCCTGCTCACACCTTGGCTGGGCAGGAGCTGCTCTCCAGCCCTCAGGGCGATGGCCCCAGAGCTGGTGGCCTTGGCTGATTGTTCCCTTCTGCCCAGTCTGACAGTGATTCCTCATTTCAATGCCAGAGAGGGGCTGGGGGAGCCAATCTCCCAAATCAGAGCTGTGTGACCATGTTCACAGGGGTCTGAGGATGAGGGAAGAGACGAGGATCTGACTCCATGTTTCAGAAGGCTTGATTGATTATTTTATTATATATATCACATTAAAACTCTACTAAAAGAATAGAAGAAAGGATTTCATCAGAAGGCTAGCTAAGAATAGAATAGGAAGGAATGATAACAAAGGTTTGTGGCTCGGCTCTGTGTCCAAGGCAGCTGACTGTGATTGGCCATTAATTAGAAACAACCCCATGAGACCAATCCCAGATGCACCTGTTGCATTCCACAGCAGCAGATAACCATTGTTTACATTTTGTTCCTGAGGCCTCTCAGCTTCTCAGGAGGAAAAATCCCAAGGAAAGGATTTTCCATAAAAGATGTCTGTGACAGAGCTGGGTCACTCTCCTGGCCGCTGTCACCCCCTTCATTGCTGAGCAGATCCACCCTCAGCCCCTGCTCCGGGGCCATCCCCACCTGCCCAGCCCACGGCCACCATCTCTGGGCTTGGGCACCGCTCTCCTGAGCAAACCCTGCTCCGGGGCTGCCTGTCCTGGCTCCTGCTGCTCCCAGAGCCGCCCCAGCACCCTGCAGCAGCCCCCGAACGGGGCCGCCTCCCAAACACTGCCCTGGCCATGGATGCACCTTCTCTAACGCTTGGGAAGCTCTGGATGGCTTTTAAACCAGGATAAAACCACCGGCTGAGGCTGAAAGCCACATTTTGGGGCTGAGCACATGGAGGAATCACTCGAGGACGCTTCCCTGTCTCCGGAAGGTGCCGAGGAGCGATGAGGAGCAATCGGCGCCGGGGCTGCGCTCCCGCGGGATGCAAACAAGCCCTTAACATTTCAGCGAGAGGCTCTGCTGGCGGGATGCCGAGAGCTTCTCCGGAGCCCCCGGCGGCCACCGCTCTCCTCGGGAAGGTGGCGGGAGGGATGAGGGGCTCCGGGGTGCCAGGGGTGCCCCATCCCTGCCCCGGCCCCGCCGCCAGCCCCCGGCTCGGGCTGCAATTAAAGCTCACCCCGAACGCTGCATTAATGTCAGGTTTGCATCTCATTTCCCCAGCGCCAGGTAAGGAGGGGCCGGCAGGCTTGGAGAAGGATCACACGTGGCAGCTTTTAATAGAAACCCGCCCGCCTGTCACTGGCGGCTCATCATCCCTCTTGAAGCGGTTGCTAATTACCAGCGAGCCGTGTTTGTGTTTCGGGTGTGACGTTCCCCTCCGCAGCCCCGCTCCCCCCGCTCCGCTCCGCTCCCGGGGGCGCCGGCGGGGTGGGAGCTGCAGGGTGGGCTCCGGAGGGGCTCCAAGGACACGGATCCTTCAGGGATGGACTCAGGGCTGGCTGGAAAATGGCTCCCTCCAATGCTCTCTCTTCCCTTCCCATTTTCCGTGAAGGGCAATTCCTTCGGAGCTCTCTGCAGTGTTAAAGCTGATGTGCTGGAGCTTTGGGATCGCTCCTGCCAGCCCCTCCCGTCCCGGTGATGCTCTGCTGGACCAGGACACCCCTGGCAACAGCTGAGGCCCGGGATCAGCCTGCCCCATGCCATTGTCCCCTGGCAGCCTTGCCATGGCTGTGCCCGAGCTCCTGAGGACCCTGTGACTTGTGACGGCACCATCAGCTCCTCTCCTCTCCTCTCCTCTCCTCTCCTCTCCTCTCCTCTCCTCTCCTCTCCTCTCCTCTCCTCTCCTCTCCTCTCCTCTCCTCTCCTCTCCTCTCCTCTCCAGTTGCTCCCCAGGGCTGTGCCAGCTTTTCCTCCCTGCCTGAGGGGGTCCTGCTGCAGGGATGCTCTGTGGGGACGGAGGGAGCCGTTCCTCGGGGCTCTGACCCCATGGGATGCCTCCTTCACCTCTCACAGGGGTTTGGGAGGCCTGCTGGGGGCTGAGGAGAGCCATTGGAGGGGGAAAGCAGGGTTGGGAAAGGAGCTGAAGCCGTTCCAGAGGTGTCCCAGGGGGTGCAATGCTGAGGGGCTCCCGCCACTGGGTCTCTCACACCTTCCCACACCCTCGTGCCCAGTTTGATGTGGCAGTGAGCCCTGGAGCATCCCCACATGGCATTCCGACTCTGGAGAGGGGCTGGGGAGAGGAACTCTCTGCTGAGTCCAGTTCCAGCCATTCCCAGTGCAGGGATAACCCTTGGGACACCCCAAAGTGGGGGATCCCTGTGGGGGCTCCTCCTGCTCGGCTCCCTGCTCCCCTGCATGGCCCAGCTGCGTGCAGAGCTCGGGGTTCTCCCTCATTCTGGGGGCTCAGGAGGGCTCCTGCATCCCAGTGAGATCCCTTCCCTCCTCCCAGCAGCACGGGGATGAGTTGGGCTGGGAGAAGGGTGGGAGCTGTACGGGAGAGCCCCGGCTGTGCCCACCCACCTCTGAGGGCTGAGGCTGGAGAGGGGCCGAGGCAGGTGCCCCTGGAGAGGGGAGAGGCTCGGGAGGGGCATCCCCAGGCAGGCAGCGCCCCCAGGGCCAGCCGGCCCCGCTGCCACCCGGCTGAGTGACAGCTCCCAGCCCCCCGGCCCACCTCCCCCCTTGTCAATCCACTGGGGAATTATTTATCCTGACAATAGCAATTGTCTGCACGGGCCCTTCCCCCTCTCCAGCACCTACCCCAACAAAGGAAATCATCCTGATATGAAAGGGAAAATTAAATTACCCCAATAAAGACTTAGTGCTGCTTTAATGACATCACCAGACTCAGGCGCTAATTAGCTGAGTACAAAGGAAAGCTAAATGTGAAAACGTGAATTTCTGTTCCCTTTTCTCCTGTCGTGCAGTCTCGGGAGTGGGAGTCTTGGCAGGCGTGGCAGGGGGAGCCGCTCCTGCCTGGCCGGGTGGCTGCTGGTGTGTGCCAGGCTCCGGGCACTGCCCCTGCCGAGGGAAAGAGCTCCGGGAGCTTTTGGGGGAGCAGCTGGGCCCGTCTGGATCCAGCCAGGGATGCCCGGGCTGCCCGTGCCTGGATCCTGCTCGCTGCCATCACCTCCGTGCTTGAATCGCTGAGTTCAGGTGCCTGCACACCTCGCAAAAGCTCACACACAGCTCACAGCGTGCCCAGCCCCGTGCCCGAGGTCCCTGTCCTTGCTCAGGGCCAGCACTGGCTGTGGGGGCATGTCCCCAATCTGTCTGCAGGACCCTGGCACTGTCACAGTGCCAGCACCCCTCCCGAGCTGTGTCACCCGGCCCCCTCCCCACAGCTCACCCATTTCTGGTCGCTGCTCCCAGCTCTGGCTGCCTCCTGTGCCCTGTCCCTGCCATGGCTGCAGCCCCCGGCCCGTGGGTGGCCCTGGGGCCCAGGATCCTGCCCTGCACACACTGACCTGAGCTGGGATCCTGCCCTGCACACACTGACCTGAGCTGGGATCTGCACACCCTGACCTGAGCTGGGATCCTGCTGGGCACACCCTGACCTGAGCTGGGATCCTGTCCTGCGCACACTGACCTGAGCTGGGATCCTGCCCTGCACACACTGACCTGAGCTGGGATCCTTCTGGGCACACTGACCTGAGCTGGGATCCTGCCCTGCACACCCTGACCTGAGCTGGGATCCTGCTGGGCACGGACTGACCTGAGCTGGGATTCTGCCCTGCACACACTGACCTGAGCTGGGATCCTGTCCTGCGCACACTGACCTGAGCTGGGATTCTGCCCTGCACACACTGACCTGAGCTGGGATCCTTCTGGGCACACTGACCTGAGCTGGGATCCTGCCCTGCACACCCTGACCTGAGCTGGGATCTGCACACACTGACCTGAGCTGGGATCCTGCTGGGCACGGACTGACCTGAGCTGGGATCCTGCCCTGCACACACTGACCTGAGCTGGGATCCTGCCCTGCACACCCTGACCTGAGCTGGGATCTGCACACACTGACCTGAGCTGGGATCCTGCTGGGCACGGACTGACCTGAGCTGGGATCCTGCCCTGCACACACTGACCTGAGCTGGGATCCTGCTGGGCACACACTGACCTGAGCTGGGATCCTGCCCTGCACACCCTGACCTGAACTGGGATCCTGCCCTGCACACCCTGACCTGAGCTGGGATCTGCACGGACTGACCGGAGCGGCTCCGGTTTCACCTTCCTGGGACAGCGGCACGGCCGCGGGGCTGCTCAGCCGCAGGATCCCGGCCTGGGGGGACCCCGGCGGGCCCGGGGAGGGACAGCGAACACCCCCGAGCAGCGAGCGCTGGCCCCGGGGCTGCCCTCTGGGAGTAGAGCGTGCCCGGGCCAGAGCGCTCCTGGAGTGAGTGGGGGGAATTTTGCTGTTCCCCTCTTTATTTGGGATTGGTGTTCCCTGCTGGAGGTGCTGCTCCATCGAGGCCCACTTGGGATCATTCCTGGGAATGCGCAGGGGATTCCAGCAGAGCTCCAGAGCTGCCTGCAGGTGCTGAGAGGCCGAGCTGCTCCTGCTCCCGCTCATGGCAGGAAAAGGGGGGGCTGCTAATACATAAAACATCATTTAAACGAGACTTTAAATCATCCCAAAATCCTGGGGATTCCTGCTCTCACCCAGCCCCTGGGTCAGCACCCACAGCCCTTCCCCAGCACATGGGGCCCTCCCAGAGCAGTGGAGGGGGCATGTCCTGGGGGCATGTCGTGGGGGCATGTCCTGGGGGCATGTCCTGGCCCCAGCCCTGCTGAGGCCGGGCTGGCAGCGCCATCGCTCTGTCCCAGTGCCACCAGTTGCTCGCGGCCGGCCCCGGGGCGTGCCCTGGGCAGGCAGCCCTGCCCGCAGCCTGGCTGCCGGCTGTCCCTTCGGGCGGCACTCTGGGGACCAGCCAGCCCCCCCGGGACGCGAGGGGACGCGGGTCACCCCCTGCCCGCCCCCCGGCTCCCGCTGCCCGCTCCCTGCGGCAGGGATGGCTGGAATGCCTCCGTGCCGCCTCAAAATGACATCGCCGGTCTCCATGGCAACCCTGCTCTGCCTTTCGCCTCGGACCAGGAGCATCCTCCGCTCCATCCTGCCCGCAGGCCAGGCCGGGCACCCTGCAGCAGGGCTGCTGCCGTGGATGCTCAGGCCTGGCACCCCCGCCTGCCCCTCGCCCCTGCCCTGCTGGCACTGCCAGCTCCCGGCTCTGCAGCCGGGGCTGGGGGGACCCACCTGGGACCCTTCTCCTCCAGCCTCCTCAGCCCCCAGCCCTTCCCCTGCTGCCTGTGCCCGGCACAGCCATGGCACAGGGCTGGGGGAGTGGCAGGGCTGTGCTGGGATGGAGCTGGGACAGCTGGTGGCCTGTGCCACCCCAAACCCCTGAAAATCCATGGCAGGGCCCCTTGCTCTGTGTCTACCTGCTCCTGGGCATGGGGACAGAACCCTGGGGATGGGTAGAGAACCCTGGGGATGGGGGCTGAACCCTGGGGATGGGGGCTGCACCCTGGGGATGGGGCTGGCAGCCCTCTGGGCAGGGGGAGGGTGATTTTCCATGGGGATGGAGATGAGAGGTGCTCAGGCGAGGTGGCATGAGGGACAGGGACACGTGTGGGGGCACCACAGGTCCTTGTGCTCAGGGAGACACACTGGGACCAGAAGGTGTGGGGTGAATTCAGGGGTACAGGGAGCTGGCACACAGGGATGGAGCGATGGAGATGAACGTGTGTGTGTGTGTGTGTGTGTGTGTGTGTGTGTACTCAGTGACAAGCAGGGTGGTTCATGTCCCCTGATACCACATTGTCCCCTCAGACACCCTGCTGGGTGGCTCCAGGGCTACCTCGGCTCTGCTTGTGCCCTGCCAGCTCCTCAGGGAGCTGCCTTCCTCCTCCTCCTGGCTGCTTTGCCAGGTGCCTGGTACCCGCACAGCATCCCCCTGGGCTTGCTCTGGTCCCGTTATTCCCTTGCTGGATGGCAGCAGCCCCCCCTCCCCTCAGCACCCTGCCTGTGTCGTGCTGTGTGGGTGTGTTTATTTATAGGGCTGCAGCAGAGCCCGGCTGCTGCGTGGGGCCTGCAGCCCCCCACCCTGCTGGGCTCCTTCCCTGGGCTCCCTTCTTTGGGTTCCCTTCCCTGCCTCCCTTCCCTGGGTTCCTTTCCCTGGGTTGCTTTCCTGGGCTCCCTTCCCTGGGCTCCCTTTCCTGCTTCCCTTCCCTGCCTCCCTTCCTGGGCTCCCTTCCCGGGTTCCTTTCCCTGGGCTCCCTCCCCTGCCTCCCTTCCCTGGGTTCCCTCCTCTGGTTTCCCTTCCCTCTCTCCCAGCCTGGGCACAGCTCAGCTGTGATGCCCTGGTGCCCGCTGGGCTGCAGGCCATGGAATCCTGGAACCAGAGGTGGGAAGGGACTTCAAAGTCCATCTCATTGCTGCCCCTGCCAAGGGCTGGGACACATTCCACTGTCCCAGGTCGCTGCAGGCCCTTCCAGCCCGGCCTGGAGCACTTCTGGGGATCCATGTGCAGGGGGAGTCTGGTGCCAGGGATGGGATGGCTCTGGTGCCTTCCCCCAGCAGCACCATCCCCATCCCTCCTCCTGTCGTCCTGCACCATGATTCCCGCTGGATCAGCCCTGCTGCAGTCTCCAAGGGGTCACACGTGTCCTGTGTTCTTCTCCTGCAGCCTCACTGAGGATTTGGGGCACAGCTGGTGCTCCCAGATTGTCCCTGTCCCTGTCTGCCCAATCTCTGGGCACAAGGAGCCTGCAGGTGGCCAGGGGCCTAGGGCTGTGCTCCTGCCAGGCCCTGTGTGCTCAGCCAGGGCTCTGGTGTCCTTTGGATTGCAGGGACACTTGGAGAGCCACCCAGGGCTCTGAGGAGAGCAGGATCCCATGGTGCAGCTGGGGGGTGTGCCAGGGTGAGGCACAGAGGGGGCAATGCCCGTGCCCTGGGATGCCCAAGGGGGCTCTGGCAGCTCTCGAGCTGCTCAGGGGAGAAGTGGAGGCTCAGCAGATGCAGCTGGCACCCAAGTCCCCCCTGCACTGGGATGGGTTGTGGGGCAGAGGGCCAGGCAGGGCAGAACCTTGCCGTACATGAAGCATCAGCTCAAAAGGAGCTGGAAAGTGGCAGGAGATGGGGCTGGGGACAGAGTGCCCTGCAGAACACAGGCTGCTGCAGGGGGTCCTGCTGGGGCTGGCAAGCTCTGCCCTGCTACCAGAGCTGCCTGGCACAGGGGGCTGAGCTGCTGAGAGCAGCCCCTGTGCCCTGATGGCAGCAGCCACCAGACCTCCGAGGGCACCGTGCCAGGGCCAACACGTGGGACGGGGTCTGGAGCCACGGCCCGGCCCCGCTCTGCCTGGCCTCTCATTTGTTCTCATTAAGGGCTGGCAGGGTGTCTAATTAGGCAATGTGAGTGCCAGCGCCCTGCTGGCAGACACCTGTGCCGACAGCCCTCCTCCTCCTCGGCCCTGCTGTAATTACCGTGCCGGGAGATGCCGTGCCCGGCAGGACCCGCTCCGCCCGCCGGGACGCGGCTCCGTGCCAGGCTCTGTGCCAGCCCCGCCTGGCACCACCTCCCCGCTGATGGGCACTCACACATACCCACTGATGGGCACTCACACATCCCTGCATCCCCACTGATGGGCACTCACACATCCCCACGGATGGGCACTCACACATCCCCGCTGATGGGCACTCACACATCCCCGCTGATGGGCACTCACACATCCCCACGGATGGGCACTCACACATCCCCACGGATGGGCACTCACACATCCCTGCATCCCCACTGATGGGCACTCACACATCCCCGCTGATGGGCACTCACACATCCCCACGGATGGGCACTCACACATCCCTGCATCTCCACGGATGGGCACTCACACATCCCTGCATCTCCACGGATGGGCACTCACACATCCCCACCGATGGGCACTCACACATCCCCACTGATGGGCACTCACACATCCCTGCATCTCCACGGATGGGCACTCACACATCCCCGCTGATGGGCACTCACACATCCCTACGGATGGGCACTCACACATCCCTGCATCTCCACGGATGGGCACTCACACATCCCTGCATCGCCACCGATGGGCACTCACACATCCCTGCATCCCCATGGATGGGCACTCACACATCCCTGCATCGCCACCGATGGGCACTCACGCATCCCTGCATCTCCACGGATGGGCACTCACACATCCCCACCGATGGGCACTCACACATCCCCGCCGATGGGCACTCACACATCCCTGCATCCCCGCCAATGGGCACTCACACATCTCTGGATCCTCGGGGGCACCACCTGCATCCCGCCCTGGAGGTGCCACCAGCCACGTGTGGGCACCTCTGGGCATCCGAGGCACCCCACACATATTTTGTGTCCCTTTTCCCCCTGCGCAATGCCCTGGGTACCTCAGAGCTATGGATGGAGCGAGTCCTGCCTGTGCCCACCGTGGGCACTCACCTGGGCAGCATGGGCAGGGGCACAGTGAGGACAGGGCTGCCCGTGCATTCTCGTGCACTGTGCGGGGATAACAAGCCAGCGGCTGCTTTAATTAGATTAATTGGCTCCCATTCGGCTCCAGAAGAGCTGTCAGGCTGCAAGTGCGCTCCTGCTGTACCTGGCTAATTACGGCACCGCGGCCGCCGAGAGCTGGCATCGGGCAAAGCCGTGCCAGGGCGGGGCTGCTGGGCAGGGAGGGGGCTCTGGCTGCCAAAATCTACGGGAGGGAGAATGGGGAGCATCAGGAGGTCCGGAGGATGTTGCAGGCTGTGCAGAGCTGCAAGACAGCAAGGGCTGGGAGGAGCTGGAGTGCGGGGATGGGGTCTGGGAGCCCCAGGGGATTGGGATCAGAGCCAGGGCATGAGGAGGGTACCCAGGCTGGTGCTGTGCCCAGGCTCTGGGGCTAGCAGGGAGGCTGGACACCGGGATCAGTCTTTGTCTCTGCTGTCCACGCCCTGAGGAGGAGGATGGCAGCAAGCAGGGCTGGGCACCCTCTGGGCAGGGTCTCCCACAGCCGTGCCAGGCTTGAGCTCCAGCCTGGCACTGGAGCTGCTCTGAGATGCTGGCTGTTGATAAAAGCCACCCATGAGAGGAGCAAGGGGGTGACAGACTTAAAATCAGAGGCTGGGGTGAGGAGGCACCACTCCCCACAGAGCAGAGAGGGGCAGGCAGCACCGGGGGACGGCTTTACCCTCCTATCCCCAGGCTGTTACCACAGTGCCCACTGCAGCCCTTGCTCACACGCTCTACCCGTGCTCAGGGCACTGTGTCATCCTGGAGGACCAACCCACCCTCCTCAGAGTGCCCCAGGCTGGGCAGCAGGGCAGGGCAGCTCCAGGGGGAAATGATGGAGCCCAGACCCCCCTACACACCCCAGCAGACACCCCATGGCCCCTCTGGGAGCAGGACAGTGGCACCCCGAGGGTTTGCCCAGCTGGGGGGTGGCAGCAGCACTCCCAGGGGTGTCTCCCAGGAGAGACCAGCAGGCAGGGATGGGTTGGGAGGGCGCACCTGCATGTGGGTGTGAGCAGAATGCAGGTGATCCCGGCACTGGGATGGGCTGGACCCCGTGTGCACTGGGGCACACACAACCCTGTCTGTGCCAGCTGTGCCACAGCTGCCCTGGCATCCCTGGGGCATCCGTGGGGGATTGTGAGGGTGTGTTCATCACACAGCTCAGCAAGGACTCCCCAACCCCACTGCAGCTCCCCAGGATACCCTGCACACCTGCACAGACCCTGCAGCCCCCAAATCCCACCTGACCTGGGAAATACCAGCCTGCCACCCTCCTGAGCACAGAGCACCTCCCCGAGTGCCAGTGCAGTGCCCGGCTCTCTGCCCAGCCTCCCCCACATCGTGGCCGTGCGCCCCGGAGCCCCCGGCGCTGCCCCCGCGCTGTGCCCGGCCGGGGAGCGGCCCCGCCGGGCCATAGACGGGGGCAGCGGGAGGAAGAGGAGCGGCGAGGAGGCGAAGGCAGCCGGCTGCACGCTCAGGTGTGCGTAGGACACGTTCAGCGGGGAGCTCGTTAGCCGAGGCATCAGCAGCCCCTGCGAAGCGCTGACGCGGCTGCAGCGCGCACATCCCGGGGGCTCCCGGGGGATGCTGCGCTTCCATTCGTGCCGCACACGAGGCCCCCGGAACAGACGCGGCTCGGATGGAGTTATTTTTTCGCTGGTGAATGTTAATCCTGGCTCGGTTAATGCCTCTGCAGCGCCTCGCACGGGTCCCCCCCTGCCCCACTCCAGGCTGGCTCCCACCCGGAGCATCCCAAGGCTTCCGTGGGGATGGGATGGGGAGTCAGGGGGGTCTGGAACCGCCGGCTCCGTTGCCGGGGTGGATGTGGAAAGGAGCGGGATGGTGGGAGCGCAGAAAGGGATTCCCCAGCTGGCGAGGAGGAGGAGGAGGATGTAATTGTACGGTACAGACTGAGCCTGTCAGGCGTCCCTCCGACAGCACATCCCGGGGCACCTTCACCGTAAATAATAAAGAACAGCTCGGAGAGGAGGGGATTAACAAGGACAGGCGAGGCACTTATTCCCTAATTGATGGGTTCGTATTCCTGCGGAGGCTGCAGCCACAGCCACCCTGATGGACCGCGGGCAGCGGGAGCCTCCTCCCCGCGGCTGCCGGGGAATGCAGGAGGCGAAATGCAGGAGGGGAAATGCAGGGAAATGCAGGAGGGGAAATGCAGGAGGGGAAATGCAGGAGGGGAAATGCAGGTGGGGAAATGCAAGGAAATGCAGGAGAGGAAATGCAGGAAAGGAAATGCAGGAGGGGAAATGCAGGAGGGTAAATGCAGGAGAGGAAATGCAGAAGGGGAAATGCAGGCAGGAAAATGTAGGCAAGGAAACTGCAGGAAGAAAAATGCAGGAAGGAAAATGCAAGCAGGAAAATGCAGGCAGGGAAATTGCAGGAAGGAAAGTGAAGGAAAGTGCAGGCAAGGAAATGCAGGCAGGGGAAACCAGGCAGGGAAATGCAAGAAAGGGAAATTGCAAGAAGGAAAATGCAGGAAGGAAATTGCAGGCAGGAAAAGTCAGGCAGGCAAATGCAGGAGGGGAAATGCAAGGAAATGCAGGAGGGGAAATGCAGGAAGGAAAATGCAAGAAGGAAAATGCAGGCAGGGAAATGCAGGAGGGGAAATGCAGGCAAGGAAAATGTAGGAAGGAAAATGTGGGCAGGAAAGTATAGGCAGGAAAGTGCAGGAAGGAAAATGCACTTGGGGAAATTCAGGCAGGAAATTGCTGTCAAGGAAATTGCAGGAAGGGAGATGCAGGAAGGGGAAATGTAGGAAGGAAAATATGGGCAGGGGAAACCAGGCAGGGAAATGCAGGCAGGGAAAGTGCAAGCAGGAAAATGCAGGTGGGGAAATGCAGGCAGGGAAATTGCAGGAAGGGAAATGCAGGAGGGGAAATGCAGGAAGGGAAATGCAGGCAAGGAAATTGCAGGAAGGGAAATGCAGGAAGGAAATGCAAGAGGGGAAATGCAGGCAGGGAAAGTGCAGGCAAGGAAATTGCAGGAAGGAAAATGCAGGAAGGAAATGCAAGAGGGGAAATGCAGGAAGGGAAATGCAGGCAGGGAGATGCAGGCAAGGAAATTGCAGGAAGGAAAAGCAAGAGGGGAAATGCAGGCAGGGAAAGTGCAGGCAGGAAAATGCAGGCAAGGAAATTGCACGAAGGGAGATGCAAGAAGGGAGATGCAGGAAGGAAATTGCAGGCAGGGAAATTCAGGGAAGGTAATGCAGGCAAGGCAATACAGGCAGGGAAGTGCAGGAAGGGAGATGCAATCAGGGAAAATGCAGGCAGGAGAAAGCAGGCAGCTCCAGGGCACAGCAGGATCTGGGGCACAGCACCAGCACAGAGAGAGGATGAGAGCCCCATCTCATGGGATTCACCCTCCCCTGGATCTTGGGGCCTAGCCAGGTCTCGGTGGTTTTCCTCTCTTCCTTGGTTTAACCCCTTTTCTACGAAATCTTTAGAGGAGGGACCAAAGTCCTGGTGCCTTGCCCCATCCCTTGCTCTCAGAGGTTGGGCTCAGGTTGCTCCACCTGCTTTGCCCAGGATTTGGGGCATCCCAGCTGGGGCAGAGGGGGGAGCAGGATGGGGTCCAAGACAGCTTGAATTTACACGTGGGTTTAGCTGAGCTAAAAGCAGCTCTGGGAGGAGGCTGGGCCACTTTGGGAGATATAATTATGTATAAAAAAAAAAGCTTATTTTTGTCCCTGCAGGGAGGGGCTGTGTCCAGCTCTGCCTCTCGGGATGTGCTGGGACACATTGGGACCCCAGGCCCGGCTTGGCCACTGTGGGGTGTCCCCTGCTGGCCAGTGCCAGGGCTGGTGCCTGTTCCAGCAGCGTGGCCTGCTTCCCGTCCTGGATTACCCTCTCCCCACCAGCGGGAGGGGGAAGAGCTCCCCGAGTGCC
Source organism: Calcarius lapponicus (assembly GCA_039654755.1). Classification (NCBI taxonomy): domain Eukaryota; kingdom Metazoa; phylum Chordata; class Aves; order Passeriformes; family Fringillidae; genus Calcarius; species Calcarius lapponicus. Next base: position 18,055,772 of record CM077476.1, on the reverse strand, counting down.
AGATGGTGCCGTTTAATTCCTTTTCTGGGTGAGGCTGGAATCTGTTTGTGCCCGTGTGAGCAGGACCCCGGGAGAGCAGCGCAGGCTGTGAACCTCCAGCCTTTGGGCACAGCAATTCCCCTCTGGAAACGGGAGCAGAGCGTTCCCAAAAGCTCCTCCTGAGCTGCAACCCCCCCTCACTGCACGGGGCAGAGCGAGCTTGGGCACCCCAGCCCCTTTTAGGGGGTTTGCCCTGGTGATCCCCTTTGCCCTGGTGATCCCCCTGCCCTGCCTGCAGCCCTGCCAGCTTTCCCAGAGCTGGGATGCGGGAGCTGAGGAAGAGGAGGGGTGAGGAAGGCAGGAGATGTGTGCGCAGGCAGCGGTTTCCCAGGTGCTGCTGCCAGATTGCTGCCCGTGGCCTCCACTCAGCTCACAATTATCTGGGGTAATGGCAGGGGAGGGTGACCCAGATAGCAGGGAGGAGGATAATAAGGAAGATGTAACCGAGGCTTTGGGAAAAGGGAAATGGGGGGGGGGGGGACATGAGAGAGGGAGGAGAGAAGCTCTGGGATGAGCCCTGAGCTGGGATGCTGATCCAGCACTGCTTGGAGCATCCCCATGGCCCACGTCAGCCCTGATCCAGGTAATGCACCCCTGGTAAGCAAAAATATCCTTTCCTGGATCGATGGCCCTGCAGGGTTTGGGGTGGAACAGGGGGCAGGCAGAGGACAGGGCTGGCAGCTGTGTCCCAAATGGAATTTTCCTTCCCTGGTGAGCTGGGATGAGTGTGGGGGGTTGTGCTGGGATGCAGCTCTCAGCATGGAGCTGTCCCCAGGTGTCACTGCCCCTCCAGGGGCCTTTGCTGGAGGGCACCTTGGGGACAGCACCTGCAGGGCAGCACGGAGGGGCCTGGGGCTCTGCCCCCTCCCCAGGGGCCCACGCAGCAGTTCTGGGCACAGCCAGGGTGACATTCCACCATAAATCTCCAGCCCTCGGCCATCAGCCCTGCTCCACCAGGCGCTGAGGAAGCAGAGGTGGGAGCCAGAGCTCGTCCATCACCCACAGAGGTGTCCCCACGCTGCTGCCACCTGCTCTGGCCACCTTGGCAATCTTCTGGGGCTGATCCCAGG